>CM066606.1:15527500-16727500 GCA_033816785.1 Picus viridis
ATAGAAAGGCACGTTAGGTGTTTTCACTCATTCAACACTAAACTTTGGAGCAGAGAGAAAATGAGTACACTTCTACTAACACAAAAACACAATCTATGCGATATGTTGGTTCCACTGGTGACCAATCTGTCCTTTCTGTTACACTTTTGTCTAGAAATATGCAAATATCGAATGTATTTCAGGATTAAAAAAAAAGTTATATATATATATATAAAACCAACCCCTCCTGTAATAAGCCTGACATACTAAGTTCCTTATGTGCAATTTTTAGCTAAAGATCTGAAATGTGGGAGGCAATTGCTTCACACAGATTTTTGCAATTTGGCTTTTCTAAGGGAATTTCAGACTGCAAAACAAACAAAAAAAAAATTGCACCAGAATTCTTACAACATTTAAATCTGATTTTGCTCCCACTGAGACCAATGGCAAAATGCCTTTCAAAGATGGGGATAAGCCCCACGTCTGGTAAAAAGGCTTCCAAAATATAATTTGCTGTATAAAATAAGCTTTTATCAAAAGAATTTTTATAAATGTCTCTCAACAGAAATGCACTTAATCCCATAAATATATTCCACTATTTAAAGAAGTAAGTTAAGATGTCTGGGTCAAAACTGCAGAGCCATGATACTGAAAATACCAGTTGACACTCCCCTATTTAGAACTACTTTCACACAAGCTACATAATAAAACTCTTCTACTGCATTGTGGTTTACTATAGTTAAACAGGGGAAGCAAAAGTCACATTCCTTCATTTTTTTTAATCCTAAAATTCCTTGGTTTTCTAAATAGACTGTTCTTGTTATCTTAGGCAATTTTTGTGCTATTGTACATCACTGTCATGTTGCTTAATACACATTTCAAAACAAATATAATATTTTGCTACGGAAAAAAAAAGCTACATTTTTGTAGCCACAATATCCCCAAAATTCAAAGTTACGGCGTTCAACACCTTTCTGAACCCGGCCATTCCCACTGAAAGGACTAAGTCCAGTATTACAAATTGCTCCACCTACACAGATGCTCAAGGTCCTCAGGTGTCTTGCTGACTTCAGCAGAGTTCTGCAAGTATTTTGGGTATAGGCATGTGAGCAGGTTACTGCCTTGTAAGATGAGGGATAAACCCAATTTCTGTGGCTGCTCTGTGTCCAGTTAGTGCTCTGTTATCCCACATTCAGCATCAGGCACAATGAGGTACGAGCACACAACCTCTTACCAGGAAGCAGCCTGTGCCCACAGCCTAGCTTCCATTACAGTAGCTTTTGTGTCCACTGCCCAAGCTGCTATGAAAACTTTCACCCCAATTTTGACCTAAGTCTATAGAAAGGTGAATGCACTTGCATGCCTTAATACCTCTTACTCCCTCTTTGGTCTGAGCTTTCAGACTTTAAACACACCCTCATTTTTGAAGACATATGTAATAAATGGATTTCTAATGAATTTAGCATCAAAATTTTGCTTCTTTTTATTTCCCATACTGGTAACTGATTGCTAAAATGGATCTCTCGGCAAATAAAAAGGGACCTGCAGCTATAAAAGGTATTCACGCTGCACCTACTCCCAGTGTTGGGTAATAATCATTCAGTTGCTGGTTCTTCAATTCTTTTAAAGTATACATGATAGTTGTGTAAATTTGTAATCAAGCTATGAGTAAGGTTTATAATCGTGAAATAAGCTTAATTACATGTACTAAAGAACAAACTGATCCTTAAAGGATATTGTGATAATTCATTAAACTTCCTAATTAAATCCATAGGGTTCTATTGCACGAAACACTTCCAAACACTGCTTGAAGTATTCTGAATAGTGATAATAAAACCTCTCCATACTCCTCAGATTTTTTAACTATACTGAATAGCATACGCTTTTTTTTTTTTTAAGATATCAAGCTTTCTATGTTTCATTAGGTGTTTCAAACTGCCAATTAAACTTAACCAATACTAATCAGTATTCCTAGGTCTCTTTGTTTCAAATGTAGATCCTTCATTTTACATTATCAGAAATGTTCTGAAAAAAAACAAATCAAAAACACCAGATCCCCTTGTGATATGTTATTTCACAGCTTAAAAACAAAATCACAGCTACTGTAGCTTACAGCAGGGTGCACTGCGAAAGCAAAATAATCTGGGGAGGGGAGGAGGAGCGGTGTACTCAGCACCAGTTAAGCAGTTCAGCAAAAACTTTAATTTGGGCTGGAATTTTTTCCCTTTAAACAATGTTGTATTTGGTTCCTGAAAAGCCTAAAGTAAGATGTTAAATACATTGATTTTTTTCGTTCTTTCTCTCTATATATAGTATGTTTCCAACTTCATTGTTTGACTACTGAGATATACATTTTCAAAGTCAAATACAGTACTTAAGGGGGAAGCAGGTACTAGGCTTTTTCACAATAGAAATCCTTTATTAGACATTCTGACCTACTTCTGTTTGTGGTGCCACCTGAGTTAAATGCCTGTATTATTATGATGGCTAACCTGTTTAAGGTGGATGTTTTACACAGATGACTATATCAGGGACTCATCATTTCCAAGAGCCCTTTTTTTGACAGGTATTTACGTTTATCCACATTAAGTCTACAGAAGTCATTTAAAAGCCCCACCTGGAAAAATGTCTTCAACATGGAAAGGTGGGTAAGTATTTTAATTTGTTTCTGCAGATGAAGGGTTTCTACCAAAACCTCATCTGTTTTACTTCAGAAAATGGAAAAACTTCTAATGTATTAAAATGTAAACAGAACTTTTCTTGCAGGGGTATAACTGAGATAGATAGATATATATATATATACATATACATATATATATATATATGTATCTATATAGATGTGTATTTCTCTGCTATGTTTATGTATTCCTTGAAAACTGAACATACTTTTCTCATTCCTATCAGCATGTCCTAGCAAGTTTTATTTTAATGGTACTGTAGCATTACTCTTAAGCTGTTTTTCATTCTGGTGTTTTCTGAGATAGCTGACACTAGTACTTTCTATTGCATTTTATTGAATTCATTTTACATACATTTTTGCTACCTTATAAACTATGTTCAACTCATTCACCAGTACTATTCCCACTGAAGTCTATTATTACCCAAACTCCAAATTTTCAGGAGTTAAGAAATGCTCCTATTGTTATGAATGAGTTAGATTTTCAAAATCTAGAGCATCTGTGCATGAATAACCAGTTCCACACATTTCAATAGTAATAGAAGCAATGCCAATTTAAATATTCAAAATCCAGTTACAGATATGGTTGAGAAGCTGCTGAAGTGCTTCAAAATCACATAAGGTGTGTGGGTGTATGGGTGTATGGTCTGTAGTTTTGTTTCTATAGTGTTTACATCCTATTGAAGTTTATATAATGATACTTCAGTTCAAAACATTTGGCCATGTCTCATCCATTTTCTTGCATCTTTCTCAGTATCTGTCCAAAGAAAAGAAACAATGTTATGCAGATGACTAAACAGATAAAAAAATGTATTTGCTAATTATCGTTTTTGTCATCTTGAAGATACAGGCCCACAAACAATAGAAGAAATTTTGTTTCCTCATCCTGCATGAATGTATTTACTTGACAACAATTATAGAGGTAGGATGGGAAAACTGAAAGTTAATGGTGTGAAGCATGAAAGTTAATGGTGTGAAGCATGAAATGTGAATGTGAGCAGAAACAGTGGTCCTAGAAGTACCAATTAGTCAGCCCTTTTAGAGAGAAATGTTTTAAATGCCCTTGCCACAGGTCTGTCAAAAATAATCAAGCAAGCCTGTTGGGTTTTTCCTTCTGTTTCTTGCCAGTCTGACAACCACACAGTGAAACAAAGGACTGCTGAAGCCACTGAACTCATTGCATTTATGACCTCCACACTGGCATGAAACAATGATTTTCATTTTAACCTCATTTAACTACTGATTTCCTAATACAAAGTAAGGAGCATTTTAAGCTCTAATTAAGCACATTACATGCCTTCAGTATAGTTTTTTCACTGATGCTGTTAAGAACAGACCATTAACCTTACTTTTCATATACTGCTGTGGAATCTATCTCACATCTACCCCTATACAACCTTCAGACTCACCTCTTAGGCAAACCAAATGAAATTACTTGATAAATATTTTGTCCAAGCAATTAATATATTATGATGAGAACTGCTTACCTCTCTGTTACAACTGATTCTTTTTTGTGAGTGTTTAACATGTATTAAACTACGATAGATCTACTGAGAGAACATTAATTAAATGGATTTTGGTTTTTTGGGGGGAGGATGGTGGGGAAGAAAAGGGCATTGCTTAAGCTTGTAAAGTACTCAGCAGTCAATGGAAAGAACTGTCTGGAAGAACAGTTTCAGGGAGAATGGTTGCTGTGTCAGCAGCGGCAACACAGTAACATGTATGTGTGGGATTTTGCAGAATGTCGTAAGAGCTCTGGAACTGCTCAACAGTTCTGTGTGCATGCTACAAATGGGTACTGAGTAAGCACAGAAAGGTTTTAGTGCAAATACAAAGGTGGTATGAGGCAGAGGCAGTTATCTAGCAGCAATTTTGAAAGTGCTATGTATCGCTATGTATCCTGATGACACAACTGCAAGAGCAAAATTCTAACTGATGATTGTTTTTCAAGCCTAATTAATGTTTTAAAATCAGTGCTAGCCTTATGGAAACAGTTTAATTACCAGAGGTCAGGATTTGAAACCTATACATTTGTCAACAGCGAAGTAACTGTGCACATAGCTCCTTCGAAAAAAAAAAAGACCTTTGAAAAGTACCACATGAATTCACACACTAGATCCTGCAACCCAAGGAACAATGAACCAAAGAAACTGGTTTCACTAGACTTAACAGTGGGAAGTTATTTTTGCAATTAGAAGTAAATTTTTACAGCAAGGTAAAAGTAAGCCTGATAAATCCATTTATCAACCTTAGTGCTACAAATATAAACCCGTTGCAAAGACAAAGGAATGTACTCACGGTGAAATTGTACAGCCAGAGGCATATGCGTGGTGGCCTGTATAGCGTATATCGCAGCGTACTATATTGTTGGAGTAATCAGATTCAGGCACCAAATAGCTGGGGTTTACACTCACCTTAAGGGGAGAAAGCACAATGTTGTCTACTGCCAGGTTTGAGCTTGTAACTTACATTCAAAAGGACACATGAATACGATTCACTTCTTTATAAAAACAATCAGGAAACCCCCAAGCACACACCAGACCACACCTCAGTATCAACACCCTTACCTTTAGAATATAATTTCCAGGTTTTACATCTGTAATATCAATCCACTGGCAATCTATATCAGCGTTGTAAGTGTCATAGCAGCCAGGGCTCAGTCCCTTAAAAATGCAGTTAAGATGGAAGTAAAAAAACAGGAGGAATAGTTAACATAAAAAAATCACTCAGAATGAAGTTCACTTCAATACCACATTTCACTAACAAAATTACCTCAAGAAAAGAGGCTTATTTTTTCTTGGCATTTTATTTGAATATCTGAACTAGAACACATAAGCCTAACATCACTTGTATAGACAGCACTGTATTACTACTGCTTAAGAAACACCTACATTACTGGCAGTCAGTCATCTATGAGGTATCTGTATTTCATCAGTATTTTATTATCACTTGTTACAGAAATCCTTCTATGTAGACATTATTGATGCAGTTACTCCCTGTTCTTTATAAAGGGTTGGAATACAATCAAAACTGACCAAAGACTGACCCTACATATCTGTAAATCTCAAGCAAATAGCTTCTGAGGTCCTTGAGTACAAACTCTCCCTACTCTTAGAAACGACGCAAATTTTTTGCTACAGACGCACTCTGCCGAAGTGCCATCACACTGAGTTTTGCATGGAAATGGCATCGTTTCAGGCAAAGAGTGACAGAAGAATCGAAGGGAAATGAACATGTAGCCTTCCTTCCAGACAACTCTTTTCTGAAAACTTCTTAGCTGTTAGGAATGTAAGTAAGAGCCTCCAAATATCAGTATATTGGTGGTTCATATCTGGTGACTTCAGTCATGACTGATACTGACTGTTCTAAGCAAAGCTCATCTGTTCTGGCAACACACAGCGTGCACAAAACCCAGATACTGCAGGAATTCCCCCTTGACCCAAGTGGTGATCATCTCAAACTCTCGCATGTTTGTGCCAAGTCTGAGGCTGGAGGAAAGTTTTACACTCCAATTGCAAACCCTGAAATACGGGCTTCCAGTGGGAATGCTGACACAGCCATGATTCTAGTGACACAAATACTCCAGCTGTAAAATATGTATTTTGCTTAGTTAGAAGTCATAGTCTACAGAAGGAGAAAAGATACTCACAAAACCTCTTCAAAGTCTTTATGTATTGCAGATCATTCATTATATTTAAAACACAAACATGGACACGCCAGCTAGTGAAGCACAGCTGTCATTTTTCTGTGATAAAATAACTACCTCCTAGATTAAAAACTGCAGAATAAGGGATAGAAGTTTACATATAAGCATGGCCATACTGAGTTAAGCCACAGATCCATCAAACTCAGTGTCATGTCTAACAGTGGTCAGCAGCAGATGCTTGAGAAGAAAGGAATGTAAGAAATGAGATGTGTAATGTCTCTTTATGCAGGCAAATTCCTTCCAGCAGGCATTTAACTCTATTTAAGACATGCAGTACCATCAGATTTTTTGTAAATAATAGCCTCCACTAATTTGTCTACATTTTTTGAACCTGTGTATTTTTGATCTCTGCAGCATCCGATGGCAAGGAATGTAATGCTTTATTCACATGTCAAAAGAGCACCCGTCTGTTCTAAAGCTGTCGTCTGACAGTTCTTTTGGATATCCTTAAATTCTTGTACTGTGAGGAACAGTCAATGTCAACAGCTTCCTCTTCCCATTATTCTGGTTTACACATGGAGTATCTGTGAAATCTGTTTGTGTGGTAGCCTGGCAGTGATGACTGCTGATTATCCTTGTTCTCCTGGAGGTTTGTCGATTTGGGGTTTTGATCTATCTTGTAGCAGTTTGCAGAGATTGTGACCAGAAATCCATACATATTCAGTGTAGGAATTGATCATGAATTTGTGTATTATCAGAGCGGTATATTCCATATCTATTCCCCAACTAAGCCCTAACACCTCACTTTACATTTGCACATGGCTTATCATGATGTCTTTAACAGCCTTAATTCTCTTTATACACACATAAATCTCTCTCTAAGCTTCCTGTGTTGGACTGCCAACTGGTAACTATGGGCAGAAAGGGAATTCAGGACCCTGCAGCCTCCTGCTCTGCAGGGGAGAAAATACTAGCTATGAACTCCGGGACTAAGGACATCACCAAGCAGTTTAGGGGAGCATGAACAGCAGGAATTACTCCTTTACTGAGTTTGCTTTACCTCACTTTATAAGGACAAGAACTTGTGGTATGTTTCAATGTAGTTCAGTTACCAGTGTCAGGCTAATGAGTGTCCCTGCTTTTTAATGACACCCTGACACCTGACAGCACCCAGGTAAGCCTCCAAGGTGCTTTCCTGGATTCTGTGGTGGAGAATTTCACAGCTAGTTAGGGCATCAGATCATTGGTAGAAAAACTCTCCAAAGATTTATACAGGGAAAAGAAACTTGGTTGTCTCTGACCAACCCTCACCTGCGTATGCGCTGTACATGCGTACCGTCTGTAATATCCATAATCACAGGAGGTATCTTCAAGACAGAAACTTGCTTTGTGTCCTTCAGCAACTTTTCTGTGTGAGCTTGCATCCAGCAAGTCATAGTGGCTGAATTCATCCATGCTGTGATAATGTCTGTTAAACCACACATATATTATTAAAGCTGCGTCGGATCCCATCAATGAAAACAAAGAGATTGCAATTTGTAAAAGGAAAGGCTCCATAGCACCACTGTTTTTTCCAAAATTCCTGTTTCAGCTCTTTTCCAGTACCAAAAGCAAGTATCAAGTAGTTCATATTTGAATCATACATCTCGTAACCACCTTCAGCCAGAGTTTCACTCAGAATGCTCATCTTAGATACTATCAGTTCCAGGGAAGTTTGTTACTTGCTAACAAAAACCTAACAATTTGCTTTAACATTTTCCAAGGCTCTCAATCAATGAAATACAATTATTAACATTAGTGAAAACAAAATCTGCATAAGAAATCTGGTTCTGTGTACTGGAAATGCAGATCTTGTCTGACATCAACAATTTTTGTGGTCTGTTCCTAATAGGGATGCTACACACACTATTTCAAAAGCATGTATTTCTTTTGAGAATGCACAATGATGCACTTTTCTTGCTCTCACACAAACTGAGTTCTAGCTCTTACTGTGGTCTTAAACACCTACTGCTCTTGTAATTTCACTTCTTCCAAACACAGAGAAAACGTGTATAATCTATTTTGTGCAGCATCTGGCTGCTGATACTTACATATTGACGTTACTGATGAACACTTTCAGATCAAGAAGTATATGGAGAAAAGGTATAATTAAACAGAATTAAAACGTGTTCTTAAAATGAAGAGCACACAAGTCTCACTAGCATGTATGTCAAGAACACTAAAGCTGGTCCACAGATGGTGGTGACTAACATTGAAGCCTGATGGCTAGCCAAACTAGCTCATATCTAAAGGAGCTTGTTTCACTGTCATGGAAATGATCACAAGAAATACTTTTCGCTTTTTCTTACAGGCAATGCATTTTCTGTCCACAAACTGAGTCAACACCAGTGACACTTTGCATCTGGATAGTGATAGTTGGGCCATTGTGGCAGAGTAAGAAACTGTTTCAAACAGAGGGAAGACTTCAATAGCTCTCTACCAGTCTTTATCAACCTTATAAGCACCACAGATGGGGTTTTATTTCAGCGGTGTTTTTTATCCAGGGTGAAAACTACTGCATTTACAGAAAACTTTTATTGTTGGTGTTCATTTGGTTTAGTTTCAGCTTTTTGATCCATAGCTAGCAGTGTAAGTCTTTTTGTGAAATAATTTATTCTAATGATACTGAGTTTTCATTCAGAGCTTAAAGCCTCTGAAGCTAGAGAGAAATGTTTTATTTACTCCAGAGGACTTCAGATCAAGCCAACATTACATATTTTTTTAACAGAATAATATTAAGTTAGCACTTAGTATCCATAACAGCAGAACTGCATTTTAAGTAAGGTAAAATTAAGGTATTTCTAGCATTTTGCAATTGGTCTTACTATGAAACAGTGAAAATTGGAACAAACCTGCAAACTGTTGCGTGCCAGTTTTCTGAAAAGGCATCAGTTTGCAGCATTACCTGCTCCCAAAATGCTGAAAATGTTCAATTACATTTGTCTTGACATGTTTCTAGCAGTTTTGCCACTTTGGGAGCAATACGACTATGTGAAAGTATCATTATACTATATATTAACAATGGTATCAGTCAACCTAGTATCCTCTCTTTTCTGTAGTGGCCACCCCATTCTTTGTCAAGAATTACCCATGAAATTCAGGGCAAGACATACAGGTCAGTATTTACCACACACAGTTTAGGGCTTCCACAGATGTTTTAACAACTGGGACTTCTATTTACTGGTTCCATACAAATGTAACTGGACTATAACCTAATAACCTATGTAAAACATACTTTGAGGGAGAAGGTGCCACTGTCAAAACTTATTTGAGACATGTATTTATAATGAATTTGTAAGAGTTTTACACTTATGGGTAAACTTCATATCCATTTTGTGTTCAAGTGGCCATATAAAGTGCGATTACAAATACCATAAAATCAATCAGGCAGTAAAAGGCTAATGTTTCCCCATGGCTTCCCTCTCTTCATTGATGGTTTCAAAACGCCACCTTGTAAGGGATAATTTGTTAAGTAAAAAAGGTAATTAGAAGGTACCACACTGTCACTCACTGGTGACAACTGTGCCACTCCCATGAATAACGGGGTCTGCTGGGCAGGAAATCTGATGTGCCTTGATTTTTCACTCTTTGGGGGAATCTCAGGAGTACCCGATTGTCATAGTCTCTAACATCTGCTCGGTAAGCTGAACTGTAATAACATAGAAAAGAGATGTAAGTACACACAGGACACTTTATAAACACTTTATATTGTCTCAGAAGCAACTTCTGACTGTATCAGAAGCAACTGATAACACAGATCTTTTCAGCCCCCTGTGAGGGGCTCATCAATTGGAGGTGCACAAGAATTCCACCTGGTGTGCTCACAAGTGTCTGGTGTCAGACCAAGACCTCTATAAGATTCAGATCTGTTTCCAATAATACAAACAGGAGTTTGACCACTGATTTTCTGCCACCATGTCTGAAGCAGATCACCACTTAGCTGTAAAATGGTACCAACAATAGAATTTTTTTTACTTGCTGTTAGCCAAGGTAACTCACTGTGTATGTAAGATCACACAACAGATGCTTGCTTCTCTTGTAAAATACATGCCTCTGGATATTTTCTCCTATTTCACATAGCTATTACAGTCTTTAAAATACTGGAATATTTTAACCAACTGATAGCCAGAAAGAACATTTCAATTAACCTTTACTGTCAAGTTAGTATAAAAAACACTAGTGTTATACCATGTTTTATTTTTCCTGCAAGTGAAAAAAAAAAAAAAAAAAGTATGGTGTTTGAAACAGCCTGACATTAGTTAATGATGCTAGTAAATAAATAAATCTGGTTTGCATGATAAGGTATCAAACAAGTTAAAATGGTTAAAAACAGTCATGCTGATTTCTTTCCAAACAAAACAGGAAAAATCACACTCTGCCAAATGGACAGGACCTAACATCAGAGCAAAGCCCTCATTTCAACCCACTAAGGTTCTGAAACACTTTTCAGGGAATTTTAGTCTTAAGAAACAATGCCTAGACCTAGCAATTAGCATGTTACAATTTAAATAGTAGTGCTGGTTAAAAACAGTGTCTTAAAATTAAGTAGAATATAAACTGGAATAGAGGAGGCAGATGAAATCACTGGATTAAAATGGGTTTTTCACATGTCTCCATTTTGCAAAACTCAGCTATATTCCAATGAGATTGGTACTAGAAATGTGCAGTGTAACTTTCCACAAAATGTAGGTTCTTGGAATCATCTGCAGTTTGTCTGATACGGTGGTATTGTTTTCTGGTGTGCACCACCTGCCACAGGCTCAGAAGGTTACAAACTGGGCTGTGTTTCCATGGGCCCTCCAGTCTCACTTTTGTCCGCTCTTCACCGTGTCCTTAGGTGCCCTGCGGTGGGTGCAGAAGCACAAGAACCTGCAGTGAACAGGCAAAAGCCGAAGCGATGCCTACCTTGCCAGGCAGTTCTCTTCGGCTGCACATCTCAAGTTATACATGGACATCCTCTGAACATACGTGGACGCCTGGATGTAATAGGGATCCGGCACTAAGTCAGGAGACCTGCAGTTCATCAAACCAACCACATAACAGCAAGATCAACCCAGGACACGTCTGCAAATAGTTGGCATTCATCCCAGTCGTTAGGAGCCATCGTTTTACTACGGACCCTTGCACCCATTAAGTACGTTTTCCCTTTTGCCAGTCCCTTTGGCTTTTAGCCAAGACCCCCGCAGCAGGCTTCCCGCTGTGCCCTCCGCAGCTCTCCCAGTATCTTCCCAGAGCAGCAGGGACTGCCCCATACCGACTGGGCTTTCCGCGGGCCGGGAGCCGTGCTAACGGCCGTCCCAGCAGGTTTTGCCCCGAGCGAGGGCAATGGGAGGGCCGGCGACCCTCGCACCACAATCCCGCCAGGACGCGCCGTTCTGGCGCCGTCGTGAGCGGGAACGAGCGAGGCCATGTAGCTGGGGCGGTGCGGATGGGCCGGGGCTGGCGGGAGGAGAGGGAAGGGAAGGCACGGGACGAAAGAAAGGAAAGGAGTGTTCTTACCATACTGGAAGTAGCCGGTGCCGTAGCCGGGTCTGTACCTGCTGCCCTGGCGGGGCCTCTCATACGTGTCGTAGTAGTTATAATAGGGGTTATCGTCCGTGTACTTGTAGGGGTTGTAAGGGTCATCTCCTACCATGACATCTTCCCGCCCAGGTCTGAAGTTGCTGAGTGGCGGCAGGCCGCCGGCCCCGGTGCTGCTCCGGTTACCGTCCGTGCCGGTGCCGGTGCCGCTGTCGGGGCTGGTGGGAGGACTGGGTCGCGACGCTCCCGAGGCGCTGCTCCTGGCTGCCCCAGCAGAGGTGGCGGCCCCCTGGCTGCGCTGCCCAGCGGTGGCAGCGCCGCGACCACCGGAGGGAGCCTGGTAACCTGCCTGGAACCAGTGCCGTACGCCGGAGCTCCCGCGGCTGCTGGCGGCAGGCTGTGGCTGCGCGGTGGCGGTGGTGGTGGTGGCGCGGGTGGCGGCTCTCCGCGACAGGGTGCCGTTGTTCCGCAGCAGCAGGATGGGGCTGCCCGCTGCCTCCGCCGCCTGCCTGCGCCGGGGGGCTGGTACTGGGAGCCGAGGCTGAGCAGGCTGTACACCTGCCCATTGTTCTCCCACTGGATCCGCTGCCTCCAGGCGGCGGGAGGCGGCGGACGGTCGTGGCGCGGTGGCGGCTGATGCTGGCAGCCGGCGGGCCACAGGCAGCTCCAGTAGATGCACGCGTGGAGCTGGGCGAGCAGGAGCCCCGACGGCGCGAAATGCATCTTCTCTTTTTCTGGGTGCCGATGTAGGAGAGAAACGGGCGAAACGGGACGCGGGGGCAATGTGGGGGTAAAGGACGGCCTGAGAGCAAAGGGGCTTCTTCCTGCCCGGGATGGAGCGGGGATGTGTGGAGAGGCCGGGCGTGTGCGGGCTGTGCCTCTGCAAGGGTTAGGCGGGCAGCGCGGTCTCAGTCGCGGCAGCACCGGATCGGTGCCATCGGGCAGGTTGGGATGTCGGGAAGGAAACCCAGCCCGGGAGAGGCAGCGGGAGCGGCTTTTCTTCTCGCTAGTATTTATAGGCGAGGGGATGCGAATGGAAGCCGGAGCAAACAATCAGCCTCTCTTCGTCCTCCGGCCCGCGCTGGTGTCTGGAGCGAGGGAAGGAGGAGGAGGAGGAGAGACCAGGGACTTTAAACTTGCTGGCACGCTCGCAAAGTTACACAAGCCCCGCTGGCTGGGCTGGCTGCGCCCCCGCCATTTGTTCACGTAATGCGACTGGAAACGTGCGGCCCTGACAGTTCCCCCCGTGGCCGCTCCCCGCCCGCCGCCGCCCGCCCTGCGCGGTGGGGGACGGGGGGACGAGACGGGGCGTCAAGAGTCGGCGCGGCGGTGGGGGCTCCCCATCTCCCTTCGTCCCAGCCTCCTTGCCTGCCTTCTACTACCTCCGCCCGCAGCCCAGGCCGCGCCGAGCCTGCGGCAGGCGGGCGCGCTCAGACACACGTAGGCTGCCAGAGTATGCCGTGGGGCAGCGCCAAAGTATGCAAAGGAAAAATGCTATTAGCTCATCAGCGCTGGAGAGACTAGAAACGGGGTGGCGGGGAGGAGGAAGGGGCCGCTAGCGAGAGAGGAAACATGTTTCTGGAAAATGTGCTGGCCGGCACATCTCCCAGGCTGGAGCAGCTGCTGGGGACCTTCGTTTCTGCGCTGAGTAACAGTCGGATCCCCATAATGACCTCTTAACCAGGAGAAAACTTCCATCAAATAAACTCTTGACTATTGACTTTAAAGGCTTTTGCATATGAGTCACATGAGGTGCGCCTCCCGGAGTGAGTTTTCACTGAAAAGTGAAATTTCACATGGGAGAGTCTTAGCTCTGTCACCAGAACAAATAAGCCTGCATCTCCCCAAAACCACGCTTGAGAAGAGGACCAGGCTGTGGCCCAAAACTCTGTCCCTGCTTTTTACAAGACCTCACCAATGCTGTGTTTTGATAAGGCAAATCACCCAGCAAGGCAAATGAATTAAGGCTTGTGGATTTCAGCCAAAACTCCTTTTGAATTTATTTTTCTAATGGTTGTTAGCTTATGAATCCTTGCAGTGGAATGGAAGAGAATGCACAAAAGTTTGGTAGGGAGGATATTTCTTAAGAGATTCCTGTCAAAGATAACCAGCCCAGGCTGGAAGTTTGTAACCTCATGAGGTAGATGCAAAGCACCTTCAAACTGCCACCAGCTTCTCCAGGTCACATTAACAGTTCACACACTAGCGGCCAGGCAAATGTTTACCCCTGCGTTTTAATGTGCTTCATACAGTTCTGGTTTTTTGTGGGTTGTTTTTTTTTGTTTGTTTGTTTGTTTTTGGTTTTGTTTGTTGGTTGGTTCTGTTGTTTTGTTTGTTTGGGTTTGGGGGGGGGCTTCAGTTGTAATAATTGCATATTACTTTATATGGTTTGCAATAATTGAAATCCTAAAAAATGTGGTCCTGTGTTGTAACTGTGATGGGTCATGAATACTAATTTACACTGTTATCCAATTAGTAGTAGTACTTTGCTTTACAGGAGCTGTTCATAGCTCCTGAAATCAGTGGTGCCATGTGGGACATCAAAGGTAACCCCATGGAGAGGTGGTCGGAGGCTGTGACTAGTGCCTGGTACAAGCTGCTTACCAAGTCAGGTTTGCTTGCTCTGTTCTTGATCTTGGGAGACCTGTGCTGCAGACAAGTGTGCAGCCTAGTGGACTGACTTAAGCACTGTTCACTTCCCTGCCATCACCCAAACAACCTAGACTACTAAAATCACTGAGAAACCAGCAGTTAACTGCAAAAATTCCCAGTCGAGGTAACACTGAGGAGCAACTGGCTGTGAGAGCTTGGTCATGTTGCTCTGGAATACCCCCATTAGCAAAGTGAGCGTTTGTTACCATGGCTAGCCAGCACCATACTGGTGAAGAGCATCTGCCCCTCAACCAGAACCAGTAAGTGTTGTCTATCCACAAGCAGATTGTGCCTGGTGCTCCAGTTAGTATGCTAGACAGCCTGCTACAGAGATGAGTGGGTTTGTGCTTTTTTAGTCATCACATTTGCAGGCTGTTCATCCCCCTTTAATCTTTCTCATTGCAGCTTTGAAAATATTATTCTCCATTTAAGGATTTGCCTGGAACAGTTAGTGACTAAGACTGAGTAAAATGGAAAGGCTGAAGACAAGGAAAATACAACACTGAAGGAATGAGGTTTCTGTCTTTCTAATCTTCCTCTAAGTCTTACTAGTGTTACAAACAGCAGATTGTTGCCTAATGTGATATCAGACCATGATTCCGCCCAGTGGGATTTTAGCCATATAGCAAAGAGGTTTGCCTGATCAAATAATTGTTTTTCATTAAACAGGAGAAAGCATAGTTGAGGCTAGCCCTGCCTACTTATTAGCCATTCACATAGTTTCCCGTCTTTTCCATGGCATGAATTTTATTTGTTAATTATTTTAGGTTTCATAAAAGATGAAAATCATTGTTGGCATCCCTAGAGACTCATGTCTTTACTTTCCATTAGGTGCCTATGTCCATGCAGCTACTGTCCTCTGCTCATAGGTTGTCTAATTATGCCTAGCTTTTGTATCTTTAGACTATTTGGACCATCAAAAAGAGCCCACCAGTATCTGTAACGAGAGGAATGGACGTGAAAATATGCAATACCTGAGAAGTCTTGTAAGCATGGCTGGTGTTCTGATTGCTTTACAAGTACCCTAAAAACTGCTGAGTATCCTAATACTGATCTTCCTCATGAGGTTAATACAGATACTCTGTAATGTCCAGTTCTGGTACTGGACTGCAGTTAATGTAGTTACTTAGGCATTGGCCTACCTCTTTCTTTTTTGGCCAGAATGACAGGCATGCTTGGATCCTTGTTACACTGGGTATTCTGATTTCTGCCACATGTAGAAATAAATACAGTCTATACCAGCTGAGAAATTAATTTTTCCCTCACCAGAAAATGATGCTAATCAATGCAGGTGTAAAGAAATAATCAAGAGTAATTTCTCAAAGCCTGAGATTAGGAGGTATTCTAAATATATATATGTTTAATTGGCATATTGTTGTAGCCTTCACTCAGAGAGTACAAATGTTACCAATGGCATGGGCAGCATTTGGAGACCTTGCATGTACACCACCGTTAAACAACTGTTGTGAATCTCAGAAATGGGAAAAGATCAATGTGTTATTCAAACAAACAAAAATAGCAACAGAGGAACCACAAACAGAACCAAAGCTATTTGAAATTGGCATGGCTTAGTACGTGTCCCAAGAAAGACATAAGGTTCTCTAATCTTAGCTTGTGAATGTAGAAAAGGGAAAGATATTTTAAATTAGTTTATACCAATCACATTATTTCTTACTTCTAATATTATTTAATACAACAAGAAAAAAACCCACCAATTCTGTTGTTAGAGGGTGGCTAACTTGTGTTCTTGTTCAGTGTTAAACTGGAATGCTCTGGTGGAGTCACATAAATGAGGCAAGAAATAAAAATAATTCTATGAAATTGTAACATGAAACTAGACAAATTTAGTATGGGTTAAGTGCATTTCTTTGAAGCTGCTAGTTATTTAGATATTTGGGATCAGTGGGTTGGTTATCAAGGAGGTACTATCAGCAAAAGCTTGAAAAGTAGTGATTACAATAGAATAGAATAGAATGAACCAGGTTGGAAGAGACCTTCAAGATCATCGCATCCAACCCATCATCCAACACTGTCTAATCAACTAAACCATGGCACCAAGCACCCCATCAAGTCTGCTCCTAAACACCTCCAGTGATGGTGACTCCACCACCTCCCTGGGCAGCCCATTCCAATGACCAATCACTCTTTCTACGAAGAACTTATTCCTAACATCTGGCCTAAACCTTCCCTGGTGCAGCTTCAGACTGTGTCCTCTTGTTTTGTAGGTGGTTGCCTGGGAGAAGAAATCAACCTCCACCTGGCTACAACCTCCCTTCAGGTAGTTGTAAACAGCAATAAGGTCTCCCCCAATCTTCCTCTTCTCCAGGCTAAGCAACCCCAGCTCTCTCAGCCTCTCCTCACAGGGCTTGTGCTCCAAACCCTCACCAGCTTTGTTGCCCTTCTCTGGACACGTTCCAGCAACTCAACATCTTTCCTAAACTTGGGGAGCCCAGAACTGGACACAGGACTCAAGGTGTGGCCTAAACAGTGCTGAGTACAGGGACAGAATGACCTCCCTGCTCCTGCTGGCCACACTGTTTCTGATACAGGCCAGGATGCCATTGGCCTTGTTGGCTGCCTGGGCACACTGCTGGTTCATGTTCAGCCTGCTGTCAACCAGTACCCCCAGGTCCCTTTCTGCTTGGCCGCTCTCCAGCCACTCTGACCCCAGCCTGTACCACTGCATGGGGTTGTTGTGGCCAATGTGCAGAACCCGGCACTTGGATGTGTTAAATCTGATACTGTTGGACTCTGCCCATCTGTCCAGCCTGTCAAGGTCCCTCTGCAGAGCTCTCCTGCTCTCTAACAGATCAACACCTGCCCCCAGCTTGGTGTCATCTGCAAATTTACTGATGATGGACTCAATCCTCTCCTCCAGATAATCAAAAAAGATATTAAAGAGCATGGGGCTCAGCACTGTTCCCTGGGGGACACCACTAGTGCCTGGCTGCCAGCTGGATGTGGCACCATTCACCACCACTCTCTGGGCTCAGCCCTCCAGCCAGTTCCTAACCCAGCACAGAGTGCTGCTGTCCAAGGCACGGGCTGCCAGCTTGGCCAGGAGTTTGCTGTGGGGGACAGTGTCAAAAGCCTTGCTGAAGTCCAGGTAGACTACATCCACAGCCTTCCCCACATTCACCAGGCGGGTCACCTGATCATAGAAGGAGATCAGGTTGGTCAGGCAGGACCTGCCCTTCCTAAATCCATGCTGGCTGGGCCTGATCCCTTGGCCATCCTGTAAGTGCTGTGTGATTGCAGCTTTCTGTATCTGAGAAAAATTTTTGCTCATCTGAATTATGCTCAGATAGTCAACTTTATTTTTCTGATTTGCATAAACACTGGGCTGCAACTTGGTTATTCAACTTCATCTTGTTTTGCAGATTGTGTATTTTTTTATAACTTGTCTGGTTTTGCACTCGTACTCAAAACTGGTGAATTTTGTTGCACATTGGAACACTGTGGATTTTTGCGAAGCACATTTCACAGCAGGTCTAGGTGTCTTTATTTAGAAACTCACTTGTCAGTGCACTGGATTCAGAGATTTCTAATTATAATAAATTGCCCTTAACAAATGGAATTAAGATGTTAAGATACTCTTTACTGTATGTGTACTTCACAGGAAACTAAGAACACGTAAGTATTTTCAGACTCAGGCCTGCAGTGAGATTATATTTTCTAACAAAACAACTTAATTAGAGACCAGGGTTATAGACTTTTTCTGACATCAGTAGTCTGTGAAGCAGACTGTAAGAATTTATTTTCACAAAAGTTAATCTTTTAGTTAAATTTAGCAAACATTTGTAGGTCTGATTTTGAAATCTGTATTCATGCAGATTCCTGTGATCATAAGAAATGAAAAACAACTTTCAGCTTTTATTTCCCTCCTCTGAATTTATAAAGGAACACAGTAGATTTTATTTCTTCAAGTTGTTGAAGACAGAAAATAGTTAGAATTTTGTTTGTAGGTAATCACCTCATTTCAGAATTACTAGCCAAAACGCCACCTGGCTGCTATCTAATAAATTTTGAGTTTATCTGTTCACATTACAAAACTAGTTTGTTTTGTGCAGTGTGGGTTACAGTTACTGAACTGCACACATCTCTGCCTGATGAAGGCAATTAAGCACAATTGTCTGCCTTTGCAGGATCTGACAGCTACAGGATGTCAGCTGCTCTTTTCTTGCATGAGGTAATAAGAAAAAAGCCTTCTGATGTCAGTGGATGTTTTTCAAATCAGCATTTTGCAATGAGGTTTTACTAACAGTATTTTTTAAGGTTAGAATATTGATGTGTTGATAAAGTGAAATCTAAACGGTTTCACAGCATGCCATTGCATGGTTTCTTACTTGAACCTAGATTTTAAAAGAGCATAATTTTCATTAAACACAGACCTCTCCTCTTCTTGAATTTATAAGGTGTTTCATCTGTGAATATTGTTTTGTAACTTTTCTATTTGTTTTCTGTTGTTTTGTTGTTGGCGGTGGTCTCACAGAGGTTTCTATAACAAGTGAGCTTTCTGAAAGAGATGAATAGACAGCTACTTATTTGAAAATCCACCAGAGTTACTGCTTCACTTATACATCAGCATATGTAGTGAAAGCTTTCCTGTTTTCTTTTTAGTATTCATTGCAATGGTATGCAAAACCCACTATCAGTAACACAGCCAGGTATGTTTGCTTTGATTTCAGTTAGTTGTCTGACAACACATACAAAAGGAATGAAAATCCAAGACACTACCTGTGCATTAAAGCCTGTCTGGTTTAGCAAAGTTAATGAAACTAAAACTAGATTTGTACAATGCATGTGTAAACAGTCCTTTTGTTGTTGTTGTTTAAGAACACTGAGAAAATACTAGGTTTTTTTTATTGAGGCATTCACCATGCTGTTCTGAGATTGTATAAGCATGTATCTATATATATAGTATACACATATGAGTATATATGAGGGGAGAGAAATGGATAACGTTTAAAATCCATGGCTGTCCTTTTCAGCAGGGGATAAGCCCTTGTAAAACTTCCACTAAGTGGAACACTGTCCAACATAATATATAAGCAGAAGACATTTTGGAACATGATTTTAGTGTGCATCCCATAATACAGTGCAGCAGTGATATCTCTAAAACACAGCTAACCTTGTATAAAGTACATATGTAATATCAATATAAATAATGTAAATATATAAATCATATATATAACATATAAATACTATGAAATATGAGTATAATATACAATATTATAATAGTATAAAGGAGTTCCAGACTGATTGTGTCTCACAGTATCTAGATTGCTTAGTTTACAAGTACATATAATTCCTCCTATATAACGTGATCTGAGTGTTTCTTTATGGTATATAGCATCTTCGTCTTCATAACTGTCCCTGAACTTGCAAGTCTGTCAAAGAGACTGGTAATTTTCTTTGTGGAAGTTCAATGTTTGATGGAAAAATACCAGATAAGACCCTGCTCTTCCCAAGGTGAATTTTCATAAATGATACTGTAAAATAATTCTCTGTTATACCGATATGGTGCTTACAAAGACTCAATTAAAATAGTAATCAATAATGTCCTTCGTAATGCAAATGTGAATGCATAAAGGGTGGGACAATGAATAAAGGCAACAAAGAACTGGCAGAGGAACTCCCATATCCCTATGACTAAGATTCTAATTATCTGAGACATTTTTGTTCACTGAAGAATGTGTCCTTGAAGCCCATTAATCTTCAAGTGGTGGTGAATGGTGCCACATCCAGCTGGCAGCCAGGCACTAGTGGTGTCCCCCAGGGAACAGTGCTGAGCCCCATGCTCTTTAATATCTTTTTTGATTATCTGGAGGAGGGGATTGAGTCCATCATCAGTAAATTTGCAGATGACACCAAGCTGGGGGCAGGTGTTGATCTGTTAGAGAGCAGGAGAGCTCTGCAGAGGGACCTTGACAGGCTGGACAGATGGGCAGAGTCCAACAGTATCAGATTTAACACATCCAAGTGCCGGGTTCTGCACATTGGCCACAACAACCCCATGCAGTGGTACAGGCTGGGGTCAGAGTGGCTGGAGAGCGGCCAGGCAGAAAGGGACCTGGGGGTACTGGTTGACAGTAGGCTGAATGTGAACCAGCAGTGTGCCCAGGCAGCCAACAAGGCCAATGGCATCCTGGCCTGTATCAGAAACAGTATGTCCAGCAGGAGCAGGGAGGTCATTCTGTCCCTGTACTCAGCACTGTTTAGGCCACACCTTGAGTCCTGTGTCCAGTTCTGGGCTCCCCAAGTTTAGGAAAGATGTTGAGTTGCTGGAACGTGTCCAGAGAAGGGCAACAAAGCTGGTGAGGGTTTGGAGCACAAGCCCTATGAGGAGAGGCTGAGAGAGCTGGGGTTGCTTAGCCTGGAGAAGAGGAAGATTGGGGGAGACCTTATTGCTGTTTACAACTACCTGAAGGGAGGGTGTAGCCAGGTGGAGGTTGGTCTCTTCTCCCAGGCAACCACCTACAAAACAAGAGGACACAGTCTGAAGCTGCACCAGGGAAGGTTTAGGCCAGATGTTAGGAATAAGTTCTTCGTAGAAAGAGTGATTGGTCATTGGAATGGGCTGCCCAGGTGTTGTGAAGAGGTTATTAAATTTATTAATATGAAATATGAATTATGAAAATATGAATGTTTATTAAGTATCAAATTATTAATAACCGATGAATCAACAACTTATATACATGTTCTAGTGCACGTTCGTGAAATACATTCCATAAATGGCTTAGTATTATGATTAGAACTTAATTAAACTATCTACAGACTAGCTCTGTGTTTTATATAACCAGGGTGCAGTTCCACCGCTTGGCCACTAGATGGCGATTCGGCGGAACGCGGGCGGCTTCTGGCTAATATACAGCGGTATTACAATCTTTCTGTGCGTCAGCGATGACTCTGCCACACGCGGATACTTTGAACTGAGTGCTAGTGGGTGGAAAGCACGTGGAAGATACTCTGTAGCTGTTGTTTGTAGCAAGGTGGGGGTCCGGCTGACTGCTGCCGCTGAACTGGTTCCTGGTCGCGTTCGGCCCGTGGGGTCGGCCCTGGTAGTCGGCTCGCACAGCAGGGCGAGGCGACGATTGCCAATAGGCGCGCTCAGAGGTTCCCGGTCCGACGATAGCAATGGGGTCGGCCCCGTGGCAAACGGCCTTAGAGAGAGAATGCGGCTTCTCCGTTCCTGGGCTTAAAGGAACAGCGCGACGCTTGAGATAGTCCCTTCTCCCCGACAACTGGGCAGATCTTACCCTCGGGGCTGGTCCAGTCCTCCGATAGCATGATGGGCTCCCCTGGAGATATGACCGGCTATAGCGACGCTGGCTTCTCGGGCTCAGTGAAGGTCCTCCTCTGGGCTGATCCTCACGATTAAAGTGCTTCTCACGATGCAGAGGCTTCAGTATGCGTGCATGTATGATAGAAGCTAACAACAAGCTCAATGGCAGAGGCTGTGGCTCGAGAGCTGCTCTCTCGAGCAAGTACAGAGGCAAAGTGAAGAGGAGGCAACTTGTTTACCAACAGGGGTAATATTTATAGGTTCCTCGAGGCTGGGTTTGACCAGTGGGCACTCTGATAGACAACTGGCTTCAGCCTATAGAAAGCGTGAAGCTGGAATTATGCCCATACTTGGTAATGGTCTTCCTCCTGAAGGAGGGGAGACCTATCCACATGCTGGGGGCCAGATCTAGTATCTGGGCAGAATGTGCCTTCACCACACCAGGGAGGTGGTGGAGTCACCATCACTGGAGGTGTTTAGAAGCAGACTTGATGGGGTGCTTGGTGCCATGGTTTAGTTGATTAGATAGTGTTGGATTATGGGTTGGATGCGATGATCTTGAAGGTCTCTTCCAACCTGGTTCATTCTATTCTACTTCTATTCTATTCTATTCTATTCTATTCTATTCTATTCTATTCTATTCTATTCTATTCTATTCTATTTATTCTTTTCATATCCTGAATTGCATAAAAAGAAGAGTGTCTAGTAAGGCAAGGGATGTCATTCTACCCCTCACTCCTTGCTGCTGAGACCACACCTGGAGTACTCTGTCCAGCTCTGGGGCCACCAGTACAGGAAAGACTTGGACTTGTTGGAACAGATCCAGATAACAGACATAAAAATTATACGAGGGCTGGAATACCTCTCCTATAAGAAAAAGATGAGAGAGTTGGGCGTGGTCTAGCCTGGAGAGCAGAAGACTCAAGGGAGACCTTATTGCAGTCTTTCAGTATACAGAGGGGGTGTATTGGAAAGATGGAGGGGTCTGTAGTGACAGGACAAAAGGCAGAAGTTTTAAACTGAAAACAAATAAATTTACATCAGACACAAAGAAGACATTTCTTGCAAAGAAGGTGCTTAAATACTGGAACACAATTTTCAGAGAAGCTGTGGAAGCCCCCTCCCTGAAGTGTTTGAATTCAGTTGAAGCTTTTAGTAGCCTCTTCTAGTGAAAGATATTCATGCCTATGGCAGTGGTTTAGAACTAGATGAGTTTAACAAGACCAAGTGCTGGACCCTGCACTTCAGTCACAAACAACCCCATGCAACACTAAAGGCTTAGACGAGAGTGCCTGGAAAGTAGCCCAGTGCTAAACGATCTGGGGGTGCTGGTGGATGTCCAGCTGAACATGAGTCAGCAGTATACTCAGGTGGCCAAGAAGGCCAGCAGCATCCTGGCCTGTATCAAAAACAGTCTGTCCAGCAGGAGTAGGGAAGTGATTGTGCCCCTGTATTCAGCCCTGGCAAGGCCACAGCTTGAGTACTGTGTTCAGTTGTGCGCACCACAGTAAAAGAAAGACATTGAGGTCTTGTAACATGTCCAGAGAAGAGCAACAAGGCTGGTGAGGGGTTTAGAGGGCATGTCATATGAGGAATGGCTGAGGGAACTGGTGTTGTTTAGTCTGGAGAAGAGAAGGCTAAGGGGATATATTACTGCTTTCTGCAATTGCCTGAAAGGAGGCTGTAGTGAGGTCGGTGTTGGTCTCACCTCCCAAGTAACTAGTGATAGACAAGAGGAAATGGGTGTAAGCTCTGCCAGGGGAAGTTTAGAGTGGACATTAGGAAAAAATTCTTTACTGAAAGACTGGAAGAGACTCCCAAGGGAGGTTATGGAGTCACCATTCCTGGAGGTGTTCAAGAAGCATGTAGATGTGGTACATCAGGATATAGTTTAGTGGTCATGGGTAGGTGGGTTACAGTTGTACTTGATGATCTTAAAGGTAATTTCTGACCTTAATGATTCTATGATCATTGAGGGTCCCTCCCAACCCAAACAATTCTGTGATTCTATGAAAGTAGATGCGTTTCCATTCCTGAACGAAATCATCTTAGATACAACAGTGGAGATATTCCAATTTGCCTAAACCGATCATCTGGACTGGCAAACATTTCTTTCTCCATGTATAACTAACTGTTCTAGGAATACTGAAAAAAAAAGTGTTGTCTAATTGAATGAGTCTTGGGAAAAACTGATTTTATTTATTTACTTTCCTTATAAGATGAAGAGAACACTAAACCTATTGAGAAATTGTTTGTTGTTCATATCCTCATCCTGGCCAAGTACATGATCTTGGTCTCGTTATCTTTCCTCTTTAATACTCTCTGGGTTTTGTTGTGTTTTTTTTTCCAAATTGTTATGTCCTGTCTCAAGCCAGATTGTAAGCTCTCCAGGGCAGGGACCATGGCTGCTCACAGTAGGGCACTGAGTCTGACTATTACTTTTGGCCACCACTGCAATATGAAGAGCAGCACTGAATACAGAATGCTGTATTGAACAGATGCAACATTTAGAACATGTGAAAGCCCTCGTGCAGCTGTGTGTATTATTGAACAAAGCTGACACTCAGCAATTCTGATTCAAAACACCTATGGTGGTTTTCCCTCTAGTCTGGATTTCATCATAATATTTTGTCTTACATACCAACATGATGAACTCTTTTACTATTCTGCTCTGTAGTAGATCCTTGTTGAAAGATGTTGCTAATCTAATTCCTATTTTCATCCACAGGTAATTACCAAATTTTACTTTAGGTCTTCTCATTTCTCAGATGATTGGAAAAATTATTTGAAGGAAAATATTAAGTCATGCAGCTAGATTGAAAGGAATGTTTATAAAAAGATGCTTAAGGTATATCAGAATACAGAATACAGAATTAACCAGGTTGGAAAAGACCTTCAAGATCTTCAAGTCCAACCTACTACTTAACACCATCTAATCAACTAAACCATGGCACTAAGTGCCTCATCCAGTCTCTTTTTAAACACTTCCAGGGCAGTGACTGCAATACTTGATTTACCAACTAAGAGCAGAAAAAAAGGAGATATACTTAGAAAGTGTTCATTTTTCTTCAGTGAGCTGAAATAAAGGTTAGTGGTAGATAACTATTTTCTCACAGTGAACAGACTCAACTTGGAGGTTGTCATGGTCTGCAAGTTTGATTTAATTTGGTTTATTCTACCTGAGTTGATGTCTAACACAGTAATTGGTTTAATCTGCATGTGTGTCATTTCAAAGCATTCAAAATTATCGCAGTCTTTAATGTCTTGCAGGCAAACAGAAACTCACATGAAAACAAGTACATAATTCAGAAATGTATATACTCAGTTGTGCTAATTCCAGTTGAATACTGTAGTGGCAGAGGTGTCTGCTGCCTTTTTCTAAGGAAGTGTATCCTCTCTTCCTCATCCCTCCAACTGGCTTGTGTTGTCCCCTGTGATATATGTCTAGGCTATGTGACTACATCAGATCAGGAGATAGGGGGTGCTGCCAATAGGGTCTACGAGCCCATAGGCAATGGGATGGAACAGGTGGAGGAAAGAGAAGGAAAGAGCAGATGACAAATAAATTTGATTTTTCTGTAGCTTCAGAGGCACTAGGAAAAAGCATCACACAGTTTCACACAGTGGCTGGGTTTATCCAAGTTAGCTGTGTAGTAGAATGGGAGCAGGATATGAGGACGTGAAATGAGAAAAACCCAGGAACAATTAAACTCCTTACTTCCCTAGTAAATTGATAGCAAAACTTCCTGTATGTATTTATCTCCATAATATTGTATCTAGGTACAAGTATCTTTTCCCTGCATAGCTTAAACAAAAGCTAACTCATAGATGTATGCAAATATGTAGACCATCACAAACACACACATACAGTCTTAAGCTTTAGGAGCTTTATATTTCTGGTCTTGGTCCATGCCTTGCATGGGGAACCCAAGAGGAAGATTCTGTTCTGCAGAACTGGGCATCTCACTGGTCATAGTATCACAGATTACATCTTCTAGCACAATGAGACGACTGTAGGGAGGTGGCCTGGACCTAGCTTTTCTGCTTTTCCTAGTGGAAGCTTACTGTGACTGCTCTATTGAGGTCAAGCTTCATAGAGGAAAACAGAGTTTTGCCAAAGAGGCAGGATAAATCTACAAGGCATAAGAAAGTCTTGACATGATAACATTGTTTTACTCACTGTCATGGCCCTCTTAAGCAATAAAGAGCAGATGCTGTAGGAACTCCTGCAGGGCTTCTCTAGAAACTATACCAGCAGAAGAGACCCTGCAGGAAAAGAATCTGGATGAGCACTGGCAAGTTTAAGATGCAAAGATGCTGCTTGAGGAGATTTAAGCTCACTGAATGCCTGGTTCCAGAAGCAGGTGTTACCCCCCACCAGACATGCAAGGAATACAGTGTGTCTGGATTCCCCTTTAATGTTTTGTGGACAATACTCCATTCTAATGAACAGCTCTCAGGAAAATCAGCTGAGTTACACCAAGGTGGGGATTTGCAGGCAAAGTAGAGTATTTAACATCTCTCTCTGTGTCCCGATTTTTTTTTAATAAGAATGAAAGTTCTTCCAGAAACTATTTTTCACTTTTTTTAATTGAAGCTCTGGTTATGCATTTCAGTTTGCCTTAAAATTGAGTGGTTTTCAGAACAACACTCCTGTTGTAAAATAGTGGTTAAATAGAGTTTAAATTTGGCAGTGGTAGGAAGCAGGAACAGAGCACTATTTAAAATACCTGAGTTTATTAAGAAGGGTAATGATGCTGTGTTTCTCAATTAACACTTGCCTTTCCATCATTACTGTTCTGTCCTTACAGTTTCATAATTGTATTTGCCAAAGACTAAACAATATCAAATGGTAACTTTAGCTTGCATTACACCATGGAAGTTACAAAAGCACCTTATAGAAATCTCTCCCATCACCATTCTTTGCACACCACTGAGGAAGAGCATGCCATCTCTGTTGAAGCAGTATTAATGGGCTGTATTGGACAGGAAGAAAATTAAATATTCTTTTATAGAAACCTCTAGGGAAATCTGTAAGTAAGAGTACATGTGGTAGAATTTTGGAATGGCAAAATTTTAAAGCCAAGAAGGACCTACACAGTCTGATCTTCTGCATAATACAAGCAGTGGGACTTCACCCAGTAATTTCTGCATAAAAGTCATAATTAGCCACTGAGTTAAGCTATCTTTTTTTTAGAATGACAATCTTGGATTAAAGAGGTCAAATGACAGAGACCATACCACATCCCAAAGTCAGCTGGTGCAATTGTTTTTACCCTTCACTTCAAACCAAAGCAAAACAAATAGGTTCTAGCTGAGGCCGACTGGCCATTAAGTCTCCTTCTCTGGAGACTTCCAAAAGCCACGTGAATGAGTTCCTGTTGACCTGCCCTAGGTGATCCTGTTTTGGCAGGCGGTTGGACTTGATGATCTCTAGAGGTCCCTTCCAACCCCTGACATTCTGTGATGCTGTGAAAAGTGTGCCTTATTCTAATTAAAAGTGAACACCTCCACTGAAGTTCTGCACCTGTACTAAGAAAGCACCTGCTAACACAAGGAGGAATGTGTTTTAAGCATGAAAAGTGGTGACTGGAGTTCTTATTCACTCACCATTTAAAGTCCCTCACTTCTCCCTTCTGGCTACTTGCTTCATGATGAAGGGCCAGGGTAATGCTGAAGAGCTGCAGCATCTTTAAAGGACCTTTTGAAATTAACCCTACCATTATCTGGGGTTTGGGGTGACTGTCCTTCACTGGTTTTCTACCTGTGAGAAAGCAACATGTCAGTGTAAAGCAACAGTTTTGGATGCAGCATCTGGTGTGCTGAAAATGTGTGCATCTAATTTTGCATTCTTTGTGCCAGATGATGGATTGCTACTGGACTGCATAAACCATGAATGAGTGTCAGCTGTGGGGAAGATAACCACTTCTTTTTAATTTCTTTCTTTTTTTTTTTTTTTTTTTTTTTTTAATATATTGAAGTTTTGGTATCCAAGCCCCTAAAACCAGTCTGAAGCCTTTTTCTCAAGGAGTCATCAAACACAATAAGTTAAGAGAGATCACTAAGCCTTCTCTTGTGTTACATTTCCTTCATCACTCAAAATTTATGTTCAGAACACATGATCATAATTGTATTTTATCAAACTACATTTAAGATCCCTATTCTTGGGAAAAGGTATACTGGGTGGAGTGACTTCTCAAAACAAGCCAACTACAGGGAACTACAGGGCATCACTTATTCAGTCCTGTGTCATGATCTGCAGGTTTTGTCCAGGCTTAAAATTGATCAGGTAAACTATATCCTGCACTTGAAGAAACTGGCCAGGTGGAATATTGTGTCTAGTTCTGGGTCCCTCAGTTCAAGAAGGACAGGGAACTGCTTGAAAGAGTCCAGTGCAGAGCCACAAAGATGATTAAGGGAGTGGAACATCTTCCTTATGAGGAGAGACTGAGGGAGCTGGGGATGGAGCTCTGGAGAGTGGCTAGGCAGAGAGGGACTTGGGGGTACTGGTTGATGGAAGGCTGAACATGAGCCTGCTGTGTGCCCAGGCAGCCAGGAAGGCCAATGGCATTCTGGCCTGCATCAGGAACAGTGTGGCCAGCAGGAGCAGGGAGGTCATTCTGCCCCTGTACACTGCACTGGTTAGGCCACACCTTGAGTACTGTGTCCAGTTCTGGGCCCCTCAGTTTAGGAAGGATGTTGACTTGCTGGAACATGTCCAGAGAAGGGCAACAAAGTTGGTGAGGGGCTTGGAACGCAAGCCCTATGAGGAGAGACTGAGGGAGCTGGAGTTGCTTAGCCTGGAGAGGAGGAGACTGAGGGGTGACCTTATTGCTCTCTACAACTACCTGAAGGGAGGTTGTAGACAGGCAGAGATTGGTCTCTTCTCCCAGGCAACCAGCACCAGAACAACAGGACACAGTCTCAGGCTGCGCCAGGGGAGGTTTAGGCTGGAGGTTAGGAAGAAGTTCTATACAGAGAGAGTGATTGTCCATTGGAATGGGCTGCCCGGGGAGGTGGTGGAGTCGCCATCACTGGAGGTGTTCAGGAGGAGACTTGATAGGGTGCTTCGTTGCATGGTTTAGTTGATTAGGTGGTGTGGATGATAGGTTGGACATGATGATCTTGAAGGTCTCTTCCAACCTGGTCTGGTCTGGTCTGGTCTGGTCTGGTCTATTCTATTCTATTCTATTCTATTCTATTCTATTCTATTCTATTCTATTCTATTCTATTCTATTCTATTCTATTCTCTTTAGTTTGGAGAAGGCTGGAGGGTGAACTCACTAGTGTTTATGAATATGTGAAGGGCAAGCGTTGGTAGGAATGGGATAGAACAAGGGGCAAAAGGTCCAAGTTGGAGCATAAGAGGTTTCACATAAACATAAACTTTTTCACCCTGAGGGTGACAGAGCACTGGAACAGGCTGCCCAGGGAGGTTTTGGAGTCTCCGTCTATGGAGGCATTCAAAACCTGCCTGGCTGCATTTCTGTGTGACCTACTGTAGGTCAGACTACTCTGGCAGTTGGTTAGACTAGATGATCCTTTGAGGTCTCTTTGAACCCCTAACATCCTGTGATTCTGTAATCCCTTTGTTTGAGGTTAAAAGATAGCAAAGAGAACAAATTTCTGTTGTGGTCAGTATGAACCAGACATACCTGCCTCACCTGTGCAGACCCAGCAGGTCCTGTGCACTCCAAAGTGCCTGGTATACCTCTGTGCTCTATGTGATCAAATCCTTCCCAAGATGTACTTCTTCTAAGAGGCCTGCAAACAAAATGAGACAACTGCAGTATTCATTCCTGTTTGTTTGAATCATTGGTGGCTGTACAGCATGCAGAGAGCATTGCTTGCCTCTTTAGGTTTTGAAATAGCATAGAGGTTAATTTGCCTTAAGTTTTATTTTGCTCACTGGCACAGCACCCCATTGTAAAAGTATTGCTCTCAATAAGTGTTTGTTCCACTGAAGAAGTTAAGATTTAATTAAGTAATCTTCTGTGACAGAAAATGGTCATGTTGTTACTCATATCAAATCAAATAATGTGTTGATAAACTATGTAGGTATTTAAAATGCATTACTTTAGAAAGATGTTCCAGGCAGTGAACAAGCTATGTGTGTTAAGTGTGAGATAGTGATATCCTTGAGAAACACAAACTCAACTCATTTGAACCTGTAATAAACTAAGTACTGAGGTTAAACCATAAAATGTGGTGGGCAGTTTCTCACTTTGGTAAACCACTAGACTATTAGGTATGCAGGCAATATCTGTTTGTTTGCTCCCGTGGATACTGAAAGTATTCTGAATTCCTCAGGACTTTAAATATTATGTTACAAAATGTTAAACCAATACCTTCAGGACAAAAACAGAATCCAACACATGCCACCTAAATTACTAAGGTTGAAAAATAAAAGATCAGGACTCAAGCTTCTGACTCTTTTTTTTTTTTTTTTTTTTTTTAATGGAACATATTTCCATTTCAGCTATAAAAAACTCCACCTTATACTCGTACTTGTTTACACCTGAGAATAATGATGTACCTTATTCATTTGCTTTTAGAAGAGGTTATTTTTCTTTCAGCCAAAGAAAATTGGGGTTTTGTTGGTTTTTTTTTTTTTTTTTTTTATTACAGCATCTTTTAAGTTAGAAGTTGCCCTGTCTTTTTAAAGGGAGTTTCCTGTTAAAGACCAGAAGAAAATTATACACCTCAATCCAGCAGGACAATTTGTTATTGTTTATGTCTGCAGTGGACTTAACAGCAACGCATATACTACCAGCAAGCTTTCTTTCTGGGAAAACCAAACAAATTCTGTCCTCATTTTGTTAATGAACAGACAGATTTTGCAGAGTTCACCAGAAGTTAAGCATTCTGAAAGAGAATAAAATGCACTAAATTGGCTTCTTAAAAATAATACACATTGGGAAAGCGGCAACTCAGAGAGTACATTCATGTGAAAACTGTTGTGAAAGCAATTTCTTAGAACAGATCTCTGCAATAGTTTTTCCACTTCTAAATGCTGGTTGTTGGGGGTTTGCTTTTTTTTTTTTTTTTTTTTTTTTTTTTTAATGCAAATTTCTGTGGCAGTGATTCTGGGAATTTGTCCAGTTAAACACATTCTTCCATGTAGCCCAAGAGGAAACTCTCGGCAGCAGTTCTGAGTTGTTTTTTTATTTTAGCAAGACTGATGTGGAAATGTTTGCTTTGTTTTGAGAGACTCTTAGACCTATCATGTGCAATGCAGTGATACATAACCTCAGCAATGCCACTTCTTCAGAGCCAGTGATGGGACAAATATATATTTGGTCCTTGATTAAAAAGAGGAAGAACACCATACTGTTGAGGAACTTCGGCCTTTGTTGCTATCTACAATATTCTGTGTGCTCATTGCCCTCTCCTGGTTTCATCTGGTAATTTTGCAGGTTTAAAAGATCCAAAACTGCTCTCCTGAGAGCCTTATGCATTCCTCCAGTGGATTTTTTCGTTTTGCACTGCAATATACCAGTTGTGACCATGGTGCTTCAGATAGCACAAATGACCTCAGTCAGACCTGGAGAGCTCTGATTGCTCCTTGTGCTGTTGTGGTATCTGTCCATGACACATACATAGGGAAATCCAGGCATTTCTCAAATTTAAAAATGGTAACATCCCACCTTAAATATTTCAAACAAAAAGGAAGCCCACTATGAGATGATAGATCATTATAGATAGAAGGTGTCTCATAGGACAGAAGTGTATGTTTCTTCACAAAACATGAGGCCCACTTTTAGCAGTTTGTTCAGAGCAATGGCCAAACAAGTTCTGAATATCTCCAGGCATGAAGATCTGACATGCTTTCTAGGCCCATTCAAGTGTTTCACAACTGTCGTGGTAAATTATTTTTCTTAATACTAACTCAGAGTTTTCCATGTTCTAATTTGATGAGCTTGTTCCTTAGAATACAATCTTTCAATCCCTGAAGGAGAAAACTGATGAAGGCAAAGGGATAGTAGTCAAAATCATGACTGGTCCAGAAAAGGGAAATAGGGAGAAACTTCTTTAGTACTCAGAAATATGCCCATTGCCAAGTTTACATTAAAAAATTAAAAGGACTCTTTTTTTCCCCCACAAGCTATAATTACCTTGTAGACTCACTCCTGCTGGGTAATACAGAAGGAACAGTGCAGGAGTTGTGAATTGAATTGAGAAGAGAGGAGTTCTGAATTGAATTGGCAGACAGAACCCATAAGCATTTATTAAACCCATTGATTGGAAAGCAGCTGTGCTAAGGAGAGCTATTGACTTCTCCAGATCAGGAATGTGTTTCCAAGATGACTCACTCCTGAGACAAACTGTTGGCACATGTCCCCCTCACTGTCCTGTGCTGGGTCATTGCAGGGGCAGCACACATTATAGAAGTGGCATACATTCTACAGGATTTTAAATTACGAACCCTGTGGCCTGCATTCATTGTCTAGAAGAATGAGAAATTCTGAGTGCAGTTCTACTAGCATAAGATGGAAGAGACATTGAGAAGAGAAGCAGCACTGTGCCTGACTCCATGTAAACAATGTAAACGTGGGATATGATTTCCCACAAACAGATAGTATAATGTGGATATTTCATTTGTATATATTTATACATAGGCATATGTATAGTGTCACAGTATCACAGTATCGCCAAGGTTGGAAGAGACCTCAAAGATCATCAAGTCCAACCTGTGTGTGTGCATTATGCATCCATGCATGTGTTTATGTATGTATGGATAAAATGTAAACAGAATTACTACATTTCATTTAGAGAGTTGTTCTCTGACTTGCTGTCCTCTGTGAAATGAGAATGCTGAATAGTAGAGACTTCAAAGGTCCATACCTGGGGAAATCCTGTCCCATCTAGGGAAGTGGGAGGGACAGCCACCTATCCAGGTGGATCACACCAGCAGTAAGCCTGGGGGTGTGACTGAAACATGGTACTGAATTATCCCAGTTTTTCCTGCTTTGCATGCAAAACCCTGAATTTTATAATGCAAAATCTGATTCCTCATGTGTGGCATTTTTAATTTACCAAATGCCCAATTACTCAATCTGTTAGAACAATTGTGTGAAGATTACAATTGTTTAAGGAAAGTTTGGGATCTCACAAATTCATTGACTCTCACAAGCATGCCGATACATGTTGTCCTGAAAGCCAGAACACTGGGACAGTCTTGAAACTTCACTTTTGCTTTAGCTATGGTATTTATTAATCTATTCCATTTGAAGATAATTCCATTCAGATCCCAAATTGTCCAGCAGGAATGTTGGTGGTTACAGGACCTCCCAGGCATAAGAGAAGTCTTTAACTTATGATGAGATGAGACTTAAACTGAATGTTTAGACTAAAGAATTTGTCTAAAATAATTTCACAGAGCTCCCAAAATATTCTGTCTGCCAGATTTAGCAGACATTCTGGTAGGTTTCAATGGAAATGTCCACATCCTGGAATCCTGCTTTTATATAACATGGTAAGACTAAAGGGAGGTAGAACTTTGTTTGCCCTTATGGCTGAAGAAATAAATTGACTATTAATATACTAGGTAACATACAGTAGTCATGAGGTACAATATGCTGTGTTGTACTTGGTAGATCTGCAAACAGATTATGAAAAAGTTTTCATCATGTGTCAAGTAGAGGCAGTGAATATCTAAGGCACATCAGTGTTTTCAAGTTCAAGGTAAGAGTTCTGTAGTTTAAATTTAAAATGAAGTGATATTCCAGAAAAGGATATACTTATTATTTTTATACCTGTGCACATTTTACAGGACAGGTTCAAGACCATAAAAAACTTCAAACTGTTAGAAAGATAAGCATAATTTTGAATTTCCTTTAGTAAATCCTCATGATTGTATAGAAGTTTTACTCCTGAGATTCAGGGTAGTTTTTATTTCTATCAAGGCAATAATGTTCCCTTTTGTAACCCACTCAAATTCATCGCCCAAAGACTTCATACAGTTTCATATCTATTTTGCACTTTGTTTCCACTGTGTATAAATTTTATAGGTAAATTGTCTTTTAGCATGATCATCTTGCCATTTATTCTTTTATAAGGTAGAATGGAATGGAATGGAATGGAATGGAATGGAATGGAATGGAATGGCATAGAATAGAATAGAATAGAATAGAATAGAATAGAATAGAATAGAATAGAATAGAATAGAATAGAATAGACCAGGTTGGAAGAGACATTCAAGATCATCTCATCCAACCTATTATCCAACCTACCTAGTCAATTAAACCATGCAACCAAGCACTCTATCAAGTCTCCTCCTGAACACTTCCAATGATGGTGACTCCACCAACTCCCTGGGCAGCCCATTCCAATGGGCAATCACTCTCTCTGTGTAGAATTAACCAGGTTGGAAGAGACCTTTGAGATCATCAAGTCCAATCTATCATCCAACACTATCTAATCAGCTAAACCATGGCACGAAGCACCCCATCCAGTCTTTTCCTAAACACCTCCAGTGACAGTGACTCCACCATCTCCCTGGGCAGCCCATTCCAATGGCCAATCACTCTTTCTATGAAGAACTCCTTCCTAACATCCAGCCTAAACCTACCCTGGCACAGCTTGATACTGTGTCCTCTTGTTTTGTTGGTGGTTGCCTGGGAGAAGAGACCAACCCCCACCTGGCTACAACCTCCCTTCAGGTAGTTGTAAACAGCAATAAGGTCTCCCCTGAGCCTCCTCTTCTCCAGGCTAAATAACCCCAGCTCCTTCACCCGCTCCTCATAGGGCTTGTGCTTGAGGCCTCTCACCAGCCTCGTTGCCCTTCTCTGGACACGTTCCAGCAACTCAACATCTTTCCTAAACTGAGGGGCCCAGAACTGGATGGAGTGTCAAGGTGTGGTCTAACCAGTGCTGAGTACAGGGGCACAATGACTTCCCTGCTCCTGCTGGCCACAGTGTTTCTGATACAGGCCAGGATGCCATTGGCCTTGTTGGCCACCTGGGCACACTGCTGGCGCATGTTCGGCCTACTATCAACCAGTACCCCCAGGTCCCACTCTGCCCAGCCTCTCTCCATCCACTCTGACCCCAGCCTGTAGCACTGCATGGGGTTATTGTAGTATTCATTTGCTTCTCTTCTTAGCTTCAGGGTTATGTGTGTGCAGGGGTAAGAGATCAATGAATATAATTTTTCAAATGCTACCATTCACCCAATTGCTATCTATAGATTTTTAATTATACTTTTAAAACCTTATGGTTTTCATGGCATTTTGTGCTCCAGGTTAATTTCTGAATGATAGGATTTATTTAACTAAGATCAGAAGGCCAGCTGGAGACCAGGAAGTGGCAAATTGTTTTCTTTTAAAAAGATTTTGAATTTATTTAGAAAACTGTAAATACAAAGCAATTTTAAATGGGGAGCAGGAGATTAGCTAGAACAATGCAAGAGAATAGATGAGAAGCCATATCTTCAATGTGGTTCAGAAGAACTCTGGTCAACTCTCTTCCACTTTTGGAAAGCATGCTGCTATAAAATACTATATTGTGTGGTGACAATAACTCAGTGGGTGGCATATTTCTTTTGAGTCACTGCTAACTAGCCCTGTTGTCCAGCACAAAGGCAGGAAGTGCTGTGTTGCTTGAGGTACATTATATTACATGACATGGGGGCAGAATTAGGGTTTAAATAACTTGCAGCCATTATATATCTAGAAGTGTTCATTTTGAAAAAGGATGTTAGCTTTGGCATGAAAGCCAAGTGATAACGAATGCCAGTAAGATTCACATATAATTCTTCACCTCTCTAATGAAATTCAAATTAATAGCTTAGTAGACTAGTGGGTTTAGTTGTCAAGCAATTGCATCCTGAAATGCTTCCAGCTCAGTTTAAATTCAAGACTTTGTATATTGTCAAAACTTCAATAAAGCTTCGATTATACCTGTAAATGGTACTTAGATTTTTGTGGAGCTCCTGGCAATCTGATGGCCTGTGATTTCTAATCAAGATGATTCTATGCTCCTAGCTTCTTTATGATTATCCCAAATAGAAATTTTCTCTGAACCTTTCATCTGTTTTGGGACATAAGGTATTGTGTATTTACTTCTTTTCTCCTTAATTTCTTTTTTTTTCTCTGCCTACTCTTTAAAATATTCCAAGTATGCATCACTATTAACCTATCCTATCAAACTCACTTTATCCCAACTAAATGGACACAATTCTAACACCATTTTGTGCTATCCTGCTGACAATCCCCTTTCCACAATGTGATGACGGGTGCTGCAGCTAGTGGCCCTGCCATTACAAACTTACATTCAGTACGAACTACTTCCATCTTATGAACTAAAGCACCAGCTGCTTTAGCTGGCTGCCCAGTTCTATAGGAAAAGAACAAAGTTCTGAAAAGGCAAGAAAAAAAAGGAGAATATGGGAAACACAGATCTCTTAGAATCAAATAGATGAGGACTGGAAACCACTTCTTGTGAAAATATTAATGTGCTTCAAATACACCATCAAATGTGAAAGTATTTCCCTCTTTACTTCATTATACTTTGGGGTTCAGTGCAGCTGCAATGTGTTTGCATTGTGTATGTAATTTTTGACTTTCAGAAGTTTCCCAACAGCAGATTTTTTTTTTGCTTCCTTGCCCACACAGTACACTGCACTTTGTTGCTCATAGTATGTGTAAAGCTCAGACCAGTAAGTATTAAGGGGCTATTACAGGAAGGATTACTAGTCCCTAGAGTTCAGAACTTGTTTTAAAGTCTGAATTTTCCATTGTTGCCTTCAGAATTTCTGTCTTTAAAATACTTGCTATAGGTGTAATTTTAAACAGATGATGATTTTTTTCTGTGATGTGTGTCGTTGAAGATATGCTTTAAACACCATTGTCCACAACAGATTGGTTTTTTTTCAGCCAAGGTCTGACACCATAAACTGCCTTGCACATCTAAAAAGCAGTATAACTTCCTTAATCCTCTTCATTTTACCTCCAACTTTGGCACTCCAGCAGATAAATTGAAAGACCTTTTATTGTACAGATTCATTAAGTTTACAGGCAGGTAACTGTTGTGTGAGCCCTGTTCAGTCTGCAGCAACGCGTATGTTTTCTTTTGCCATAAATAATGGCATCTGTGGCTGTTTGCATTCCTTTGGAATGTCAGGAATGTGCAAGTTCCCAAGTTATCCTTCTTCCTTCTCATTCTCACCCTCTCCCCTTTATTCTTTCTTCATCCCTCTCTTCTTCATATACAGAAGCACACACACATGCATATCTGGATGCCATCTTTGTTACGATGATTAAATTGATGTAGACAAAGTATTTGATTTCTTTAATTTATATTTCCTTTCTGCTAACTCTCCACACCTTGCTCAGTCTCTGAGGGTGTGAAATTTTTTCAGGAAGGTGAGAGAAATCCAGAGAAGTTTGCTGGAAGACAGAAAAAAGAACATGAAGAGTATCTTGAGAAGTCTTCAAAACTAGTAAACTGTAAGTTTTTGACCACATTCCAATCACAAATAGTTGTCACTTTTTATTACTTGATGTCACAGCACACAATAGAATAGCAAATGGACACTAAGGCAAACAACTCTTTCTACAGCTAAGAAATATGGGAGTGCATGTTTGTTCCATGTGTCCACGCAAGGTTTTTGCAAGGGTGTGGTTGCAAGGGTGGTCTCTAGGAGAACAGATCCAGAACTGACCCATGCCAGCTACAGCCTTTCTAACCAGCTCTTCTGGACCTTCCAAAAGACACAACTCAGCCCCTCAGTTGGGAAAGTGTATTCAAGAAAGGACAGAAAATACCAGACAGAGGAGAGAACACAAAGAGTGAGAAACAGTGCAGGGGAACACTAAGGTCAGAGAAGGAAGAGGAGGTGCTCAATGGCAGAATAGATAATTTCTGCAGCTTGTGGAGAACCCATGCTTTATTCTGAAGAACTGGAACCTTTGAAGAGGATCCATGCTGAAACAGAGCAACACTGTGAGGAGGAAGGAGCAGTGGAGAGGTAACTGCTGTGTACTGACTGCAACTCCCATGTTCCACTGTGAGTGGGATAGCGGATCCAGGGGAGAGGGAGTGAATATAAGCCTGGGAAAGGAAGGTGGAAAGGTGGGTTTATTGATTATCTTTTTTTCTCACCACCTGACTCTATTTAAATTGGTGATAAAATAAATTGATTTTCACCAATTTCAAGTCTCTTTTACTCATGGCAGCAACAGGTAAGCAATCTCCCAGGTTTTATCTCAACCCATGAACATTCTCAGCCTATTTTTCTCTCCCAGTCCTGCCTGAGGAGGGTGGTGAGCAGCTGGGTGTGAGTTTGGCTGTAAGGCTATCCCACCACAATGTATTACTGTGTTATAGTGGCATGCAGAGGTCTCTGTTATCATTACATGAGGAATATCCTTTGACTGTAGAAATTATACAGGAAGACCACCTGGAAACAAGACCCAGAACTCCTGAGCCACATGCTTGTAAATCAGCTACCAGTCTTTTTGGTGGTCTAAAACATATCATTGGGGAACACATATCATTGGGAAAATTGAAACCTTGACATAATGAAGCACGAAAGCTTAATTGGTACCTCATGTAATGAGTAATTACAGGTGTACATTGCAGCTTTCAGAAAATAGACTCCAAGGAGTTTCCCTGGTAAGACTACAGTCAGGATAACTCTAGCAGCAGTGAGCACTGATCAATGTGTTCAAAAATCAGTACAGCAAGGGTAAGGGTTCCTTTCTCTTCAATTTTCTCTAGTGAATAGCAGCGGAAGAAAATTTGATTCCACTGAGATCATGACAATGTAAGTGAAAGCTGGATTTGGTTTGAAGAGGATTTCAGGGCTATGCAACAAGTCAAATGAGGTCTTTCCTCCATATTGTCAACTTATTTTCAGCTGTCTTTATGTCCTTGGGGAAAGAAAACACACCAACAAAACTAAAAAGAAAAACAACAAACAACAAAAAACCCAAACCAACAAAGGAACTTAAATTAATTCATAAACAGTGGCACTCTTCCCATGCCCACCCCACTACTCATCTTGTCCTCAGGACATGCTTTCCTTTCCTTAACATCAAATGGAGCCCAGTGCAGCTTTAAACAAAATCTACTTAAAGCACCAAAGGCAGAAGAATGGCTTGTGTTGGGGTTGTTTCCTTGGATTTTATGTTTTTAATTAAAAATCCCAAACCCCAAAGTCTATGTTTAAATCTTCATTCTAAGCATATTCAAAGTGCATGCCCTCAATGTCTGGAGATGAAACCAGCTTTCTCTTAGAGAACATTGGGCTGGCTGCTTGTGTTGCTGTTTGACTGGGAGTAGTTGTGCTCTCAGGAAATATGTTCACTGACTTTGGTAATGACTGCATTTAATCTGCTGAAAAAGAACAAGCTGAGACATGTTATACTGCCCATCTTTCTCTTTACAACAGGTGCATCAGCATGATAACTTTTTGTCCAATCAATATTTATTGTTTCAGGGACATGTTGCCTTAGGGTTGCTATATGCATCCATTAAACTGTCTGACATATTAATAACCTATTTTAACATGAGGTTGCAAGTTCATTACACTGGGATGTTTTTCTAAACATCTGCTGTGGAAGTAAAGGCACCCATGCTTCAGTTTAAACATGCAAATAATTATTCATCTGGGTAATGCTGGGGTTTGGCAAAAGGTGTTGCCTTAATATTTCACAATACAATAGCTAAAAACACTCAATAAAATATATGCAAAATCTTTGTGTTTACCCATCTGGATGAGGCCTTTGTCAGAAATTGTTTGAAGTAGATGGATACTGATGTAATTTTGGAGAATGCATTTAGTGGGGGAAAATGTTTTTCTTTTATTGTAAGTCAATACCAGGAAGGAAGGAAATACAGTAAAATTTGCCTTAAGCAGTCTCTCAGGGGAACAACAAAAACTGCCTGCTTAATGAGCATGGCCTTCTAATAAATTTGGGGAATAATTTATTGGATCTTTTAGGGATTCCCAGAGGCTGTCTGCAGACATTGCTCACTGATAAAGTTTGTATTTTGTATAGATCTTATGAGTAATTTTATGGAGGAGAATGTTTAGTTATAAAGGAATTCTCCCTTTCAATGATCAACACTTTGATTCAGTAATTGTTCTGTAACAGAAAACCTTGCATAGTCATATGCTTAAATACGTGGTTTCCCAAGTGATTAGTTATTGTTTTCTAAATATGTTTGTTATTAAACTTTTTAGTGTACTTTTCCCTTGAGCTGTATCTCACAGTGAGGCAACTTGAAGGAACTAAGAGGGCCTCTGCTAGTACTTTGAATAACCAAGTGTTCTCCAAAACAGGAAAATGTTTTATTAAGCAATAACGTGGAAGTGATAACCTACACAAAATTTTTCCCTGTGGAGTATTGCCAAGAGCTGTCATGCTGCACTCTGTAGGATAAACAAAGGTACCGAATATAATCAGTCTTACTCTGTAGATTTTGATCTGCTAATAATATGGAATATGTTTGTAAATAAAACTCTTGGCTTGGACAGCAGCACTCTGTGCTGGGTTAGGAATTGGCTGGAGGGCCGAGCCAAGAGAGTGATGGTGAATGGTGCCATATCCAGCTGGAGGCCAGTCACTAGTGGTGTCCCCCAGGGATCAGTGCTGGGCCCCATGCTCTTCAACATCTTTACTGATGATCTGGATGAGGGCATTGAGTCCATCATCAGTACATTTGTGGACGACACCAAGCTGGGGGCAGGAGTTGATCTGCTGGAGGGTCAAAGGGCTCTCCAGAAGGATCTTGACAGGCTGGACAGATGGGCAGAGTCCAACATGATGGCATTCAACAAGTCCAAGTGCAAGGTGCTGCACTTTGGTCACAACAACCCCATAGAGTGCTACAGGCTGGGGTCAGAGTGGCTGGAGAGTGGCCAGGCAGAAAGGGACCTGGGGGTACTGATTGACAGCTGGCTGAACATGAGCCAGCAGTGTGTCCAAGAAGGCCAATGGCATCCTGGCGTGCATCAGGAATAGTCATTGTGTCCCTGTATTCAGCACTGGTTAGGCCACACCTTGAGTACTGTGTCCAGTTCTGGGCCCCTCAGTTTAGGAAATATGTTGAGTTGCTGGAATATGTCCAGAGAAGGGCAACAAGGCTGGTGAGAAGCCTCAAGCACAAGCCCTATGAGGAGAGGCTGAGGGAGCTGGGGTTGTTTAGCTTGGAGAAGAGGAGGCTCAGGGGAGACCTTATTGCTGTCTACAACTACCTGAAGGGGAGCTTGTAGCCAGCTGGGGGCTGGTCCTTCTCCCAGGCAACCAGCACCAGAACAAGAGGACACAGTCTCAAGCTGTGCCAGGGGAAGTTTAGCCTTGAGCTGAAGAAGGGTTATTGGCCATTGGAATATGCTGCCCAAGGAGATGGTGGAGTCACCATCCCTGGAGATGTTCAAGAGGGGACTGGACAGTATCACAGTATCACAGTATTACCAAGGTTGGAAGAGACCTCAAAGATCACCAGGTCCAACCTGTAACCACAGACCTCACGACTAGACCATGGCACCAAGTGCCACATCCAATCCCCTCTTGAACGCCTCCAGGGACAGCGACTCCACCACCTCCCGGGCAGCCCATTCCAATGGCGAATGACTCTCGGTGAAGAACTTTCTCCTCACCTCCAGCCTAAACTTCCCCTGGCAAAGCTTGAGACTGTCCCCTTGTTCTGGTGCTGGTTGCTGGGGAGAAGAGACCAACCTCTGCCTGGCTACAACCTCCCTTCAGGTAGTTGTAGAGAGCAATAAGGTCACCCCTCAGTATCCTCCTCTCCAGGCTAAACAACCCCAGCTCCCTCAGCCTCTCCTCATACGGCTTGTGCTCAAGGCCTCTCACCAGCCTTGTTGCCCTTCTCTGGACACGTTCAAGTGTCTTGATGTCCTTCTTAAACTGAGGAGCCCAGAACTGGACACAGTACTCAAGGTGCAGCCTAATCAAAGCAGAGTACAGGGGCACAATGACCTCCCTGCTCCTGCTGGCCACACCATTCCTAATGCAGGCCAGGATGCGGTTGGCCTTCTTGCCCACCTGGGCACACTGCTGGCTCATGTTCAGGCGGCTATCAATCAGCACCCCCAGGTCCCTCTCTGTTTGGCTGCTCTCCAGCCACTCCGACCCCAGCCTGTAGCTCTGCATGGAATTGTTGTGGCCAAAGTGCAGCACCTGGCACTTGGACTTGTTGAATGCCATCCCATTGGACTCCGCCCATCTGTCCAGCCGATCGAGGTCCCTCTGCAGAGCCCTTTGACCCTCTAACTGACCAACATCTGCTCCTAACTTGGTGTCATCTGCAAATTTGCTGATGACTGTCTCAACCCCCTCATCCAGATTGTCAATGAAGACATTGAAGAGGATGGGGCCCAGCACTGATCCCTGGGGGATGCCACTAGTGACTGGCCTCCAGCTGGATGTGGCACCATTGACCACCACTCTCTGGGCCCGGCCCTCCAGCCAGTACCCAACCCAGCGCAGTGTTGCTGCTCAAGCCACGAGCTGACAGCTTAGCCAGCAGTTTGCTGTGGGGGACGGTGTCAAAGGCCTTGCTGAAGTCCAGGTAGACCACATCCACAGGCCTCCCCACATCCACCAGGCAGGTCACCTGATCATAGAAGGAGATCAGGTTGGAGAGGCAGGACCTGCCCTTCCTGAATCCATGTTGGCTGGATCTGAGCCCTTGGCCATCCTGCAGGTGCACAGTTATTGCCGCCAGGATAATCTGCTCCATCATTTTCCCTGGCACTGAGGTCAGGCTGACTGGCCTATAGTTTCCGGGTTCCTCCATCCGTCCCTTTGTGTGGATGGGGACCACACTGGCCAGTTTCCAGTCATCTGGGACCTCACCGGTCAGCCAGGACTGGAGGAAAATGATGGGGAGCGGCTTGGCCAGCTCACCTGCCAGCTCTCTCAGCACCCTAGGATGGATCCCATCCGGCCCCATGGACTTGTGAGTGTCCAAGTGGCTCAGCAGATCCCAAACCAATTCCTCATGGATATCCAGGGCATTACACTGCTCCCTGACCCCATCACCCAGCTCAGGAGGCCACTTGTCCTGAACTCCTCCTGCCTCACTGTTAAAAATTGAGGCAAAAAAGGTGTTCAGGATCTCAGCCTTTTCCTCGTCTTTAGTCACCGTGTTCCCCTCCAGGTCCAATAGGGAGTGCAGGTTCTTCTTGCCCTTCTTCTTGGCATTAACATATTTGTAAAAGTGCTTTTTATTGTCCTTCACAGAGGTGGCCAGCCTCAGCTCCAACTGGGCCTTTGCCTCTCTAATTTTTTTCCTACATAATCTAACTTCCTTAAACATACCTTGAGAAGCCTTCCCCTCCTTCCAAAGGTGATACAGCCTCTTTTTTTCCCTTAGTTCCTCCAGGAGCTGCTTGCTCATCCAGGCCGGTCGCCTTCCCTGCCGGCTCATCTTTCGGCAGACGGGAACCGCCAGTTCCTGTGCCTTCAAGAGTTCCTGTTTAAAATAGGTCCAACCCTCCTGGACCCCTTGATTCTTGAGGGCTGATACCCAGGGAACTTTGCAGATAAGTTTCCTAAACAGGCTGAAGTTCACCCTCCGGAAGTCCAAGGTGAAGGTTCTGTTGGTGGTCCTCCCTATCTCCCTGTAAATTGAAAACTTCACCATCTCATGGTCGCTGCACCCCAGGCAGCCTCCCACGGTCACGTCTCCCACCAGTCCTTCTCTATTGGAGAACAGCAGGTCAAGCAGAGCTTGCCCCCTGGTAGGCTCACTCAACAGCTTCATCAGGAAGTTGTCCTCCATGCGCTCCAGGAATCTTCTGGACTGCCTCCTCTCTGCTGAGTTAAGTTCCCAGCAGATATCTGGCAGGTTAAAGTCACCCACAAGGACAACATCTGATGACCTTGAGACAGCCTCCAGTTGCTTATAGAATGTTTCATCTGCCTCCTCATCCTGGTTGGGTGGTCTATAACAGACTCCAACCAGGATGTCAGATTTGTTGGTCTGCCCCCTGATTTTAACCCACAGGCTCTCAATCCCTTCATTTTCCACCTCAAGTTGTGTGGCAGAGAGTGACTCCCTGATATACAGAGCCAGCCCTCCTCCTCTTCTCCCTTGCCTGTCTCTCCTGAAGAGCCTATAACCCCCGCAGTGCCCCACTCCAATCATGCGTGTCATCCCACCATGTTTCTGAGATGGCGACTATATCATAGTCACCCTGGTGGACCAGGACTTCCAGCTCCTCTTGCTTATTGCCCATGCTGCGTGCATTGGTGTACATGCACTTCAGCTGGGCTCTCGACTTCTCTATTGACCCTAATCTGTGCCCCACTCCTTCATCTGCAGAGGGACTGACTTCCTCACCCACCCCCTTCAGACCTGGTTTAAAGCCCTCTTAATGAGCCCTGCCAACTCAAGCGCTAGGACTCTCTTACCTTTCTAGATAACTGCACCCCATCAGGTCCCAGCACGTCAGGTGCAGTAAAAGTTGCCCCGTGATCGAAGAGACCAAAATTTCGCTGCTGGCTCCATCCCCTGAGCCAATTGTTGATGGTGTGGGTTCTCCCGTTCCTCTCAGTGTACTCCCCTGCCACTGAGGGATCTGAGCAGAACACCACTTGAGCTCCTGCCCCTTGAATCAATTGTCCAAGGGCCTTGAACTCCTTTTTAAGTGCCCTGGTGCCCTTCTTGTCAATTTCATCACTCCCCGCTTGTATTACCAGCAGAGGGTAATAGTCAGAGGGGTGGATTAACTTAGGGATTCTCCTCACAATCTCCCTGACCCGTGCCCCGGGTAGGGAGCAGACCTCCCTGTGGGATGGGTCAGGACGGCACATGGGTCCCTCTGTACCCCCCAGGAGAGAGTCCCCAACAACTATAACCCTTCTCCTTTTCTTTGTGGAGCTGGTCGTTATAGCTGGTGGGGACCGCTTGGCCTTAGCCTTAGGCTCCTGCCCAGGTGGCTGCTCCTCAGCCCTCTCATCCCCACCGCCCTCGGCCTGCAGGGCCTCGTACTTATTATGCAAGGGCAGCGGAGGAGGAGGGGAGGGCCGGGATGGACTTCCCTTGCCGCCCCTGGCAGGGACTTGTATCCATCCCTCCCCGTTTCCAGGGACCCTCCCCTCAGCAGGGGAGATCTGCAGAGCCTTCTCCCACATGTCTAATTCCTTTTCGCTTTCCCGTATTGACCTCAGCCTAGATACCTCCTCCTTCAGCTCAGCCACTTCATCCTTCAGCTCGGCCACCAGAGTAAGGAGAAAGTTCACCTGCTCACACCTGACACAGGTGCTCTCTCCTTCCCCCTCCATTCCAAGTGCCAAGCTCAAGCACTCTCTGCAGCTGGCAGCCTGGACTTCTGCATGCTGATATAGCAAGGCAGTCTGGGTAGATGCTGTTTTCCTACCCCTTTTCTTTTGCGCTCAGCAGGCAGGCGGCTATCCAGCCAAAATGGTGGCGCGCGCACAGCCCGGGTGGGATTTAAACCTCCCGCGGCTGACGCCCCGCCCCCGTTCCCGAGCGAGCTCGCGAGAGCATGATCCCACCGGACCCGCCTGCTAGCCCCCGAGCTCTCCCGACCCGCAAAGCCCCGAAATGAAAGCGAAACCAGGCAGAAAGCTCACAGATTCCGGGGGGTGATCCCCGAGTGCCGGCTCCGGTCGGCTATCAAGCCAAAATGGACGTTGCATTCGGAGCCATGGCTTCGTTAGTCATGAGGTTTTGGGTGACAGGTTGGACTTGATGATCTCTCAAGTCTTTTCCAACCTTATAGATTCTATGATAGTTATGCTGTGTATGTCACGTTCCCCCATGATGCATGGGAGGATTATATTTTCAAAGGATCTGTGGTGAATTAAAGTGACTCTACATTTCATAGATTTAGTGAGATAGTTACCCAGAAGCCCCCTAGATGCCATCCTGTGTAACATGCTCTAGGTGAACCTGCTCTTGGAGGGTGGTTGGACTAGATGATCTCCAGAGGTCCCCTCCAACCCCTATCATTCTGTGATTTTGTGATATCACTACCATTGACAAGTTTCAAGTGATGAATAGGCCCCTCTGTGCCCCAGTCATAGCAGAGAGAAAACTTGCCCTGTCAAGCTTCCAGTTCAGGTGTGTAATTAGAGACAGAAGTTTCAAGAACAGAATTCTCATCAGAAAGTGTTTTTCTTAAAATATCAGCTATCTGGATCTGCAAGGAACACTGCTTTTATTGAAACCTAGATGAATTATGATCCCAGGACTCTGCTGAATCTGCTCTGTTGTCTCACTGCAGGCCTGTAAACTGCTGAAGCAAAAGGGAGTACGAAACACTGGCTAGTGGGTTGAATTTATATCCAGTAAATCTGGGACTACGTCTTTACACTCCAGCAAGGAGTGCTTTTCCACTCAGAAGGCACATAAGGAGAGCTTAACACTGATACTTTGGTAGAGAAAAAAAAACATTATTTTTTAAGCTATGGAGGGAAGTCATCACATTGAGGTAATAAAAATAGCACAAAATAGAGTAAGACGTTATTTTCAAATTCTTGCCTCCAGTAAGGAATTGCCCTTGGTAAAAACAACAAAGATTGTTTTGTGTAGCTGGTTCTGTAGGGAGGCTATACCTTACATGCAATTTTTGTCTTTAGGCTTTCAGCAGTTCCTGTATCTTGGGGCATATGTGAGAGAAGAGAAAAGACAATTGTTTAACATGAACTGGCTAGAAATGAGAGGAGGTAGGAGATAGCAAGTGGAAGAAAGTTAAGGCCCAATGTTTCTGTAGAGACTATTACAACATGGTCATTGCAAAACATTGCAAACTTTCTTGTGTATTCCACTACTCTGCAACTGTGCAGCTATAGGATTGCATACAGGAAAGACTGTCTCTGAAACAGATTAACTTTCATAAATCAGCTGTGGAAAAATTAAGAAAATTGGATGCTATGCAAAATTCAAATAACAAGAGAAAAGGACTGTTAAAAAACAGCATGAAACCTGTGATGCCTTTAAATGCCTCCACTAGACTACAGTGGAGATGCAGGAGTTTGCCCTGTGAAGGATATAGCTGACAACTTTTAACTTGGTAATTTCTCTTTAAGAATCAGATAAATAAAAATGTCAATGACCTTGGCAACATGACCTGACTGTCTTAGTTTCACTAGGATGAACTGTTCTTGGAAAAATTCTCCCGTCTGAGTCACAATCAGTTTTTTTTCTTATGGAGTAGGAATGTGTGCTGTTCTTCCCCCTTCTCCTTTCCCAGTCATCAAGGCTGGCAAATTCCAGCTCACTAGTCTGGCATTTTGATTTCTGTAGGGTCTTCTCATGTTATGCCAGTATAGAAGGTTTCACATTTTTTGTAACATTCTTTTGAAACAGAACTGCTCCAGACCACCTTGTTAGAGTCCAGTGGCTAGACTTTGAAAAGGATGGGGTTTTGCCTTTGTTCACAAAACAAATGAAAGTAATTTCTGTTTATTGTTCCATGTAACATAAAGTCTCATATAACATGTTACATAAATGCCTCAGATCAAACTGCATTTAGTGACTTTATGTTCCTTTCTTTCTGTCTTTCTTTCCACAGGCCTATAAACTCCCCCTCCAAAAAAGAAATCATGCAGGCAAGCATTTCATGTACCTTTGAGACAGTGAATGCTGATGGCATTCCTTTTAATCATTAGTGATGCGTCCAGAGGAGTCAGCAATATGGAGAATGCAGATCTGATGCCTCCCGCTGGTCACAGGAGCTGTAATTTCAATACTCTGGAGAAAAAAAAAAGGAAAAATAGCTCCCTGCTCAGTGGACTAAGAAGTATTAAGATGGATCTGATGCTGCTCTGTTGCAGAAGATGCTCATGTTCACCACCAGGTTGGAAAAGCCTTCAGTCCCAGTACCTATTGATGCATTTTGAGCAGAGTATCTCAGTGTGAATAGACAGAGGTCCTTCCTTTGAACTTGCCTGTCCCAGTGATAAAACACTGATGTGACAAAAAGGTTGGCTTGAGCCTTTGTCCTGCATCAGACTGAAAGGGTTTTTACTGGTTCTTCTGATCTCTTAGTGTGACCTTCAGTAACACCATTTTCTCCAGCACAAAGGAACTGTACGCTGGCATGAGCCTATTCTGTATTACACCACTTTGAAATAGCTCTTAGCAGCAGTAAGCCAGCCAAAAATAATTACGGTGAATTCTCCATTATCTGATGGAAAGAAACAAACATTTTCCCAATACCAGAAAAACGTGGGTGATGCAAGTGCTGGGAGCAGACATGGAACTAGTTCTCATAAGACTGTCCAGATCTAGGAGTATCTCTGTACTGCACCCCTCTGACACTCCATACTGGAGTGGACTTACTCATTCAGACAAAATGCCTGACTTGAACTAACTGCACCACATTGCAACAAAGCTAACAAGCTTTCTAGGAATTCAGACTGCTTCGCAGCATAAGCATGGTAGGAATCAAGTCATACTTGATATGGCATGAACACAAGTGCACAAAATCTGCTGGCCTCATCCTGGCAAAGAAATGCCCCTTGAATGCACCTCTAGAGGGTTTCACAGTACTGGTTCAGTGTGTATGGTGTGGAGAGAACAGCTCTGGCTCTCCGCCAAGATAATCTCAGTCCAAGCCTACACTATATTCTATGAAAAAAATCCCATACCACTCCTGCATTCTGCCCTAAGATAATAACTCAAGGATCCTTGATAGGTTCTTGCAGATCCAGCTGCACTGTCTTGTCTTTTGTGGCACAGTTAATAAGCAGTACAGATCCACTACTCACAGTGAAGTGAGAAATACATGGAGAAATATGTTATGCTCATGCCACTTGGTTTCTTGATACTCGTTGTGTTGCTGCTACAAGGAGAATATGGGAGTCCAATAGCACTGTATTGTCCATGAAACCTTGATACAATGCTAATGCTCTCCCTTTAACTTTTACATCCTCGGGTTGCCATCTTGAAGGTAAAGCTGAAGGAGACTGTTACTCAATCCATGCAGAAAGAGAAGTAGCAGAGAAAAAGATGGGATGTGATAAGGAAAAAACAGATAGGAAAAGAAGATAAAGACAATCTGGCTTGAGTGTATATCCAAAAAAGTCAAACTTAATTACTGTCTTTAGCAAAGAACTACTATATTTTATTAATAGACTCAAAACTTTTAATTTTTTGTATTACACATACAGTATAACTCATGCCAAGCCAATAAGAACATGAGCCCCATTCTCACCTCTGAAAAAGTACTGAAGCTGAAAATGCAAACGAGTCATAGTCATTTTACAGTTGGCAGCTGCCTATTACAAGGTGGTTGTTAATATTTTCATTCTTTCTAATGCAAGAAACCTCAAGATGAAGTAATGGTAATGAATTACAACAAGGTCTGAGCTACACTGCAAGTTTCTGTAGTAATCCCAATTTTAAAAAAATAAACAAATGCAGTATTTGCAGAAGAAAGAAAGAAAGAAAGAAAGAGAAAGAAAGAAAGAAAGAAAGAAAGAAAGAAAGAAAGAAAGAAAGAAAGAAAGAAAGAAAGAAAGAGAAAGAGAGAGAAAGAAAGAAAGAAAGAAAGAAAGAAAGAAAGAAAGAAAGAAAGAAAGAAAGAAAGAAAGAAAGAAAGAAAGAAAGAAAGAAAGAAAGAAAGAAAGAAAGAAAGAAAGAAAGAAAGAAAGAAAGAAAGAAAGAAAGAAAGAAAGAAAGAAAGAAAGAAAGAAAGAAAGAAAGAAAGAAAGAAAGAAAGAAAGAAAGAAAGAAAGAAAGAAAGAAAGAAAGAAAGAAAGAAAGAAAGAAAGAAAGAAAGAAAGAAAGAAAGAAAGAAAGAAAGAAAGAAAGAAAGAAAGAAAGAAAGAAAGAAAGAAAGAAAGAAAGAAAGAAAGAAAGAAAGAAAGAAAGAAAAGAAAAAAGAAAAAGAAAAAAGGAAAAAGAAAAGAAAAGAAAAAAAAGAAAAGAAAAGAAAAGAAAAGAAAAGAAAAGAAAAGAAAAGAAAAGAAAAGAAAAGAAAAGAAAAGAAAAGAAAAGAAAAGAAAAGAAAAAAAGAAAAGAAAAAGAAAAAGAAAAGAAAAAAAGAAAGAAAGAAAAGAAAAGAAAAGAAAAGAAAAGAAAAGAAAAGAAAAGAAAAGAAAAGAAAAGAAAAGAAAAAAAAGAAAGAAAAGAAAAGAAAAGAAAAGAAAAGAGAAAAGAAAAGAAAAGAAAAGAAAAAAGAAAAGAAAAGAAAAGAAAAGAAAAGAGAAAAGAAAAGAAAAGAAAAGAAAAGAAAAGAAAAAAAAAAAAAAAGAAAAGAAAAGAAAAGAAAAGAAAAGAAAAGAAAAGAAAAGAAAAGAAAAGAAAAGAAAAGAAAAGAAAAGAAAAGAAAAGAAAAGAAAAGAAAAGAAAAGACAGAGATCTGATTTGCAAAATTGCTGCCTGGATTGTCTGGATAATGCTGCAGGTACCTGCAGCCAAATCCAGGGGAAAAAAAAGGCAGAGCAAACAAACAAAATACCCAAACCGCCTGCAAAATGAAGTAAAATACTGTTCTAAATCTTTTTCTTTTTAAATATTACTGTTTGTGTCTCCCTCCTGCAGCTCTTGGCAAACATTGACCTTCAAATATTTGGAAAAATAGTTGGTTCTTCCCACCTCATCCATGCCTTTTCTTAACTCCCCCAATCATTAAACATTGTGGTGCTCACTGAAATCCTGTTTACTAGCACTGCTTCGTTACGTGGGTATTTTCAAGTTTTTACACGAACTTTTTGTTCCTACAGAGCAACATCTTCTCATGTCATGCTGCAGCCAAGTTGAGAAAGGTGCTGATAGCCCCCTGCAGGAAAGGAACATGAAGAGAGGGAAAAACTGAGGGAAATAGTACAGTCTTCTCAGCCATGAACATTTATTTAAATGTAAGCATGAAATTTGGCTGTTTCTTGGGCCATTTGGTGTCTGCCCATTCTGCAGGGTGGGGCTAGAATTACTGCTGGCATGAATTTGTTTGGCCTCTTATTTTCATAACTCTTCAGAGCCACACAATGGGAAAACAAGAGGCCACATAAGTACGTTCAAGGGCTTAATGTTTGTCTGGCATACTTGCATCATACAGGACTTGGAAGAGTTGAGGAAATTCTCTAAGCTTAGGGAATGTGAAGTGAACTGCATACTTTAACATGCAGACAGAGAACCGAGGAGGTTGCAGGAAGGGAATATAATCATGCAGGTACTGAGAGGCATCAATATACGGCAATCAACTTCAGGAATTAACTTCACTGTCTTCCACTGTTACAGCTTTAAATCTGCTTGTAGCAGGAAAATTAATGTGGCTCTTTGTACCATAAGGATTCCCCTCACACAGGAAAGGGATGTTTCCCTTAATTTCACACATCTCTCTGATTTTCAGGAGCCTTTTTTAGTCACATTTATTCACCTGCAGACACCTTGGCCACTACCTTCTTAGAAACCTTGTTGTACAGCCCTCACCTCATCTCTTTACAAGTCCCCTCATGCTCAGCCTGAGTCACATTCCCCCTTCTCCTGCCCAAGCTGTAAGAAAGAGGGGTGCAGCTGTTAGTCCTGCTTCTCAGCAGGCAGGAAGGATGACTTCAGCAGGTGATACCAACTGGAAATGGCTCCCATATTATACCTTCAACTTCTCTGCTTCTCTCCAGCAGTAAGAGCACAAAATCATGAGAAGGATGGAAAATCCCAAAGAAATCGTGGGCCTCAATGGTATCTAGAGAGGCTGAGAGAAATCTAGATGACTGAGAGCAAGTAGCAGAGATAATGGGGAACTAGAATTGTTTTTTGCATGGGTGAATTGGGAATTTGACATGGTTCTTGTAGTTACTGTTTACTCACATATATTGAATAGTAAATGTTTATCTGCCTGAAAAAAATGGTTGTCTAGAAAACTATCCCTGACAAAGATAGATGGTAAGTGTAGATGTTGGAGAACATGCACACAGGACTGTAACAGATGAGTGCCTGAGAAAGGAGAGAGAAAATGCTCAAATGGCACAGCTGGACAATGAAGATAAAAGGGAGAGAATGCTGAAAAGTGATATAAGAGGGAAAGTAACCTGTAGGGAAAGAGAAAAGAGGATGGGAGAAGGACGTTGGGAATGGCAACGGCAATGGCCCAGTTCTGGGCCCCTCAGTTTAAGAAGGACATCGAGACACTTGAATGTGTCCTCAGAAGGGCAACAAGGCTGGTGAGAGGCCTTGAGCACAAGCCCTATGAGGAGAGGCTGAGGGAGCTGGGGTTGTTTAGCCTGGAGAAGAGAAGGATCAGGGGTGACCTCATTGCCCTCTACAACTACCTGAAAGGTGGTTGTAGACAGGAAAGGGTTGGTCTCTTCTCCCAGGCAACCAGCACCAGAACAAGGGGACACAGTCTCAAGCTGTGCCAGGGGAAGTTTAGGCTCGAGGTGAGGAGAAAGTTCTTCACCGAGAGAGTCATTCGTCATTGGAATGGGCTGCCCGGGGAGGTGGTGGAGTTGCCGTCCCTGGAGGTGTTCAAGGGGAGATTGGACATGGCACTTGGTGCCATGGTCTAGTTGTGAGGTCTGTTGGGACAGGTTGGACTTGATGATCCTTGGGGTCTCTTCCAACCTTGGTTATACTGTGATACTGTGATACTGTGATGGCAGGTTTGCCACAGGAAGAGAAAACAGGATTACAGAAGTCACATGTTAGGAGGATATAGATTATGAATGGAAAAAAAGTAAGAGACAAATACTACAAAATCAAGAAGGGAAGGCAGGCAGAAGGGAGGTAGTGACTGATGTGCCTGATGTGACAGATGATTACACTTACTACTAATACAAAGGGACTGCTGATCTTGCAAAGTACCCACTCTCTGCTTCTTAGACCAAGACTGCTTGGTTTCTTTCAGAATATAAATCCATATCCTCAGAAAAGGCATTTGGCATATGTTTAATATAATGCCTTGACAGACTGCAATTGAAGACCTTCAACTGTTTTTAGGCCCATCTGAAGAGTGGAGAATCCCTGACTTACTTCACCACTTGGTTGAGTGCAGAGAGGTTTTAGATCCCATACCACATTTATAATATACAGCTGTTGTTTAAGTGACATCTTGGCTTACAAGTATGGGATAAAAACTAGTCTAAGTGCAGTTCTTGTCTTTTTTTTGGATGCAGTTAAATTCTGGATCTTGCTTAAGAAGGATTTTTAAGGAAGAACTGGAAGTCAGTCCTTTCTGCTGGCATTATTCCTGGCTTATTTAATTTCCAATGCAGTTAATGAATGGAAAAAGGCAAAGGATAGGGAATCACTTGCAACTGTTCTACTTGGAGACCCGTTTTGTTAGGGACACTGTAAAGAAATTGGAATTGAGAGGCTAGTAGGTGAAAAAAAGAAAAATCTTTAACATGAAACTGTAAATAGAAAAGTTAGCTTTTTAAATCATTGAGGCTTAAATCCCTGTGGTGATCACTTAGGAAGAATTACTTGACTCATAGATTTTAGAGCCTGAAGGGATCAACAGATTTTAAGTTTGACCTTCTATGTCACATGTGCCATAGTATTTAACCCCTTAATTTTGCAGCTAGCCTAAAGCTTTTCTTTTCCTAAAGTCAAGTGAACTTGAATTGGAGATTTGAGGGGATGAAGAACTCAATGCATCAGTTAACAGTTTGTCCTCTGGTAGTTTATTCTATGTTATTTTAAATCTGTTTCCTATTTAGCTCCACTTTATATGCCTTTAGTCTTTGTTGTTCTGATAAACAACTTCTGCTTTATTGGAGGCCTTCATTACTTATTATTTTCTTGATGCAAAAGGTGTTCATGAAGTGAAGGGGTGAGTTCATAAAGTGAAGTGCTGGGTACAAAAATTGTGTGAAAGGTCATCCTCTGTCCAGACAGCAGTAATATGAGTAACTGAGAGGGTGAACATTTGTTCTTAAGAAAGTTCCCTCATTTTGAGATACACTGTATGAAGCTGGGCTACCAGTTGGCATCTAGGTATTGATGCTAGCAGGCTAGGGGCAAAGGCTTGTCAACAGCTCTCCAGAACGATAGCAGGGTACAACAGGCTGCCCTGGAGACAAGGTGATTCCAGCTCTTGGGACAGCTTTTGGCAAGAGTGGCTGCCAATGGAGCATGTAAGAAAAAGTGAGAGAGAGTGAAATGGCAGACTGTGTGAGGCTGCAATGAGTCAGCCACTCCTAGCGGGGTGGAAGAAATGCATAGCCTATATAGAGGAGCATTGGGCTGCCCTGAGCTGGAGGCAAGGAGTTTGGATTTCTGCAAATCCAATTCATCTAATGGTCTTGGCAGTGAGGGGAGGAAACTCACATCAGAGGTCTGGTGTGTGAGGAGTGATGACTCTCAGGCCGCCTTCTGCAAAGGCAGGCCAATAAACGTGGTTACCATGCACTGCAACAACAGTCCTGAAGAGGGAGTGTAAACGAATAGTAGTATCCAGGGCAATATAAATTGCCTCCTTTGTGACGATGTCTATGACTAAAGGCTAAAGCACTGCACAACCATTCACAGGAAAAAATTACATGTAGATGACTCCTAATAAGTAATTTGTACCCCTTTTTGCTGAAAGAAATTAAATGTTTAAATCAAAATTTTTCTTCCTGCAAGATATGTTTTCACGGAAGTTCATCATCTCAGAGTCTTCAAATTGCAATATATTCTTTGATTGTTTCTTCTAAGTACTGGGTTAGTTCTTTTTCTGTCCAAACATGAGAATTCTTTCTGTTGCATTCTGCATCCCTTATTGCATTCTGGAGTTTCAAAATTCAGTCTCAGAATTTCTTTCTAATGGCACTAATTCAGAGGATTTTACATTTCTTCTACCAAAGTCTGTTACTAAGAAGTATTATCAGAGGTGTTGTAGTAGCATAATTGTGAGGTAATAGAGTTGGGGGTGGGGGGAGGGGGGAGCAGAAAGCACTAGGTATTTTCAGGTGGTCATGCAGTAGAATGTCACCAGTGATGTGTAATTTGCTTGAAGTGATCCAGCACTGGAATGTGTGGCAGTATTTCACTGCATGAAGAATTATTGTTGCTTCAGCTGCAGCCATATCCATCTCCCTGGGAAAACTTCCAGCTTCAAAGGGAAATCTGGTTGTACGTGTTTGAACTGTGTTTTTAGCTGCAACATAATCTTTTCTGTCTTCTGGCTGTCCATTAGAAATGGTAATGAAAACATGGCACACAGTCCTTTCAGCCTTGGTGTAACCTTTCTGTTTCTCAGGAAAGAAAAGTTCTTCAGCCCAGAGGGTAATTCAGTTACTGATATCCTTTCACATGCTTTGAAGATATGCTTTGTTGCATGCTCATCTGTAGAGCAAAGCAAAAGAATGTCACCCACTATGGCAATGTCTAAACAATAAATACATTGGTCTGCTAAGTAATGCCATCGCATCACCTAAATCATATTAAACACAGATTGATTTCATGGGCTGAATAGTCAGGTTCTTAAACCTTCAGTTACCAAAACATTTTGTCACAAAAAAGTCTTCAGTGAACCTAACATTACTGTTTAACACACAGAAGAAAAGAAACACTGGTAACAGGAAAGCCGCACAGCAAACATATCAGTACTTTCACAAAAGCAAGCTAGAAAGTAAAACTTACTATAATGAATTGGACTTCCCTCATTTATTTTCTCTCCATGAGCAAATGAGCTATAATAATCAGTAAAAATAAAGAAGTCCTAGGACTTAATGACCTCTCACCTTCACCCTATTCAAGATGCTTTTTTAAAGCATTTTTTCATACTCTTTGTTTGTTTATTGTTCTTCTGCTGCTTCCAAGCTGATCTTCAGATAGGATCCCACCCAGAGTTTTGCAGGGAGCAATATAGGGCAACAGAAGCAAAAGAGTTATTAGCTGGAAGGATGGTTGCAAAAATATGTGCAAAGTAATTATATCAAAGCTGTTCCTGTCTTGCTCAGATACAAATATTTTTATTGATGTTTGTCTCAGATCCTTCCCTATGATACATTTCTGTATTATTTCTTGCATTTTCTCATGGCTTCTTTATGACCCTGTCTGTTGTTCCAGAACGCCCTATTTGGAAAATATTAAGGTCATCATCATTATCAAGTAATAAGAAAAAAAAAAAAGGGGGGGGGGGGGGGGGGAAGAAAGAGTGGACTATGTTCTTCTTCACGTATATTCTAATTGTATATGTATAGGAAAAATAAATTACTTCCTAGAATAAACCCTATTCTAGAGAGCATCTTGTCCAGTGTGTGATTTAGTCTGGCTTAAAGAGGACACATAATGAAAAGTAATTAAACTCTGATGGTTTTCTTCCTCTAGCAAAAGTAATTCCTGTGTGTTTTATTTGTATTTTTATCTAGTCAGCATGGGTTGATGATGGAGCACTGAAAATATACAAACCAGAAGAGATTAAAGGCAATTTAGTACCATGCAATTTAAAGTAGCACAGAGAGCTGTACCAGTCAGCTGCAGTAAACCACATGTATGGCATATGTAACATAGCAAACTTTTTTTCAGGCTTGTCCATTTTTTTGTTTTTCAAATATCTAAACATCCACACAGGTTCAGGCTTACATACATACACAAAATGCCAACCAGGAATTTAGCTGGTACAGTGTTACCGATTTTTAATATTTTGTTGGTGTAAACAGATTTGTGTGAAAGTCTCCCAAGTTTTATATCCATAGTAACTTATTCAAAGATCAGACTGTTTTATTTATTTTTTCTAACATAAAATTATTCCATCACCTTGATCAGAATGTTTTAAAGGATTATGAGGGGGCTTTCAAACTGGAGTCAAGCATTATTCAGTTTGTCCCTCATATCTATCAATCTGAAACCACCTTTTTTTTTTTTTTTTTTTTAATGTTCAGGTTTGGGGCTTTTTGTCCCAATAATCTTTTATTATGAATATTTCCCTTGCCAGTTCCGGACATTTGCACTGATACCCGGAACAACTGATGTGTCTTATCTGTCTACCACTAGGAGTCTTGCAATGAGGAAAAAGATTTTTGTGTCTTCTGAAAACACATGGGTGAAAATGTTTACAGAATGCAGGCATATTTTTATTTCTTTTTATAGCTTTCCTGTTACATCTACAAAGCAAAGCATAACTTTAATCTTAGTACTTCCTGAATTTCAACTCTGTAGCTGCAATATTGAGTTTTTATTTACCTGTCTGTCAAATGTAGCCATCACAGTTTTGTATACCTCAAATAACTTGAAGCAAACCATCTTGGGTGACAGAATCAGTGCTGAGGGTGAGATATTTGTTTTTTCATGTATTTTGCCTGGCATCAAAGCACCCTGCAAATACTGGTAAAGAGCTAGTCTACATCTAAATTGTGTTAGAAGGTGGGAGCTGTTTCATGCTGACAATAAATTTTGTGCATTACAAATTTTGTTTGATCCTAAAAGCTAGGTGAAGTTTCAGAATACAGAATTAACCAGGTTGGGAAAGACCTTTGAGATCATCAAGTCCAACCTATCATCCAACACCATTTAATCAACTAGACCATGGCACCAAGTGCCTCATCCAGTCTCTTTTTAAACACCTCCAGTGATGGTGACTCCACCACCTCCCTGGGCAGCACATTCCAATGGGCAATCTCTCTTTCTTGAAGAACTTCTTCCTAACATCCAGCCTAAACTTCCTCTGGTGCAGCTTCAGACTGTGTCCTCTTGTTCTGGTGCTGGTTGGCTGGGAAGAGACCCACCCCACCTGGCTACAATCAGCTTTCAGGTAGTTGTAGTCAGCAGTCAGGTTTCCCTCCAGCTGTCTCCTTTTCAGGCTAAGCTTGTCATTCAAGAATTATTAATTTGATAAACACCTTTTGCCATATATATCACAAAGCTGAAATAATTGTTTGTCATAGTGGTTGTGAAGTATCAGAAGGCCTAGCCACTTCTGTCCTTGACACATTAGTTGCTCAAACATGTCCAGAGAAGGGCAATAAAGCTGGTGAGGGGTCTGGAGCACAAGCCCTATGAGGAGCGGCTGAAGGAGCTGGGGTTGCTTAGCCCGGAGAAGAGGAGGCTCAGGGGAGACTTTATTGCCATCTACAACTACCTGAAGAGTGGTTGTAGTGAGGGGGGGGGGTCAGTCTTTTCTCCCAGGCAACCTGTGACAGAACAGGACGACAGTCTCAAGTTGCACCAGGGGACGTATAGGCTGGATGTTAGGAAGAAATTCTTCACAGAAAGGGTGATTGGCCACTGGAATGGGCTGCCCAGGGAGGTGGTGATCATAGTCACCATCACTGGAAGTGTTTCAAAAGAGACTGGATGAGGCACTTAGTGCCATGGTTTAGTTGATTATATGGTGTTGGGTGATAGGTTGTACTCAATGATCTCAAAGGTCTTTTTCAACCCAGTTAAGTCTGTGTTCTGTATCAATGTTTTACAATGCACGTCAACCAAACAACCTGATCTTAATTCTCTGACAGCCTTTTGTCATTTTACTTTTTTTTATCTCATGCTTTGGAATTAACATGAACTTGGTAAAATGGCCAGAGAGAGATTGTCAAAGAATGGGATGTTGTGAAACTCCATTTGCTTCATATCTGCCTTAGCAGCATCCCTGCCACACCAAAAATTTCAGTGCAAGATGGCAGCTAGAGTTTGTTTGTAGTAATTCTGTTGCTTAGCAGAATACAAGACATTGCTTTTGCCAGGGCTGGAAGTAAATGATGCCCGTGGTGCACGTTAAGTTTTTCACTAATTTGTTTGTTTTCATTCACAGGTGTAGAATGGAAGAAGTTCTGTGAAGACGATGCTGGTGCTGCCAGTGGAAAACACTTGCCATAGGAGTATTTGAACCCGTTCTGTTGCAGCAGGTATTTGTTCTTGTTTCCGTAGCAGCCGGGGAGAGGCCTGAGCGGCTCCCCGAACAATGGCGCCGACCAATGGGCACCTGGTCGGCCGGCAGCAGGTACGCCTGCGTGGCCGCGTTGCCATGGCAGCCCTCAAGCGCTGCGGCCGACAGCAGCGGCAGCCGGAGTCCGCTGCCCAGCGACAGCTCCGAGGGTTCTGGCCGGCAGGGCAGGGGTAGGCCCAGCTGAAAAAATAAAGTAGGGTGGGGGAACCGCAATGCACGGTGTGAGGGGAAATGTGTACCAGGTGTGTTCGCCTAACTGCTCTTCAACTCTTCTTCCATAAAGGACGAACTGAACCAAAAGGTGACATCAGAGCAGCGCAGATCTCGTGAAAATTAGGAAATTTTGAGCTACTATTTGGAGCAAAGGTAATGTTTAGGAAGGCATTAATAATGCAATGCTTTGGACCACCCTTTGAACATCAAATCCAAATAAGCCTCTGAATTGTTTTGGAGCAGGAAGTTGGAGGGATACTTGAATGAGGATGCACTGTGATTTTCCTTCTGTTCTGAAGTCCAAGCAATTCCCCTGCCTAGCCAAAAGGCACAAGTAGTTGGGATCCTTGAGCCCAGATGACAGTCTTCCTGTTTTTCACCTGATTCCTTTGTGAAACTTGGGCAGCAATACTGGTAACACACCCAGCCTGAACCTCAGTAATCTAAGGACTAAATAACAAACTCCTGTGTCCTGTCTTCATCCCGTTGCACCAGTGCTTGACACTAGAGTACCAGGGGGCCAGATTCCTGCAGACTTCAGGGGCCTAGTTTTAAATAAGTAAAAAGTTCAGTGAGCAAAGATTTGAGTGACTTTCTCCCCTCAGACAGCTAGTTGGTAATAAATGGGTGTGTGGTAGTGCTTACTGCAAGGAGAATGCGTTTATTCTATGTAATTTGTTTCTGCAGAGCTTCACTCAACAGCAGCAGCATGCAAGTAAACAGCATTTAGCCAGTCAGATGTTCTGTTTTCCTAATTGCTACCTTCAATTTTCTTAGGAAGTAGACCCAGTTTGTGTATGTGTGTGTTTTAAGGGGTGGGATGATACACGTGGATCATGGGCACCCCTTTGGGTACCAGAAGCTAGAAATGTTACCTTGTAAAATGTAACTCTACCTGACACGTAATTACTGATTATCTGTTATATCAGAAATTACCTCTTTCCATTCTATTCCTGGAAAATATGTGGTACTCTCCAGCAATTAGAAGGTTTACTGTAAGAGTCAGAGGACTTTTCTTTTGTTTTTTTTGTTTGTTGCTTGGAAAGCACAAGTGGAACAGAAAACTTTTGTTGTCATTGCCAACCTATTTATTTTAAAGCTGATTACAACATTTATTTTAAAATACTCTTCATAAACTGATGATTCAAGTTATAAATTAACACTGCTGATTGTATTACAGATGTGGGGAGTTAAAAATTTGCATTTACTTGTTTATTTACTTAACCCCCTAAGACACTGATTCACAATTGCATGTGCACCATTTTCTAACTGGGTAAAATTACAGTTACACAGTAAAGAGCTCAGACATATTGGGATGGCATTCAACAAGTCCAAGTGCCGGGTGCTGCACTTTGGCCACAACAACCCCATGCAGAGCTACAGGCTGGGGTCGGAGTGGCTGGAGAGCTCCCAAACAGAGAGGGACCTGGGGGTGCTGATTGACAGCCGCCTGAACATGAGCCAGCAGTGTGCCCAGGTGGGCAAGAAGGCCAACCGCATCCTGGCCTGCATTAGGAATGGTGTGGCCAGCAGGAGCAGGGAGGTCATTGTGCCCCTGTACTCTGCTTTGATTAGGCTGCACCTTGAGTACGGTGTCCAATTCTGGGCCCCTCAGTTTAAGAAGGACATCGAGACACTTGAACGTGTCCAGAGAAGGGCAACAAGGCTGGTGAGAAGCCTTGAACACAAGCCCTATGAGGAGAGGCTGAGGGAGCTGGGGTTGTTTAGCCTGGAGAAGAGGAGGCTCAGGGGTGACCTTATTGCTCTCTACAACTACCTGAACGGTGGTTGTAGCCAGGAAGGGGTTGGCCTCTTCTCCCCAGCAACCTGCACCAGAACAAGGGGACACAGTCTCAAGCTTTGCCAGGGGAAGTTTAGGCTCGAGGTGAGGAGAAAGTTCTTCACCGAGAGAGTCATTCGCCACTGGAATGGGCTGCCTGGGGAGGTGGTGGAGTCGCCGTCCCTGGAGGTGTTCAAGAGGGGACTGGATGTGGCACCTGCTGCCATGGTCTAGTTGTGAGGTCTGTGGTTACAGGTTGGACTCGATGATCTTCGAGGTCTCTTCCAACCTTGGTCATACTGTGATACTGTGATACTATGATATATGGGGTTTTGTGTGTCTTTATATTTAACCAACATTATCTGAGGTAATTTCAGATAATGTTTTACTGAGTATGTGGATCGTCACAGTAATCAGATTATCTGAATATACTGGTCATAGCAAAAGAACCCAAAACTTGTGTTTGGAAGTTATGGAGTCACTTGTTAGCAGAAGCATTTTCTTTTTATTGAAAAAATACTAAGGTTCATTTTTAAGATGAAAACATTAACCCCTTATGATTGTTTAGCCTAGAGAAGAAGAGGCTCAGGGGAGACCTTATTGCTGTCTACAACTACCTGAAGGGAGGTTGTAGCCAGGAGGTGGTTGGTCTCTTCAGCAATCAGCACCAGAACAAGAGTCCACAGTCTCAAACTGTGCCAGGGGAGGTTTAGGCTCGAGGTGAGGAGAAAGTTCTTCACAGAGAGAGTTGTTAGCCATTAGAATACAATAGACTACAATAGAATAAACCAGGTTGAAAGAGACCTTCAAGATCATTGTGTCCAACCCATCAACCAATCCAACCCACCTAAACAACTAAACGATGGCACCAAGCACCCCATCAAGTCTCCTCCTGAACACCTCCAGTGAAGGTGACTCCACCAGAGAGGTGGTGGAGTCACCATCCCTGGAGGCGTTCAAGAGGGGATTGGATGTGGCACTTCGTGCCATGGTTTAGTAGTCATGAGGTGTTGGGTGACAGGTTGGACTTGATGATCTTTGAGGTCTTTTCCAACCTTACTGATTCTATGAATGTAACTGTGTTAATATGGAGTATTGAGAAATGTGTCTTTCCTGCTCTGAATCACTCTACACTATTAGTTACAGGCTCTCCCCACTTGTGCATTGTCATCCCGATTTCCACTGACTTGTGTCAGTTTGTACAAGCTGACATACCTGACTCCTATATATTTTTATCAAATAGATTCGTAAAGGATTAGCCATCCATCCATCCATCCATCCATCCATCCATCCATCCATCCATTCCCCCTCCCCCCACCCCACCAAAAGATCAGCCTGCTTGCTTGATCCTGTTCCACAAACTGCACAAGTACACTTAGCTTACTTAGAGTTCTGTAGACTTACTTGCTTCAGCATCTGCTTGCTCTCACAGTCCTGTGCTATAGGCAGGGTGAACACACAATCTATTCCTTATTTGTGGCATATGTGATACGCTCTCAATGATTGCACAGAGATCTACTGCAGTAACTGTTACTAAGAACGTGATACATAATATCCCCAATGTCTCCAAATTTGCAGTACACTTACGCTGATTTTTGTGCAAAATAAGTGTGGAGGCAATGTAACATTGTTCGTTGAAAGCAGAAGATGAATGGGTTAAATGATTGTATGTGAGTAGACCTGAGGTTATGTTTACCCTGGTAAGCTTGTAGTGCATTGCTAAGTGCAACAGGAAAAGCAAAAACTTTGTAGAGCAGAAAGGATATCTGAGAGAGAATAGCCCTACTGGAGCAGGTCTAGAGTTTTGAATTTTGAAATTCTGACAGATTACTCTTTCTTTTTTTTTTTTTTTCAATGAAAATATGTTCACTTTTAAAATATATTTCAGTTAGTAGCAGTTATAATTCCTTTACATGAGGTTATGATTTCAATCAACTCAAATGAAGTCCTTCTTATGTTAGGGCAGAGTGGAACAAAATAATGCAAATAAATAGCTGAGTCACTAGAACCAGTCTTCAGCTTTCTCTGGCAACAGTGTCATAAACTGAAATAAAGTTAACTAAATAAAATTGATTACTGCATGATTATATGTAGCATCTTCTTAATTGTCAAGTGCACAATGACTGCTGTTGACAGCAATGAATTTTGGATTTACCCATAAAGTTTTGAGGAAGAGAATTGTATCCAAAGAAAGATGTGGGCATTTCAGTGCATCAGAGAAAAATTACAGAAGTGTTTGAGTGGGCTGATAGTCTCATCACAGCAGACACCTTTAATAGTTCCCTCCCAGTTTGTTAGAAAATTCACAGACCGTTCTAGCACATTTGTTTACATCAGAAAGCAGTGGCTTTTTAATGTGATATATTTTTGTTTTGAGTATTCTTGCCTTGTTCTTTTACCTGTCTGCATCCATATTTAATCAGGGTGTAACCACCAGCCTCCAAGTTGCAGATAGTATGGGAGGCAGGGTACTGCTGTACGTGCACCTGATCCTGTGATGGAACAAGCTTCATACTTGGATCTTTCTGAGTGTGCATTACTCATAAGACATTTAAGCCAGACTGCTACGAAGTTGAATTTTACAAACTTACAAATTCCTGAAGCTGCCAGAAGTGGGGGAACATGCCAATATCTGTGTTGTGTTCAGGGTTTGCCTATAATTTCTTGACATAGGAGGTTGCATAAAACATGGTTCCTACTCAACTATGACAAGATAAAACATCCTGACATGGAAAATGTGAATTTCCTACATCTCAGTTATCTTCATTTAAGTTTAATCAAATAACAAATTATTATTGTCACATGACTGAGTGAAAAAAAATTAGTCTCTAGGACTAATCAAAGGAGTCTCCTCCAGCCAGGAACTATGGAGAAAACTTAATGTTGAGCTAGGAAAATGTGAGTGGTTTAATGTGTGGTTAATTTGCTAAGAATATTGTTGGAAACAGAAGAATGTGTTTTCCTTTTATCTTTCAGTGGAAAACAGATCCAGCAGTAAGATACTACAAATTATGCAATATTTTTGTCTAACTTATGTTTGAGTACTTTGTCCTAACATTTCTGAAATAGTTTATAATTGAGGGTACAAAAAGAAACAAGATAAAACAGAGCTTAAGATGTTGGTTTAATTTAATTTGCTTTGCCTTTAAGAATAATTTGAAGCTTTATAGAAAACATTTAATTTGGAAAGCCTGAAGCAAAACTTTTTGACACTTAACACGAGATGCCAGTTTTGTCCTTTCTGACACCTGTTTTATATTTAACTCATCCTGTGGCTGGACTAATTTAGTGTTGAGGTGCTAGAAAATAGCACCTCAGTCTTTCTGACTTTCTATGTTGAGCTCAGCAGACCATTTCATCTCACTCTTTATCTTTCGTCCTTTTAGACTGAGGTTTTTCCTTTGTCTTTTTACACAGTCCAGCCCAGGCTGAGAAATCAGGATCTCTGTGAGGAATTTGTAACTTACAAAACAGTAAAAATAGGTGTTACAATTGAAGTAACTCTTCTTTTAGAATGTATGTAAATTTAGTCTAGGTTACATGAATCTCCTTTATTAAATGACCTACATAGCAACAGCTATGGTGTCACAAACAAGAAATCTGTTGAACAGGCAGAATGAGTGTACAGCACCGAGTGTACCATTAAAGGCAAACAAAAGGAAAACTTCTCAAATTGAAGTGGGGGTTTGCATGGATTAAACAATATCTTTCTGCAAGCCAAAGTAGATATATATTTTTTTTTCTCTTTTGACACTGGCAGCCTGATCCATAGCTGGTTTTCACCAGCTGGTATTTGAATGCCACCAGTTTGGAGTCATATGTTTCCCCTTTCATTTAGTCTAGATGACACCAAGCTGTGTGGTGCAGCAGACATGCTGGAGGGAAGGGCTGCCATCCAGAGGGATCTTGACAGGCTGGAGCGGTGGGCACAAGCCAACCTCATGAGCTTCAACAAGACCAAGTGCAGGGTCCTGCATCTGGGTCGAGGCAATCCCAGGCACAAATCCAGGCTGGGCAGTGACTGGCTGGAGAGCAGCCCTGAGGAGAGAGACTTGGGGGTGCTGGTGAACGAGAAGCTCAACATGAGCTCTCAGTGTGCGCTTGCAGCCCGGAAAGCCAATCAGATCCTGGGCTGCAGCAAGAGAAGTGTGGCCAGCAGGTTAAGGGAGGTGATTCTCCCCCTCTACTCATCTCTGGTGAGACCCCACCTGCAGTACTGCCTCCAGTTCTGGAGCCCCTATTGCAAGAGGGATATAGACGTGCTGGAACATGTTCAGAGAAGGACCACAAGGATGATCAGAGGGCTGGAGCACCTCTCCTGTGAGGAGAGACTGAAGGAGTTGGGACTGTTCAGTCTGGAGAAGAGAAGGCTCCGAGGTGACCTCATTGTGGCCTTCCAGTATCTGAAAGGGGCCTACAAGAAGGCTGGGGAGGGACTTCTCAGGATCTCAGGTAGTGATAGGACTAGGGGGAATGGAATGAAGCTGGAGGTGGGGAGATTCAGGCTGGACATGAGGAGGAAGTTCTTCATCATGAGAGTGGTGAAGCCCTGGAATGGGTTGTCCAGGGCTGGTGGTTGAGGCCCTGTCCCTGGAGGTGTTTATGACCAGGCTGGATGAGGCTCTGGCCAGCCTGATCTAGTGTAGGGTGTCCCTGCCCATGGCAGGGGGTTGGAACTAGATGATCCTTGTGGTCCCTTCCAACCCTGACTGATACTATGATCAATGATACTATGATCTCAGTAGCTTGTCATACACTTCCTCAGGCACAGCAACCCACACAGACATTCTCATAACTCTGTTATGTGAGTCCTGATTTTGTAAGCACTCTCTAATTACAGATGACCTCTCCTAAATGCTTCCTAGATATATGCCACTGCTACCTCAAGCAAGTACTTCACATAAATCCTTGTCATTACTTTTTTTAAAAATAGTGCTTGATAAAATGAGGGAATCAGTTCTTCCCATCTTTAGAGGGAGTCAGGCTTGTCCAAGGGGTATTTCTTTGACATGTATAAGCTTGAAAGCTCTGTGACCTTTGCTTTAGCTGTATTTATTTGGTGTAGGGATTTCTCTTGTCCTTTTCTGTGCTGGCAGATGTAAACAGTGACAGTAAGCCAGCCATACAGTTTAAATGGAGGTTACAATCTGTTACAATGTCAGAGATGCTGTCAAAGCAGGCAACATTCATAAGCTGTACTTAAACAGATTCTCCAAACTGTCACAACTGTTCCTTATTCTGTCCATTGAATAAGTACAGTTGTGTCCTGGCAGCAGGAGGCTTCATACAGAGTGTTCTTCCACAAGGTAAACTTTGGGCTTCCTAAGCTGTTTTCACTCCATGTGGAATTCTAGCTAAGTCAAAAGCAGTAGTGTTGAGGATTCATTGGAAACAGACTATTTTATCCCCAAGCTAGAGCAAGTATGCTCTGTTCAGCTCCATCAAGGAATCCAGGCTTATAAAATGACCTTATAATGTGTTTTGAGGAATTGTTTACATGAGAGAAACAATAGAGATGAAAAACAGAGAGAGTCAGTCTTCAGAAAAGGGCAGCCTACAGGAAATAGCAAATGTAGGTGTCAACTTTACTTCCAAGTTTCAACACAGATATGAAAATACATAAAGGCCCTTTCAGGGAAGGTGTTTCCCCTTGTGTGTATAGGTCGTATCACTGCTACAACTGCTACGAGAATGCTGCATTACTGAAGCATGGATAATAATGCTATTTTTGCAGTTTCTGGTTAGTATAAGCTTAAAAACCACGTGCAATGGTTCCAGGTCTTTCCTGAGCACAAAGAAGATAAGAGATGTATTAAGCTATTTGCACTCTTATAATTCTGTTCTATTTTGGATGAAGTGAAGCTCTCAGCCTGATGCTGAGCTAGGTGTAGTATTTCACTTGCTTTTAGTTAAATTGAATTCATCCATCAGTAGCAAGTTCCCTGTCACTGAAGTTCACAAAACTGTTTTTCAAGTACTCAGTGGAACAACAGAGAGGAATGTTTTCCCACAGCTCTATGCAACGATCAGCCCTACCTTCCTGCTTTATTAAATGACATGTTGCAACATTTTAAAAAGAAAAATGTTTAAAAAAATGTTTTGAAAAGAAAAGTTGAATGCCAATCCTGATTTACTTCTCTATCTTCACCACTGAGCTTTAAACAAGAAGATTTGAACTGTTCATATGCCTTTTCACTTCACACTGAATTTATAAGAAGTTTCCAAATAATAATGGCCAGCTTGGCAGGAACAAATGTAGACCAAATGGTGTAATCCCCACAAGGAAGCATAATTCTCTTATGAAGTATTTACAATAGCCAGCTTGGAAATCCAACAATAGGTTATATTGTTAATAGGTTGTTTATAGCATCTTTTATTGACTGATTCATTCTTAATGGTAACATATTTAGTCACTTAACATTCTTCGTGTGGCAAGCAGTGTGATGTTCACTGTTGCTTTAAGAATCCTCTCAGGTAGCAGAAAGTATCATTCTGACATAAATCAATAAATGGGACATAAATAGGACCTTACAAGGTTCAGAAGTTCCCTGAAATGTAGCTGAACTTTCTGATGCTCCCTTCCTGTGACCCTCCAATAACCCTCATCTCCCCTGCTTTCATGACCCTTTAATGTTTCCCTGGCTCTCGATTCCCTTCATCCTCCTAAAGAGCTTGGCTACTTCCCAACTTGGATTTATCCAGCAGGCCACCCTCCTTGGAAATTCTCCCAGTTTCTGAAAGGGCCTTGCAATGGAGTAACCTCAATTCTAGTTTGCAGATTTTAATTTTTCATTTAACTGAACCATGTGCACAACCTGGTTGAAACTGGCAGACTCCTGCAGTGGCAAGTTGGAATATAAAGCGATCATTTAAGGTCAGAAAATTTAGGCCTTCTAAAAGGAAAACAAGGGAAAGGCTTTGGAATTCCTTGTACAAGTAGCTTTTGTCGTACTTTCTACACAGGTGAAGTTTTTTTGCACTAAGGGAACTTTGCTGCTGAGATGAAAACTTACTTATTTAAAATGAGATAGCACTAGTTTGAAGGCAGCTAGGTGCCCAAGTATTACTAATTGTTACTGTCTAACCTGCTTGTAACCTTTGTTTCTTTCTTAGGTTGTAGAATGCTTTTCCACTGGGTATTTCACAGTTATACATTGTGTAGGAGTCAGACAAAAAAAAATATATATTCTTTGGTCTGAAACAAAAGTTCCAGTGCTACGGTTTTGTGTATCCTTTAACATACGTTACACACTTCAGACATGAGAAGATACTACAGCCTTGTAATTTACTGTATTTTTTTCCACAGACTGCTGCTCTCCAGTATTCTGGAGGAGCTGTTAGCTTTGAGTGCTAAGTATAATATCCCACAAGAATTTAATTTTTAACAGCTAACTACAACATACTTGTTCACAGAGATTTGTTCCAGTACAAATCACAGATTGTCTCTGATGGTCTTCCCATTTTCTAACTTGCATACAAAAAAAAAAAAAATCTCAGCTTCACTGAAGATTTTGTAAAATAAGAAAGTGTCACAAATGTCCCTGGAAAATGCAAGTTTGTGAATATTAATGAAGCAGTGCGAAAGCAGCAATGTAAACATCTTTGTGTGCCTGGCAAGAAGATAACTAATCATATGAAGCTGGTGACACCTTCTTTTTTTCACCTTTGCCCATGTCCTTAAGATATCACCCAGAATATTTATGAAAGATGATGATTAGCTCAGTGCTTCTCAGTGGCACTGAAAAAAATGAGGTTTGTCATTTCAAAGGTAATGACCAAAATACACCCTTGCCCTTGACTCTAGTAAAATTATGCCCCTGGATTCAGAGGTGGGAGTGACAAGGATGGGAAGGCTTTTGAGTGGGAATGAAGTCTTCCATGATGACATGACAACCGACATGACAATCAACCAATGGGATGCACCTGTCCCAGAGGGGCAAAAGGATTCTAGGGCAGAAGTTGGCAGGGCACATTGATAGGGGAAGGGGTTGTTAATTTCATGTCTGCCTGTGACAAACATTGGGGCAGCTCACCAGAGGCAGAGGGATGGAGTGCTAGAAAGGGCTCTCCACTTGTTGCCCTGAGGCAAGCCAAGGACAAAGCACTGGGACACCCCAAGAGAATCAAGGGGGATTCACCTAAGAGGGTGGCACAGCCAGCCCAGCTGAAGTGCCTCTATGCAAATGCACATAGCTTGGGCAACCAACAGGATGGATTAAGGGCCACTGTGCTTCTGGGATAGTATGACATGCTGGCTATCACTGAAACTTGGTGGGATGATTTCCACAACTGGAATGTGGGAATAGATGGGTACAAGCTCTTTAGGAAGGACAGGCAAGGTATCTGTATCAGTGACCAGCTGGAATCTGTGGAGCTCCACCTGGTCAAGGATGGAGAGACCATATGGGTGAGGATTAAGGGGAAGATAGGGGAAGGTGATGTTACTGTAGGGGTCTGCTACTGGCCACCTGACCAGCAGAACCATGCAGATGAGGCATACCACAGGCAAACAGAAGTGGCTTCACATTCACAGGCCCTGGTCCTTGTGGGACAACACAGCTAGGTACCAGCATTCCAGGGTGTTCCTGGAATGCATAGATGGCAACTTCCTCCTCCAAATGGTAGAGGAACCAATGAGAGAAGGTACTGTGCTGGAACTTGTTCTCACCAATAGGGAAGGGCTGGTGACCAGTGTGAGACTCAGGGATAACCTTGGGTGCAGTGACCATGAAGCAATAGAATGTAAGGTCCTCAGGGCAACTAGAAGGATGTATGTCAAGTTTGCAACCCTGGATTTTAGGCATGCAGACTTTGATCACTTCAGGGATCTGCTGGCCAAAGTATCATGGGACAAAGCCCTAGAGGGAAGAGGGGCCCACGACAGCTGGTGAATATTCAAGGATCACCTTCTCCATGCCCAGGAGCAAAGTATATCCACAGAGAGGAAAGCAGGAAAGAATGCTAGGAGACCTGCCTGGATGAGCAAGGAGCTCCTGCACATGGTGGCACACAAAAAGAAGCTCTACAAGGAGTGGAAGAGAGGACAGCTGTAATGAGGGGCACATAAGGAACTACCCAAGCAGCAAGAGACCTGGTTAGAAATGCTAAAGCCCAGATAGAATTAAATCTAGCCAGGGAGATCAAGGGGAACAGTAAAAATTTCTCTAGGTATATTAATGGTAAAAAGAAGAGTAGGGAAGGTGTGGGCCCCCTCAGAAAGGAAACAGGTGAGCTGGTGATGAGTGACATGGAGATGGCTGAGGTTCTCAATGACTTCTTTACCTCAGTCTTCACTTTCAGGGGCTCCAGCCACACTCCCAGAATATGGAAGATAATGGCAGGGACTGGAAGAAGGAACTGCCCATGGTGAGTGAAGTTCAGGTTCAAGGCCTGAAAGTGTTCAAGTCCATGGGACCTGATGCGAACTGGCAGATGAGGTTGCTAGGCCATTCTCCATCATATTCCAAAAGTCATGGCAGTCTGGGGAGGTCCCCACTGACTGGAAAAGGGGAAGCATAACTCCTATTTTCAAGAAGGGAAAGAGGGATAATCCAGGGAACTACAGGCCAGTCAGTCTCACCTCTGTGCCCGGTAAGATCATGGAGCAGATCCTCCTGGAGGCACTGCTGAGGCAGAAGAATAACGCAGAGATAACTGGGTACAATCAACACAGCTTCACCAAGAGCAAATCCTGCCTGACAAACCTGGTGGCCTTCTATGACAAGGTCACAACACTAATAGATGAAGGCTGAGCAACTGATGTCATTTACCTGACCTGAGCAAAGCCTTCGACACTGTCCTGCACCACATCCTGGTCTACAAGCTGGTGCAGTATGGGTTTGATGGATGGACCATTCAGTGGATAAAGAACTGGCTTGATGGCCACACCCAAAGGGTGGCTGTCAATGGGTCCATGTCCAAGTGGAGGCCAATGACAAGAGGAGCCCCTCAGGGATCAGTATTGGGACCAGTCTTGTTCAACATCTTTGTTGGTGCCATGGGCAGTGGCATTGAGTGCACTCTCAGCAGGTTTGCTGACAACACCAAGCTGTGTGGTGCAGCTGACACACTGGAGGGAAGGGATGGCATCGAGAAGGACCTTCATAGGCTCGAGAGGTGAGCCCATGACAACCTCATGAGGTTCAACAAGACCAAGTGCAAGGTCCTGCATCTGGGTTGGGGCTATCCCAAGCACTGATATAGGCTAGGCAGTGACTGGCTTGAGAGCAGCCCTGAAGAAAAGGACCTGGGGGTACTGGTGGATGAGAAGCTCAACATGAGGCAGCAGTGTGCACTTGCAGCCCAGAAAGCAAATCACTTCCTGGGCTGCATGAAGAGAAGCATAGCCAGCAGGTCAAGGGAGGTGATTCTCCCCCTCTACTCTGGTGAGACCCCACCTGGAGTACTGTGTCCAGTTCTGGAACCCCTGTTACAGGAAGGATCTGGAGGTGCTGGAACATGTCCAGAGAAGGACCACAAAGATTAGGGGTTGGAGCACCTCTCCTATGAGGAAATTGGGACTATTCAGTCTGGAGAAGAGAAGGCTTCAAGGAGACTTAATTGTGACCTTCCAGTATCTGAAGGGGACCTACAAGAAAGCTGGGGTGTCAGGTGATGATAGGACTAGGGGGAATGGAAAAAAATAGAGATGGGTAGATTCAGACTGGATATTAGTGATCAGGGATGGATGAATAGGCTCTCTGAGTAGGTGCATTTAGGAGTTTGGAAGGCCCTAAAAATTCGGCATGTTTGAGATAAAGTTTGGAATATTCAATAAGGGCAAAGTGGCTCTTAGGTCAAAGAAAGAGCTGCCAACCCCAGAACAGTGGACATTACACTTTGGCCCTGTCTTTGGTAGCAAAATAAGTAATAAACAAATTTTTTTCTATTACAAACAGAGTAAACAATGGTGGTCTTGCTGTCCTTGACTGTTGCCTGCCTATGCAGCTTTTTGCTTTCTTGTGACAAAAGAGATCCTGCTAGTTCTTGGATATTCCTGCAGTAAAACAATAGCTTCTGCTATAATATTTTTACTATCTGAATGTTATTTTCTGATCCTTGGAGTGCCGGTACAAAAGATTGTCTCTGTGAGAAATGAACATTTGAGAGATACAACACAAAGTTGTCTGTATACAGATATTGACTGTAAATTGTGTTTAAGACCATCCTCTAGAGATTAAACAAGCTGAATGCCCTCAACTTCTCTTCATACGGTGTGTGCTTCAGCCCGCAAAGCATCTCAGCAGCCCTTGTTTGATAAACTTACACCATTTTATTGATATCTCTCCTGTGCTGGCAGAACCAAGACTAATGAGAAATTTTAAGACATCACCTCACAAGTGCTGAGTAAAAGGGCTTAATAATTTCCTTCAGACTGCAAACTGGGAATGTTTTCAGTGCCAAGTATTCCATTCTTGATTGGACTTTAACATCCTCTTACAAAAAGACTTTTTTCTCATTACTTTTGAGACAGGGAAATTATGTTTAACTGTCAACATAAATGGCTTAGAAGTTAAAGACTTTGTCAGAAATACAAGTTCTGTCCATAACTGGAAATAAAGCATGTTTGTTGTACTGATAACCACATGTATTAGCTTCAGTTTTTGCAAACCCATTTCATGACTTGAGACTTTCTGAGACTAGAATTCCAGATCTACATTTTTTTAGGCAACCATTAGGGGTAGGATATATCTGATGTTATTTGCCTGGTACTTAAAATTGTAGCAGTCAGGTATACCAGTAGTAAAGTAAATTCACCTTTGTGATAAACCACTGTTGGTAATCTTAACAAGAGAGATGACGAATGTTAATATGTACTGATTTAATTTGTTTCAGGACAATGCAAAACCAAAAAGCAAGACAAAACTACACAGAAACCCTGATTGACCACTCAAACAGCCATTAGCTGCAGTTTTCCAGCTTTGAAGTCCCTGCTATATTCCAGCCCCTGAAACTGGATTTAAAAGATGGAGCGTCATGCTGAGTAACGGATTTTCCCAAGCACTTTATGTGTAGAAGAGAGAAGTTTCTTGAAATCTTGTACTCTTCATGGAGATACATGTCAAGAAAAAGAAGGTGAACAAACCCTGTGATACTCTGCCAAGTACTGGAGAGGTTCCTGCTTGTGTCTCTCACATCTTGCCTTCAGAGCAAGTTTCACCATCTAACGTGTCAGATCTTCTCAGAATTTTGCCCAGAGTAGCACATCTAGAGGCTGGACCCCAGAAGAGGCGGCCAACCACTGCAATAATATCAAGAATGTCAGATTCTTCAAACATGTCTGGCACACCACTGAATCGGCCTGTCATCCCACCAAGAAGACCTTGCTTGAGAATATGCTATATCTGTGGCAGAGAATTTGGGTCACAGTCTCTTTCTATACATGAGCCTCAGTGCTTAGAGAAGTGGCGTACTGAAAATAATCAGCTGCCAAGGCATCTCAGAAGAGCGGAGCCCAAGAAACCAGAGGTCCTTGCTGGTGATTCCTGTAAAATTACAGCTGAAAATGAGGCAGCTTATCATAGTGCTCAAGCCCAGCTTCTGCCCTGTGAAAACTGTGGCCGAACCTTCCTTCCTGACCGTCTCATTAGGCACCAAAAATCTTGTAGAGGAGGTAGCAGTAGTGGGGGGCTGCCAAGATCTAGCCCCCATAAACCTGGTACAGGCTCTGGGTATGGCTCACCAAGTGATAATCCATCTAAGACCCCTCAAGGAAAGAATGGGTCTGCATCAACTGTATTAGACAAGGTAAACTGCTAAGTATGTGCTATATGAAAGGATGTGGATGCATTTCGATGCTAGGCACACCAGAGGAAACTGAGTTCCCGTCAAACTTAAAATCGCTTTCCTTCAGAAGGATCTTTGGGCTTTGTGCAAATTTTCCCCGCCAAGTAGTAGATAAAAGAAGGGAGAACACTGTGGATATGTAAGGGGAATGACCTATTCCTATTTCTTTCAATTTTCCTGTATTTCCTGTATTTCTTTGGTTTTTTTTCCTGTTGAAAGGGTGTAGTTGGGTTCTCTGGGTTCTCTGGTCCTGTGAGAGTTATGTGCCCAGCAGGGACCATTGAGTGCTATAGTTCACTAGGAGATTCTGTTGAGCAGCTTAGGGAAGCTTTGAATGTTGTATTTTAGCAGCTAGGTTTTGTTTTTTTTTTTTTTGAGTTGGCATGAAATGCAATGTTTCATTATCCTGTAAGCACTCCAATGATTTTCATTTTTTGCTGTTATTCTTAACCTTTGCTTGGAACACGAGTTTACTGAGGACTGCATGTTCAAAGGCAGCAACTCAGAGTATAACAACAACAAAATAAGTAAGACTGCACATTTCTTTCCACTGAATTTGATTCAAGATCCAAGAATAAAGAAGCTGATTCAAATTAACCAAAAGCTACACCGAGTTTTGGAAAATGGCATATTTTTCTGCACTTGTTTCTGCACAAGCAGTCTTTTGGCCAGGAGTTTTTTTATAAAGCTGGATGTCTAAATTTAGGCTGCTTTTTTTTTTTTTTTTTTTTTTTACTTTTTCCTTTTTGCCCTTTTATTTTTTTTTTTTCAGTGGGGCTAGATTGCTGATTGCCTACGTTACTTCTGAAAATGAGATTTCGCTTTCTCAGTTACCAAAGGAATGCAATGCTATGTAGAGCATTTTAAAAACATTTTAACATTCAAAACATGCATTATTTCATTTTTTCCAGCTGCTGAATAAATGGAGATAATAGCAATACTCTAACGAATAAGAGAATAAAGACAGTGTGAGGCATTTTTGTGTTATGCTATTTGAGGCCACTAATTGATAGCCATTGGCAAACTAGGTCCACTCCTCAGGTCTTTAATTAGCAAGTTTCAAATAACTTACTAAGTAAAAAGTACTGCACAGGTGCATCCATAGCTGTAGGAAAGGAGATGTCCTCGTGTTACACTACACTGTATCATTTACCAAAAAAACTGGCATTGTTCTAAAGGTGACTGTTCAATGGAAAGCATGGGTGTGAAGCAGAGAGTTTTGTCCACTACAAACAGTTCACTATGTTTAAAAAGTAAAAGTGGGGGTTGGGGGGTGGAAATGTCCATAGTAAAAATGTCATAGCACAAGCCTGGAGTGTGGTTTGGCATTGAGAGTGACTCTGTAAAAATGTTGCCCTCTTGCACAGCACATCTGCTCACTGTGTGGATTCAGTCATATCTGCTGACTTGTTGAATAACATTATTACCACTTTTTACTCCGGTGAGCTCTGCAGAGCCAGAATGGATTGTGATCAAATCCGTCCCTCCTTCTGTGTGAACAACAGGTTGCTTGATTTAATTCAAAGTAGTTACAGCTCATCAGGTGCAGCAGTGCAAATGAGGCTGTGCAAGCCTGCAGTTTGTAATTAACTCTAAATGATGTTATTATTAATGTTAATTTTCAGGAAGGGTTGATAGATTTTACTTCTCTGAGGTTCTTCACAGGATCACAGAATGGCAGGCGTTGGAAGGGACCTCCAGAGATCACCTAATCCAACCACTGTGCCAAAGCAGGTTCACCAAGGGCAAGCCACACAGGCATGTATCCAGGCAGGTTTTGAGTACCCAGAGAAGGAGACTTCACAGCCTCTCTGGGCAACCTGTTCCAGTGCTCCATCACCCTCACAGCAAAGAAGTTTTTCCTCATGTTGAGTCAGAACTTCCTGTGTACTGATTTCTATCTGTTGCCCCTCATCCTATCACTGGGCACCAGTGAAAAAAAGGCTGGTTCAATCTTCTTGATATCCAGCCCTAAGGTATGTAAACATTGATCAGATTCCCTCTCACCCTTCTCCAGGCTAAACAGCCCCATGTCTCTCAGCCTTTCCTCATAAAAGAGTGTTCTATAACCTTATCATCCTTGTAGCTCTTCGTTTGACTCTATCCAGTAGTTCCCACTATGTCTCGAACTGAGGAGCTCTGAAGTAGACACAATACTCCAGACAAGGCTTCACTAGGGCAGAGGGTCAGGAGAAGCTCCCTCAACCTGCTGGTGACAGCCTTTGTAATTTACCCTAAGATACCACTGTCCCTCTTGTCTATGAGGGCACATTGTTGGCTCCTGGCCAGCTTGTCATCCACCAGGTCTCCTAGGTCCTTTTTCCCAAAGTTGCTCTTCTACAGGACAGCCCCCAACCTGTAGTGATACACAGGGTTGTTCCTCAACAGATGTAGTACTCTACACTTGTCCTTCTTGAGTTTCACACAGAAACACACAATTGCTATGGCTGGAAAACACCTTTAACATCGTTAGGCCCAGCCATTACCTAACTCTGCCAGGCCTGTTACTACACCATATCCTTGAACACCATATCCTTGAGCACTGTATCTAGACAGCTTTTAAAAACACCCAGGGATGGTGATTCAACTACTTCAGGTCCCCTTTTTTTCCAGTCAGATTTCCAGCCACCCAGCCCGCTTTCCAGCCACCCAGCCCCAAGTCCTGTAGTATTGCATGGGGTTGTTGTGGCACAAGTGCTGGACTCAGCACCTGGCCTTGTTGAAGCCCTCCTACTCTCCAGCAGATCAACACTCCCACCTAATTTGATGTTGTCTGCAAACTGACTGAGAGTGCTTTCAATTTTCTTGCCCAGATCATTGATAAAGACATTAAACAGGAGTGGCCCCAGCATGAAGCCCTGGGGAACACCACTGGTGACTGTCAACTGGATATAACTCTCTGAGCCTGCCCATAGCATGTTTGATGCATCAGAGTGTACACTTGTCCAGGCCTAAGGCAACCAACTTTTTTTCATCAGGATGCTGTGGGAAGCAGCATCAAAGGCTTTACTAAAATCCAGGTAAACAAAACCCATCCTTTCCCTCATCCACTGTTGAGGTCGTCTTGTCATAGAAGGGGATGAGGTTTGTTAATCAGGACCTGCCCTTCATAAACTCCTGCTGACTGGCTGGACTGCCCAACTGTCCTGTGAATGGTGTCTTACAGCACTCCTCACCCTGAATAGATTAAGGGTATGTCAGTGATGATACTCATCTCATTGATCCTGCAGCTGTGAAGGGAGAGAGAACTCCAGGGCAGAGGAACACAGCAGAAGTTCTTCAGTTGTAAAGTTAAAATACCCTTCACTTGGAGTATCACCCAGTCAGTCAGATCTTTTTCTTTTTTTTTTCTCTCTCTCTCTTTTTTTTTTTTTTTTTTTTTTTTAATGAGGAAAATCCAGAGTATTTAATTTGGGACATATTTCTTGGCATTAATTAAATCAACAGGAGTATTACATTTATATAGGGATTAGGTGGTTGGTTGGTTTGTTTTAGTTCTTTCCTCTGATGTTTTGCTGAATCAGGACTTAAAAGAGGTACTTAAACACTTCACTGTCACAGTGAGAGCATCTGTTAGGTGAGATATGGACTGCCCCAAGTCTTTCCTGCCAGGACCAAAGCAGATTGCCATTTCATTCTGCTACTGGTATTTTTAAACAGAATTAGTAAACAGCTGAATAGCTAGCGAGGTGAGCAAAATTAAAACCATATGCTAGGAAAAGGTGAAGACTGTAGAAGAGACCCAGACCTTGCCCCTGTGCATAGCAAAACTGAAGTCTTTCTGTTAGCTTAGTGCTTTTCAACATCCTTCAGTGTGTGGGCCTTTCAAAACTTCCAACTGGAGATGGAGATCCTCACACAGAGAATTTAAACCTATGGAAAACAGGCTTCCTTTTTCCTCTTATTAGAAGCAGTCTGTTAGTCATGAACAGCCTCTGGGATCACCAGGTATTTCTTTCACTCCTTACATTCCTATCTCTGCCTTTAATCGTGGTATCACAGTAGAACAGCTCTGAAAATAAATCTGTGCTGCCACTTAGCACCACTTGAACAGGCTGGAGAATTAGGTAGGGAGAAACCTAATGAGCACCCCCAGTAAGCTTACATTTGACAGCAAGTTAGGTGGGAGTATAGGAAGGCTCATCAGAGGGACCTGGACAGGCTGGATTTATGTTCTGAGGCAAACCATATGGGCTTCAACAAGGCCAAGTGCTGGGTCCCACACTTGGGCCACAACAACCCCATGCAGTGCTATAGGCTTGGGGCTGAGTGGCTGGAAAGCTGCCTAGAAGAATGGGACCTGAGGGTGTAGATTGACAGCCAGGAGAACATGAGCCAGCAGTGTGCTCAGATGGCCAAGAAGGCAAGCAACAGCCTGACCTGCATAGGGAGTAGTGTGGTCAGCAGGACTAGTGATTGTCCCACTGCACTTGGCACTGATGATGCCACACCTTGAGTACTGTGTTCAGTTTCAGGTGCCACAGCATATGACATCAAGGTGCTGGAGGTGATGGAATGACAATGAAGCTGGTGAAGTGTCTTGAGAATAAGACTTCTGAGGAGCAACTGAGGGAACTGGAATTGTTTAACCTGAAGAAAAAGGCTAAGAGGAGACCTCGTTCCTCTCTGCAGCTACCTGAAAGGTGGTTGTAGATAGGTGGGTGGGGTGTTGGTCTTATCTCACAAGCCACAGCTGAATAGGCAAGAGGAAATGGCATCAAGTTATGCCAGGGGAGATTTAGATTAGACATTAGGACAAACTTCTGTACTGAAAGGGTTATCAAAGACTGGAACAGGCTACCCAGGGAACTGGTTGAATTGCCAACCCTGTACATATTTAAAAGCCATCTAGACATAGTGCTCAAGGATATGGTGTAGTAGTAGCCTTGGTAAAGTTAGTTAATGATTGGGCTTGATGAACTTACAGGTCTTTTCCAACCATAGTGATTCTGTCTCTCCAGCCTCCATAAGCAGGCTTTTCCACTAACCATCCTCACTCTCAGAATGCATGAACACATGTGAGTTAATCATGTCTGGCTGTGTAAAGCAGACAACAGCCTATGCTTAAGAGACTCTCAAGGGTCACATCCGTTCAGAAATTTTGTTTTGGGTTCTGCTGTGATGCCCTAAACAATGGAAGTGGTGTCTGGAACTACTGAAACTCAGACTCGAACTAAAGAAGCGTTTGATTTTTACTCATTCATAGACAAAAATGTCTGCTACATGTAAGTCAGCTGTGGATATTACTTGCTGTGGATATATGTGTTACAGGTTTTTTAACAATAGATAACAACTGATCCTAAGATCCTATCAGATTAAAAAAAAAAACAGTATCACTAGCATCTGGTGCTGCCATCTGCTGTTTTCTTCTTATCAAACTAACCACCTAAAAATAACTTTTCAGCAATTTTCCCATACTGTATTGAAATGCCTTTTAACACAGACTAAGTCTTAAAACCTTCTTTAACAACAACATCTTGATGTTGTATTTTGTTCTAGCATAAAGTCATCTAGTCACCTGGGAAATGAAAACTCCTCTAGATGCTATCAAATTCTAATGAAGGTGGGGAGTCAATGATAAGCTTTGTTTGCCTCAGTTGCAGCAGTTTTGAACATCTTCTTGGGAGAACACTGACAAATATACTTGCAAGTATAGAAAGTTAAATGAGAATGGACAGTAAAAGGATGATTGGAATAGAACTTACTGAGTTGGAATGACTGAGCTTTCTGCTTTTCTGCTTTTACACAAATGCCATGTTCTTTATACTGACGCATTTCTTTTCTAGATAGCACATCAGGACTAAAATGGGGTATTCTAGTGCTTCCAGTGGAGTCAAATCTTTAATTCCTTGCATTGCCTGGCAGAATTGCCCTGCTATTCAAGGAAATTTCATACACAGACATATGATCAGGTCCCGGTGTGAGTCTGCTGTTGTGCCAGGGCAATGGCTGAAAGCACCCCAGAATGCTGTGAAATGCACCTTTGGATGCTCATGAGAGCCACCTCACAGCTTGTTACCGTCCCTTATGCAAAATGCCTCTTAAATTTCAGAGAGGAACGTGTGAAAATGGCTACTTTTGTACAACATGATGCTGTTGCCAGGTGTTTGTACCAATCTGTTCTTTGGGTGATTCAAGCCTATGATGACAGCTGTGGCCTAGAGCAGGAGTTCTCCCCTCCCCCCATTAAAATACAAGGATAATTAAACAAATCAGAAAAGTGGGGGTACATGCAGTCCAGGATGATAAATATTTATGGAGGGGAGTTTGGGAATCAGTCTTAGTGGCTGTACTTAAGAAGAAATTAAAAGCTTTGTGCAGTATGGGAGAGTTTGACCTCATGTAACACCATAACAGCAGCCTGGGGCTAACCTCAAGTAATGTCAGGTCTATTGAAAATACATAGTTGCATAGCCCTCTGAACTAAATAACTTCATTCATGGTCATGCAGACATACCTAGCAGTCTTGGAGAAAAAAAGAAAATAGTGAGACACCAAAGGAAAGCCTAACTGGACTGTTAGGTATTTGTAGGTATTTTTATAATAACACATATCCTCAGGAACAGACCTTCCCTACAACCCTTTTTGAAAGTGAAAAACAAAGCAGTGAGCAGACAGCCTAGCCACTGGCCTGTGAGTAGTTTGGGTTGGAAAATTGTGGTGACTCCAAAAATAGTTTAGTTTCAAACTGCAGGGCTCCAGATGGGACATTTGGGATAGGCATTCTCTGAAGAGAAAAAGAAATTAAGGATAAACATCATCAGCTGTAGAAATTCCAAATAAAGCTTATCATACTTCAGATTCCACAGTTAAGCAACAAAAGAGCTGTACTACCAGTTATAAGAATATTCTCCTTCAGGTTTTGTTTTTCAGCTTTTTAACATGTGTGCATTTGCATAGAGAGATTTGTGTATATAGTTTTATGTGCGGTGATGGTTCAAACTTATTACATTTCTGGAAAAAATAATTCCATTCTTAGAGCAATCTGATTCCTTTTTACTAATTCTGGTCTCTGCTATTTATTTTTTCCCTGTCCAGTGTTTAATTATGGAAGTTGCAGAGCAGAGATTTCTCCTTGAGGAGATTTTTTTAAACTTTTTTTTTTTTTCCCCCAGCAAATAAGATCTAGTTATAAATCAGTTCCAACTGATAACTTTGGAAAACAGAATCCTTTATTTAGCTGCAGGCTTGGGTTTGCTCAGTCATAATGCAAAACTCACCTATAAATGCTCCATCAGGATTTGGAGGGATCAGACTACTGCTCATCCAGTCTTTAGGTTTTCAGGTGAGACCACCAAGTAAACCATCTCAGAATTGTGGAGATGTATCCAGATTGCACTGGATGGAGATCCACAACTTTGTCCTCCAGGTCTCTTGCAGCTGTTCAATAGTAGGGAATCACAATTACTTTGGGAGAAGTGTAATAGCTTAGAACAAGGCATGCAGATAAAAGGCTATCTCCATTCATAAGGGAAATAATTCTAAGATAAAAATGCATTTGATTGTAACAGTGTTATTTCTGTGCATCTGCTGAATTTTTTGGTAGTGTTTAAATTTTTAAAGAGATTTTTCACCTTTCTTATATCAGGACTGTAAATGCCCTTGAAGCTGTATACTCAATTTTATAATAGTATCCCCATATGCTAGACAATGGGCTCTGGGATTCCTTTTTCCCACTTCAGTATTATATAAAGAGTCCCTACAAACTAGTTACATGTCAAACTACTCTTTCCTACTTTTCAGCCAACAAATTATCTGTTTTACTGAATGGCAGGAACCCAGCTAATGAAAAATAGAGAGGAAAATGTGTTCCCAGTGTTTTCACACCTAGCATTTCTTTTGAGAAACATTTCTAAAATGCTATAAGCATACCCATGACAAACGTGCATGGTTAAATGAGTCCTCTGACCTAAAAAATGTAGACTTTGCATCCCTCTCTAAAGCTCTCTAAAGTGTGCAAATAAACATACACTGCCTTCAAAGCTGAAGGAAGGAAGTAGGCTACAATTGATAATGAAAAATTAGAGGGCATTCTGAAAACAGCTGTTGCTATATCCAGCTAAGAAAAGGAAGTATATAAAATACCTTGTTATCAAAAATGGCTAAGGAAATTCTATTTGAAAATTAAGAGGATGAAAATGTCCTTGGAAAAACTGTCTTTGTATGAGTTATATTTCAATTCACTGTGAGAACTTTCCAGATGAAGTCCAACTTTTCCCCACAAAAATACACTTTGTAGTGTAGTATTTCTTCATGTAATTGAGTTTACATGTGTGATACAGGAAAGAAAGCTTATGCAGATTGTTCACTAATGACATTTTCAGACTGTAGCATAAGTATGAGAAGAGCTGCCCAGAATTTCTTGAATACACTGATGGGCTGACAGAGTCATAAATACTGGAACAGGTTATGTTTTGTAGTATACAGCCGCAAGGGAAAAATGAAACTCCCCCACCTCCCTTGTTTGAGGGAGAATGGCTTCCCATGTTTGGTCTGGCACAGTTGTCCTTCTACCTTTAGGAGGGCAGGGAATAGCTCATCTCTTACTGGTATTCTGCAGTCAGAAGTGCAGGAAATACTGGCAGTTGTGAGACCCATCGGTGTGCCTCAAAGTGCTCTTTCTGCAGTATGTTTTTATGCTACTCATGCAGCAGGCCTAGTACTGACACCACACCTAGTCCAGGACGTGCCTAAGGACACAGTCAAGTCCATAATTTGCAATACCACAGTAATTATATATTTTTCAAGTTTAGAATATGTATTTGTGAGGTTTTGGGTGAAGGATCTTTTTCTTCCATTGAGCTGTTTTTCTCTGTGAACAAAAGCACATCTGCAGTGCAGAAACAATGACTTACTTAGAGTCCAGTTCTGCCCTCACTACAGTCACTGGCAAAGTTCTGAGACTTTCAGAGTGAAAAATAAACAGTTCCTATTTTACCCTTCTATCTGGAAATATTCTGTATCATTTAAATCCTTCAAGGTTGTGAATTCCAGCGGGTAACTGATCTGTGGCAAAAGTAACACAGGATTAGGGACCACAGTCACAAGCCTGAGACAGCTGCCTTCAACTGTCCAACTTAGGGATGCTAAGGCTGGACACAGTGCTTTAATTGTGTTCTGCCTGGAGATGGGCATCTTTCTGCTGTTGCACTAGATATCACCAGTTCAGCTGAGGAAGCTTTTGTTGCTGCTTTCCGTGTTTTTTTCTGGTTGGTGGATGAAAATGGTCTTCCACATTTAAGGTGGACCCTGTGCTGCAGCAACCTGATCAAGCAGAGAAAGACTCAGCATTTCCACAAACCTGGTGGTGACAATAAGAGAAGCAAAACCCACATAGGTAACTACATCAGTAATTAATGACACACATGGATTTTCAGCCCAGTAACTGCAGAATAAGCGTGCTTGTTCCCGGTGGCCAGCTAAAGAGGCAGTATCTCTTACAAGCTTCAAAACTGAATCCAGACAAAGGTATTCTAGTAGAAACAGTTACACTCATTTCACAGATAAGAATTGGTTTCTTAATCCACATTATTGTTTTCATCTAGAGTTGCTCTGATTCAAAATTGATGTTGAAAACTACATTTATTCTTCTTCACAATTTTTACTTGCAGGCAAAAGTGGTGAGACGGCCACCAACAGTAATTTGTTACATTTGTGGTCGTGAGTATGGAACAAAATCTATTAGTATCCATAAGCCACAATGCCTGAAGAAATGGCACCAAGAGAATGACACACTACCCAAGCACCTGAGAAGGCCAGAGCCCAAAAAGCCTGAAGTCAGTTCCATACAAGGTAAGCTACAGACCTGCTGAGGAGATGGAAGGAACAAAGAGTATGGCTGGTTTTAAGCTTTCTGTTTAGTATCGTGTTCCATTTCTTTTGCTGCATCCATGAGGAGTGAGAAGAGTAATTGCTTTGTGGGACGTGTCTCCAGGGACAGTCCTCTTTATGTGTCAGTATGTTCTGAACCAAAACAGAAAAAAGCTTAGCAACCTGCTTCACTGTGACATCTCTTCCTTGTGACTGCTCTCAACAGGTGTATTTTAAAATGGACAAAACAAACCAAGACTAATGTTCAGACTTGTCACATACAGTCATTAAAATAAAATATTCTTCAGGTAACATAAGGATAGTTACTTCAGCCAGGTTTTACATCTATGATGTTTTGTTATAGAAAAGCCTGACAGTAGCACTTAACAGTGGTAGACCCTGATTGGCCTCAAAAATATGAGTTCTGTGGTAAAATAACAAGTAAAATACTAGATGTGTGATGACTGGTAGAAAATACGGTATATTTAAAACTTACCTGTAACATATCCTGTAGTTTCAGTTGTTTATCAAAATATATTTATAGATAAAAATGCAGTATTTTTTTACAATGAATATTGTTATTGGTCCTTTTTTTATTTACAATCCTTAGAATCTTTGTTTGTAAGATGTTACAATATAAACACTGTGGGGGGAAAAAAAGATATGCATTATAAAAATAAACACATTTCTGCTGTGGGTTCTGTTTTGTAAGCTATCTAGATTCCACTTCTTCAAATCAGCAAAAATAGGTGCACTCAATGGAGCTGGGTTCCCATATGTATCCCAAGGGTATGTACTCACTGTAAGACCAAAATGAAATCTTATCTGTGCTTTGCCTGGAAGCTGCTCCCATTTCATCTGGATGCTTTCCCTGGCTCCACCAGCTTGTCTATGAGCTAGTTTGAGGCAGCCTTGGACCACTTGCTCACAGGCAGTCAATTCACCCACTATTTTTATTATTCCCCATAATTTCCCGCAGCTTCCCCTAATGTCTGGAAAAGTAGACAAATTCTCCTACAACTCACTGTGAAAAAGTCATACACTAGATCACTTTACAGCAGTACAGTGAAATATGTCCCCAGAAGACACACACAGAAGAGAGGGGGATCAATGAGAACACTAACCATCTGTTCAAAACACAGATCAAATAATATCAAATCAGGGCTTGCTTAAGAGGTGCCAAGCAGTAGAGTTGAATCTGCAGTAAAAGACAGGTTCAAAAGACATTTTCATTTTATTTGCTCTTCTTGTTTTTAAGCTCCTTAATTATTACATGTTGATGGAGAAAATGAGAATTCCATCTGAAGGTGGAGGATGCAAAAGGACAAATCAGGTTATTTTGCAATAGACTGTTCTTATTTTCAAGGAGTGGAAGCAGAAAGACAACTGCTCTTTGAAAGAACAATCCAGCAGAAGGCTCCCAGATATGAATCAGAAAATTGTCTCATTTATGCAATGAGTCATATCAGGCGCCAACGCATCTCCTATGAGGTGTTGTGTGCCCACGGTTCCCCAGGGGCACACTGACCTGCTTCCAGTATCTGTCCCTAAATGCCTGCTGATGCAAGCCTGATCAATTCTGTAGCTTGTGTTAAAATTGTTGCTCCCTCTGCAGTTGCCTTTGGTCCTGACCTCAAGAAAATAGTCTCTGTGCTGTTCTTTTTCTGTAAGACTTACTCTCAGTCATCTGGTAAATACTATAAGTGACTTTGAGACCACATACACGTACTGCATGTCTCAGTTTCTCAACCTAGGGAGGAAGGATTACCCCTGTTGTTGAATGGAACAAGCAGTGTTCAAAAAACTCTCAGAAATATTAACTGCTTACACAAAACTTTTTATAACTTTCATAAATCTTTTTCTGAAAACTTGAGTGTCACAGGAAGACAACCACTGCCCTGATTACACAGTGCTTTGTTTGTGGAATGCCTAACACATGCCTGCAAGGAGAAAGTAATTTCTCTCTCTCTCTCATTTTTTTTTTTTTTTTTTTTAATTTCATAAACTTTCCAAAGTACAGAAAATACACATTCATTTCCTGCAAGCAAAGGGGATATTTATCTCAGCCAAGAAAAGAAACACTACTTGGTTGCTCTTCTAACAAAAAGAACATTAGGAACAGGCATATTAAAAGATCTAAGGCTTATTGTGGTTATGTGAAACATTGGATATGAATCGTATTAAAACTGTATGGGCCTTTAATGAAGAGTTCTATCATGTGCCAATGACAGAAACCATAGAATATTTTCAAGGTCACAAATCCTTTTCTCTTAAAAATTGCTGCTAACGGTTTCAAAACCAAACCCAACTTTTCAGTCCTTTTCTGTATTGCCATACCTTTTGAGAAGGGTGAAGCACATACATCTTCGAATTGAGCCATGTATATATTTTTCTGTGTGCTCTTCAAATCTTAAGATCTAAATCCAGGTATTAGGCAACCTACAAGGCATTTTTGGAAATCAGTTAGAAACACCACTATGTGAAAGTTCATTTCAAGATGAAAGTAAACAAGATTTTTTTTATACTCAAATAAAATCTTGAAAACACATCTGATGTGAGTGTTTGAAGAATGCTCCTAGGCTTTCAAAACAGTTATTCTTCTTGCAGTGGAAAATAACCAAGGGTAAGACTGGATTAATGTTTAGATGACAATAGATGCATCAGTGGAATGACCTCACTGGAAGCTGTTGCTTAAAAGAACTGGTTTGGTCTTTAAGGTTTTAGGTTTACCTAAAGCTTTACTTCACTTATTGGCAAAGCTTGCATAGTCCTCAACAGGAAGAAAATTGGGCCCCTTGTCCAGAGCAGTACAAAGAGCATATTCTCAAGTGTGGCAAGCTCCCACTCATTTGCCATGGTCAGATAACATGTGCTCATTAAACAGAACTTGAAGTAAAGCCAAAAAGTTAAATTTGCTGATAATAGTATGTATGCAAAGATGTTAATAATTAGCAGAGAACACACATCATAACACACAGCATGATGTTTTCTCTGTACTTTCATACAATACAAAATGATTCAGTTTGAAGTTAATTTAATTCAACCCTTGGGACAAAAAGCAGACTCTTTTTTATGTATTTTTTACTCTCTTGCTTCTTTCTTGTCCTTCTTTTTCATTTGCAAAAGCAATATGGTTTGGTTAAACTGAAAGGCTCAGTCAACAGGTATTTCCTGAAAATATTTTCCATAAAGAGTTGCATGTGGGTCTCCAGAATGAAAGCTGATACTTTCTTTTTTTAATTTTCCAGCCAAAGGTTTCTATGATCTCGATACTTTAAATGAGGCTGCCTGGACTAGTGCCCAGAACCAGCTAGTTCCATGTGATGTTTGTGGGCGTACATTTCTTCCAGACAGACTGATCGTCCACCAGCGGTCCTGTAAACCGAAACCTGCAAAGTGAAGTGGATGTAGCACACACACACATGCATGCTCTCACACACACACACGTGTGTGTGCACATGAATACACGCAATCATGCTCCCATACCTTTCAGCCAAACAACGAGAGAATTAAAATACAGCTAGAGAGCCATGGGCATCAGAACTGTAGTGTGCTGTCAAATCATGTGATGCAAAAGCTACCAGAGTAAAGTCAGTAGTTGTTAGTGCTGTGTAAGGTCAAATACGGTGATCTTTTAGCCAGCAGTAGCAAAAAGGCCTCCTCATTTCTTTTGTCCAGATGGTGTAACCTTGGAACCATAATTAGAGAGGGATGGTATAAGAATATGTGAAAGTAATGTTAATAGTCATCCTCCTTCTCATGATCTTGTGTTTTGTGGGGTGCAGGAAAACCCAAGTGAAGAATCCTCCCAGGTTTATTTCTGAATCATTATGCTGATTTCATTTCTGTTGGTCAAATGTGGGATGTTCTTCAGCCCCACTCTTTTGAGAGCCTTTCAGATTTAGCTATCTGGACCTTTGCAAGAAGTTGGGCCTTCTGCATACATTTTCCATTTTCCAGGGTGCTGTGTGAAATGGGGGGTAACTTCAATAAGAGAAGAAGCCCCTTGCATTCTAGGCAAAGTTCTCAGAGATTAGAGGGGGTAGGAGTGGCTGGACTTCTCTCTTAACAGGGATGCCAGTTTGGGTGGCTTGCTACAGGTCTGACACCAGCTGCACTAAGCCCACAGTGCTGTAGCTTCAGTTGCATTTCAACAGTCAGATACACCAATAACACAGTTTGTTTACACTTGCAACATATGTACATCTTCTTTACAATTGCTGCAATTAAGAGCTTAGCTGCAGAAATCACTGTACAGCTTTAAGAAGATACAATTGAAATGATGTAATAACCCAGGAAAAAATACACTTGGTAGCCCCGAAGTCACTGCTTACTGAAAGGGCATTCTTTCTGGGGAAGGCAAGGAAGACAAAGCCCAAGGCTTTGTGTCAAATTCTCATCCACACCTTGGGTTCCAAAAAGGGCTACTATTTATATTTCAGTTTTCTGTTGTATAGAGTGTGGGGGTGGGACTGTAGCCATATCACTAAGTTGGCTTTTCAGTTGCATGAATATTTCTTGATAGCCTTTCAGGCTTGATGTCTTCTGCTGGGACAAAATCAACTTCTGCCAGTAAAAGCTGATTGTGGTGGGAGTACTTAACTGCTGTGATAAGCAAGACAAGAGGAATGCCAGGGTTACACTTGGCCTCAACCAACATTCCTGTTTTAATCCCATCATAAAACATGGGCAGCCGGACCTTCACCTAGTTGCAGTGTGGTTGTTCGCATATCTGGTGCTGTCATATAATCATGGGAAATTATGTCGATATTTGTGCATACAACCACTGCCTTTGAAGGGAACTGAACCTACAGGAAAATTGGGCTGTTAGTGTGTCTGGTGTCAAACCTATGGCAAGCCGTCCTAATTGGTGTCCCTATTAAAAGATAAGTTCAGCCACCTGTAGCCCCTCTAATCTCTGAAGACTTCAGCTAGAAAGCAAGAGGATTCATCTATTGCTAAATTTGCAGCCACTTCACTCAAAACATGGCATGGTTTGCTTTTTCTTATTCAGTGAAGGACAGTAAGAGATGAGCCATAGTTGGTTGTGGTCTTTCACTGCAGAGATGCCCAAGAGAATATTGCACAAGGATCCATCCTATGGTTGTGGTAGGTTGAAAATTGCCCCCAACACTAAATTGCCAGACCAGCCCAGCTGGAAGCAAATAAAGCTGCATTTACAAGCAAAACTACAATGAAATGCAAGGTACATGTAAAAAATATATGTTTACATATATTTACAGGTATTTGCAATTTATAAACAGAACCCCCCTGACAACCAGGGGAGCTGCTGATAGCTTCCCCTTCCCTGCTCACCTCCTTTATCCCCTGAACACAAAGGGACAACAAAAAGAGCAGAGAATTGTTTTGTTAGTACTTAGCCAAAACAAAGCAATGCAGCCAAGGTCAACAAAGAGGCAGCAGAAGCACCAGCCAGAGCAAGGAAGCCGAAAAGAAAGATAGTTTACAGAACTAAGTTTTATGTCTGTTATCTATCCAATGGAATTGTTTAGAACTTATTTTTCTTTTTGCATCCAGTGGTGATTTATTCACATTCTACCACTTTCTGTTCAAGATCTGTAGACAATTTTCTAGGCATAGGCTGAAACTACCACACTGGTCTTGCTTTTCAACATATCTATGAGACTGGGAGAGATGGTAGAATGTCAGGTGCTCCTTTGCCTTCAAAGACATTAGGCTATGTGGCCTGTGTTCAGTGAATATATTCACCTGCTGTTTCAGAAACTGAAGCTTCAGGCAACATTTAGGAAGTCAGAGTTTCAGTGAATTGAATTGAATCTTTGTGTAAGCAAAGCCAGAGTGATTTATGTAAAAATTTTATTTTCCTTCTATTCAAGACTTGTACAATTAGTGTAATGACCTACAGCTGAACTTGACTAATCAGAAAAACAACACATCTCCTTTGAGTTTGTTGGTTTGGGGTTCTTTCTTGTGTGTCCTTGTCTATTTTTGGTGAGAGACTATTCACTGATTTTACACTCAAATCTAAAACCCTAGAGCACCCCAGTTCACACTGGTTTGGAACATTGCAGCTCATGAAGCACTTGATACTTGAAGCACTGATACAAGTGAAATAGTAAAGGGATCTAGCCATGGGCTGAAGGCAGAGACTCGCTGTTTTTAGAAATCACCCCCAAAAGTGCCTTTTTCTTGGAGCATTTCTTGCTGTGATTTATCCTCAGCTCGATAAACTGATTGTGCCAAAAATGTTGTCAGAGAAGCACATCTTTGTCATGAACTTGGTGAAAGAAAATGCATTTTTCTGTCAAGCCAAAACAAGTACTTTGTGTCAAATGGCTGCAATAACATACCACTCTGCCCTCAGTGCCAAACATGACCATAACAGTGTGTCAGTATGGGCAAGCAAGGTCGGTATTATACAAGAAAGCAGTGGGGAAGGTGTTTGAATGTGCTGTTTTGAAAAATGATATTATGTTACATTGGAGAATCAGAGCCAAAACACATCAGAGAATAGGTTAAACACATGAAGGAAGTAATACTCACTTTAATAAGGTACAGCAGAGAGCACTTTTTATTATTATTTTACTTACTCTGAAATGTTTTATTAAGTTTTCAGCTAGGTTATTCAAAAGACATGACAAAATCCAATACAAGTTGTAAACCAGCAATATAGGCTCCCTGATTCCACGAAAGAAACTGTACCTCATGTATATTTTCACCTTCAGGCTTATGGCCTAGAACTGGCTGTTATAAATTGTGCGACCAACACAACTTTTCTCGGAGCATTCATGTTTACATATCAGATGAAGGGGATGTCCTCATATGTACTACAATGAACTATGGGTGCTAGTAGGTTTTCCAAGCTATCAAGCTCTATGATTTGTGGCGTAAGTGAAACAAGAAGTAATATCATTGTTCTGTTACTAGAGGAACACTCCTGGCTCTAGCCCTAGTGGGCAATTAATTCAGGCTGAGTGAGGTACCAGCATTCTTTGGTGAAGATAACTCCCAGAACAATCAATGGGAGGTTGTGGATACTCCCTCCCTCAAGATGTTCAAGGCCAGGTTGGATGGGGCCTTGAGCAATCTGGTCCAGTGGGAGGTGTCCATACCCATGGCAGGGGGTTGTAACTAGATGGTCTTTAAAGTCCCTTACAACCTAAACCATTCTATGAATCTATGACACCTCGGCAGCTCTTTCATCTTCAGAAGGAAAATTGTGTTGTCTGAAGATATCTTCAGCAAATGCTCAGTCAAATCTTCAATTTCTACAGTGCAAAGCTACATAAAGCCTGCAGCTCTGTCCTTGTTAGTGCCTCCAATGTAAGGAGAGTCAGTGGTAGTGCTGGCTGGACAGGTGCCACTCCTGGTCCTCTTGGCTGGGAGAAGGCATGTGGTCTGAAGAAAGAAGAACAGGGCACTGGTTTGTGATTGCAAGACTGGCTTCTAGAAGCTCTTGGCAGGCAAGACTCTCGAGGCTGTTGCAGAGTGCTGGCCCACTGATGAGCAGTTTGGTAACTGAAGGATAATGGACATCATGCAATGTCACCTTTATGTGCCCTCATCCTCTTTTTGGATCCCCTCTCCCTTTTGTCAGACACTAAGCATGTCTTGGCTACATCTACCTCACTGGGTCTTCAGTGTTCTTTACTGAGTCACTTCAAGAGCAGAAACACATTTTAAGAAACCAATCAGCCATTGCAGAGTCTCTGGAGACTTTGCCATTCAAATTCTAGCCCTGCCTTTTGTTGGGATTCAGATGACTCAGAGTCCTGATGATTTTAGATCTGTCAGAAATTTCACCCAAATTAGGAGCTGCCTCTGCTCCTGGGTGATTACTGCTGAGCTCTGAATTTAGCCTGGGATGTATGAAATGGTGGGAGTTATCACTTACAGATGCAAGTAACACTGGGCTGGGAGGGCTGATGGTGAGGCCAGAGCATGCAGGAGCTCACCAGGAGGTAACAGCCTTCAGAATGATCTCAGAAGTTGTACATTTCCATCCCTCCACAGCATATAGGGTACAATGATTTTCAAAATATGTAGGAATATAAATATCACTGATAAGGGAGTTCATATTGTGCCATTCCAAACACTGACAAGATACCAGTGTTGTATCTACATATTACTCTGTCATGAGCATTTCTGTTGAGCACACCAACCCTGGTATTAGCTTCTGCCAATGATGATGGTGAGTTCCACAGCAAGATTTCTTCACTGGTACAAATAATGATAGTGCCTTCATGTTTTGCACTCAGCAGGGTTAAAATGAGATCTTACATGAATTTTTCATATTGCTTGGGATTTATAATTCTGATATTTTTGCAGAAGAGGAAAAGGAAATGAGAAATAGAGCTACTCTTTTTCCTTTGTTTCCATACTTTTGTGATTTGTAACTTAACCTTATCTCCTCCACTGGCACAACACATTTAAAGAGCTGAATAAAACCCAACCAACATTTTTCTGTACTCCACAATCAGTTTGCCACAAATGTACTGATAGCAGTTATTAAACCTATTCCTGGACAAAATATACAGAAAGTCAGAGCATGGATTGACAAGCAAAGCAGAATCACATTAAACAAAACCAAATGAGTATCCACTTTCAGGCCATAAAGTCCCTGACCAGTGTTTTACTTCAGCCAATTAAACCTACCAGTTCCAGTTAAAAAAAATCAGACATTTCAGGAAAGCAATCCTGAAGACCATAATCAAACTAGATGAGTTTAAGTGCAGGCTTCAAAAATTTGACATTAATGAATGATCTCATAACTGCAGATAAATATTATATGTAAAGTAGTAGAGTTTAACAAGTTACAAATCATTGTCATGTAGTCACAAGATTCAGAACATCCCATATCTTTAAGGGCATTATCAAAAAATGTTTACCAAGACTTAACAAAGCAGTTTCGTGGACCCTTTTCCTTAAAGACTACCAGCATTTAGTAGACTACCAGCATTTCGTAGACTACAGCTTATACAGATCTGTGCATTTTCTCTGCACAGCATAGACCTGGAAAATATATAGTGCTGTACAGAAATTGTTTTCAGCACTTCTTAATGACCACTGACAGTTTGTATGCTTAAGCTTTAGTTCATAATTTGTAAACATAAGAACTGATTCCATACTGACTGAAGCCAAGTCCTGTACTAGCACATGGGTACAGGATGGAGCAAGAAAAGCTAAGGATCATATGTTGACACATATATGCCTTAATCAAATTAGTTCCTGGAGGTTTTTATGAAAGCACACAAGTGTTCATGGCCTATGTTTGTTTAACAACAGAATTTCATATTGAGAAGTAGGTTTCTTTTTATTACACAGTTCAGGGAGGTGGTCCATGCAGAAGGAATTCTAGGGAGTCTTTTATCTGAATTAGTATTTTCTTTGGGGCTCCTGTCTGCTTAGGTGGTTAGCTTTGCTTCACTGACAATGGAATAGGATTTCCTGATTCTGTATTTCTGAACTATATCAACCAAAGTGGGTTTAAATGAGTTTGCTGTGTTTGGAGATGTGCCACATGTAAGGTCATGCAAAAGCAGCATTCAACAGGGGCATGAGGTCCATGAAGAAACAAAACCTACAGGCCTGAAAACCATACAAGAACTTGCCTGAAGGGACTATCTACATTTTTGTATGTAACTCACTTGATCCTCAGTTAATATTGTAACTGATATACACTGAGTATATATAGAAAGAATATATAGAATAGATATTTGGCAGTTTAATCCTTTGCAGACTGGGATAAGAAAATCTTCAGACCAACACTGAGAGCGAGCTCTGGACGCAAAAGTTTTAAATATAGTCTCCAATGGAAGATAAGCTGCCAGTTTGGTCAGAAAGAGGAGACATTTCAAAACAAGTAAGTGCTATGCTTTCCTTGCTTTCTCTGGCACCTTAAGGGGAGAAAGATTAACCCACACTGGCTTGAAGGACTTGTAAATCTAAATGGTTAGGAAACTAGCTCTTTCAGGTTAGTTTCACACTTTATTTTTGTCATACGTCCAATTCAAAACAAGTTATGCTTACTACTCTCTATTTATACCAGGTTTAAAAGCTGGAAATATGTAAAAGTAAGAGGCACTGCCTGATGCAGACTTCCAACTCCTCTTTCTCCAAGTCTACTCCCTCTTTGCACAAGTGTTGAGTTTGTTAGCATCTGGGAGACAAACAGGAGCAAGATACAGAGCACAGACTATGGCACCAGACCTTGCTAGTCATGCAGTCATTGGGCAATGGGTAGTTTTATAACAGAAATCCATGGGCCCCATGAAGCCCGGACTCAGGTGAGTCCAAGAAGTGCTGTAAAAACCCACTTACAGCCGTTCCTTTAGTTGTCTTCCTGCATTCTCTTCTCCACTATTCAGCCTTTTTTGATGCATTTGGACAGAGGTTCGTTCTCCATATACTTCTCAGGGATGTTACATTTTGCAGCATATAACCATGAGGTTGCAAAATACATGCAGCATGGAAGAAGCAGGATTTGGAAGCATGAATCATACTGCATGATCCATGCTACAAAATGGTAAGCCGGATGCACACAAATAATACAGTGTATTACACATGAAGGGGTTTTGATCCCTAATATGTAATCTTTACATTATATCACTTAAAAGAACAAAAATTTGAAAAACAGTTGTGGCTGTGAGAGTAAAGAGGTTTAGTCTGTTCAGTTTATTGAAAGGAAGACAGAGAGAGTGTTTGATTTATTACACAGTCCATACTCCAGCTTTGAATTTTTAAAACACAAACCAGGTTCAAGGGTGGAAATGAACACTTAGGATCACAGAATTCCAGCTCTGCATACTTAACCTCGACATGTGATCCTACGCATACTTTACAAACTCGCCTCATTTAGGTAGCACAACTGATTAGATACCAAATTCCTCATTCATGTGGAACTAAAAATACCCAGTACACTTTCCAGAATATCTTACTTAGCAAAACTTACACTTCTGAAAAGACAGGGAGGACACTAGGCCAGCTTATCTCAGTTCTTCTGAAAGAGTCAATGGAAAGTATCTTTGGGTCCTATGGTGTTTTCCACTGTAGGGTGTTTGGGTCTGTGTCACTGATCCAAATTATAGAATAGTTTGGGTTGGAAGGGACTTCAAAGATCACCTGGTTTCATCCCCTTCTACCATGGGTGGAAACACCTATTACACAAGGTTGCTCAAGGCCACATGCACCATTGCTTTGAACACTTTCAGGATTGGAGCCTCCACAGCTTTTCTGGGCAACCTGTTCCAGAGCCTGACCATCTTCATGGTGAAGAATTTCTTCTTAATGTCTAATCTAAATCTAGCTTCTTCCAGTATTCAAGCTGTTACCCCTAGCTGTTACCCCTGAATGCTGGAAAGATTATCCTGAGCCAGTTGGTAAAAATGTGACTATGGTACAAAGTGGTCTGGGCAGGCAATTCCCTTGCAAGGGAGATAAGAAGCCTTTCTACTTCACCTGTCAGGGGATATAGGTGTTCACATACCACAATAGATCCAGCTGCCTTTAGATAGAGAACTGGAAACAGAGAACTGTGCAAATGCTGGAGTTAGCTGCTGGCTTGTGCAAAGGTTTTTTCACATGTTAGGATCTATGGACTTGATGATGACTAAGTGGCAAGTATAATGTTAAGCAGCATCGAATGAAGAATGAACAGAGCTCCTCTCCAGTAGAGTTCAAAGTAAGGCTTTATATTTTATGGATGTCTTGAGGTTTCTTACTAGAACTAAGAAAAGAGGTTTTGAGTTTTATTAGAGCTATAGTTTGATTTCTTCCTGGCTGTGACCATCTCAAATGTTGGTCAACCGCTGTTCTAAGGAAAACCTGTGTGCAGAGAAGAGGAGGTGGTAGCATAGGTCCCAAAGTCCCTGGTCAGTGACTTCAGACAGGGAATGCTAGTGCTAACTTTCATGATCAGCATGCATGCTGCATGTCAGCGCATTCCAGGTAAGCCTAAGGGCTTCATGCCACTCTGAAAGGAGAAGGACTCTTATCCTTAGCAGATTGTACTTCTTTAGTTCCAATACAGCCTGAAGTACAGGGAAAGAGCAACTCATAGTTATCTGAAGCTAAAGTTTAGCATAACACAGCCTTTTCTGTTTTCTTGGCTTCTTGAGAGTTTCCTTATTCCAGTTCACAGCCTACATCTGTGTATATCATCCACCATTTCAGTCCTGCAGTTGTTTTCATGTCCAAAACCTGATTACAACACCTCTCTTCACAGAGGGTTGTTTTGCTGTTGACCTAGTTGGCTCACATGTAGGACACACAGTCATATTTTCTTTTAAAATTTAATTTTTTATAATGCATTTGCATTCCTTTGAGCAAAACACAATTTTGCTCCACAGTGCAATTACAGGGATACAGCTAATTAGTTTAAAATGACCATATGAAACAGCTATTCCTTAGCATCCAAAAGCTGCAGTCCCAAACCAATAAAATGAACCAGCATCATTTAGAGTTGTTTTGCATTGACAATATCAGCATGAAGGTATGTTAAATCTTTGCTCATTAGTGAAAATTATCATGAAAACCTAGCTTAGCTGGCATTGGTAGTGGCAGCTTCCAATGCAACAAAGATGTTTGTCATGAACAAAAAGAGAAGCAGGAAAAGGATGGCAGTTTTTAAGAGCAGAGTTCCAGTACATACCCACTGCTTTTCCACACTGTGGTTTTACAGATGTTTCTGATCAGTTCCGCTTAGGCCAATGAGGAGGTTTAGGACTTTCTGAGAAGAAAATCTGTAACTGAAACTGATGAACAGCATGGCTGTGCTATAGTCTGCAGCACTGCATTCAAATATTCAGCTAATTTCAACTTGGTGAAAGCAGCCTTATAGTGAGAGTCCAAATAGGCTAATGTGTTTTTGTTTGCATGCAGGCTTTGCAGCATGTGTGATATTCCCTGCTATTAACATCAAGTGGTGAAGAGGCCAGCCTGAATTAAAAAAAAACACCTCAGGTATTTCTACTTACATTGCATTTCTCACTGTGTACCACCTTAAATGCAGGAATCCTTTGAAGAATGCCAAAAATATACCTGAAACTTTTTTTTTCTTTTTCCAATTATATGTTTTCCCAGAAAAACACAAACATTTGTAAATCCTCTGACCTGAGTAGAATCACAGAATGACAGAATGTTAGAGGTTAGAAGGGACCTCCAGACATGCAGGATCACCTAGGGTAGTCTGCACAGGAATGAATACAGGTGGGTTTTGAAAGTCTTCAGAGAAGGAGACTCCACAACCTCTCTAGGCAGCCTGTTTCAGTGCTCTGTCACCCTCACTGCAAAGAAGTTTCTCCTCATGTTGAGGTGAAACCTTCTGTGTTCAAGTTTGTATCTATTGTTCCTTCTCTTATTACTGCACACCACTGAAAAGAGATTGGCCCCCTCCATTCGACACCCGCCCCTCAGGTATTTATACACATTGATCAGGTCCCCTCAAAGGAATGAAGAGGTCACACAAATGAAAGCTGAATATTTTTAGGGTTGAATCTTTTGATAGTTTTGGGAAATGTTTTGTACCTGTTCAATACCGTAATGGTGAAGGAAGCAAATTAGTTCAGGACAGAAAATAAAGGACTGAACCTTTGCTACAACTTTGGAGTTTGAGTTTCAAAAATGTATTTTCCCTTTTTTTTTTTTTTTTTCCTTTATCCAAATAATTTTCAGATTCAAAAAATTGCTCAAATATATTATCTTCTTAGATTTAATTTCACTTGTTTTCTAAAAGATACTTTTGTGGAAGGAAGAATGCAGTTATCACAGAACATACAGCACTTTTAATAACAAAGTTGCAAATGCAGCAGTTTCCTACTAGTCCCTACTCCCATAGTTTCTCTAAATATAAAGGGCAAAATGTACTCAGAAAAACATTTGTTTGCTGCAGATGTGCCACCACTTTTGTCCATCACTTGCATCTACATCAAGCTGGCATCATCTTGTAGATGACCTGTGTTGCATAAAGCAATACTAAAAAAAAACTGCATTGGTACATTTTATTACCATTTGAAGCTGATATAATCTTACAGTAGCACACACAGCACTCTACAATATTGTATGATCACAGAAATTACTAAAATATTCAGTACAACAGAGGTGTCAATTATTCTAGAAGAAAAAGATTTGAGTACTTGTTACTCTGTCTTAGATTAGATATCGCACTGCAGCAGGAACTCTATTCGGTACATCAAATATCTTTTGTCTCTTCTTACAAACAGATACTTGCATATTTGATAAGAGCTGCCAAATAGATTGACTTGCATTTTGAAAGAAAGAAAAAACATAAACAATTTGAAAAATTATTAAGTTTTGTGAAGAGTTGATGTTTGGGGATTAGTCCAAGTATAAAATAGCAAGAAGTGGTCTGTTGGAGTCATTAACACTGATGGTTTGGTTGTTTTTTTTTTCTTCTGTGACTCTGCCGATTTAAATGATTGAGCACTCTGTATCTGCAAGAAGCATTTTGAAAACAAGGACACTTGTAAAAGGCTTTGTTGATCTGCCTTGTTTGCCTGTGAAACGGCAAAGCCCAGCAGGTGGCAATCTAAGCACTTCTCGTAATTTGAAATCATTAAACATATCCAAAGGCATTACTACGATTTTTAGCCATTTATAGCTTTAACTTGCATGGAAAACAAGCCTCAACACTGAAGGTAATTTTATTCATTAAGTAATGCAAATTCCATGTGTGGAAATCTGGCATTCTTTCCATTTCTGGATCTTTTTTGGATCTTTGGGATTTACCAAGTACTATTAAATTCATCCCAGGCTGAACAGTTGCTAAGAACAGATTACATGCAGAAATACATCTCAGATATTTTTGTTATTTCTGTAAGTTAACAGAGTGATCTTGGACCAGACATTTCTCCTCAACTACTCTTCTGAGTTTTATATATGAGTCATATGAAATAAATATCTCATCTGGTTAAGGCTTCAAAAACCCATCTTCAATTAAACAGCTTCCTTCAGAAGTTCAGTATGACTTCAAGGTCAAGTCTCTTGATACGTGATTATGAGTCACTTTTGTACATGAATGTATAGTGTTTAGAGATGAGTGAAAAATACTTGAGATCGAAGTAGAACATTTTTCTTTTAAACAGACTCAAACAAAGAGTTCATGGGAAAAAGGCATGTGTGGCTTACAATGGGTACATTTAAAGAAGGTGTTTCTAGCTATAAACTGCCTCTGTAAAGTAACCTGAATAGCTGTATATGCTTAGAGAAATATGTCAGGAAAGTGAGCCTAGTGGATGTAAAGTTTTCTTCCAGGCTTCTGGATACTGAAGTAACTGGAGATTCCCTCAGGGTGAAATTACAAGCCAAAAGTGCTGGAGAGCCTCTGGGAACTCTGCAAGGACTGCTGAGAGATGTGACAGTCTCTAATAACTGTAATACTTTGCACTCCCATTGCACCTTCCATTCAGAGCTCTCCAAGTACTTTAAAGCCAGCCATTAGTTAAGGCTTACGGTCTTTGCCAAGTGAGGCTCATTAACACCATTTTAAAGTTGGGGAAAGGACTGCTGGAGTGCAATCCTACGAATCAGTTCTGTTTCCCTCTGTTCACCCTGACCTCCAATAAACTGACCCCAACTAAGCTGTTTGCTAGGACGTGGGGTGTGTCAGAAGCCTGATCTTTGTAACTTCATCAATCAAACTAGAAATTAAAATTAATATTTAATATTACAAGACCAGTTCTAGAATAAGTCAGGTGCAGATAGACCAATCATTCTGTGTGAAATCTTTGTCACTTTCTGTAAATTTGAGGAGAAACAGGTCCTTGCAAATGTGGTCCCAAACAGGAATTATGGAGAACAGAACTTTTGCTTCTGCTCACAATGGTACATTTGTTTGACAAATTTGTTGAGTAACCTGCTTAATGACAGGTCCTTTATTCCCCACTTGTGCTCATGTCACACCTGCTACTAACACTCACATCATGCATCGGGAGTGAAAGAGGCCTTCACCATACAAAAACCACGTATGAATGAGAAACTAGTTCATTCCAAGCATCCCTTTTGAGCCCCCCTACATCTGAAGAAGGAATCCTTCAATAATTTTCCAACCCACTATGTGCCAGGGAAGCCACAAGCTACCCTCATGCTATATGAGAGCAATTCAGAGGATGCTATAAATACCTGCATTTAATTACCTACAATAATTAAAATTTGGTCATTTGCTTTTTGGTACACCATTCACCTCTAATTATGGGGATTTTGGGTTTTCCCTCCTCTTTCCTATTTTGCTCTTCCTTAAAAAAAAACCAGGAGAAAAGATAAAAGGAAATTTTAAAAGTGCCATCTCAGGCCCAAGCTCAGTCCTAGTCACACATGGGATCCAGAGAAGAAGATCACTATCTGACTTCTGGCCAGGTTTTAGAATTATGAAGTCTTCCCAGAGGCAGTATCAGGAACCTGACCAGGTTACTTCTGCAGCCTATGACAAGAGCTGAGATCCTGTCTGTGAGAGAGATGGAAACCATTGGTTTTCTAAGCCAGATTGTCTGACAGCCTCTCATGGGAAAAGACCACAGTCTAACAAGACAAATTCTTCTGCCAGCACTGCATCATGGTGCTACTTGTGATCTGTGACTCCCATGGCCTTGCGCCCGGCCTTCAGACGAAGCCCCAAGTGGAAGAAAAGCCCAAAACACTGTCCCACCATCACCATCTGGGTTTGATGAAAACAACTCAGAGGCAAGGCCACCCAGTAAGAGGTGGGCACAAGCACCTCCAAATAGAATAGAATAGAATAGAATAGAATAGAATAGAATAGAATAGAATAGAATAGAATAGAATAGAATAGAATAGAATTACCCAGGTTGGAAAAGATTTTGAGATCATCAAGTCCAACCCATCACCCAACATCATCTAATCAACTAAACCATGGCACTAAGTGCATCATCCAGTCTCTTCTTAAACACGTCCAGTGACTCCACCACCTCCCTGGGCAGCCCATTCCAATGGCCAATCACTCTTCCCATGAAGAACTTCTTCCTAACATCCAGCCTAAACCTCCCCTGGCACAGCTTGAGACTGTGTCCTCTTGTTCTGGTGCTGGTTGCCCGGGAGAAGAGGCCAACCCCCATCTGGCTACAAGCTCCCTTCAGGTAGTTGTAGACAGCACTAAGGTCTCCTCTGAGGCTCCTCTTCTCTAGGATAAGCAACCCCAGCTCTCTCCTCATAGGGCTTGTGCTATTACATGGACCCCCACCTACCAGACAGGAGCCCCACTTTGGTAAACATGCAGCTTGGAAAACATGGGTTTCAATATGGGGAAAGAGGAGGTAGGATGAGAGCACATTTGGGGGTGCTGGGTGGAGCATGGGAAACTGTCAACAGCTTCCAGCACTTTCCCACATTATTCCTCCCTACTGTGTACCACTCATAGGCTGCACAGAGGAGCTTGCTGGCTTAGTGGCAGTTTCCCATGCCCAGAATTGCCACCACCACATTGCCATTTGGCTTTCCCAAGCCCCAAGTGATGCACAGATTGGTAACAATGATTTCCATTGTATGCAGGTCTCCCTAAAAGCCCTTATGAGGCATCCAAGGCCTGCCATAGACCCGGCACCAATCCCACACACAGAGCCTGCACAGTGAGCACTTGCAGGAATTGGATTAACATCTCTAAGCCAGATTTGACTTCCTCAGTTTTGAAATATATAGCAGGATCAAAAAGTCTATCAGGTAGTTTTCTTAAGAGGGGGAAGTCCAAGCCACACTCAGTGGAGTAGTGTCACAGGGCTCAAATTTCTCAGTGTTTGACCTACATTTTTTTAAAAACCTGGGTGTCCAATGGAAAAAAAAAAAAAAAAACCAAAAAAAAACCAAAACCCACAAAACTAGCAAACAAACAAACAAACAAGTAAACCACAACCAAACCCACAACATACCAGTAATGCAGGCAAGGAGGGGAGCTTCTTGAATTCTAGCATGCATAAATTTTGTCTTCTCACTACATTTTTTGAGTCTTTTCTTTTTCATCTCTTCTTTCCTCTCTCTGATTTTCATTTATCAGTCTGTCTAACCATGTCTGTGTTAGCTTGCTTTAAGTTTCAGCAGACATACTTTAACCCTTGCCAAATTCACTGTGTATGCTCTGCCACAAGTCAGATATTTTTTTTTATCAGAAACTTAGAACATCATATTTGATAAAAAGGAAAGAAAAAAAAATTATATATATAAAAAAAGATACTGAAGCCTCAACCTTGGTCTTGTTTGTATCAGAGAATACAATAAAATTATTTTTTCTTTCTGTGTATGTAAGTAAGATTCAGGCTTTGGCTGTAGCCATATATTCTGCCAAAGGCAGAAGACCACAGTCACCTGTGGGATAGTGGTCAATTATAACCATCAGGCTGCCTTTCCTGTGCAGGTGGTGCAATGTTGTATCATGTGTTTATTCTCCCTTACTATATGACTTACTAGATCCACAAACTTTCCAGCCTCTATGAGCTGCACTATGACGAGGAATAAATTAATGGCCAAAATCAGTGATGAGCCGCAGAGTTCAAGTCCAGACTGGACTGTTGTAAGAGCTGGGTCTGGGAAGAAAGCTTTGATTATCAGCTTTCAGCTCACCTAATTAATATGAAGCAGAAACGGATTGGGGGAAAATGTTTGGCACCTGCAAATATCTGCATGTCCTTAGCACCAATTTATGTATGGCCCAGCATGACTATTCAGAAGTTTAAAATGAAATTGGAGTATTCCCCACACATGCATTCAGGATTACGGAGAACAGCAGGAATAGCATTTACAGTATCCTCATGACCCTGACTTCACCTCATCCTTTTTCAGTACATAAACTACTGTAAATATCAGATGTGGCATACTGCATTTTAATGCAAGCCAGTATAAATTGCACGTGGTCCATTTAAAGAAATACCTCCTCTTTTAGCAACTGGATGGAATCAAAGATGACCATATTTCCACTGTATGCACCTGATATTTACTTCTATAAGTTCTCAGTTACTACTGGAAACAAATCACATTTTGTGCAATAATGCCAAAGAGAAGAAAATGTTTGCATTGTTCTGAAGTATAGAGATGGTTCATTTTTATTATGGCAATGCAATTCATACCTGCAGAAAAACCTAATAAAAGCATTATTTTAAATGGTAGTGAGAGATATGTTTAAAGGGTGCTCAAACATATATTTAAAGTTAAAGGGCAGGCTTCTCAGTCTCTGCCCCCTTCCTCACTGAAGACAGGGATGGAGGGTATGGTTCCTCTGACATGCAAGAGGACCGGAAGGGTCAGTGCAGGTCCCCACAGACTCCGCTTCAAAGACTATAGACACAAGCTTCTGAAAACATTGAGCACATACAATGAAAATCCCTTAACCTGGCTTTGGGGAAGGAAAGCATACTGGATACTAGATTAGCATCTAGCTAGTAGTAACTGCTAGATGCTGGATTAGTGGTAATTCCCAGTGGTCCTGCTGTATACCCTTCCCCTCCAGTGTCTGAAGATGCTGGGAAGAGCAGCTGCAGCTCTTTGAGACAGATGTGTGTTAATCAACTTTACTTGTGTAACCTGTCACCAGTTTTCAGAGGAGAGAATGGCCAGCCTCTGTCTCTATGCTGTACTCTCCTCTAGAGAGATAGACATTTTTCTTACTCATTGGATGTCTGAAGAACTAATACCCTTCTCAATCTACTTCATCAGTCTTGTCAGCATGTTGATTTCAGTTGTTTTTTTTCCTCACCACATACATCAGCTAGGTTCTGTCTCTAAGACACTCTCCATGTGATCTCGTGAAGACCAAGCACTGGAGGAGAGCAGTCAGCTCAAATTTCTCACTTGGAGACAAAATAAAGGGCTAGAAAAATTCAAATTCTATTGCAAAACCAATCAACCAATCAAACAAACAAAAACCCCTAATAAATACTTTAAAATAAAATGCATCTTCTTCCTCCACAATAATGTTGACTACATGTGACCTAACCAGTAAAAAATATGTTTAGAACAAAACCTATCCTCTAATGTGGAAATGAATACTTCTGACTCCATCATAAGAATTCCCAAAGGAAGAATATTTCCATAATTATAATGGGCAATATCAGGGGTTTACAAGTCATAACCAGTTGTATATTTTGCAATGGATCAACAGAGGAGATCAGAAATTAAGAATACTGAATTGCCAGATAGCTTTTGCCAAATACTTGCCTTTTATCTTTGCCCATATCACAAGCTCTGAATTCCAGTCTTGTGTCAATGAATCGTTCTAGAAATAATAGTGCTTAACAACATGCAAGTACTATGCAGCAGTGATGCAGATCAGTGTGATGTATGGAAAACTCAATGTGAAATACTTTTGAGCACACAGAAGTATTCTTTTCTGTTCTTTACCTTGTGCTTAAGAGATGCTTTTTCTTTGCAGTCATAAAAAAGTTTTGCTTAAATGCATATTTTTATTAATCAGTCTTTACTAACAGCTAATAAATATCTAAAGAGAAAGTCACCCAACTTCCAGACTTAATAGATATACCCCTGTAATCAAGATAGTTGACAACAGTAATGCACCTCTGTGTTTGTGTAGATGTGTCTGCCAGGCAAAGAAGGGGAAGAACCAAAGGTTACTTGAGAAATTAACTAAGTCAAGTACATACACCAGGCTTTTGTTTCATTTTCTCCAAGGTTGTTTATTGTACAGTTAGCCTACTACATTTTCACAAAGTATGAAATGTGCTCACAATTATGGGTGCAGCACAAATGTGTCCTTTAAAAGCTGATATACAGTACCAGGAAATACCACAAAATCCAGTTTTATCATAAACAAGGACTGGGTGAAACTGCCAAGCTGCAAGGTATCAATTGCCAAAAGATTATAATTCCCTAGTGGATTAATTTTACAATACCAACTCTATTTTATTCTTGCTGTGTTGAAATACGAGCTATATGCTGTTGCTGGGAAGGGATCCTGTAGTTTGAAAACAAGGATGAAAGCTCCATGGCAAACAAAGGACTGTTTGCAGCAACTGATTTTCCATTGGTTGGAGTACTCCAGGAGGGTCTGATAGCTTCTTGTGCCACACAACTTTACAGAAATGTGGTCCTTCAGCTTCCAAGTGAGATACGGCTACATAGCCTTCCTAGTGCTGTCATTTCACTGTCTCAGGCGTGTTAATGAGGGGATTGCAGAAGTTCAGTTTACAGTGTTGCTGTTGTTAGTCACAAAGCAAAACAAACTAAAGTCCAACTGCATTTTAGTGCCACTGAAGTGACCTCTTCCATTCCTTAGGGCCTTGAATTTGATCCCTGTATCTGTTGTGCCTTTGTGTAAATCAGACTTTGTAACAAAACAAAACAAAACTCCACAGCAAAAAATCCTGACTGTAGAGGCCAACAAACCTCCCTACCATTAATCTTGCTGGAGCTAAAAGAGTCTGGGGCATTTACCTGACCTAGTTCTTGAGTTGTTTTGTACTGTATTAGTTGATTATTCTGGGAACATTTAAATAATATTGTGTGTTTCTAACAGGGAAGTAGCCATCATCATTTTGTTCTGTGGCACAGAGTTGCAAAACAATCTTGGCTCATTACACAAAAGAAGCCCTGATGTATTAGCAGTAAAAGCTTAAGTGAAGCAACTCTTCAGATCTGCAAAACAATACTTGTAATCTGGGTATTTTTGAACACTCAAATTCTCTTTTTCCCCCTGTATATCCAGATTTATTGAATATCATTTCAGTCTTTTTTAAAAAATTCCCTAATTATTTTACCTCTAAAAGACAATTTTTTAACTTGATGTAAAATGTTTGGTGTAAGTGAATACTTTGTTCCTTTAAGCCACAATTTCAAATCCTTCCAGCCTCAGTTCTCCTCTTCTTCCCATATAATATCAGGATTTAATGCTCTTTTCTTTGTTAGAAGATAATGAGTTATATTCATTATTCTCTGGCATTTTATGTAAGAGACTTTTCAGTACCTTTGAACAATCTTCCTTTCTTCTCTTTATTGCCTAACATATTTCATGTGCATTAGTTTTCTGACTTTCATGGCAGAGGAATATAACTTATGATGCTGCACAGCTATAATCCCTACAGTGCTTTGTAATAAAACATAAACAAAAGGGTCACTACTATCTGAGCTAGATGTAAGATACTAGCCTGTATTCAAATCGGTTTATGGCACAGTAAGAAGCTTTTTAAAAAAGGAACAATTTTTAAAGGCAAAACAAGAAAAAGGATGCTGAAAGCTTGTATCATCATTCTCCCAATGCACCACTGCCCTGTGTGATTCATGCCAGCCTGTAAATTACAGCTCAGATCTCATCTTTTTTATTGGTCTTTCTTATATTCCTAATTTACCAGCGCATATAAGAATTGTATTCATTAATGTCTTGGAAAAGGATAAGACTTGTTTTCCTTTTATTCTCATACAGTATTTATGCTGTCTTGGAATGTTTATCCAAAACATAGTTGTTTTCAAAGGATAATGGCACTTGGTCCTTCCTTCAGTGAAGGGGGCAAACCAAACAGCATGACTTTTCAAGGAAGCAGCATGAACAAAAATAAAAATATAAACATTCTGTGAGAAAGTACCTGGCTTCTGCTGCTGCTTTTGCTTTTGCTAAGGTAATTGTATGGCATATGTTATCAATAAACTCCTTATTTCAACACAGAGGTTTGGGGTTCTTATGTTACTTTCCCTCCTGTCTGTGTGTGGGATGGGGGTGGTGTGGCTGTGTTAACTCAGGACACACTGTTCAGTTATCCTGACTAAATATGCCTTTCTTCTGATCTAAATTTATGCCCAGTAAGACCTCAGTTCTGCAATGCTCTGTCCATGTTCAGACAGCAATTCACTAGCATTAGCACAGCGGAAGTCGTAGCATCCTTCCTCTCCATGTGCAATATTGTGTGCCTACATTAGTCTGCATTTACAGTATATGAACAAAAAGTTTGTAACTGTGACTAATGTTCACATTTTGCAAACTTTCAATAATAATTATATGGAAAATAATTCACAAAAATAAATTACTTCACACACACACAGATTTGGAAACCATTTCCAAGACTGCTAGATAAGAATTTGCATTATTATGACCCTCATTTGAGCTACAAGACATATGCAGTGAGTGGCATATGCATCCTTGAGTGGCAGAGGCAATTTGGTGTGAACAGAATCAGGCTTACTGTTTAGTTTAAGACGACAAAATAGGACACTAAAACCTGTCATGCAGATCCTTTTTGTCAATGTACTGATACAAAATAGCTCTAAAGCTGCTGTATCTTACGCCAGAAGCTCAATCTATAGTAGCTCAGAATGATAGTCAAGACTTTCTATCATCGCAGCTGGGAAGGACCTGAAATAGATGAACCAAAACAAATCATACTGACTGTTTAAGATTTGGATGTGTTTTGTGGTTAAAAAAAAATGCCCAACCAAACCAAACCAAACCAAACCAAACCAAACCCCACATTTTTCAGAAGCAATGGATTTCCATTTTGGACCATTTCTTTAAAATAACAGGAAAAGATATAACAGGCTGGGCTGGCTGTTAGCATCCTTGTTTTCGTGGCAGCTCAACTACTAGAAAATCGACATGACAGTCCATGGGGTGTTGGCAGGAGGTTCACATCATCTGCTTTTGAGGACGGAAACAAACAGTTCCCTTTAGTGTCTTCCAGCCAGCATGCAATATAATACCTGGAAAGCTAGAAAAGACTTTTTAAAAAACAGAGATATTTTAAAGTCCTCCAGTTAAGACAGAACACAAAATAGTTGTTGGAAGACAGAAATTCCTCCAAGTGAACGTCAAAGGCATTCATCAGTGAAACAGCAACTGCATCCTCCTTTGCAAAGCAAGTGTTTCATACAATGTGAATGGTCACTCTTAAGAGGAGAGGAACTCTCTCATTTGGCTAACCCTTTCTGAGCTGGGCCCAAAATAAAATCTATTTGCTACCAGAATAGTGTCAAGCTTAGCTTGCCAATCATCTCAGGAGGAGCTACATCATATTTCAGGGAAAAGGATGGCAGCACTCATTTTGTGCCACACAGTTTAAGTTGTGACACTGCAACTACAGACCAAATTTCCAAAATTTGGCATATTAGCCAAATCAATAGCCAGACTGCCTGTGCTTTCAGGACACTAGAAAAGCACAATGAACCTTGGAAATGGGGAGTGAACAAAGGATAGAAAGGTACTTTGCTTTTTGGTTTTCCTTCTGATTTTGCATTACTTCAAAGGTAACGTGATTTTTCTTTTTCATTAAATGGATCATTAAATATGCAGTGCACAGACGTAGTAGAATGCTTAAAATGTCAAGGCCAGTATTTTCATTCCTTTCCTGCTTTTAGGGCTTCAGTAGTTCCCTAACATGAGAGCCAGAACATCAGCTTAATGCTTCTTTCTTTCAACACAAAAGAAATTAAAGGTCTTGAGTAAGTGCTGACTGCCAGCCAGCAGAGCCCAAAGCTTATGCCCACGGGCAGGGGAAAGTCCAGCTGAGAAGCTAACTTAGACCAAGAATATATGGCCAGCTGTAGAACTGGGTGACACAGAGCACTGACCCTGGGCAAAGGAGCAGTCAGGTTGTCAGACATAGCTGCACTGAGGATTCTGAACCCTCATCAAGCTCATCAAAATAAGCACCTTCCACCCTTCCCTTCCCACCAGTGACAGCAGCATCTGGCAGAGAAAGTCCTTCTTGATCTAGTTTTAAGAGGCAACGGTGCTCAGGAAAAAGCAGAATCTCAGTGTACCAGCAAGAAGTTGGTCCTGTTGTGTGCTTCCCATTATATGCCTGTCCTCTTCTCCTGCACTCATCCTTTCCACTTTGATCTATCTATGTGTTGGCTATGCAGTTGGATTTCTGGTTGTGCAGTATCAGAGACACTAAACAGGGCAAATAATAATAATACAGTAATGTAGTGAGGAGCACAAAAAGGAAGTAAAAGCTGCTTCAGCTTCCCCTGGTATAACCAGGCACTGTACATATACATATGCAATGACTGGCATTAAAAGTATGTCAGTCAGGGTGTAACTTTTTATAGGGTATATACTGAAATACCAAGGCAGACCACAGTGAATCAAAGATATGGGTTTGCCTTTTTAGGTTTAAATGAGAAAATTAGGTTTAATCAATAAATTTTTTCCTTACTTTTGAACACAGCATCTATGTAGCATGCATTTGCCTTACACAGCTTCCAAAGTCCAGAAGGACTGGTCATATCTCTAGCAAGTAAAGCCTCTGCTATCGATGCAGTATCCTTCCTGTAGCTTCCTTGGGTCCTACACATTTGTAGTGCTTTCAGCAGTGAGTGCCTCTTATGAGACATTGCCTCTGATATTATTTTCAGACTCTCCAGACATGATATCATGAAAGCACTTTCAGTGTGGTGCTGTGATATAGTATGTCACTGAATTTTTCCATAATGTAGTTCAAACTGTCACAAGAAATAACTTAGTATGGCTGGTATGTGAGTGCACACAGCTTGTGTGCTTGTTTAAAGTACTGAAATGCATCACTTCATAGTAAGAACTAAAGGACTTAGTCTGCATTTCATTTATTGTTGCCAATGGCAGCTTCTTTTATCCAAAGAGATTAAAATATGCTTTTAAGTGCTTGCAAAGCCCTGGAATGTGTGGTTTACAACAGCATTAAGAACTGACCTATAATTATAAATAGACATGGCACTAGTAATTTATTTGGTAAGCTTCTGAAATGCTGACCATTTCATTCCTTCTTATAGATTGAATTTAGGTCATACAAAAGCAGGCAAAGCAGAAGTTCATGATTTCCCCCTCACCTCCCTTTCCCCAGGAATTCAAACAAAGTGTGTTATTTCTGGATACACATGCCCTGTGAGGAGAGGCCAGGAGCTGTGGGGCTTTTTAGTCTGGAGAAAACTGAGAGGGGATTTAACAAATGTTTATAAATATCTGAGGGCTGGGTGTCAAGAGGGAGGGGACAGGATCTTCTCAGTTGCACCCTGTGACACGACAAGGGGCAATGGATATAAACTACATCACAGGAGGTTCCACCTCAACTGGAGGATGAACTTCTTCACTGTGAGGGTCACAGAGCGCTGGAATGGGCTCCCCAGAGAGGTTGTGAAGTCTCCTTCTCTGGAGACTTTCAAGATCCATCTGGATGCGTTCCTGTGTGACCTGTGCTAGATTCTATGGTTCTGCTCTGGCAAGGGGCTTGGACTCAATGATCTCTGGAGGTCCCTTCCAATCCCTAACATCCTGTGATCGAGGGATTTTCTTCTCTTCAGAATCTACAGTACCAAAGCATCCCTGGCTTGGTGTAATCCAAGCCAATGTTGATCAGTTGTCCTTGAGATGATACTTTTACCCTCAGATACTGTCCACTTCAACAATGGCATCTGCAGATAAAGGAAAAGGTCAACATAAATTGAGAATAGCTTATAGACACCACCTTGATGTACAAGTCCTCTCCTGGTGAAAAACCTTATGAACTTAGCAAGCATCAGAAAAGTCCAGACACTGAATACTTTCCCTGTGCCATGTGAAAAGACTCTAACAGACATTAGCAGGCAGAGAATGGAGGCCTTTGTCTTTACAGTTCATTTGATGTACTTTTTTGGCCGCTCATGTGAGACTTAATTGTACCCATCACCTATGACCAGAGGACTAGCCCTCAAAACAAGCCTTAAAAACTAGAATTCTGTCTGATATGACTAAAGTGTTGCTATTGTTATAAGATTAACAAGTCAGCCCATGTAAGATTTTGAAGCAATCATTTTTCAGTAGTATATTGAACAATAAGAAGTGGGAGTCACTTGGGCTTCTTTTAAATTGAGGATCATGCAAACCCCCAAAAGATCTGTTGCAACAACAGCAGTTTGTAATTTTTCATTGCTATACAAATTATATTCTTATATTTAATCAAGCTGTGTAAAGAAAAGAAGTGAGAGGGGCAGCCAATTGTGCTTTCCTCAAAGAATTTAGAAAATGTTACTTCACTGCATCCTTTGACCCATTTACTTCAGCAATGACATATTCAGAACTGGAATCCCTGAGATTAAGTATAACAAGATTAAAATGACAAAGCAACCTTGTGTGAAGGAAGTAAAATCTGAGAATTTCAGCTGCAGGAGTTACATCAGAATTCTTAACATCAACCCTAAATAATGAAACAGACAGTCTCAGGACTGCATTTTGGAAAGAGGTGTGTACTAGCTCAATCTGTTGCTAATATGATTCTTCACCATTTTCTTCATCATGGTCCTCATAATTCATGAAATGACAACTGAAAGTCTGACTCCAAAATACTTTTTCCATTAAGTATGGGAATTCGTCTGCCAAATATTGCAACAAGAAAAATGGCAATAAAATTGCATGATCTGTTTTAATTAATATTTACTATAAGGTTAAAGTGTCATGATGCAGTATGCTAAAAGTAGCAGCTGGAAAGGGAAAATGCCCATAATGCTTCATAGAAAGGAAGCTAAAACTCTCTCTTCTTATGCAGGTGTAAACCTCGCTTGTGTCTCAAGCTATGTTACAGTTTGAATATTATATGATAAAGTTTTCTGGGGAATTCCAGCATATAGGAAGCTGGACAATCCCAGAGCGATTGGGCAAGACACTATGAAAAACATGTTTATCCCGTCCTATTTGCCTGCAAATGCTATATATTTGGAGTTACACTGTGTTCTTGCTCTCTCCTGTTTATTCTCCCTTCTGAACTTTGCCTTTACTTGTCTCATGTGCCAACCATTGTTTGGGTTATCAGTGGGGGAGGTAAGGCAATGTGGCCTTCAGGCTGCGGTGTATGGGGGTGTCTGGGCTATTGTGTACAGGGGGGTAACTGAGTTATTGTCAAATTGTATATATGTGTATATATATTTGTATATGTTTATTACCTTTTATATGTAGCCTACTTTTGTAAGTTATAATTTAATTTCCAAATTCTGAATATGTGTGGTTATTTACCCTTTTAGGGCAAATTCCAAATTCTGTGTGGTGTAAAACCACCACAAGCTAGATGATAAGGGGTCTATTCCAATCTGGAAATGATTTTAGTAATGGTAGTCAAGTCCTGTAACTGCTTCAGAAGGTCTTGGGTTTAGTGATTCTGGACTTTCTGTCCCTATCAGATGAAAGCCTATAGAAAGATGCTTTTGATTCTGGTAACCACATCTTCTGAAGGCATATAGTAGATATGCAGAAAAGGCAAAGGAAATGCATGTTGTGTTCTTTCTGGTACTTTCTTACCTCTGATTTGTCCCACTTAAATGCCCTATCCTCCTCTGTGAATACAAAAGAACAGACTTCTTTTGTTGTGTAACTCAAACACCAGACTGAGACTGTCAAATGCTTACAGCTGTCTGCACAGACAACAATTCACAAGTAAGCTGTTTGCTGTAGCATCTTTTTCAAATCATTTTACATTAGCTACTGCCTGAACAATAGGCATCTTCACATAGGGTTTTTAATGGGAAATTCACACCAACAAAAAAAAGAACTGAATTTGATGGTTATTTGCTATACATAAATAATCGAGACTGTCCAGCGACAGCAGAGGAAAGACAAACTTCATCATTTTCTCTTCATGGATATAAATGAGGCAGCACCACAGTCTTTACAGGGGAAAAAAATCACATTACATTTACTGTTCTAAAGGTGGAAGTAACAGGAGAGATTTGAGTTAAAAGAAAATATGTTGTCAAAGATTTCTAGAAGCAAAGAGCTTTAGGTTCTGAAATATAGAAGATTACTTGTTCTGGTTACAGGCATAAAGAAAAAACAGGTGATAGTAACAGAAAATAAACTTCCATGGCCCAAGCTAGATTTATTTCACATTCCAAAGGGTACTACACCAACATCAATGGGGATATTTTTATATCCTTATTGTTCAGCCCTGGTCTGAGCTCTTCTAAAATTCACTTTTATTTGATAGCTTCTCCTTTATTTCACTGCCCATTTTGCCTGTGGCCGGCTTACTTTGGCTTGTTAGCCCTTTAGTCTTTTCTAACATCTCATGAGCAGAGATCTCTTCTTCTCTAGGTCATAGTAACCTGTTTGTGACTGCATATTCCATTTGAATCAAACTTCATGGCGAACACAGTGAAAGACATAATGAGTAACTTTTTGGATAATGTTACTGAATATTTCATAATTTCACAAAAGGTGCTCACAAAGGACAGGTGAACTTTCCATCACTCTGCTTCTGTTTTGCAAAAGTGCATCAGTGTACTAGGGGTTTACTGGAGACTAGAAATTATGTAAATCCTGATGTGTTTGCAACACCTTAATAATACTCAGGGAGATCAGTGTTTCAGGAAGGGAGTAGAGGGAGGAGGTAGTCATGTTTCTTTTGCCATTTCTCATCACTTCCAATAACAATACGTGCAACAAGCCCAAACATTAGGGCCTTCAAACATTTTAACTTATCATAGAGTACAAGAACATAAGTTTCATCTTATTATGTACAATTCACTGTAGCAAAATAGAAAATTGGTCTGACATCCTGTTGTGTGTTTTGGGTTTTTTAATTGCAAATTTCTCCTTTTTAAAAAAAAAATAATAATTTACTTGTGTGCTCAAACATGAGCTAATAGATGTAACTCCTGCCCTACTTTTCAGACTGTGCTAGTCTCCTTGAGTGAAAATCTTATATGATAAACTTTTCATGAGGTGGACTTCCAGGGTTATAACTGAGAAAAACACTGACATATAAAGGTTCTCTTTCATGCATAAGGAGAAAGGTTTATCCGGCTTGATCCAATTATAGACTCTGTTAGCACAGCTTATACTATTACCATGGCAGTGCTCTCTAATAATTCTGTAACCAAAAATCTGTCAGCATTTCTCCAACACTTATCTCTTTGAACAACACCCATGTATTCTTTTATCTGTCTTGAATTTCATGAAGATATGTGTTTTAAACAATTTTCTTTGGCTAAACAAGGCACATAGTATCATAGTATCAGTCAGGGTTGGAAGGGACCACAAGGATCATCTAGTTCCAACCCCCTGCCATAGGCAGGGACACCCTACACTAGATCAGGCTGGCCAGAGGCTCATCAAGCCTGGTCTTAAACACTTCCAGGGACGGGGCCTCAACCACCTCCCTGGATAGATACTTGACACAGATACTTGCAACTGTGTGCAAGACTGTAGGCTGCATTATGTATATTAAAAATGCACAATTAACATCAAAAGGATGTGACCAAAAAAATGCAGTGGTTATGAACTTATTCCTAGGTTTTAAGAATGACAGCTTAGTGCAATAAATGTCTATTTCCATCAACTATATGCATTTTTGTCTTAACACATAATGGCCCCCTATATTAAAAAAAAAAAGACATGAGATCCTAGGCCTATTTTACCCTGAAATAAAGCATGGCTTTTAAAACTGTCCTAGAAGGACTGAGGGATCTGATATTCAGGGCCAATTTGCAATCTAATCCCATTCCTAAAAACCTGAATTTATGTTATTTTAAACAGTGAAAACGGTTTAATTTCAGAAATATAAAATTACCTCAAATAAAAGATGTCCTATTTTGGCAGTTGTTTCATGCTCTGAATCTCTCAAAAAGATCTGAACTTAATGGGTCTGCCTCACACAACATGCAAAAAACCAAGCACAGGTGAAGGGGCAAACCAGTTAACTTGTGCAATATGGAAACATGACATCTTTCAAGTAAAATCCTGACCCTTACCTTTTTCCTTTTTTTCTTCTTTTTTTCTTTCTTTTTGTTAGAGACAGGATTATGCTCTGCATGGGAGCTTGCAATGCTTTGACAGCCTGCTTTGATCCTTGTACATCTTTGAAATAAAAGAGAAGCACACAAGAAAAAGACTGTTTTAACTTAGTCGACCCACTTCTCTTCACCATGGATTCAGTATTGTGCAGTTTACTCCAAATAGCTGTATCAAAACACCACAGCAAATGACAAGTAACAACATAAAATTAATAGTTGGTAGTCCTTGAGAGGCTGAATTGGTCCACACAATATTGAAGATGGAGCAATGCTACCATACGTTTCATACACACACACCAGAAAGACTTCCATTACATTGAAGCATCAAAATACTCAGAAACAATTAATTACACTGCAACATACTCATTAAACGCTCTGTGCATCCCTAGCACATTCAGTTTAAGCCACTCTGCACTCAGAATGAAGTAGAGATTCAGCTCTAAGTGGCATGCATATTTTGTCATTATCTGCCATAGTACTCTGATGCTGACCATGAGGAAAACATACAGGACAGACACAAAGTGAAGGTACAGAAATGCAGGATTCCACAAGTGATATATCAAAATGTAATTTCCCCTGACCCCAGGGAAATTAGATTTGGTAAATAAATTTTCATTTCATTTGGACCTGCATAGTTATAGACATGATTTTGGATTAGATGTGGTTATTTTATGTGTTTGCTTTTTCTTGACAGTACACTTGTTGAGATTCTTTTCTTGTACTTTATCCCTGGTTAGAGTTACATATGGAAGAATGACATGAACTGAAACAAAGAGAAGCAAATAGAGCAAACAGAATGGATGTGTGTCAAGTCAAGGACATCAGATCTAAAATAGCAGTTGCCTGAGAGAAGGTTTGGCAAGGGAAAGAATAATGCCAGAGATATGCATGTCAGCGCTGGGTCAGGTTTACTTCATTAAATGTTTTAATATTTCCTTCAAGTCAATAAGGCATTGAAAAGACATCCAGCAGTCCAGGGATCTGTACTATTTTTCATTTTCTAATGTCAGAACAGATGCTTAATAATGAGCTGACAATGGCAATGACATTGCATTTTCATGTAAAAAGATATACAAAAAGAATACATAGAATATCACAGAATCACAGACTGTTAGGGGATGGAAGTGACCTCAAAAAAACATCTAGTCCAACACCCCCCTGCCAGAGCAGGGTCACCTATACCAGATCACATAGGAATGCATCCAGGCAGGGTCTGAACATCTCCAGAGAGGGAGACTCCACAACCTGCCCGGACAGCCTGTTCCACTGTTCCGTCACCAATTCAATTGCTGGCGAAAGTACCTTGCTTTTTGTGGCTGGCCAGGAGACAGCCTGTTTTGGCAGACAGTGATTTTGCTAGGATGACCAATGAACTGGTGAGCCTCCAGGCTTCATTATTGGAGTGTATCATATCTGGCCTAGCATAATTTCCCACAGTGTGAAAGATGTGACAGCCTACCAATGTACAAATTCTGATAGTACAGATGCAGCATCCAATCCAGTAGGTTTCTGGGTTAAACTCCAAATTCTTGATGTCGAATTCTCTGAGGCATTCAATCTGGACTTGGCAATCACATAAAGAGTTGTGGGAGAAGGAGGGCTGAATAGCTTGATCCTCATGTTGGTCCAATGCCAGATCCTGAACAGTTTAAAGCGACCAAACAGCATTTCTAAACTACACCAGCTGCTAACAGCTCCAGAGGAACCATCTGCCAGGTTAGCACATCCCAGTGCAATCATGCCTTGATTATACAGCTTTCTTTCAGTTCTTGCACTGGGAGGACAAACTCTCTGTAAGAAGCTATATGTTAACATCAGGCTCCCATGGAAATTAGGAAATTCTGACAAATTTCAGGCCACTTTGTAATCTTCTTGTATGACAAAGAGACTAGAAGAAGGAGAGAACATAGAATTTCATATCTTCACTTTCCAAGCTCTCAAGAGGCTAAATATTCTGGAGTTGCCCTCATTGTGCAGGCACACCAAAATAACATCAAATGTCTAGAACGATGGAGTTGTCACTAAAAGCAGAGGCTGGTGCTTCCATGGTGGCCCATAAGTGGGGAACAAGCTGTCAAGAGAGATTAAAAAAAAAAATAAATTGTTTTCTTCTGGATAAAAAAAAAAAAAGGAACCTGTTCCTTTGCCAGTACAAATAACAATAATGTCTCAAGGGAAAAGACACAAAAGAAAGAGAAGGAAAAAAAGGAAATGTGTGGAGAAAACAGAAAAATAACTCTAGTGTAGTACACACATCTAAGAGAACAAAGAAAATAGGAATACAGCATAAGACATGTTATCATTGGCTAGTATTTTGATCATTATTGACATACTGGAAGGAAGAAAATGACAGATCAGAGCTGGAATCTCCATGGGTGTAAATCAGCATCATTCTTTCTTGACTGAAAAAAGCCATGACAATTTAGAACAGCTGTTATGTGGCTCATATTGTTTTTTAGAGGTTTGTCTTGTTTTGTTTTATTTTTGTAAATCCCAGTGATGATCATGGGACAGGGGTGGATAGACAATGTGAGCTGTGAATCCCATGAGACATGTCTGCTGTTTTGAGTTTTTAAAGTATTTTGAATTCATAACGAAATGCTATTTGAACAGCTAACAAAGTTTTCTTTGGCAGAAACCCTATTTGGTATCAGAACAACTAAATTATGACTTCAAGTGCTAATTACCAAATTGTGTTATTGCTGTTTCATGACTGCATGTTTAATGTTGGGAGAGGGAAAATTTAAATTCTTTATCACTGACCATGTCAACATAACTGCTGTTCTGTGTTCAGAGGGAGAGAGTTTAGACTTCAGTTCTGCTTTTGCTTTGAAAATACACTTTCTTCTTTTTGGAGAACAATATGTTGTTTCTTAATTAGGTTTTGGTCTATTTTGCCTACAGTCCTTATCTGCTTGTTAAGGATATTTACATAGAGTACCACAATCCAATATGCCTTTATAGTGGTGATTCTTTTACAAATTATTTATTGTGGGCAAATAGGAGTACATTTTATTTAGTAGCAATAGCTGAGTTGGTGGGGGGGGAAGAGCACATAAATTGTTTCTTCTTTAGTTCACAATACTTCAAATACCTATGTGCTAGACATTAGAGATGGCAAACAGATAAACAGCAGTGAAAGAAAACAACAGTGAAATGCAACATAGCAGAGCCAAAGGGAAATGCTCTTGTTTTGGGACAGTATTTAAACCAGACAATAACATAGGCAATACAGCTTGTTCTCACCCAGAAAGCAACAAGAGCCAAATGCTGCCTGAGTTGCAGCTGAAGAGCCCATCCTAACAACAAACTACACATGGGCCTTGCACCTGGTCCAAGACAGAAAGGGGAAAAGCTCCAAAAGAACTGAATCCCAGAAGAGCCACAGAAAGGCTACAGCCCAGCAATGGAGCACACAAGAGAGAGAGGCCCTTTTAGCCCTCTCTGAGCCAAGGGAAAGCTCCAGACCATAAACTGGGTGCAAGAGGAGAGAGGCCACTTAGTCTTCTCTGAACCAAGAGCTACTTGAATTATAGTCATAGCACCTGGGACAGAGGATCAAGTCGTGAGTCCCCGGCTAATCTGCTACAGAATCCCCCTTGTGGGAAACCACAGATTGCAGCACCTTTATTTCCAGTTTGAACCACTGTGTTGGAAATTTTTAGATCTGCACTTAAATTGTTTAACTGTCTTCATACGTGAAATGTACTACTCACAACCGAATAACAGAACCTGTAAATAAGTTATGGTAGTGTTTGAAGGTACCACTGTCCGAAATATTAAATATAAAATACATATTTTATTACAGTTATGGCAAATGAAGGCATGTCTCTCCTGTAATTTTATTTGTTGCAGTTACTATTTCAGATCTTATCCACAGAAGTTCAGGCAGGGAGGTTGTTTTAGTAAGGTCTGAACAGCATGGATTTGCTAAATAAAAATGTAAAATAAAAATGTATTTTTTTTTTTAATGTGAACTCTAATATTTGGCAGCAGCTTGACAACCACTGAGGAGGTGAAACGTTTTAACAAAAAGGAGATACCCTCTTCTGTGATGCTACAGGTGAATAGAACAAAGCAGCACCTTTAGTGAAGGTGGCCATAGATTCCTGTCAAGACTAATCCACAAAGTGCCTGTAATCAACTTCTATGCAGCTGCCACATTGGTCTGCTATAATCCGTCTCAATATACTGAAACTCTGTTATTATTTTTACCCATAGTGTCTTTGTACTTGATAGGAATATTGTGAGAGGTTGTTTAAGAAGGCATCACAATGACAGTTGTCTGTAGCTGTGGAGCACAGACACTGTTAACACTTGTTTTCTGAGAAATAAAGCAGACCACTGCATACTCTCATTTGTTGAACTAACCCAACAGATGAATCTTGTCTTTTAACTCTTTCATGGGGAATTAAAAGGGATACAGTTTACTTCCAGGGACTGTTGGTTTGGGTTTTCTATTGTTTTTGGTTGTTTGGGTTTGTTTTGGTTTCAGGGCTAGATCTAGCTGTCACTGTGATAAGTTCCTTTATATAAATAGATATAGAAAGACATGCGTGCATCTGTATGCACCTGTGTCCATCTGTATGCACCTGTGTCCATCTGTGTTCACTGGTGTGTCAGCATGCTTTGTGCGAGCTCCAACAGGACAAGAAAACAGAAAACAGCCACCTCTCTAATTACTTAGAAACTCCTCATCTTGCCTCTGTGATCCCCAGCTTGACTCCACCAAGAGTTATTAAAGAAGTGTTAATTTCACCAGGGAAGTACCAGACCCCAGTATAGGCATTTGGTCAACATCCAAAGCTGAAGCTTTTCCATTCTAACTTTTTAACAAGAAATAGTCCTCCTAGAGATTTATTACATAGTAGTCTAGAAATCTTACTTTGTCTTCCTTTTAGGCCTTTATTAAACAGTCAGCTGGTTTCCAGAGATTTCTCCAGACTGGGTGGGCTTTGGGGGATTTTTTAATGTCATTTTAACATTTATTTAAAGATTATTTGAAATGTCTTGCCTCAGTTTAATTTAGGAGATGGAGCGTTCTGCCAAGAAATTGACAGTAAGTATGGATTTAAAGTTTCTCAGAATAATGGTACTTAGAGAAGCATCTTCAGAACTGTTGAATTACTGTTGATGTATCAGTTATAGCTGTAAATTTTTTCAACAATTCAGAGTTGCTAGTATTCACTTCTAGCTTTTACAATAAGTTTATGCTGGTACAGACTTTGCTTAATGCTTGAGAGAAACATGACATTTGGTCTTAATATAATTTAATATGTTGCCCAGTCAGGATTTCCTCTAATGACTCATTCATACCCTTACTGAATTGAAAAGGATATGTGTAAATTGATGTTGAACTTAAATTCCAAGACTTCTTACCTTTAAATTGGCACCATATGGTATCTTTATATTCTAATTACATTTTAAAAAAATACAAAAAAACAGGTCTTCCCTTTTTGCCTTGTTTTTCTTGTCTAATAAAGAATACAGGTCATGTAAAAGAATACAGGTCACATATACAGGATAGGACAAAAGCAGACTGCAGTTCTGGACAGCCTGTATGTATAGAACAGCAGCCAAGTGATCCCACAAGCAAGCAATAATGCTGTAAACTCTTAAAGAAACCAGTGGATTTCAACTACTTTTTGGGATCTGCTTGTGGGCATGATCTTGTGTTTTGATGAGTACAAGCACACTTGCACCTTAACAAGAGAACACTCCCTTAGTAAACGATTCACCCTTAGCACAGGCGGGAGAAGGAGTTACACCAGGGTAGTTATGCAGCAAAGGGTGTTATCTTCTACTTAACAGTCCATCTTGCCCTGTGGCAACTTATTTATGTGACTATATCCAAAGGTGCCAAGATTAATACTCAGAATGAAAATCCATGATATCAAATACTCACAAAGTATTCATGTATTGTTGTCATATCTCAGGGAATTAAAATACGCTCTTCATAATCCGTCCAACAAGCTTTTGAAAGAAGGCTTGAAATACACTGGAAATACATGGATGGTAATAAAATTAATGAGAATCGAAAGCCTCTCTTTTAAAACAGGCAAAGACAAAACTAAAACAAAACAACAACAACAAAAAAATCAGTTGAATGGGAAGCAGGATAATTTAACAGTGATGCTAACAGTCTATTACAACAATATTGTTAGAAGCGTAGTGATCAGATCAGTTTCTGAAAAACACGCCTGAGTTCAACCAGGAATTACGGGGCTTTATGCCAGAAGCTAGAGTACCTGATTATGGTAATTGTTCCTGACCTTTTGATCCAGTAAGACCATGTACTAGTTTCCCAGCCACACATACTATGTTTCATTCTTCTGCACAGTTGTGCTGAACATGTGAGCAGGGCCTTGGATGCCACATGGTGAAATTCTCTGTGTGATTCACACAACAGAATAGATAAATCAATAAGCATTTAATAAAGCCTGGGCTTGAGACTACTCTCCCCTTGTGCTAGCTGTCAAATAAATGGTCTATTAAGATTACAGAAAATACCTCCACAATCCCAGAAACAAAATTGTACACACTGAAACATGTTTTCAAACTAATTATGCAAGTTTTTTGTAATCATGTCTCTTCTTATGGATGAGGATCTGATCTGCATTCTTTACAAGGTAACCCTCTTGCTTTCTGAAATCTATTGACAGCAGATTGTTCTACTGTGGGCTAACGGATCAGGTTTGGACATTATTAACGTTGAAAACAAAACAGAGAAAAACAAAACTCCAATTCATTTCTATTGCACTCCCAGTTACGTGGTCTCATGGTTTCTTCAGCTGTAGCAATTTCCTGCTGGTACAATTATTTGTTAGCACGTGTGGTATTGTTTTTCACGAGTGACACTGTAAACAGTGCCAGTGCTTCTATGGGCCTGGACACTGCTGCTGTTCTCTCACTTTAATAGAACTGTGCCTATACCTGTATCTGCTATTTTCACAGGCTTTTAAAAATGAAAATGTTTTTCCAAACTGAGTAAAACATTGATACAGTGTAAGGCAAACTGATGGTGAGGAAAACTATGAATATATATAATTATTATCATTATTTAAAATTAGATGAAAATTAGAAGTCCCACTTATATCTGCTCAAAATCTGAAAGTGAAGATAAGAACAGCATGTCTGCTTTGGTCTCACTCTTTTCAAATCACTACATAGGTTCTGCTGCCCTATAAAAGTGGTAGTTATTCTTGATGGTACTCCAAACTAAATGGGATTGTTTTGTGGGTTTTTTTTTAGGGGACCTTGAAGCATCCTGAGGACTGCTTTGAATGACCCTGAGTCATCACGGGGCATCATATGACTGAATTACAGCTTGCTTTATGCTATTTCAGGACATAAACTTACTCTGTAATTACTAGGTTTTGTTTCATGTGATATTGTTGGTGATGTTCCTTGTTGGAGATATAATACATCAGCAGTCCTAGGCCACCACCTGGAAGTCCACAGGCTGCCTTCATATATATTTTCATAACCCTTTAATGTTACTGTTTAAGTTACCTGCACAGCAGAACACTGATTCCCAGCCTTGCTGTTCTGAAAAAATGGCAACATACTGTGTCTTACTGGACTCATACCTACTAGCCCCCTGCAACCTCCTTTCTATTCCTGACCATCTTTTCCATCACAGGACTGCTGCCCATTTTCAGGAACAAGTACAGAGGCACCAGAGTTGATCCTGCACAGGGCTAGAAAAGCTCCTGCAGGACATACCTTCATGGGCATTGTGCCTAAACTAAAATGTGATCGTGTCTTGGTCATAAGCAGTATTATCAAGCACCACACCTCTAAGTCTGTCTCCAGGTCATTTCTTGGGGTTTCAAAAGTAATGGAGGGTCTTCTTTCATATTAATTCACATCAGTGTATGTGACGGCTGGTGGATGATGTGATTCCTGCCGTCTGCAATGGGCCTTTGATGAGGGACCCTGAAATTTAATTTTACAAATGCTGCAAGCCCACAGAAGATCCGTCTCTTCCCATGCGCATCCACCCATATCCTTTGAGTTTCATCAAGCAGGAATACTGAAGTTCAACAAACCATTGAATGATCCTGGAGAAACATACTATAACATCAACAAAAAACATATTTTTAAACCTCTCTACTCCACTGAGAATATGGCTAACAATGGGAAGTTGTTCCTATTTCAGCAAAATTTCTATCTGCATGCATGTTGAGAGAGCTAGGGTGCTGAAAAATGATTCTGGACAAAAAATAATGATGGTGCCCTGTAACTGGCAGAGAAAAAGAATCCTGAAATTCTTACAAGAACTTGAGTTGTATACCATAATTTGGACTTCGTACAGTCATATGGCCCATTCAGCACTTCTTATTCAAACAGTATTTCCATCAGTGAGTTCAGAAGCAGATATATAAACAGGGCTATCAGCTCTAATTGAGACACTATCATATAAAATACATGCAAAGACATGTGGCAAGTTTTTATCTTAGAATCTGCATTTGCATAGGGGTAATATTTATAGCCTCTAGATTAAACCAAGATTTTTTGAGGGTTTTAGGTTTTTTTTAATCAATGCTGTTCTTCAAGCAGACAATACTCCTACATGACATTGTGATCTGGAGCTGACCTGCATTCCTTTCAAACCATTTAATCACACACAGCTGACCAACATTCCTGTACAAAACCACCTAATCAAATGCACTACAAATACCCCAAATGATTACTTAATCTCCATACATGTACAAGTGTGAAACATGCAGTGTCCAAACATGCCGTGTGATAAAAGCCAATGATACAAAAGCAAAAGACATTTCCAAAGTAAACCTTCCCCCCAACACACTCAATCAGCAGAGGTATTTTTTAAGGTGGTCAAGATACATTGCACCATGTATTCAGTCTTCCACACAAAGATTAGAATTCACTGTAATTCATGTTCAAGTTTTCTATACATCTTAAAAAATGCAAATTAAGAATAAAATATCTTGGCTTCTGGGCAAGTTTGTCAAATGAACTGCAAAATACTTGAAAATGCACGATGCTGCAGCATCTAAATAGCCCTAGAAACATATCATGGAGGACTGTATTTCCTTTCATCTCCAAGCTTGAGAGTTCAGATGAAAAGCTGCTCAAAACCATTGCTGTCTATCACAGAATCACAGACTGTCAAGGTTGGAAGTGACCTCAAAGATAATCGAGTTCCAATGCCCTGCCATGAGCAGGGATACTTTGCACTAGGTCAGGTTGCCCACAGCCCCATCCACCATGGCCTAAGAAACTTCCAGGAATGGGGTTTCTACCACCTGCCTGAGCAATCTGTTCCAGTGTCTCACCACCCTCATGGTGAAGAATTTTTTCCTAACTCCCAATCTGAATCTCTCCACCTCCAGTTTTGCTCTATTCTCCCTAGTCCTATCACTACCTGATACCCTAAAATGTCCCTCACCAGCTTTCTTGTAGACCTCCTTAAGATACAGGAAGGCCACAATAAGGTATCCTCAGAGTCTTCTCTTCTCCAGACTGAGCAAACCCAACTCTCTCAGCCTGTCCTCACAGAAGAAGTGCTCCAGCCCTCTAATCCTTGCGACCCTTCTCTGGACACATTCCAGCACCTCCATATTTTTCCTGTAATAGAGGCTCCAGAACTGGATACAGTACTCCAGGTGGGGTCTCACCAGAGTGGAGTAGGCAGGGAGAATGACCTCTCTCGACCTGCTAGCTATGCTTCTCTTGAGGCAGCCCAGGATGTGATTGGCTTTCTGGGCTGCAAGAGCACACCAGTAGCTCATGTTGAGCTTCTCATCCACCAGCACCCCTAAGTCCTTTTGTTCAGGCCTTCTATCAATCCAGCCACTGCACAGCCTGTATCGATGCTTGCGATTGCCCCAACCCAGGTGCAGGACCTTGCACTTGGTCTTTTTGAACTTCATGAGGCTGACTTGGCCCCACCTTTCCAGCGCATCAAGGTCCCTCTAGATGCCATCCCTTCCCTCCCGTGTGTTAGCTGCACCACACAGACTGGTTTCATCAGCAAACCTGCTGAGGGTGCAGTGAATGCCACTGTCCATGTCACCAACTATCTCAGGATTAAGTGAAACAAGTTTGTTGGGTGGTATTTGTTTCTCTTGTTATTTGTTTATTTATTTTAATGTCTGGTAGCCACACTTTGATTAACACTTTCCCTAGAAAACCCTGTCAGATGGAGGTTGTTTTCCTCGTTTCCAGAGCAGTACTTGTCTGGAGCAGTGCTATACGCTGACATAGCCATGCTTACGACACTGCTGACTCTGCTCTGTGAGTTCACCAAAATGCCAAAGCAGCACAAATTCACTTTTTCATTACCTACATGCATCTTTTGGGCTTTTGCAGTGTTTGTTCATTAGCGGAAATCAAATACACCAAATTCTCTGTTTGAAATATGACAGCACACAAATGTGGGGGGCGGGGAGAAGAAAGACTGAGAGGGGTATGAAAGGGATAAATTTAAGAGACAGGATGTCTGGACTTGATGATCTCAGAGATCGTTTCCAACCCTGCATGACTCTATGAAACAAGTGGCTCCCAAGGCAGGTAACACCCGCTCAACGAGAAGATGCTGTCGCAGACGTCGCAGGGCGGTAGCGGCCACCCGCCGCCGGCCAGAGGCAGCTCTGCCAACCCGGCTATCGCTGCCAGGCGGCCATGCCGTTGCCGCTCCCCCCCCGCAGCCCTAAACACCTCCGCGTATGGGCCGCTCCGCCCCCCAACCCCAAACGGCGCCGGTCACGTGGCAGCGCCCCCCGCGCCCCAAGACCACGGAGGCATTGTGACGCAGCAGGCCTCCTCCCCTCGTCCTCCTCCTCTTCCTCGGCAGCCGCGACAGAGAGAGTGCCGGCAACGCGCTGCCGGGGCCGCCCCCTCCTCCCGGTGGAAGGGCAAGGGCAGAAGGCGGAGCAGCGGGAGCCTGGCCACTGCCGGAGCTCTGTCTGTACCGGTGGGGAGTGGCGTAGAGGCGGGGGGGCGGCAGTTGAGAGGCGGCACCTGGGTCTTTCCCGTCCCCCATCCCTCCCTTCTCCATCACCCGGCGGCTGCCGTGAAACCAAGCGGAGGGGTGAGGTGAGGCGGGAGGGGGGCTTTGTTGCCGCCGACAACGCTGTCCACTGGGGCGGTGGGAGGTGTGGGGCGCGGAGCCGGGCACGAGGCACCTCTGCAGGGGAGCATGGCGGGTGCGGTTAGCGCTGGAGTCGCCCAGGCCGACCCCGGAGGATTTGGGGGCGCGGACGTGGTGTGCCTGTGCGGTGGGAGAGGCGGACGTGGGGCGGGAGCGGGGCTCGGGGTTGGCAAGCCTCGGCCCCTGCCAGCCTGCGTCAGGGAAGTGTTTTCTGCATGAAATCAGGGCTGAAGGCGGTAGGGTTTATTTGGGCTGAGCATATCCGTGATGTCAGCTCTTCCAACTGCCTCACCGGACCCCTTGGAGCGCGGTGAAACCCGCTGATACCCGAGGGCGACGCAAATGTGCTGCTCCGCTCGGAGCCGTGCGTCCCTCGCGGGAACGCAGCCCTCAGCACCCGCCTGTCTCACTGGGCATCCCGAGAACTGGAAGGAAATCAAGTAGGAATTGCATGTTTGTAACTGTGGAGAAGCAAATGCAAAGTTGTCTGGTAGAAAAACTGTGCCTTGGCTTGAACGTGGGTCAGTGCGAGACCGTGCTTTTGCAGCACCAGCGATCAGACCTTATTCATACCCGTATCAGTGAGTGTTTTCATGCGAGAAAATGGAATTTTTATTGAGAACTCGGGGATCATGTCCTGATAGTGCTGGATACAAACCAACTCCTGAACAGCCTCAGTCTTCATTGTCAGCGTTATCACCTCGTGGCACTTTGAATGGTTGGCTTAAAGCCACAGTTCTTAGATATTAATCAGGCGCAACTGCTTCTTAAAAGGACTTCCCCACCCCAAAACCCACCAACAAACTGCTAGTGGCCATGGTTCCATAGAAAATCTTGGAAGCATGGCCTCGTTGTGCACCTCAGCGATCCAGACACAAAGGTAACTGAAAAACTTTTAAGCTATTCAGTAGCAAATCACTTGATTGTTGGACGCTTTTGTGATATTTAAGTGGCTTAAGGAAGGGTTACAGTCGTAGCGTGGGAAAATCAAAATTACTTTGTATCTTGTGCAGATCACTGATCCTGCATCCCAGAATTATGTTGAATGACGTGCATGTAGTTAAGCCTTGTGCAGCATCCTGTAGCAGACTTTCAGTGTCCTACCCATATTGAATGTAGTAGGTGTACTTACTGCACATACTCCCAACAAGCCATAAATAACACAACCCGTTGCTTTACTACCACCCATAAACATGAGTTTCCTCACCTTCTGCAACTAGCTCATGGGCTGACTGGTGAACATGGTAAGTCTCTTCATACTGCTACGCCTGCAGATATGCTGGGTGTCATACAGGAAGATTTTGCAGCCAAGCTGGAAACCTGATTTTGAGAGCAGGCTTGAAAGATTGTTCCAGAAGGGGTTCAAACAGTGAGAAGTGGTTTTCATCTGAATAAAACCGGATTTGACCTGTTTGGTGGTCAAGAAGACACTTGTGTCGTCACTATAGTTACAACTCCAAAATTGTGTAGTAACTTTTCCGTTAGGTATTCCTTCAGTTAACACAGAGGCATAGTGCCCATGCCTGGTGTGAAATGCTTCCTTTGTAAAGTGTGGTGTATTTAATTTTCTGCATGTTTTCATGTGTCAAAGACTGACTTAGACAAACTGACTGTTCCACTTCTCTCGGTCACTAATGGTATCTTAAACCAGCAGTTCATTTTTCAGATCTTTGTGATTTCTGGTCTGTGTCACTGGCTCAGTGTGCTGTACAAAACAAGTGTGCCTTGTAGCTTGTTGAAAAAGTGAGCAAAATAGATTATCAGGGGAAGGGGCCAACAAAAAGTTCCAAATATGAGGAGCCAGCAAGAGGCCAGTCTGTTAACCTCCTTGTTTGAGTAAGTGGTCCAGTGTGGGCTATTCAAGATACTTTAAGTGGCATTTTGGCATAAAGAGATGGGCCATCTTTCAAATAAGAAAGTCCAATAGAAGATAGCAAATTGTATTAGATAGAAACTTCCCCTCTTAATGTGTCTGGGGTGTTGGGGTTTTGTTGTTGTTGTTGTGGGTTTTTGTTTGTTTGTTTTCCCTCTAATGACAGAAATGCGGTAAGTATGACATGTGTCTTTGGGGCCAGCTTCTGAGTTTGCAGAAGCAGCATGTAAAAGGTAGACTGGTGGGCAAGGTGGTTGAGTAGTACCTTTGGAAATTCAGTCTCTTCCCCTGAGTACTGTGAATAAGTGATAGGTCACTTTGTATTCTCTAGAGGTACAATAAGTCTTTTTCCAACACGTAACTGAGGTGGGACACCACCTGCACTGATACAACTCTCCTAGCACAGTCCTCTTCCAGAATGTCTCAGTCTCTGGTGGTCTCTACACCCACAGTATCTCCATCCTGCTTGGACACTTGCCTCATTAGAACCGGGAAGGGGAAAGCGTAACAGCTGTGCTCTGGCTGCTTTAGTTTGTGTCCTCTGAAGTGAAAACATGGGTAGCACTGCCTCCACACTGATGAGATGCCAGCAAGAAAGGGGAACATGCAGCCAGAGGCAGCCTGATGCAGGAGACCCAACTGTCACAAATAGTGCTAAAGTCATACTGCCAGTAGTGCAGGGGTGCTGGCACTTGTTGTAGCATTGAATGGAGGCATATATGCATGGAGTGGTGATGCTGTACCTTACAAGCACAAAGACCAGTAGGTTCCAGGAGCCTTTGTGGGAGGTAGTGTGTAATCCTCCTTCACTTGGTTTTCTAAACGTTCAGCTGGCTGGGTGGGATGTGCAGCAGTCTGGTTACCTTCGTGAAGCTCCAGAAGCAACCCATAAGTTGCAAGCATGGTTACATAAGCAAGAAGGAAAACAGAAGGGAACAACTACTATTGTAATTTTGGTTTTATTAGAATAAACCTACATCTCTTTCAAGATGTAAGTGAAGTGCTAGAAGGAAAGTATTCTCATCCTTCCTTATACACCCATGTTAATGCTAGGTAAAATAAAATTCATGTTTTTCAGGTGAAAGTCTTTGTAAGGAATCCATTTGCCAGTGCTTTACTATATATTTGGTGATTTTGTACAGTCAAAATGCATATATTCATTGCCATGATGAAAAATATGTTCAAAAAAGTTGATAAGTACTGGAGTTTGCAAGGGCAAGTAGCTGTTCTGTTCAACTATGGTCAGAAAAGGACTACAACTAAACTAAAGGAAGTAATGCTTAGGTAATTGGCAAGCTGACTTGGAGGAGCATTGTGTCTGTGCTTTCTCTTTTCTGGCAGATGTCTTTCTCAAAGGAGGCAGAGAAGTATAGGTTTAGGTGGAGCAGGTGCATAGTAAACACAAGGGATTGTCTCTTTAAATGCAGATGTGGTTGAAACATAGATTTATGTGCACATTGGAGCCATTGGAAACAAGAAAATAGAACATGCACATCAGATACCTTATTGATTTAAGGTCCCAAGAGAGTTTATAACAGGGGGAAAAAAGATAATTAATTATTGTGGTAGAAATATTACTGGTTGCTTACTCGTCTAAGGTGGAACTGTAATTTCACCTTTATCTTAGAAGTTAACAGTATTCAGAAGTCTGAAGATCTTAGAGGTACCAGAGAAATACAATTCAGCTGTCATAGTTTGGCAGTTAGAGCAGTCCTTCATTAGGTACATTTTCTTGTAAAGAGGATTTACAAAAACTTATTTTCAATATGTGCTTGATTTACACTCTATTAAAGAATTATTGAGTAACACTTGAAAATTTTTGTTCTGGATAAAGCTGGCATTAGGTTTGTAAGGTTTGCTGTAAGCATTTCCTTTTGAGTTCCACTTCCTCCCCAATTCTTGTTTACTGTCAAACTGCTGCCATTATTTTTCTTTTTTTTTGTACTGGAGAAAAAAGGCATTGTCTCACTCATCTTGTAAACTCAGTGCAGTGTATTACATGACCTCTCCTTGTGCATAAATCTTCCGCCCTCTCCCCCCATCTGTTTTATTGTTACTATATCAGTCTGGAACTTAAAATTGAAAATTAAATTCTAATCAGGAACTTAACACTTCCCTTCACCTCCCACCCCCCATTTTAGCAAGCTTGTTTACATCTGTGAGTAAAGATCAGGCTGTGCTGCATAGCTTTGTCACATGTGCATGACAAGGGTATGTACATAGTTATGATTTGAAGCTGTATAGCTCTGCTGGTTATTCATCCATGTAGGATTTGCAGAATCTGGCCATACTGACTAGCATTTTTTCTTAAGGAATAGGAAATAACTTTTAACTGTCCATACTAACAATATGTAACTTTTGGTATGTTTATGTGTGCATGTACACATCTCATGTTCATTTACTAAAATACAATTGTAAATATTCTGCCTTTTGTATGCTGTGCTGTCAGTTCCAGTTGAGTCACAGTAATGAATTGATGAAGAGCCCAAGAATTGCTTTTGAATTGGCTCAAGATTTTAAATACTGAAGTTGTCAGCATGGTGAGAAAATCTTTTGAATATTTGTAAATGCTGTGTTCAAGATGTTTTTTAATAACTAAAAAACCCCAAGTGAAATAAAGCGAAATAAAACTGGGAAACATAGTTCACACAGAAGCACAAGAATTCTAGCAAGATAGGTATATCATGTCACATTCCTGACCCACACTTCTATTGTGCTCAGTCTATGTATATTAATTTCTCCTATTTTGCATTCAAGAGGTTTAAGGTATGTTTCCCAGTTATATTGGGGTAATTTTGCAAATCCATATGTTGATTACTGGATAAAGCACAATATTTGTGCTGGTTGCTAGGACATAGGCAGAAATTTGTCTTGAGTAACAGAATGGAATCACCAGGAAATTCAGTTATACTTAGATCATTAATTATTTGCTTTTCATTAACCTAAACCAGATTTTAAATTAGAGGTAAAGGAGTTTATGCTGGCTAAGTGTAAGCAGCTTTGAATACATACTGTAATCTTGAACTCCGCCCTTACTTTTCACCTCATATCTGCAGAATCGTTTCCTGGACCTCTTGACTAACACTTCATATTTCAGTTAACAGGCATCCATGTGGTAGATGTGAATGGAGTGAGGTGGTGTACCCTTGGAACAAGCAGTGGTTTAGAAGGAAGATTCAGCTTTTCACTGTCCTTTTGAATGAAAGAAATTCTACAACATCTTGATATGATATTTAATTAAAACAATTCCATAGCTTAATTTTCAGGAGGCTGAGTTTGTTTATATTCCTCTCTATACATCTTTGTGGTTTTGGTTTTTTGTGTATGGCATTTTAAGTTTTCCATTGAGAAAGAGCTACATTAAAGTCTAATAATGATAACAGTAGTTACTGTTGTGATTGAACAGGCCAGATCCTCAAAAATATGCTGTCAAAACAATTACTTGTAAGTTAAAAATTTGTGACTGCACATGGTGCAGTTCTGAAAATTAATGGCTGGAGGTTTTGCAATTAGTTCAATATGCTTCTATTAATGATTGCGATAGTGTACCATCTATCTTTGATAAATGGTGATGGTGCTGCTTTTTGGTGATAAGCTGATTCTAGATTCAGAAATCCTCTATTTACAGTACATTTCTTGAAACAGAGGTTTGCAAGCACCAATACCTGAGAGGTTAATATAAGGTCATTACTTGCTGTTCAGTTTTATGAATCTGCTCCTGGTATATATTGCACAAATTTAGCAATTATCTTAGCTGTTTTGTAGTGCTTTTAAAAGCATTGATGTAAGTCTAATGGGTAGGTTTTACATACCATGCTTGGCAACTTTAGTTGTCTTTCTCAGAGCAATTAAACTCTCACCCACCACATTAGGGTTGTCCTTGAGGGTCATCGATGAAGCACATTGGAAAAGAGAGTAATGAAAATAGTGTTTCTGCTTGTTACTGTGCTGCTCACTGTGTGGAGGAGTTAACCACTGCCTCTCTGCACTGCATAGTAAAGTGCTTCATGATTCAGATCTGAGAATAAATATCTGGAAAACACTTCTTGATGACCTGAGATTTAGCTGTGACTTGAGTGCTGAGATGGGCAGGTCTAAGTGGAGCACAACTGCGCACTTTCCACAGAGAGCAGCATAATGTTTTTGTCCTTACTCTCAGAAATTTCTGTATTTCTCTAGCTCACTTCTTCCCATGGTAAACTAGCCTGTGTGTAATCCCTGCTGATGTGATCCAATTCCTACCAGAACTTTTAATTGTTTGACTCAACACTAGCTTGTTTCTCTTTATACTCTCCTCATAAGGCAGTTAAGCGTGCTGAAGAACTGCATTCCTTCTTAACTTGTCTTATGGTTGTGATTTAGCAAAATGCACACAAAATCTCCCTGGAGTGAATCACTCGTTACACAGTCAGTTTAAAAGCATGTGTAAATCCCTTTGGTCACTTGCTGGACAAATGATAGTAAGCCATCCTTGAGAGTAGGTAATTTCAGTAGTGCTTTGTAGCTTGTAGAGGCTGTAGCATTGCAGCGCTATAGTAAATCACTGTTTGAAGGGTGGAGGTCTTGAATTTGAATTGCTTTATCACCTTCTGGGTTGCTGCAATAGTGGATGGTGGCATTGTTAGAATTTGGTGTTCTCCGAAAATAACTAGCTGTGAGTGAATCTGTGGATGCTAGTGTGCCTGCTTAGGTTTGGGCTTCACCATCTAGTGTTAGTACTTCATGAAGAGCAATGAGTGCCATTTATGTGGAACACGCTTGTTTCCAGCTGCCTGTAGAATGTAACAGTGTCTCTTTGTTAGACAGTAAAACTAAGTGAGTTGATGTACTTGAAGGATGAGGTTAATCTGGCCTGACTCCCTGAATCCCCACAGGAAAGGCCAACCAGCACACCTTACAGTGTCCTCCAGGAGTACAAGAGAAGCATGTTGTGTAGGAGGAGTAATTAGCCCAGCTAATACAATTTAACAAAATGGACTCTCTCTCTGGCATGTGTTCCCCATCAGGTCCCATATGCTTTACAGTATGTTCCCAGGCTTTGCTTTATACAAATGCAGTTTTTAGATTAACGTGTCTACAGTAGCACTATTTCTGGATGTGTCTCCGCTGCAGTTAAGTAGTGTGACTGCAGGACATGCAGACATATCTGTATGAGCTTTGATCTATATATGATGTGAAGATATGGCAGCCTAGACTAAAGAGAGAGCTGTCCAGGCCTTCTGGACAGATTGTTAAACCACACTGAATTCTTTTTTCATCTGTCTTTTCTGCTATTTTTAACTGTGCAATCTAGATAAGCTCTGCTGTGGATCCTTCTACACATGCTGACATAAATTCATGACTTCATGCCCACTGCTTCCCTACGATGTTGCAGTGAATGCTCTGCATCTGGGTGTGTGAACCTTATTCTTTGTACTAAGACAGTGTAGTTTTCCACTGGATCTGGATGGTTATTTCACTATTTCAATTCCCCTCTATAAAATGTGTAACAGAGTGTAGGAGAGGATTCTGGCAATTTTCCACTCCAAAAATTCATTGGTCTCTATTCCAAGCTTGATTGTTAAAGTCAGGCTTAAAGAACTCCAGATCCAAACCACACATTTTTTGCAAGTGTTAAAATCCAGAGGAGAGACCAGATTCAAAATCCAGAGGATTGACCAGGTTCATGGAGCAATGTTTAAAAGTTATCATTTTAATGTATGTATGAAAGCATTGAATATAGATTACTGTTATGTGAAAAACTATGGTGAAATTGTATGAAAAATGTCAGAAATGACAGTGAAGTGCAACAGCAGTTATTAAAAGGAACTTAATGTATTTTTAAGAGAAGTAATGTGTATGGGTTTTGAGTATTTCAAGGAAGAGCCCTGCACTGTTAAGAGTTTTTGGTTTTGGTGTTGGTGTTTGGGTTTTTCATTTTGTTTCCGGTTTTGTGGTTGTTGGTTTGTTTGTTTGTTTGTTTACCGGTTGTTTTTATTTGTTTGCTTTGATTTTTGTCCATTTTGTTGGTTGGTTTGTTTCAAATAGATATTGGAGATACTAAAAAGCCACCTGGGTACAGTCCTGGGCAACTGGTTCTAGTTTGGGCATTGGACCACGTGGCCTCCAGAGGTCCTCAACTGTTCTGTGATTTGTGAAACACTTGAGAGAGTGAAGAGGCATCATTATAGTTAATACAGACCATGCGATACTGATTACCCTATGTCTCTACCTCTGTGATGGTGGCCTTCTATGATGCTGAACGTGAAACCCAAGTCATTATACAGCAGGTAACCACAAAAGATGTATGATTTCACATTTAGGTTGCCTACAATGAGCCTTTAGGTAGTAGATATGTAGAAATAGAGATCTACAGTGAGAGCTGTCTCCCACTTCTAGCAGTTGTCAGTAGGGAGATACAGACAGATACAAGGGTACTTCCATGTGCTGTTTCTGATTGTGGCCTTTCTGCTGTGTTATTCTGTGGCTTCCCATTAGCTCCTTTGTCTCTGTTTCCAATTTCTGGGTAGGGATAATAATGATTTCACATCTCGTAATGGAGTTATCGAATGTTTCTAAAACACTTGAACAATACTGCTGAGCATCCTTGGAAAAGCACTGAAGATATAAATGGTCTTCCACTTACTATAGGGCTTAGTCTAAGATAAGTAAGATTTAGACTAGCTAAATATTAGTAGGGAGAAAATGAGAAATGGAAATAGCCACCAGATATTTCTGAGTAGCTTTAGTTGTACCCTGAATGAGGTTGAAATTCTTTTGTAAAACATTGAAGTGTGATCCATCAGTTAAGCTTTGTATCAAAATCAATACTAGCAAATGAATGTTCCCATGTGTAAATTTAATATCACTGCAGTTTTTCTGATGTGGTGAGGTTTATTTCATAAGGGACCTTAAAGATCATCTAGTTCCAAGCCTTCTGCCATGATCATGCCATGCTATGATCATACCCCCTACCATGTTTTGATTTGGACTAAATTAATGAGTCGGGAATCATAGAAATATAGTTATCTTTGTTTTCCTGAAAACCCCGCCCCAAAATTATGTACAAAACTGGTTACATTTTATTTACAGGTTCTGTTCGGTCTTGAATTTTATAAAGGATGCTTATGGGCAACTTTAGTACAATTTAGAGAATTCAGAAAATGGAAAACTCTAAGCCACAAGATAGCTTTACCCCACTTAAAAAATCAGAGAGAAGCCAGGACCCTAGGGAAAGCGGAGAGTCGGATTTTACTCACGAGGACGGAGCAGGAATTTGGAGATGGTCCCTGGGTCTCTCCTCGGTGGCAGCCTCCAGAACGGCAAGTTTATAATCCAATTTGTGGAATAAATCCAAAGGAAAAAGGACCCGCCAAAGTTAAAGTGTCCTTAGACACGGCTCCCACGAGGCAAATCTTGGGGAGCAGCACTCACTGAGCAATGCAGGCGAAACCGCGCTGCTGGCGTGTTTTCAGTGAATAACCGGAGTTTACGGCAGAGGGTCGCTCCAGCGCGGGCAGGGAGGAGGACCCCAGGGTAGGCAGGTCCGGAGAGACGCCAGGTCCGGGTGCTACTGGCTAATGTCGCCACTAATCTAGTGAATCCCAGCATGAATCCCAGGAAACCGAGTCCAGAGCCAGTCCGAGTCCGCTTTCTGGTCACTCTGTTTAAGATTTCCTTGGACGATGTGTCCAGTGCCAATATACACTGGGCACGAAGAACCCAGCCAATCACAATTCCAGATCCCAGCGTGGGTGAATACACGTGCTAATACACGAAGGACTTCAGCCACTGGTGGGAAGAAAGGCCCTTTTTGCCTTTCCCCACTCAAGCCCCCAAGGGAGGGGAAGGCAATTTCTTGCCTTTGTCTTCCCCCATTCAAACCTCCACAGATGGAAGTGGGGGAAGCACAGGGGTGGAGGTGGTTGGAGCACCCTGCAACAGGTTTCTCAAAGCCCTAGTCACCCTGGCCTTGAAGACTTCCAGGGAGGGGGCATCCACAACTTTTCTGGTCATCCTGTTTTAGTCCTTCACCACTCAGTTAATTTCTTCCTTATATCTAATTTAAATATACCTTCTTTAAAATCATTACCCCTTGTCCTGTCAGTATGCTCCTTGGTAAAGAGCCCCTATGCATCCTTCTTTTTAAGTACTGGAAGGCTGCTATAAGGTCTCTCCAGAACCTTCTGCACTCCAGGCTGAGCCACCCTCTCTCAGATTGTCCTCATAGGGAAGGTACTCCAGTGCCCTGATCATCCTCATGGCTGGTCCATGTCTTTCTTATACTGGGGACCTCAGAGCTGAATGCAGTACTCCAGATGATGTCTCACAAGAGCAGAGGGTTGTGAGTGCATGTTGCTGACTCTTATGCAATTTTTCATCCACCAGCACTTGCAAGTCCTTCTCATAGCTTTTATCAGTCCACTCATTGTCTAGCCTTTATTTGTGCTTGGAATTGACCTTACCCATGTTCAGAACCTTGCATTTGGCCTTGTTGAACTTTGAGGTTTGCATAGGCCCACCTCTGAGGCCTATCAAGATCCCTCTGGATGACATTCTTTCACTTCAGGCTGGTGTGGTTGGCAAACTTGATGAAGGTGCACTCAATCCCATTGTCTGTGTTTCCAACAAAGCTGTTGAACAGCCCCAGTCTGAATACTGACTCCTGAGGAATGCCATTCATCACTGATCTCCACTTGGACATGGAGCTGTTGAGTGCTTGTTCCTTATCCTACAAGTGGTCCATCCTTCAAATTTATGTCTTCCCATTTTAGAGACAAGGATGCCATGCAGGACAGCGTCAAATGCTTTGCATAAGTCCAGGTAGATTTCGTTAATGTAGTTTCATAAATGTAATTTGATTTTTAGGAACACTCTGATAGAAGACACTGAAAAATTACTGCTTAAAATAATACCACTACTTCTATAGTTGGCCTTTCTGCCATCATCTCATCCTGCACTTTCGTTAGAGCTCTAGTATCTGTACAATTGAGAGCTACTGTTGGGGCATATATGCTGCCCATATTATTTCAAACAAGGGGCGTTGGATAGCTGTATGCTAGCTAGTAGGACAACAGTGTGTAGCTGCAGAAGTGCAGTTGCAGGCTATTTCTGACTTCTGAAATGGAAAAGTAATGACACTTTCTGAAGAGAACATTCAAAATTCACAGACATAGCTCTCTCTCAAGAATAACTGAACTGTTATTTGCTGAATTTTACATTTTCCACAAAACTTTAACTGAAATAAAAAGGCTTTGTTTGAGAGTGATTAAATTTATAGTAGTTTACACTGTTTGACTTCTAAGTTTTTTTTGCTAACAACATCATAGGGTATTGTCTTGGGAATTTGATAGGAAAAATTGTCAGTTTTTTCTGTCCTTTTTAATTTTTTTAAATAAAGATATTCACATACATGTTAGTGGTCAAGTGGCATGGCTAATTATGAGAAGAGTTAATATTTACAGTGAAATTAAGTGCTTTTTAATAGTTATTGGGGGTTATTTTGTTTTGTTTTAAAAGTAAATACCTATAATCACAGAACTATCTGGCCTGAAGGAGGGCCATGAAAATGATCTTAGGGCTGGAGCAGCTCTCCTATGAAGACAGGCTGGGAGAGCTGGAGAAGAGCAGGTTCCAGGAAGGACTTATATCAGTATTTCAGTATCTGAGGGGACCTAAAGGAAGGCTGGGGAGGGTCTGTTTAGAAGGGCTTGTAGTGACAGGACAAGGGGCAATGGTTTTAAACTAGACCAGGGTAGAGTTAAGTTAGACATTAGGAGGAAGTTCTTTACAATGAGGGTGGTGAAATACTGGAACAAATGTGCCCAGAAAGGTGGTGGAGGCCCCATCCCTGGAGACACTCAAGGGCAAACTTGATGGGGCCCTGAGCAACCATATCTAGTAAAAGATGACCCTACTCGATGCAGGGGTTTGGACAAGATGACCTTCAAGGGTCACTTCCAACCTGATGTGGTCTGTGGTTCTATGATTCTATGTTCTGTGTGATGTGCCCTGCCTAAGACGGACTCACATAACAAATGGTAGTATGACGCTGGTTATCTCCTGGTGCCCCTGATTGTGACTGTTACTAAAACCCACTTTGCATCAATGGGAAGATTCACTTTGAAGTTTGGAATATTACAGTTTGTTAGAGTTTAGCCATTTAATGTCCTAGTGAATGTCAGTGTGCATCTGCCCTCAGTCTTCTCTTTTCCAGACTGGAACGACCCAGTTCTTCGAGTCCTTCCTCATGACAGAGGTGATCATCTTCAGCATGGTTTTTATGGAGGATGGTAAAGATTTTGGGGAAAGCTGGTGTCTGAAGATGAATGTGAACTAAAAGGGCCTCTGTAAAACCTGGTAATAATGGATGAGGAGAGTTTTGGTGGAAAGTTTTGGGATGCGGTAGTAGGTTACAGTTCCTTTCTGGCATCTCCAGAGGAAATGGTTTACTACTTCTGTTAACAGATACGTTGCTTGGTAAATCCAGGGAGTGCTTTTCTATCAGCTGCTACAAAGGAAAGGCTGTGCTGTCACATTTTACATAAGAATGTTTGCATTTTGAAGAACTAGAGGTGTTACTTCAACAGCTGGATGATTTAGTGGATTGATTTAAGGTGTTGGAATGGACTGCTCGGGAGGTGGTGGTGTCACGATCCTTGGAGGTGACATTTGAAAGATGTGTGGATGTGGTGTTGAGGGATGTGGTTTAGTGGTACTAGCTTAGCAGTAGTTGTGGCATTGTGAGCTCTAGATGCAAGCTGGACTTGATGTCAAAGTTCTTTTCCAATGTCAACAGTTCTATGGTTCTGTGATTCTGTTGTATAAAAGTTAAGAGGGGGGAAAATGGGTGCACATGGAGGACAGACTGGGAAAATGGTTTGGCCCTTGTTGCAGCAAAAACAAGCCTACATGTGAGCAGGGAAGTGTGTAGACTTCACACAAATGGTGGACACGCTTGACATTCTGTGACCCTTGCAGGGAATGTTACTTACATAGGAGTTTTGCTTTGAATTTATAATTAAAGTTCACATGAAGCAAAAGGTCATCATGGGACTAAATGCAGGATATATATTTTGGCAGGCAAGTGTAAATAAGACAAGTTCTAAGTTTCTTATTTCAAATACAGCATTTGGATGTCACAAACTTAAGAGTGCACTGTTTGGCATTGATTCTTTTGCAGAATATTTCTGTAAGTAATTGAACAGATCACTATTGGACAAGAAGGTGTTGAAATTGTAACAGCTGATTATTGAATTTGGATTGAGGAATTTGAATGAGAAAATGAAAGATGCAGGGAGGTGTTTGAATAGAGCCTTTTCCTTATCCTAAAGATAACAGTAAAAAGCCCCAAACCGCAACATGACCAAACAGATGCTTTCATGTGTTCAAAATACACTGAGCAAAGCTATCTCAGATTACTTAGTTTATTGAAGGAATGGTTATAAATGACATGTGTTCTCCAATGAAGAAAGCAGCTTAGGAAGATTTATAGGGCTAGTATACTGATTAAATTAATTCCACATTTTTCTATGATCAGTGCCACTGTAGAAGATGAGGTGAATGAGGCTGTTGCATGGCATTAAGGAGGCAACCAGAGCCAGAATTTGAGCACTGTGTCACAAAACTGCAGTGCCAGATACTATGATTTAACTGAACTGGTTGTAGTGAAAGCAGAAACTTAATGATCAGTGCTTCAGTGCTACTCACCCCAATGCTGCTGCTGTTGATTCAATGGAAAAAAGCAGAGACCTCAGTTTCTGATTTTAAATGAGAGTGCAATGAGTCACATCTGCTTTATTAAAGACATTGACACAGAATTCCCCACCTCCTCCCAAACCAACACATGGTTTGGAAAGGCTGAGCTCTGCTATGCTTGATTTCAACCTAACATTAAGTGCTGGAGCCTGCATTAGCAGTGGTAGTTGCCATAAGCTCTTTGCTGTTCTCTCTTTGTGGCCAAGTATCTGGTTCCTTGTGGATGCTGTTACTAGGGTGTATTATTTTTGGATTTTTACACAAGAACTAGGCTACCAAAAGAAGGCGTCTCTTTTATTTCTGTAGTTCATGAACTTGCAGCAGCCCTGCAGATGTTGAATGTTCTTTGCCTTTGCCAAAAGACTGCAGAGGTTGTGAGCACTTTTATGGCACAGTACTTTTCAAATTTTACCTGGAATAAACTGTGGTTAAAGCAAAATATCATGCATATTTGTATGTATCACTTTCTTCTCAAGCTGGTTAATTTCCTGAATGTTATGTTTAGTTCTTGTAAAAATGCATGCCTCTTAAGCCTTGCTGAAGTAAACACAAGTACAGTGTGTACACTTACACACTCTTCCTCATGCAGCGTTTCTTTACTTCGGCAAACTGGTGTTACTGTGGAGTGGTTTAGGTGACAGATGGGCTTTATACTTTCATCCCCTGTTCAGGATGTAATGGTCAAATTTTGTTTTACTTTGTGTTTTCTATACAGAATTTGTCTTGTCTGATTACTTGTGGTACAAGACTTGGCAGGGAATGTGGAAATGGAAAACAAGACATCTCTAGTATTGAAACAGTTAATTCCTCCTTATTTGACCATTTTACTGAATAGCTGCACAAGGCTGTGCTCCTTCTTTGCTTACATTAGCAGTGTTCTGATTGTGTCAAGTAATTTAGGAGTCCTGTCGGCTGATCTCCCAATTGTCATTTGGTAGGTACCTCTTGAATTAATGAAAAGCACTGGCTTTAAAGTACAGTGCACTGTGTTTTAGTCACCAGTATTCTTTGAAATAATGAAGTGAACTGCAAATAATCTTGACATGAAATAGCACATTTTATGTCTCCCTTTCAGTGTTCCAAGCAACCATGACTTAATCCATGTAAGTCTTTGGTTCAGTCTCACATCTAAAGTTTTATGGAGGATTTACAGAAATGTTGAACAGCTCTAGTACTTGCACATGATTGATGCAGTGTTCTATATACATTTTACAGTTCTGCATTGTAAATTATTTGGTGTTTTAGTATTAAAAACAGATGACAACCTATAGCCTTAGGATTATACATGCATAAGAGATGGCTATATAGCCATATATACTCTCTGTATTTGTGATTGTTGAATCTCTATATTATATTAAAATGTATATTTCATTTCTGCCAGCAATCAAGAGTCACTGGAAAATAATGGGAACAATCATTTGAAAAATGTGCATTTGCAGTTTGCTTGTATTCATCTCAAAGTTCAGACTGCAGATGTGTAGCCATTCATTTTACTGTTCTCACTGATGCATGCAAGCCTCTTGAGGATTCACATTTATGAACTTCCTGCATTGCCATTGGTATTTAAAGTAGAATGGATATGTAACATGAAATAAAAATTTGTTTCTGCCATAGAATTTGCTGTTACAGAGATATTACAGAAAACAAAATCAACACTCAATCTGATTTTGTTAGTTCAGCTGCTGTATTTTCACTTGTAGAGTCTTAAATTAGGTTTGCACTGGGCTTTTCCTGGTAATTGCAAATATTGTATGTGTGTTTTCTCCAAGGAGTCACACTTTAGAGTAGAAGTGGCTTGTTTTCCTAACATTTTACAGGAATTAGAGAAAAAAAAAGATTAGTATCTTTTATGCTTGCTTTGTTAAATAAGCTTTTCTGGTCAGATTTCACATTTCTGAAATGACTGAAGAACAGAATTGTTAATTCCTAATGTTTCTGCTCAATCATCATTTGCCATGGAAAATTATGTCATACACAATCTTCTGATCTGTATGCGAATGTATTATTTTAACATGGGTTTGATGTTAGCATTAAATTACCAATACTCAAAACAAATGTATTTGAAGATTTCTTTGAGTAGCTCTGCTTAAGAAAATATTTTTTAAAGCACAGTGGAGGTACAATGAACTGGTTACTTAGCTATGCAATCTAAACTTGAGCCTTTGTACATTCAATACTTCAAAATAGATCAAAAGCAGATTTCCCGCTGTTGTGCATGTTCTGTTACTGCTTGTTCCAGATGGTGCTTCTGGTCTCATTTAATCTTAGTCATAACCTGATATGATATGTAATTTTTATTTTATTTTTTCCCTTTGGTTCAGTTATTTTTCTTTTGCTGTTTCTTTTTCTTTTACTGCTATTAAATCCTTTTATGTTCTTTCACCATCTCAGTAAACAAATGAAGAAGAACTTCTTAACAGAGCTGGTTTTTACACATTGCTCAGGTCTTGCAATTTTAGTGGTCATTTTGATTATGGGCATAATGCTGCATGATACACATTCAGTCTTACTAGAACCTTCATAAGAAAATACTGTGATACCAATCCATTGCTGTCATTTTGGACCTTGAAACAGTTTGGAATGCAGATTAGGAAACGCTTTTTTCCTTCCTCTTTTTTTTTTAAATTAATTTTAAAAACATGTTAAGATTAATTAATGGAGGAGAAACTGAAAACAAAGTTTTAACTATAGATACAGTGTAATATGTAATATATAGATACAGTGTAATATATATATAAAATATATATATATAATATATATATTACACTGTGTAATATATAGATACAATGTATAGATACAGTGTAATACTTTAGATGTCCAACTGCAAAGTGAAATATGAGGGTTTCAGCGGGACCAACAGATACAAAACTTCTTTACCTGTAAATGGAGTGGTTTAAACCAATCAGATGCTTGAAAAACTACAGCAAATTACAATTTTTCTAAGCACGATCCTCCAGGATGGCAACATAATAAATAACCTGCTTTGAGGGGAGTTGCTTCCATAAAACTGAGAAAGTGAAAAAATTACCAATGTTGTGCTTACATCACCATAATTCTGGAGAGTGCAGGAAATAATTATTTTCCTTGCTTTGAAAACCTACTTTGCTGTACATAAAAAAAAGAGGTAATAATGTTTTGGGTTTTGCGTCCGTCCCTCACACCATATAGAGTCCTGCCCTGCCCTGGTTGATGTCAGAACTGTCGCATCATTCATTGATGAAAGTGAGACTAGACTTAAAGAGATTTTTTCAGATTTCTGAACTGGAAAATGCACATATGCCATGGCTTCTAGGGGCTAAAGTACCTTCCCCCGAGTTCAGTTTTAGAGACTGGCCAATTCAGCAGCTCCAGTTTTAAGGTATGTAGGTGAAACTTAGTTGTACTAGCAGCAGTCCTGTCTGGTTCTTCAGTGTAAATCTGAATTTTGGGTTCTGTAGTATATTAGACAGAGCATGATACTCTATGAAATTGCTTGGCTTCTGTGTATGCACAAGTACACAACAATGTATTTTCTGTCCTAGTGAGATTGCCAGGAAAGATCTGATTGAGATCCACTTTCCTTATCATGTAAGTAAATGCTTATAAGGCCCTGCTACATTTTTAGAAAATGTGTACAAGCCTAACTAATTTCAGGCAACAGTTGAGTCATTTTGCAGGAAAGAATGTAGTTTTTCAAGTGTTTTGATGATGTTTTTTTAAAACCTATCAGGGGAGAGATTGTCTTTATCACTTGGGGTTCTACAGATGTGCATAATCTGTTGAAACTCTCCCATAATACATTTAGTTTCTTTGTGGACTCTCCATCACTTCTTCTGGTGGACTTCTGCTTATGTTTCTGCAAATCCGCAAAGAAATCCAGCAAAACTGAGTTGCTGATCTGAATTTGTGACTATGTTGGATCTTCCAGTGTTTGAACAGCCGAAGTGGGTGTGGTGGGTTGAAATTTCCCCCCAACATTAACTTTGCCAGACTAAGCTGGAAACAAATGGAAGCTGTATTTACAGGCAAAACTACACTCTACAATAGAATGCAATGAATATGTACAAAATATACAGTATTTACAATATTTACAAATATTTACAATTAACAAACAACATGAAAACTCCCCTGGTCAGAGACCAGGGAAGCTGTGCCTCTGTCCACCCACCCCTTCCAAAAGGGAGAAAGGAGCAGACTTCACCAAAACAATGCAGCCAAGCAGAAGGCAGATTAGTAATCCTTTCAGAGCACAAAGTGAGTAGAGAAGAGATCAGAAGAGGAAAGACTGTTTTGGTACAGCCAGTCTTATAGCAGATATTTCTCCAAGGAAATTGTTTAGAATTATCTTTGGTTTTCCTTTTTACACCCAATGGTGATTTATTTATATTTTTCTACTTTTCTGCTTGAAATCTGTAACAAATTTTTAAAGGCATATCTAAAACTGCCACAGTGGGTGAAATTCTTCATAACTGGTAAGAATTTGAGAGTACAGCTACGACACTTGGAAGCTGTTGGATGCATGATTTCAGGCAGATTCAGGATTCAGTTACCTCTACTATTCTGCCTTCTCTAACTCCATGTTGTTTTTAAGGAAGTAAAGTTGTAAAATTTATATAGATGAATAACTGCCTGTTTGGTGCAGTATTTGTTTCACTGTGGTACTGTAACTATTCACAAAAATAGAAATGATGGTGTTGACATAAGGGACATTCATATTTTATGTGATCCTGAAGGACTTTGTGAGCAGAGGACTCTGACAGATGCAGATAATGCAGTCTTTTCTTTGCCCAGCCAGCATTGTTCTGGAATTGTTAGGCATCATCTTTCATCTTCCAAGAGCATTTGTGAGAGTTACAACTGACTTTTGAGTAGCAAGAATATACTTGCTGGAAGATAGCTAAGTTAGATAACAAGCTGCCCAAGGTCATACTTGTCAGTAGCAGCTAAATGCTGAGCTGACATTGCAATGCAGAGTTCCTTTTCAGACTATATGCCTGCAAATATGATAAAGATCAGTGAATCATCTGTATAATTGAAACACCATATGAACATCCTGGAGCACATAAGGTTCTCCACTTTGACAGTATTCCATAATGCAAATTCTGGGATTGGCAATGCTTTCTTCTATGTAGTAGGATATATGAACCAGGAAATCCTTGTTCCTCACTGCGCACCAGATGTAATGTCCCTTTACCTTGCAACAAGTGAATGGAAAAGGTTTGAGCTGGTTTGAAAGGAGTACTCTATTAAACAGTTTAGTGCTAATTTGTTCTGAACAGTATTAAAGTGTTTTTCTCATCCTAGAACTGGGATAGATCTTACCTGGACTGTTGTTTCTTGTTTCAGTATGTGTGTGGGGGAAAAAGTGGCATTAAAAAAACATTCCCTTGTTGGAAAAATGGAATAATACTCTTACAGCACTGCCTATGTAACTGCATTTATTCTCGGTAAAGTGACTACACTTGTACCTTGGTCACATGCCAAGGCTGATGATGTGCTTTATAAATGCATAAAATTATGTTAATGCAACTATAAATTATAGCACTTCACAAGCACAAGCTTTTCTATGACAATTTTATTTACTTAAAAACTAAACATTATAACATTGACACTAAATTACTTGTGCAGATTTTAAACCATATTTATCCAGTCAGTGTTTCTGCTTACTTGTCAGTTGCAGATAACAAAATATTTGCTTGTGAAGCTAAGCTGCTGTTTGCCAAATGTTCTCAGGTTGTTTTTATTTTTAATGTAACAGACAGATGTATTCTCAGTTTCTAAATTTATTCCTTTACACTCTCATAGAACTAGGAGTAGAAATGTTGGTTGGTATATTTTTTAGTGAAAAAAAACAGAGATTGTGGTATTTGGCCATACATTCTTTCAGTAATCCTTATCAACAGATTGTACTAACTGTAGCAGCTGTTCCTGGTGGGTCCAATAGTCATTACTACAGAAGAGTTCAAGAGTACAGGCTGTCTCAGTAGAGGTGGAGGAGTTGGGGGGACTAGAAACGAAGATGATAGCTCAGTGGTGAGAGCTCAGGCCTTCTCTTTGTGTGATAAACAACTCGGGCATATAATTTCCCTATCTGAAGTTATGGTCCCTTTCAGGGGTCATCCTAAGTGGTTGCATAATTTCACTTGTGAAGGATAGCAGCTCAGAATCAGAGTTGGATATTAGTTAATAGTTACCAGAGATCAGAACCATTTGGTTTTGGCATGCTTTCCTGTTGCTTTGAACAGAAATGTACTTGGTATGGAGCAGAAGCAAAGCTATTCCTTGGTTACAAATTAGTACAGAAATGTATCTCTGTTGTCCCATTCTGGCTTATTACCAGGCCCTATCTAATCATCTTTAGCTATTAAACCTCCCAGTTCTTACTGACTGGTCCATTACAAGGTCCAATAGCTTTATAAATGACTTCTTGTGCAGGGAACTGTGAGTAGAATATTTAAAAAAAATAAAAATTAATAGTGTCAATAGGCTTGTCCTTAATATTTTTGTTTTCCCATTACCTTTGAAACTTTGAGGTTATTCCCCCAGTTTTTCATTCATTTGAGCCTGATTTTTGAGTCATTTACCTTCATCTGCTTGAACAAGAGGCACTAGACTGTTTCTCTCAGCTGCAAACACTTCCTGTTATTCAGCTCAAATTTTTCCTACAGTTGTCACCCATGTCCATGTATTCTGGTGTTTTTCCAGACAACAAGGCTGCTTTTTGGCTCCTTCATTTCCTTTCCATGTGTCCTTAATTAACAGTGACACCCGCAGAAGTAGCTGAAGTCCTTTAAGCAGAGCCCTTAAAATCTTAGGCTCTAAGAGAGTCACATGTAATGGAGCAGGGGAGTCTGAATACTTGTCTGGAGAGTAGAGTCCTGGATGGAAAGTAATGGAAGTGCAAATGAGAAGTTTTTCTGGTTTGGTTTTTGGTGGTTTTTGTTTTGGCTTGGTTGTGGTTTTCTTGGTGGGTTTTTCTGTTTGTGTTTTTGTTTGTTTGTGGGTTTTTGTGTTTGTTTTATTTGGTTTGTTTTCTGTTTGTGGTGGGTTTTTTGTTTGGTTTGGTTTGGGGTTTTGGGGTTTTTTTTTAGTAATTTATAGCGTGGAGTCAAACTCCTTTAAACTTTAGTGGCAGGACATCTGTGGTCTGGTTTCCAACTGTAGTAGCAAGTCATTGTGGCCAACTGACATCCAAAAAGTTAAAAATACTATGGCAATACTTTCGCATGTGGTTTAAACCCTAATGTTACTATCCATGATACTTCAACATAAATTTCTGTATGTTCATTCAACATCTGATTTCTTTCTTTCTTTCCTGTATTTTCTGCAGCTTTTTACTGATATGAAGTGTGAGAGTAAAATGTTGGTAAATGGGAATGAAGTAGTTCTAGATCTAATTCTAACAAATGCAAATTACAGAGGGCAAAAGTGCAACCACTTCCTTTCCTTATCTTGTGCTGTCTTTTAAACACATAATTTAAACTTGCACAATTCACAAAGATCAATGTTTCTGCAGTGAGTAGAAGACAATGAGGCACGCCTTTTTGTCTGTCTGGTAGACAGTTCTGGAAAAAATAGCAGTTGAGAGGGGAGATGATGCATGCTTTCAGAGACAACATACACAGCAGTCCTGGCAGAGTTCTGATTGCTACTGGTTCTTGGTTTAGTAAAAATAGATAATTATAGTAGGTAATGCTAGATCTCAGAGCGCTTCAGGAAGACTAATTGCTACACATCTGATTTGGAATATGAAAGAACTATAATTAGAATAAAAAGTTCAGGATATTTCTAGCAGTTTGGTTGCTTTCAAAGTGTTTCCATGTTTAGTGTGATCTCTAACTGAATTGCCTTGTTTGATGCAAGGGGATGAAACTCAAAATAGAAGTACTGAAGAAAAAGTAGCTGAGGAAATAATGCTGTCCTTTTTAGGTTTTGGGAAGAGCCACCTGCATTTTTCAAGTAGTGAAGTTTCTTAAAATGTTCATCAATATTAGGGTTCCCCATCCAGAAATTTGTGACTTTTTTATGTCTCTAATGGCTTATAGATATTTAGCTGGATCTCAGTTAGTAAGGGAACTGTGTTGATCTGTATGTGGTGTTCTTGACATACCAGTCAATAGTAATGAAAAAAAAAAAAAAGGTGAGAACCATTTCAAAACCTCTTAGCAACCACATAAAAAATATCAACTGTATTGATTTTTCTAATAATTGCCCTGGAAGAATGGTAGGAGCTTAATGGTATGAATGTAATGAAATGCATTTATGAATAGATGGTGTGTTGGATATACTTCATTAGATGCCTACAGTAAGACGTTGTCAGTGGGTGGTCTACATGTAAACTTCCATGGCTGCTTTCATGGATTGATGAAAGTGTAGAAACTGCGGAAATAAGAGAGTAAAAATACAACGCAAAAATACCTGTAACAAAAGGCAGACATTTGAGAATAATGTCCTCTGAATTAATCCTTAAAAGAATGTGAAACCTAGTCTGTTGTACATATGTTCTAGATTTTATAGAAAAGACTTTGTGAAAAATACTTTTAGAGCCTGCTGGGATGTAGTCAGGATTATGGCAATTTCCCATAAGAACATGTGTTTACCAGCTCCAGCTTCCTTCTGAAACACTGTAAAGAATTGCTTTCATAAACAGTCTGGGTTGGTTTTTGTTGTTGTGTTGGGAGGTTCTTTTTTTTTTTTTTTTTTTTTTTTTTTCATTTTTCTGTTTGAACAGGCAGAACAAACAGGATATCTTGGTCACAATGAGCAGCATAATTGAAAGTGCATCCCAGTTGCAGCTTGTTTATATCATGATTGTGGAAACTAATTTTGATAGGTATTTCTATGCACTCTAAAATGTCTTTAAACAGTAATATCTCTTTGTTCTCTTCTCTGTTAAATACTTAACTATATAAGAAGGACACTGAAATGACAAAGCATGGAAACCTTTCCAACCTGTAAACATGCATCTAAAATGTAACATTTGTCTCTGTGTGAGCCTTGCGTTTAGTTCTCAGTGTTGGATATCTGATATTACTAGCATTGTCATACTTGGTGTTTGAAATGCAAACTTCCTTTTGTTTCACACAAATTTGTAAGCTGGCAAAATAATAGAAAATAAATGCTTGGAGAAAGAGATCATTGTTAACATAATGGCCACCAATACTATCCCATAGACCACTTCAGACATCAGCTTAGAAGAATCACATGAGCTACAACCCTGGAGAGAAGAGAGGTCTGAAAGTCTCCATTGGTATAGAAGGATCACCTCCAAGCTCAAGAAAAGTCTGTCCCAATAAGTAGAAAATCAAGCAAAGGTGGCAGGAGTCAGTCCTGCTTTGTGCATAGATGATCCAGGAGCTTCTGACTGAGCTCAACACATGAAATGTGCAAGAGATAGCAACAGGGGCAGGTGATCTGATCTTGCATGGATAGGGTAGGGAAGGCCAAGGCTAATCTGAAGTTCAATCTGGGAAAGGATATGAAGGCTTATACAACTACATAAACGGCAAAAGCAAGACTAGGGAAAACATGGAGCTGCTGCTGAATAGGGATGGGGAGCTGGTGACAAAAAACATGGAAAAGGCCAAGATACACAATGTCTTGTGGCAGTCATTACTGCTGTGAAAGGCTGCAGGAATCCCAGGCAATGCGATCAGAAGGAAGATCTGGAGCAAGGAAGGAGGAGTAGGATAAGATGAAGGACAAGGTTAGGGAGTACTTAAACTCGATGTACATAAGTCCATGGGGCTTGAATGTAAGTTCTGAGTGAGATGGCTGATGCCATTCTGTGACCACTCTTGTCTTTGAAAGGTCATGATGGCTGAAGACTAGACAAGACCAAATATCCCTCCTGTCTTCAAGAAGAGCACGATGGAAAACCTAGGTTAAAGTACATTGATCAACCTCACTTCAATCTAAGATGACGGAGAAAATGTTCCTGCAAAAGACTTCCAAACACATGAAAGTAATCTAGAGTAGACAGCATTGATTTATGAAATGGAAACAATGGATAAGCAACCTGACAGAGGATGTTGTTTACTTTTGATACTGGCTCACATAATAATCCTTATAGAGAAGTTGACAAAGGTTGAATGAAGTAAGTAGATAGGGAGATGGGTTGGGCTGGGCTTGGAGGATTGTCATCAGCAGCGCAAAGTCTAGTTGTTTGGAAGTCACTAGTGGTATACTCCAGTGGTCAGTACTGGTACCGGTACTGCTTAAAATCATGATAGTAGTTAAACAGACCTGGAAAATGGGACAGAGTGCAGTTGCACTAAGTTTGCAGATGGTACAAAACTGGAAGGTATTGTTCTGCCATACAGGACCTGAACAGGCTGATGGACTGGGTAGAGAGGAATGACATGAAGCTGAACACAAAGCAATGCAAAGTCCTGCTTCTATGGAGAAATAACTGTAATAATCAGTACATTCTGGGGCCACCCATCTGGAAATTAGTTATGCAGTCAAGGCCCTGGGGTCCTTCTGGATGCCAAGCTGACCATAAGCCAGAAATATGCCCCTGTGGAAAAGGCAGCCAATAGCCTTCTGGTTTAGTGTTGCCAGCAAGTCAAGAGATACGGCCCTTCCGCTCTATTCATCCCTGATGATGCCACACTTGGAATATGGGGTTCAGTTCTAGACTGCAGTACAAGGCAAATATAGACTTACTGGAACAAGTCCAGCAAAGAGACAGAAAATGATTAAGGGACAGGAGCTTCTTTCATAAGAGAGATGGAACTGTTGAGCCTGGAGCCAAGAAAGGTGGAACTGTTGAGCCTGGAGAAAAAAACAGTCAGGAGAATCTTACTTGTGTATAAATACCTGATTGGACTGAATGAAGGAGTAGGACCCAGGCTCTTCTCCATGAAGCCCATTGACAGGACAAGAGGGAACAGACACAAAGTGGCGGTCAAGCACTGGCACAGATTTGTGGAGTCTTCATCATTGGAGATACTCAGAATCCAGCTGGATACAGTCTTGTGCTTAACCTGCTCAAGCTGACCCTACATGAGCAGAGATGATAGACTAAATGATCTCAGGTGGATCCTTCCAACCTAAATTGTACTGTGCTTTAACCTTAACAGCTGTTCTATTTTGGGGGAAAATGTTGATCTATGTGAATTACTTCTGGGGATTTATAAAGGTAGTAAAAACATATTTGCTAAGTTTTTAACTTTTTCTTTTCTGAATTTATTACTATTTGATGGACAACCATTTTAAAATATATTGTTAAAATTTCTGTTCATAAGGTCACCCTAAGTGTCTATTTTTTGAGGGACATCCTACAAACCAAACAGACATTCCTTGCCTTCAGGTGGGTGACATCTTAGTCACACAGCTATTAATGTCAAAGTTCACTTCTGCTTTTCTGGAGCTCAGGTGTCATTCTTGAAGTAACGCTTCTTTATTGCAGTGAGTTTTGTGGAGCACTGTTCAGTGTGCTAAAAAAAGCATCAATAATAGAGGAACTGTGTCTTAATAAGCATGCTTTGTCTTTATCCTGTGCATTCTGAAATACATATTACAGACCATGTTGTGTCAGTCACTGCAGTTTTCAGTAATAGTTGATGTTAATATGCCTCAAGTTGTGATGAATTTTCCCTGCAATTCATGAGGGTAGAAGAGTGAGTGGTGAACCACATGCTACCACCTACATCCACATAGCTTCTTTGAAATCACAGAATAGTCTGGATTGGAAAGGACCTTTAAAGGTCATGTAGTCCAACTTCTCTGCAATGAACAGGAACGTCTTTTACTAGATCAAATAGGTCAGTGCTCCATCCATCCTGACCTTGAATGTTTTCATAGATGGGCTGTCTACCACCTCTTTGGGCAGCCTGTTCCAGTATTTTGTCACCCTCATTATGAAAAAAACTCCTTGTATCTAGTCTAAATCTACCCTCATTTACAGTATCACAGTATCACTAAGGTTGGAAGAGACCTCAAAGATCGAGTCCAACCTGTCACCACAGACCCCATGACTAGACCATGGCACCAAGTGTCATGTCCAATCCCCTCTTGAACACCTCCAGGGACGGTGACTCCACCACCTCCCTGGGCAGCCCATTCCAATGGCTAACGACTCTCTTGGTGAAGAACCTTCTCCTCACCTTGAGCCTAAACTTCCCCTGGTGCAGCTTGAGACTGTGTCCCCTTGTTCTGGTGCTGGTTGCTAGAGAGAAGAGGCCAACCCCTTCCTGGCTACAACCACCCTTCAGGTAGTTGTAGAGAGTAATGAGGTCACCCCGTATTAGTTTGGTACCATTACCCCTTGTCCTTTTGCTACAGACCCTGTTAAAAAAACTCTTCCCATCTTTCTTATAGTCCCCCTTTAATTAGTGAAGGGCCTCGCCAGAGCCTTCACCAGTCTAAACAAGTCCAACTCTCTCAGACTTCCCTCTTAGCAGAGGTATTCCAGCACTCCAATAGTTTTTGTGGCCCTCCTCTTAACCGCTGTAATATGTCCATGTCTTTCCTGTGCTGGGAATTCCAGAGCTGGATGCAGTTCAGCAGGTGAGGGCTCACCAGAGCCCACTGCAGCAGCAAAATCACTTCCCTTGATACGCTGGCCACACTTCTGTTGATGCCACCCAAAATATGCTTGACCTTCTGGGCTGCAAGCTTACATTGCCCATTAGTCTCCCTTAAAATTCCATATGATTGCTTTATATCCAGGCAGTATAGATAAACATGTGATCTTGAGTTCTAGGTGGATGACTCAGAGCTAAGTTTGATTATATTTGGCCAGATGCAAAGACATTTGTTGTTATCTAAAACCAGTGCTAAATGTGCACTGCTTTTGTAAGAAACAGAACTAGACTCAGTATTTGTCCCTCTCCAGGGATGTGGCCACAGTTTCTACGTGTCTGGAATGCAGGGGTTTTCTGAAGCTGGATTTTAAAAATAGCATCTTTTGGCCTTGGAAAAGTGTTGTGCTTTGCTGCATTCTTTATTCTGGTCCTATCGGTGTAGTTTCTGCACTGATGGTATTTGCACGGTGATTAAAAGCAGTGCTTTTATTTTACTTCAAAAGTGTCATGCCATTATGAATTGCTGCTGTGAACTTTTAAACTCAGGGAAATTCTGAATAAATATGATAAGGATAAGGTAATCCTGGTTTCAGAATTCATTCTTTTGCTTGGAATAAGTCAGATCATTTTTCAACTTCACTGTTAGCTTTCTTCCCCCCTCCCCCCCCCCCCCTTGTTGTTTAAAATTATTCGTGTTTAAATCTCCCCTTGCTGCTGTGGAGCCTTCCCTTTATTTATTTTTTTTTAAATTTGACTGGACAGATAATTTCCTTTCCATGGTATTTTTTTCTTGGCTTACATAGAAAGAAGAAAAGTGAATAAAACAAACTAGTACAGGGAAAGTGCTCAGTCAATAATGGACAATCCAGCCACTGAGGATGCCAAGTAATAGAAAAAAGTGTTATTTCATGTGATTAAAATAGTCAAAACAGTTTGGGAGCCCTAAAAGGTGATGAAAATTGGTTCCAAAATGCATTTCAGGTCCCATTATCATACCACAAACCCTTATGTGACTTAGAAGTGTCAGCATAGTCTGTCCATGTCAGCTTTTCACTTGATTTGAGTGCTTGAAGCTAAAGTGGTTTACTTGAAAAGAAAATGAAGCTCCATTTGAGCTGCAGTGTTGGTCTTTACATGCTGAAAGTCATGTGCTTGAATATTTGTTGATTATATCCAAATAGTTTTGCCTGTAGAGATGATGAAGAGAATGTAAATATGAATGAGAAGCTGGGATCTTCTAAGAGTTCATGTATGTGTAGTATTAAAGTATTGCACACAGCCAGATGATCATTGCAGGTCCTTTCAATGGAAATCTATTCTGTTCTAAAAAGATTAAAGTAAGCTTTCTCTGTCTTTGATGCTTTATCCTTGTATTCTGCATTTATCACCTGCAGGGGCACCATCTGAAATTGCTGAATAAAAATTTTCAGTTCTTCTGGGGTTCTCCTACAAAACTTCAAATAAGGACTCTTCCAGAGTCCACTGCAATGTATTTGCATCATGTATATTTTTTTATCTGTATTACTCTTGTACCATGGAGCTCTGTTAATAGACAAGGACACAGGCTATGCAAAAAGCCAGACAAATGCAGGGTGACTACACAATACCTGTCTCAAAGAACATACAGTCTTTAATATGAGACAACACACAGCTAGGCACCAACTAGGGAGCACAAGAAGCAGTAACTGGTGTGATAGCTGGAGACAGTGGTGGCAGTAGCCCAGACTAACTTTGCTAATACCAAATATCCAGACTTTCTTCATTCAGTGGTCCAGCTGTCATATCCTGTAATTATGGCAGTGCTCCTGAATATACTACAATGCCTCTTTTTTTTTTTTTTTTTTTTTTTAATGCTGTGAAGTAAATAGGGTTACAAGGTGTGCTGGGTTGCACCTATCCTTGATGGGGGCTGAAGAAAGAACCCAGTCCCTAGGTGGACAAAATAAACTTGATCCAGGTGGGCGGAGAGAGACTTGGTTTTCCGCCTCCCAGGAGGAGAGGTACCCTGGGTCAAAGGTGGTCTATTCCACTCCCCAGTCCTGTGCAGCAAGCCTATTCAAAAGGGTAGACATCTTTTACTGCTCTCTTTCCCTGCTTCCCCTGCTAGAAAGAGAGATTATCTGCTGCTCCATCCTGCACTGACCACATGGTCGGGGCCCATTTTTCAAGCTGCATCCATGCTTTTCTAAAGAGCTGAATCCACTTGTATCCAGGAAATACAAGGCCATCCAGGCTTGGCTTTGTATGTTTTCCTATTTATTCTTATCCCTTACCTTTGTGAACCCTCCCTGTTATTGATACATATATTATTTGTTAAAAATTTACCTTTTCCAAACTGATTCCAGGCTCTCTTGTTTCTGAATTCGCCTCTTCTTTCCTCTACCTAATTTTTTTGTTTGTTTGGTTTGGTTTTTTTGGTTTTTTTTTTTAACCTTACCAGGAAAGGGAGGGGGAGGAATCTCAATCTGCTACCATTTGAGCTTTTAAACTCCAGTTAAAGCTCAAGCCAGCACACATGGTCAACATAATTTAGGCAGAACTTCACTGTTGCTGTAGAACATGAGGCTGGAGGAGCTGAATTGAAAGTTCTAGTGCTAATAGATGATGTTCCTTCCTGAACTGTAGATTTTACTTGTATGCTGGTCTTTTAATTGCATGCTAAACAGATTTTACATAATGTAATGCTGTGCTATTCTGTTTATTTGAAAATGAAGAAACTTTGGGTTGTGCTCTCAGTGTTTCTTAATGTTAGATAATAAAATTCAGGCATCAGATTCACAGCATTATCTGAAACACGTACTGTATGCTGAAATTAAAGATGTAGTCTTTGTGCCCATAATTCTTGTGATCTTGAGCTAATATAGCTTCTGCTTAGGAAGGGCCAATATGTTTGTTTTGTTATCATAGACCTATAATTGTAAAATGTAACCTTATCCCCTAATTGAAAGGCAACTGTCATTTAAAGCCTAACTCTTTAAAATTAACTGTTCTTAAGGAAACAGTATTTTGCCAACCACTATAGAAGTATTTACATCTGATTTACTTTATACTTGATTGAAAGTTTAAATAATTCCCCAAATATTTTGGTATAGCAGTTCTGAGATGTGGAAAATAAAATCCTATGTGGCGTTTAGCAGGATTTCTTACTGTTACAAGTGAAGTAGACATTTAACTGACAGCACATCTTTTAATTATTTGTTTTTGTTAAAATTATTCATTCTCAATTAGCAGTTCAGCTTTTGCTCAATATAGGAGATTTATTGTGTGCTCCCTCTTGTATTTAGTCTTTCACTTAGAGCACTGAGGCTTTTTCAACTAAGGTACCAGATCAGATTGCTTTCAAAGCTATTGAATTTGCTGCAACCTTGTTACCACAATCAATTGTGCTCTTAGTTCACAGTTTTGCATTTTGCAGACAGAACAAGAAATTGATCATGATGCTTGCTTACTTTCTGCCTACCATTCCAGGCTCTTCATTCACTCAGTTAATTGAGAGACAGCAAATGCTCATCTGTTTGGCTTTCTTTTCACTTGATGTTCATTAGAATGCAATGAATGCAAAATGAGCAGCAGGCTGATCAGGACTGGCTTTTAAAGTGTTCCTGATGTTCCCAGACTGGGTCTCCCTCATCCTCAAAAGGCACAGCAGTCCCTAGGGATTGGTGTTGGTGTAATTTTTTTTGAGACTGGTGAGATGTATCCCAGGTTTGATCTACTTAAAAAAAATAATCTGTGAACAATATAGGCATTTCACCTGTAGCCTAATGCGTGCTGTCAGCCTTAGTTTTAGTGTTTGCAGAAATGGATGGATTTGTTCCCTCTAATACTTCATTGGGCTGCTTTATTTTTTTAAATTATATATGGTGATATATTTGATTCAGCCACTGCAAAGGTCTCAAAATAGTCACAACTCTTGAATATTATGCCTACCATGTGGTTTGCATTATACCTGGTGTAGTTGTACTATGTTAAATTGTATCAAAAAGTGGGCACCTCTCCAATAGGAATCCAAGTATAGTCATGGGAAACACTTCATCATAGTATTTGTTCTGAATTGCTGTCCAGTTTTACCTCATCAAGGAAGAAACAAAAAATCTTACAGTGAAGAGATTTCATGAGTCTTTTGCCCTTTCTTTACATGTAAGGGAACACTCTCTTCAGAAAGATAAGTGTCTGTAGAGAAAATGGGGTTTTGGTTACCAACTTCCATTGATTTTAAGGTATAATGGATGGGAATTACAATCCTGTAATTTTTGTAGGACAGTACATACAGATTTGGCATTTATCTTGCTTCTAAAACTGACTTAATAATTTGGTTTGCATGGTATCAATAGTTGTAGTGAAAAACTGACAACTAGTCATGAGCTCTGTGGAGGGACACTGGTGGGTTGACCCTCACTGTCTCTCAGATGCCCACCCAGCTAATATCTCATTCCTTCTTCTGAAAATAAGATTTAAAGATTCATGGGTTGAGATCAGTTGGTGGTTCACCAGTTACCATCAGAGGTAAACTGGAATCAACTTGGGCAAAACTAATTTAATTTACTGCCAATTATAAAAGAGTAGGATAGTGAGAAACACAGAAACTCAACTTCTATCTGCCCCTCCCTTCCCAGGTTCAGCTTCACTCTGTTGTTCCTGATTCCTCTGCATCCTCCTACCTGAGCAGAGCAGGGGCATTGGTGATGGGAGCTGCTATCCGTTCATCACACATTGTCTCTGCTGCTCCTCATGCTATTCTTGTGCTCCAGCTTAGGTCACCCACACAGTCACAAGTCCTACCAGCAAACCAGCTCCAGTGTGTCCTTCTCTTTCCACAGATCCACGGGTCCTGCCAGGATCCACTTCTGTTACTGGCTCTCCATGGGGTTGCAGCCTCCTTTGGGTACACCCAGCTACTCCAGTGTGGAGCATTTTAAGGGCTGCAGGGGGATCTCTGCTCTGATGCTGGGAGTACCTCCTCTTCCTTCTTTATTGACATTGGTGTCTGCGGGGCAGTTTTTCTCAAAATTTCTCAGTCCTCTCTCCCAGCTGCTACTGTGCACCAGGTTTTTCCTCCCCTTCTTAAATATGTTATCACAGGACCACTACCACCATTGCTCAGGGCTCAGCCTTGGCCAGCAGTTGTTCCATTTTGGAGCCTGCTGGCATTGTCTTGCTTGGATACGGGAAGTTTCTAGCAGCTTCTCACAGAAGCCACACTGGTAGCCCTTCTGCTAGCAAAAGCTTGCAGCACGAACCTGACACAGTGACATTGCACTTTTCCATAAGTAAGCTGTAGTGTCACTCAAATGCAATACATTAAAGCATAAACCTTAAAAAAACAACAAACTGAAATTCTGTGTTTCTGTTAAGAAAGCAGAACTTAATGTAGAAAAGATTCTATAGACTTGATTATGTCACACCTTTTCACAAATAGTGACTCCTATTAATGCAAGGATTTTTTAAAGGAAGGATTTTACTGGTTCCCTGTAAGTATTTTTATTAACATTTGGGAATTGTGCAAAATGAAAAGCTTCTGATTAGTTTCACATTATAGCTACTTACGTTTCCTCGTATCAAGCTGGGCTGAGGGCATTGTGCTAATTTTACCTTTTTGTAGCCATCTCTTTTCCTTGTCTTTCACTCAAGCCTAACAGCCACAGTGAGAGGCAATAGCAGGTAGCTGAGGTTGGTTTTGCCTGCTTCCCCAGTTTCTCTTCCCCAGTTCCTTCATTCTCATATTGCAAGAAACAGAAATGCTCTAGTACATTAAAGAAAATCTGTGCTATTTTTTCCTTATTTAAAGAGAAAATGGTGCTCAATAGTCCTTTATCTTCAGTAACTTACTGAGAAGTAAAAATCCACTTTTGTAGCTCTTTCAGCTTAAAACTGCAGATTTTTCTCTTGGTTCTTCCAGAAACTTTCCAAGAACAGATGTCTTAGCATCAGCCTTGTGCTTAAGTTGTCTATTATGAAGGAGATTAATGGCTGAAGGTTTGTTTGCCAATATGTGTAACACCTGCAGAAAAGCATTTTCTTCAAATCCCATATCGTGGGACATTCTTAACTGCATAGGAATGTCTCTGTGCCTTTATTTAGACCTCTACTACTGAGTTATTTATTCATAAACATTTTTCCTGGCATTTGTCATATGAGTAAACAAGGCTTATAATACTTTTTTTTTTTTTCCACCGTTAGACTGTTAGGCCACTGTCACCCACCAGAGAGGAGAGGCCTAGATGAGCACTTGTTCACCCTCTGCAGCAACAAGAGAGGTTAGTTCTGTTAAGGCCCTGAAGTTTCTCTCACCCTACATGGTTGATTCAAAAGAAATCAAGGCTATTCCCTTTTCAGTTTTTCCTTCCTTTCTCAGGGGGAGAGCCCTCACCACTCGTTGCACCACGCTGCACCCAGATGCTGAGGTGGTCAATCGAAGGTGGCTTAGAATGTTAGTTTATTCACTGTTAGGTGTCTCGATTTGTGCTGTTGTCCTTATTTTTGTTACTGCCATTCTTTGTTATCTCAATAATTGTTGTAAATAAGTTGTTTCCACTGTTAACTGTTAGTTGCTATTAGTTGTCCACACACATTATAATAAAGTTTATCTTTTACTACAAAGATTGGCTAACAACTCTAGAGCAAGCAGAAACAAAAGGCAACAGAACTAGATGATTCTAACCTTACATTCTTTGCAGACATAAAAGCAGGCAAGGTAAAATTAACAATATAGCAAAAGCACTCAATAAAATCAACAATCCGATATTGAGAGACTGTAGAGACTGTATCCACCCTGGTAACAACACATCCCATCAAAGCCTCTACATGCATGTCTATGGACAAGTAACAAGAAATCTACAACGGCCCTATTCTGTAATGTAGCAAGTCTAACAGATTATAACCCATATAAAAGATACAGTACTCAGACCTGTACCAGTTAGCTCATTCTAAAACAACTGGCATAATATATAGTTAAAGATAGCAAGACTTCCAGCTACACTAAAATAACATTACTTTCCACTTACCTTACAAGGTCAAGACACAAACAGGACAGTTGCTTCTTTCAGATAGGTTTCTCTTAAAGGAGAACGTAGATCTTGCTACTTCCAATTCTTACATTTCCCTTATTAATAAAGAAGACTTGATTAACCATGTGAGTTCTACCCTGAAAACATTATCCACAGGGGTTAAGAGATAAATTCCTACAAATACAGCAAACCCAGTCTTCAGCATTGTCTTTTAAAATCTGCTTCAAAGGCATGAATTACAGTATCACCGTATTACCAAGGTTGGAAGAGACCTCAAAGATCATCGAGTCCAACCTGTCACCACAGACCTCATGGCTAGACTGTGGGCGGAGGAACCTTTTCCCCGCGGCTCGGATAAACGACCAACTCAATATGAGTGATAAAACAAGTCCAACTTTATTTTGTGGCATCAGACTTTATAACCAACCTGGACCTGTCCGGCGCAATCTTATTGATTCTAACGTAAAGGGTCCTGATACATACTCCTTCCACCTATGGTCTTTCACAGTGGTCCCAACCTCTTGTCTTTCAGGACAGTTTGTTTACCAAGTTCTCAAGGACAGGCCGTCCTTGAAGGCTTGCTGTGCTGGCTGACATCCGCTCAGCCTATAGTTATGCTAACAGCCCGAGCTTACCAACTTATTTACTTGATCACCGTCAAAGCCTGGGTTGTGCAGTGCTTCTAGGGGTCCATGTCCTCTCTCTTTAACCTGTTCTTCAACACTAGACCATGGCACCAAGTGTTACACCTTTGCCTTTTTCTAAGATGGTCAAAAATCATAGGATTGTTTAGCATCAGCAAGGTTCTCCCTTGATCCATGAGAGTAGGGTTGGCCAGGCTCTATCTCTACAGATAAGAAAATACCTGCAGGCAGACAGCAAGAGTGAAAAGGCCACTTTGCTGGGTCAGAGATGACATCCTGAATATTCATGGTTCTGCTTGATGTAAAACTAAATATAACACAATAATCCTTTTTTGCTCATCCTAGCATACTGATCTGAGTCCTATTGTTCCTACCTTTGATGCAATGTTGTTTTTTTTTTCTTTCAAATTTCTCCCAACTGAAGCTTCCAAAATTGTTACATCCTCCATAAATTTTGTTAAACCATGCTTAAGACCACATATGACATGAAAATTTGAGAACGTAACATGCTTTAACTATTCTTTCTTGCGACATAATACCTGAATTCCCCCCTTTTTTTTTTTTTTTGTAACCTAAAATGAAAATGTCTTTTGTACTGTAATTCACGTTGACCTTCCCTTTAACTATTTGACATTATTAATTATGACAGACTGTTAACTGTGAACATATTCCTTAGTCACACAACAATTAAACAATCATGATATTCAGTCCTAATTCACATGTTTTCTGGTGATGTTCTCGTGCAATCAGTCTCTGATGCTTTTGGTCTGATCATGACAGTCATTGCAATCTGCTAGTTAGGTTTGCTGATCTTCAGTTTCCTCGGCACTGCTGTTTTTTCCACCCTCTTGATTCTTGTGCTGTCTTCTGCTGAGGTGATTGCAGCACTGAGTTGCAAAATTGATGTTTCCAGGTCATGACATGGGTGGGCTTTTCCTTGCTGATACCACTAAAACCTGTAGGTGATAAAATACACATCCCTTTCCTAGACTTTTTTTCCCCTAGGCTAAACTTCTGTGTGATATATCATAATTGTCCTTTTTTTTTTTTTTTAAATTCCTATCTTACTGCTATTTTGAATACAAAGAGAAGACTGAAAACCCCTCATTTTACAATATCCATATATCAAACTCCTAACTTATGCTTAATACCAAAAATCCCTAAAAAACTTAACTATGTTAAAATAACATCATCAACTCAATGTCTAAAACAGGAACAAAAAGATGTTACATTAACTAAATCATGCTTTTTAAAATTAAAACCTATTTACCACAATCCTCACCTGTATTACACAGAACTCTTTTGAAATGCCATAGCATACAAAAAAAGAAGGTTTGAACCAGAGGGAAAAAGCTTGACCTGTGAACGCCTAGAATAACTTATTCTACTTAAACTTACCCATTATCACTTACATCTTATTACTTACTATTTGACATACCTTATTATAATCACTAAATACCTAACATAAGTACCCAATATTCTTTATGTTTACTATTAAAACTTAGCTACTAAAAACAACACAATAACAAATCTCCGAAATCCCGTACAATCAGAAATAATGCTAAGTCCGTTATCCATATCAGGTTTGCACTTCCAAAATGTTGAATATTTTTCTTAATAAAACTTAGAACGGTTACATTAAATCAGAACACAGGTTTTGCAGGCAGTTCTCAGAGAGAACTGAGAGTGAAGGGGGCGGGGGGAGGGGGAACTGACAGGCTCAGGAAAACTGCTGTAGCCACAGGGAGTGGGGGGCGAAAGCTGCTTTCTGCTCTGAAGTTGCTTTTTCACTGGTTTTCTTGGTGATGAAAGATAGAGTAGTGTTTCTTTAAATAATCAAGGGCTGGTAGCCGCCACTGCTGCTGATGTACGAGAGTTACAGGAGTCGCTGCCGCTGCCGCTGCCTCTGCTTGGGCTATGGGAGGGGCTTTGCAGTTGTCATCGCCGCTTGCTTCTCCTGCCGGGCTGGCACCATTGCACTGTTTGAAACACCAAAGAGTGGGGGTGAAGCTGCAAAAGCCTCCACTGCCGATCCAAATGCTGTCACCACGGATAGTTTGTTCTGTTTTGGAAACACAGCTCACAAAAGGTGCAAGTTGAGCAATTCGAGTCCCTTTATCAATTGTTATAGGTGGTGTAACAGTAGATACCAAGGCACAAATTTGTCCCACATGATCAGCATCAATTACCCCTGCATGTACCACCAATCCTTGAAGGGCACTACTTGATCATCCCATCAAAAGAGCACCAAGCCCTCCACCAGTCGGTCTCCATGCATGCAAAGGCACCCTGTGCACCCCTTTTGTCTAAGGTAGTTATTACATCTGCTGTGGATATGTCCATCCCTGCTGATCCCCTTGTTTTGGCTGACAGTTTGTCACACAAGGTGGGACCTGCTGAGCTGGGTATGCCCTAGTCAGGAATGGATTGCTGACCTTAGCGGGGTACTTGTGTCATCAGAAACACCCATGTGGGAATGCAATTCTTCTGGAGCAATTACATGTGGCACTTCCAGCTTTTCCACTAAATCCAAATCATCCTCTGCAGCAGCTTTCCAATGAACATGCTGCCAGAATCTCACTGGTGAACGAAGGGTCACAGTCACACTACAGGAAGGCAAGGTCCATGGGGCAGATATGCCGAAAGATCAGCACTCCCCTCCCCTTGGTCTTCCTCAGTCTTTCATACTTGCACACTCTGAATCAAAACTTCCCCCTCATTCTCTTCCTCACTGTCAGATGGTAAGGAAGGAAACTGCTGCTGTGGTGTCTGTAGATCATTAAGCTGATTACATTCCTCTCTTTTTAAATGTTGTTTCAGCTGATCGCTTGGAAGTTGATAAGCCAGTGGTATCTGAGCAAAGTCTTTGGGACTTTTCCATTTTGTGGGGAGTTTAAGTTGCTCATTAGGAGAGGAAAATTTATTTTCACCAGTGCCTTTTATGTTCTGCGCTGTTGAAATTGCTCCTGAGCAGCTGGGCTTGGGGCGGGGGCAGAGGATGCTGGCGTGTCCTCCACTGATCTATTCATCTCCCCCATAGCTAAATCAATTGTTCTTTCTTTCAACTCCCCCATTATTTCCTCCTCCTTTTTGTCCCACTTTCAGTGCATCACTAAGTAAGCTCCAGGTAGTAGCCATATCCACAACCTCTTTATCTCCTTTTGATATGGCATCCCACAAATGACTACCCAGCTTCTGCTATGCAGCAATGCTGAAAGCAGTGGTAGAGGCTTGAAACCTTGCTGCTTGCCCCACAAGAGTAATCTTCGTAAGTCATAGTTACCAATTTTTAGACCTCTATGTTTCAGTAACGATTTCTAGGTCCCAAGGACTAAGTCCTCTTCCTTCATTAAATTTTGTCTCATTATGTTCCCAGTGGCTCACCTACCTCACCCAGGCAGGTGTCAAAGTGCAGGTCTGGACCAAGGCAGTGTTCCCCACTGCTCTCAGAGATTCACTGAGCTCTATCACCACTGCATTCACCAGAAGCTTCAAATCACGTTGGGGTCGCCAGTTGTTGCTGTTTAGGTGAAGGACAAAAGTGACAAACTCATACACTTGTGATAAGCAGAGTACAAAGTAAAGTTTATTTCTGCAAGCAACACATATTTGTATGTATGCTATGTCAGTGTGGCCACATCTGATTGGTTAACAAGCTTTTCACAAGATTCTTACTGGTTGCTGATACATTGCTACAGTTCTTTGCTGAGCTAAATCCAGATTTCTTCTTCTGCTGTTCTTCTATCTCAATCTTGCAGCGTCTCTGCCTCAAACAAACTACACATTCAGCCCAGGGACTTTCCAGACATCCAAGGCTACACAGCAATGTATTCATTTACGGGTACATAACAATATTTTCTCATGGATACACAGCAATATTTTCAAAGTTAATCTCTTCTTGGTCCATCAAAGGGTCCACAGATTGATCACAATTTCCCACATACAGTAACAGAAGTTGCTAAGTACAGGACAGTAACGTAATACTATGCTTAAGAGAATCATTAATGCAGCTGTGGCTGCAGGGTCATTTAGAAAAGATTGGAATGGAATTAATGAGGTTGGAAAAGACCTTTAAGATCATCAAGTCCAATCTATCACCCAACACTAACTAATCAACTAAACCATGGCAACAAGCGCCCCATCCAGTCTCTTCTTAAACACCTCCAGTGATGGTGACTCTACCACCTCCCTGGGCAGCACATTCCAATGACCAATCAGTCTTTCTGTGGAGAATTTCTTCCTCACATCCAGCCTAAACCTCCCCTGGCACAGCTTGAGACTGTGTGCTCTTGTTCTGGTGCTGGTTGCCTGGGAGAAAAGACCAACCCCCACCTGGCTACAATCTCCCTTCAGGTAGTTGTAGACAGCAAGAAGGTCTCCTTTAAGCCTCATCCTCTCCAGGTTAAGCAACCCCAGCTCCCTCAGCTTCTCATAGGGCTTGTGCTCCAAACCCCTCTCCAGCTTTGTTGCCCTTCTCTGGTTCATACAATACAATACAATACAATACAATACAATACAATACACCAGGTTGGAAGAGACCTTCAAGATCATCGCGTCCAACCCATCAATCAATCCAACCCACCCAACAGCTAGACCATACAGCCAAGCACCCCATCAAGTCTTCTCCTGAACACCTCCAGTGAAGGTGACTCCACCACCTCCACGGGTAGCCGATTCCAGTGGGCAATCACTCTCTCCGTGTAGAACTTCTTCCTAACATCCAGCCTAAACCTGCCCTGGCGCAGCCTGAGACTGTGTCCTCTTGTTCTGGTGCTGGCTGCCTGGGAGAAGAGGCCAACCTCTGCCTGGCAAAAAGGATGTGCATATTTTTTGTCAGATTTACTGTAACTTCTTGTCACCTCCTTCATCCCTTCTCAGGTCATTCAGTTCTGTATTTCCTTCCCAACCCCTAAGAATTAATGCTGTAGATGTAGCAAAACCTGAAGACGGGCTCCCAGAGCCGATGATTTCACATTTACCTTTAAGTTATCCTGACAGTGGCTGGACAGTTTGTATGTCAAGGAGAGAGGAAGTGGGGGGATCTGTGGAACCCCCAACTTCAGTCTGGCCAGTTTCCAGCCTGTGGGATGACTGAGGTCAAATTCTTTTGTTTCTCCTTGTCTGAGTGCTGTCCTCTGTAAAACAAGTCCACCGATGCTGTGGGATGAAGGACTGAAGTTCTGCTGTAAGAACAGTCACATTTTACCCTTTTTTCCTAAAAAAAATTCTGTTCATTCGGCTTTTCGGTGGCCACAATGATCTAGCCTCGTTCAGGCTGCTGTTCAATATTTACATTGTTAGCTTTGTTGTTTGTGATTGTAGAGGAATCATAGTGACGTCAGTTTTGACAAGATTCAGTGTAATTAAGTAAAACAGGTTTGTCCAGGAGAACGTTGGATGCAGCTCCTGCTGTTAAAAGGTCGATCAATGCTTTGATTCAGTTCCCTGGCAGAAGCTTCAGTCTTCCCTAGATCTACTTTGTCCACAGCATAGGTAGGTCAGCGCCAGCTTCGCTGGAGGAGTTCCAGCAAGTCAACATCTTTCCTAAACAGAGAGGCCCAGAACTGGACACAGGACTCAAGGTGTGGCCTAAACAGTGCTGAGTACAGGGGGAGGATGACCTCCCTGCTCCTGCTGGCCACACTGTTCCTGATACAGGCCAGGATGCCATTGGCCTTGTTGGCCACCTGGGAACACTGCTGGCTCATGTTCAGCCTACTATCAACCAGTATCCCCAGGTCCCTTTCTGCCTGGCTGCTCTCCAGCTGCTCTGACCCCAGCCTGTATTGCTGCATGGGGTTGTTGTGACCAATGTGTAGAACCTGGCACTTAGGTGTGTTAAATCTCATGCCATTGGGCTCTGCCCATCTGTCCAGCCTATCAAGGTCACTCTGCAGAGCTCTCCTACGCTCTAACAGATCAACACCTGCCCTCAGCTTGGTGTCATCTGCAAATTTACTGATGATGAACTCAATCCCCTCATCCAGATCATCAATAAAGGTATTGAACAGGATGGGGCCCAGCACTGATCCCTGGGGAATACCACTAGTGCCTGGCTGCCAGCTGGATGTGGCACCATTCACCACCACTCTCTGGGCTCTGCCCTCCAGCCAGTTCCTAACCCAGCGCAGAGTGCACCTGTCCAAGCCTCAGGCTGAGAGCTTGGCCAGGAGGTGCTCAACAACTGAAATCTTTACAGCTTTCCTGAACTTCTAGAAGGACTGAGTGATACTGAATCAAGTATTTTTGACTTTGAGTTCAAGTATCATTTAGCTATTCTCCGTAAAACCTGAAATGGCTTTTGCATGATATGCAGAGATGGCAAATCATATTTATCATGTAGGATTAAGTTATTAAAGATTTTACAAGTTAAATGTTTTCAGTAATCTAGTAAGTATATTAAACCTTTTTTCTGTGGTTTTGACTGTTTAGCATCAAACCATTTATCTTTTCTTAATTAGGTCTTTACTACTGTGCTGACTCACCCAAAATGTCCATAGAAGAATAATGGAAGCCCCTGAATACCTTGATTTGGATGAAATCGATTTTAGTGATGACATATCGGTAAGTACAAGTGGTATTTTTGTTGTTATTCTTCGGGTCGAGATAGTATTAGAGATCTCAATCCTTGCATAATAGACAATACTACTGGTATAAATCACACTCCTTTTTATATCATAGACAGGAATGTTTAAACAGGTTAAATCTAGAATAAAATGTTTTGCAAGGGAAATCTCAAGCTTGAAAGGAAAACTTCATTCTTGTCCTTTGGCTAATAAAAATGATTTACAGGTCAAATTAATAGATGAGTTTTATACTGGGTTGCTTCTCTACTCTATTGTGTTGAACAAGTTGTATGTAGTGCTAGCCTTAGACACCAAAATGATGTGCTGCCTTTTTTTTTTTAAATGTAGTTTATTTCAGTTGTTAAAAAATTCCTGCCTTTCTTGTCTCTGAATTGCTCCTTTGTCATGTAAGTTGCTCCTCTGCCCTTTCCACCAGTAGCCGTCTCCAAATACACCAAGATTTTATCAATAGGTATGATGTAACTGTGTGTGACACGGTAGAGTACAGATCCTTAGTTTCTCAACTAAAACAACTGTGCCTGTAATTGGAAGCAAAAGTACTGTTCATCTACAATGTTAGTGGTTCCTGTAGAAAGCATTGATACAGTATATTCTATTACTCATCATATTCTTTTTGGTATAGCGCAGCTTTTTGTATAATAACAGCTGCTAATATGTTTAATGTCTGATTAACAATGGACCTGAATCCATAAATTATATCCATTGTAAGAAAACATACTAATTCAGTTTTCAGATCAAAGAAAATGTGCTACCATCCTCTGCCATGTTTTTCATATCTTTGTATTTTTATGTCTTTTGTTTTACAAAGGGTTTGGTTTTCCTTTAGCATTTGGGACTTGATTCATTTTAAAACATTCCAGATGCTTTATTTGCAGACAGATTCCTTTTGGTGAGGATTTAAAAAAAAAAAAAACAAAAAACTATTGTAACATTGACTTTTTATTAAAGAGCAATTTGGCAAATGGCCAAAATATTACAAGATAATGAGCCAATCTTGAGCAAATACCTTTTTCTGGATAACTTTATTTTTATTACTGTTTTATGCTAGATCATGTCTTGGTATCTGTTTCTGTACTCAGTTATGTAAAACTGTAAAATACAATAGACATAACCTCTCCATGTCTCTCCCATTGTGGCTGTTGCTGCATACTAGTGTTTCAGGTTACTCACTTTTCCGTTGAACAGCTCATGCTGCCTGTTTTAATGGGCTGTGCTTTCCTTGGTTGCTGAACCTTGAATAAAAAACCAGCACAAATTACAGAGGTAGCAGTTGTGCTCTCTGCTTTAGCACGTAAGAGTACAAAGATTTTGTTGCCAGAATCCAGATTAACAAGAGAATTCATGGTCATTCTAGTGCTCTGCTCATATCTCACCATGTGCAATTTAGAGATACCTGACCTTCACATTTTATCATTAGCCTGCTGTGAAAAGAGCAGCTGCACAGCATCAGTGTTAGCAATTTATATTGCTCCTGTTAGCCTGCTGATTCTAATCCAGTGCAGAAAAGTACTGACTAAAAATAGTGACAGCAAGAAAGCTGTTAAAATGAGGCACTTATAAATGTACCGGTGTTAGAAAGCCACTGTTCAGACTCTTGTAGACTATTTCAGCCAAAATTACCAAAATGCAATAGGGACCAGAAAAAAAAAAAAAAGAAAAAAAAAAGAGGGGCAAAAGAAAAAAAGAGACAGGATTCCTTCCTTCTGAGGTCCTTCTTTCCTTTCTTCCAACTTCCTACTTCCTTCCTTCTGAGTTTCTTCCTTTCTTCCAAATTCCTACTTCCTTCCTTCTGAGTTCCTTCCTTCCTTCAAGTTGCTTCCTTTTGAGTTCCTTCCTTCTGAGTTCCTTACTTCCTTCAAGTTCCTTGCTTCCAAGTTCCATCCTTCTGAGTTCCTTCCCTCCTTTCTTCCAACTTCCTACTTCCTTCCTTCTGAGTTTCTTCCTTCCTTTCTTCCAAATTCCTACTTCCTTCCTTCTGAGTTCCTTCTGAGTTCCTTCCTTCCTTCAAGTTGCTTCCTTTTGAGTTCCTTCCTTCTGAGTTCATTCCTTCCTTTCTTCCAACTTCCTTCCTTTCCTCCAACTTCTGACTTCCTTTCTTCCTTCCGAGTTCCTTCCTCCCATGTTCCTTCTGACTTCCTTCCTTCCTTGCAAGTTCCTTCCTTTTGTGTTCCTTCCTTCCAAGTTCCTCCAGACTTCCAAGTTCCTCCCTTCCAACTTCTGAGTTCCTCACTTCCTTCCTTCCATCCTTCCTTCCTTCCTTCCTAGTTCCTTCCTTCCTTCCTTCCTAGTTCCTTGCTTCTGAGTTCCTCCCTTTCAACTTCTGACTTCCTCCCTTTCTTCCAAGTTCCTTCTGACTTCCTTAGGACTTCCTGCCTTCTGACTTCCTGCCTTCTGACTTCCTGCCTTCTAACTTCCTTCTTTCCTTCCTACTTCCTCCCTGCCTCCCTCCATTCCTCCCTCCATTCATTCCTCCTTCTCTCTCGTCTATTAATGGGCTGGTAGTTCCCAAGTTTCCGTTTTTCACCCTTTCTAAAGATGGATGTAATCCTAATTTTTCCGCAGTCGCTGGAGACTTGACCTGACTGCCATGACTTTTCACATGTGATTGAGAGGGGCTTAGTAACTATATCTGCCACTTCCCTCTGGGCCCTGGAATGCAAATACAATGCTTATTTTGCGAACTAAGATGGTACTCCTCCAGATCCAGCTGTTACAGTACTTTTGAGAGTAGTTGAGAGAGCAGCATAGGTTGATGGAACTCTTGTTTACATTAAACAAAAATAATGTTCTGTCTGCACTGACATGAAGCAACCAGGCTGAATAACTGATTTATTTACAAATAGCTACTCACAGAAAGGAAGTATAAACTCATGACCTTTAAGTTGCGTCAAACGATAGATCCATCATTAAAAGTGCATGTATTTCCCCTTTTTCCAATTAGTATTCTTGATTTTGCCCATAAATTTACTTATGCTTTTAAATTGTATGTTATTGTCATGGTTACCTGGAGGTTTCCTAGTCTTTTAAAGAAAACCCAAGGTTTCTCTTATGCTGGCAAATTGAAACTATTTTATTTCAGGTTTACAAAAGTAATAGCAAATTACCTAGTCATAACCAGAGCTCCTGGTGATAGATATTTAAAGTATGTTGAGCTGACTGTATAGATCATTGCTTTGATCATTGAAATAGGTCTGTATGAAAAAAAAAAAAAAAAAAAAAAAAAAAAGCCTGGCTGACTCAGTAGTGCTAGTGTAGGAATGGGCCTAATCTGAAAATTTGTGAAATATGAATGCAGCAAGTGAACTCAAACATAATTAAGCAGCTATTGAATTGTCAGATATTTCAAAACAGCTTGAAAAATCTTCTCCATGTTATAGAATCATAGAATGGTTCAGGCCAGAAGGCACTTCCAAAGGTCATCCCGTCCGATATCCCCGCAGTCAGCAGGGACATCCTCAACTAGATCAGGCTGCCTAGGGCCTTCTTGAGCCTTGTATCTCCAGAGAAGGGCCTCAACCACCTCCCAGGGTAACCTGTTCCAGTGTTCCACCACCCTCATAGTAAAAAACTTCTTCCTGATATCAAATCTAAATCTGCCCTTCTCTATTTTGAAGCCATTGCCCCTCGTCCTGTCACTGCATCCTCTCCATCCTTCCTGTAACCCCCTTAAGGTACTGGAAGGCTGGTATTAGGTCTCCCTGGAGCCTACTCTTCTCCATGATGAACACCCCCAGCTCCCTCAGCCTATTCTCATAGCAGAGGTGCTCCAACCCCTGATCATTTTCATGGCCCTCTTCTGGACCCTCTCCATTAGGTCCATGTCCTTCCTACACTGAGGGCTCCAGACCTGTACACAGTACTCCAGGTGAGGTCTCACCAGAGCACAGTGGTAGAATCACCTCTCTTGATCTGCTGGCAACACATCTTTTGATGCAGTCCAGGATGTGATTGGCCTTCTAGGCTGCAAGTGCACACTGGCTGCTCATGTCCAACTTCTCATCCATCAGCACTCCCAAATCCTGTTCCACAGGGCTGCTTTCTAATACCTCATCCCCCAGTCTGCATTGATAGTGAGGGTTGTTCTGGCCCAGGTGTAGAACCTGACACTCACTCTTGTTGAACCTCATGAGGTTCACCTGGGCCCACCTCTCCACCTTGTCCAGGTCCCTCTGAATGATGTCCCCATTCCTCTGGTGTGTTGACAGCACCACATGGCTTGGTGTCAATCCTCGTCTTGCAGGGTAGATGTGAAATATGCATAGTCAAGAGCACAGCTGATCTCCTGGCCTTTTATTTACTTGCCATGGTGTACCTTTTGAACCTTCTGTCACCCTTTCATGGTCATGGAAAGAGCTGTGTCACTCCTCAGGCTCAGGCAGGTGTATAGACAACATATATCCATACTTGTCTACCCACCAAGCAGGACTTCACGGTTCAAGGAGGGTTCTACATAGCAGTGCAGGCACAGACACAAAGTGCCACAAGTTGATTTATTTCCCATCCAGTTGTTGAATTCATTGGTAGTTCTCTTTTCCTCTCTCCCTTTTCAGAATGAAACAAAATGTGGATGGGCACTAAATTGTTCATAGGAAGTATTAGATTCAGGTGGACATTTTGTACCTTTAGAAGTGTTAGTGTCTATGTAGGTCTTCTTTAAAGTCAAAGGGAAGAATAACACATGAAGTGTCTGCTATAAGCAATACATAGCACAAATAACCTAAACAATACTCTAAAGATGCTGACAAAAACCAGTAAGTAAGTTTATTTTGTAAAGGTATTATTTCTCACATGTACTGTGCTAGCCTAATCTTTTTCCTACACTTTTGTTTGTTTGTTCTCTGAAACTGCTTTAATACTACTATTGAGAAAAATGTTCTGCAACCTCAGGTCGAATATTGTTGCTTTACTTGCCCTCAGTGTAGCTTACTGCTCTAGTAAAGGTTTCTAGTAAAAGGGGTGATGTTACATGGTTATACATAACAAAGCAAATGTAATACAAAGGTATTAATTTAATGATCTTTGAATATTAATGGAACAGTTTATTTTTTTATGATAGCAAATTAACTCAAGTAAGACTGTTAAATATTTGACTTACACTGATAGTATCTGGAAACAAATTAGCTGTAATGAGGGAAGGTGTCTCTGTCTAAATGAAAACAAGCTGTGCATTTAAGAGCAGGACAGATTCTACTGGTGCCTTGGTTCAGTGGAGGTGAATTTTTTGAGCTTTGGTTCTGCTCCAGTTGGAGCAGAACATATCTTTAGTGCTTTGGGTGTGTCATGTGTCTGCCATCTTCAGATGGCAGACAAGTGACACAGAACATGACAGCCTTGAAGGATTTTTTCTCATAGATTGAGTTTAAAATTCATCATATTAAAATCTGAGAACTGTGTGAAATGCTTAACATTTTTATTAGTTCAGATTCTGTAGTGCAGTTTCACAGAGTGAACAAATGTAATTGTTTTATATAATGAAGGAGGTTCAGTTTCCCCTGAATTAATAGTGTCTATTGAAGGAGATTTGGAATATCTTGAATTTACGTGGAATAGTTGTTAACTGCATCTTGTCTCTGTTTGCTGTTGACACTGTTCTTCCATCTTGAAAAGTTCTTAAAGAGTTTACTGAAGTTCACTATTTCAGATAGAAACCTCAACCTCAAAGAGCAATCAAAAATGCTATTAAAAGCATTATTCTGGAAATAAGCCTTAGTTTTGCTACCATAATTTCACACTTTGATTGCATACCAAAGATGACAGTAAACATTGGCTAACAAAGCAACCTGATATGTTTAGCTCTCACCTTGTAACTTACTCCCATGGGCACAGCCCTGAATTCTAGTTGAATTGGGTACTCTAATGGTGAATTGAGAGAAATGGTGTTTAATTTTGTATGTAAAATGGTTTTAAATTGTTGACTTAAAAGTAGGAAATAATTAGTTTACATGCCATGGAATAAACATTAAGTCTAAAATTCTGTTCAAGGGGAGGGTTACATTCTCAATCTCTTTTGCTGTCCCTCTGTGATACTGCTAGTGACCTTGAAATGTTTTGGTTGACTAGAATCATAGAATCATAGAATCAGTCAGGGTTGGAAGGGACCACAAGGATCATCTAGTTCCAACACCCTGCCATGGGCAGGGACACCCCACACTAGATCAGGCTGGCCAGAGCCTCGTCCAGCCTGGTCTTAAACACCTCCAGGGACGGGGTGTCAACCACCTCCCTGGATAACCCATTCCATGGCTTCACCACTCTCATGGTGAAGAACTTCTTCCTCACATCTAGCCTGAATCTCCCTATTTCCAGCTTCATTCTGTTCCCCCTAGTCCTATCACTACCTGAGATCCTGAGAAGTCCCTCCCCAGCCTTCCTGTAGGCCCCCTTCAGATACTGGAAGGCCACAATGAGGTCACCTCGGAGCCTTCTCTTCTCCAGACTGAACAGCCCCAACTCCTTCAGTCTGTCCTCATAGGAGAGGTGCTCCAGCCCTCTGATCATCCTCGTGGCCCTTCTCTGGACACGCTCCAGCACGTCCACATCCCTCCTGTAATAGGGGCTCCAGAACTGGACGCAGTACTCCAGGTGGGGTCTCACCAGAGCTGAGTAGAGGGGGAGAATCACCTCCCTTGACCTGCTGGTCACACTTCTCCTGATGCAGCCCAGGATCTGATTGGCTTTCTGGGCTGCAAGTGCACATTGAGAGCTAACATTACTAATGATCAGAGGTGGAGCTAGAGTATGAGAGAACATAGTTCTAGAGGGAATTGCTGGCAGTGGATTGTGCTTATGGTTGGGAAAGGTCTACTTTAAAGAGTAATTTTAGTTCCCTTCTGGATCAAAACCCAGCTCTTCACATGTTGACCACAGAATACAGATGGCAGAATGTGAATGTCTCTTTGAAACAGAGGTAAGTGGGAGGAGATCTCTGAATAGAATCAACTCAGTATGATTAAAATGCATAATGAAATTTATAATTTATAATATATATATTTTTGGTGGTGGGAGGTGGTAACTGTATACATTTTAATACAATATTGAAACATAAAGAAAATCTGTTCTTCCAAGAAAAAAGGCAAGAAGAAAACTGGCTTTATGTTTTTGAGGTTGCCTGACAAAACACATAGCAGTGGAATACAAAAGGCCTCATTCTAATTGAATTACAAACTGTGTAATAGTTTAAACTGCACCAGCTGGTCCTATGAAGCTACCATATTCCTTGGAGACGTGTTCTTTGGATTCTGTTAAGAATCTTTACTAGACCAGTTCAAAATTGCCTTCTGAGTCTTTGTGCTGAAATAGCAAGATGTATAGCTTAACAGCTCAATCTTTATTAAACAATAGCTAGAGTGAAGCACAGCACATGGCGTTTGTACATGTGTGTAACTTGTATTAATTTGTATTTAGTAGTGTTTTTTCTCCCTGTCTCTGTTCTGCTTGTTGTTACTGTAGGCTGCCATATACTGGAGCAGTCACAACCTTATAGACAGCCCCTTGTTTCATGGGAATTGGAATCACTGGGTAGTTCTGCTACACACATTAATACATCCCTCAATCAGGAATAAATAAGGGGTGGGAGGTTTCTGAGGCTTAACTACAATGAGTGGAGCAACAGTAGTTGAAGAACAAACAAGATCAAGTGCAGTGCTGGACCTAGTATTAACAAGCAAAGAAGGACTGGTTGTAGATGTTAAAGTTGCGGGTAATCTTGGTTATAGTGACCATGACATGTTAGAGTTTAATATCAGCAGAAAAAGTAGCAGGTAAGTACAATTTCAACCCTGGACTTTAGGAGGGCTAACTTTGCCCTCTTTGAGACACTACTTAAAAATATCCAGTGGGCTAGAGCTCTGTAAGGAAGGCAGGCCCAAGAGAAGTGGTTAGTATTCAAACATTACCTCCTTCAAGCTCGAGTGAAATGTATTCCCTTGAAAAAAAATCAAGTAAGGCAGGCAGAAGACCTGAATGGAAAAGCAAGGAACTCTTAGTAAAACTCAAAAAGAAAAAGGAGGTTTACAGTATGTTGAAAAAAAGGTCTGTTCAATTGGGAGGATTATAGAGATATAACGAGAGAAGGTAGAGATGCAACAAGGAAGGCCAAGGCCCTCTTGGGACTGAATCTCACCAGGGGGTGAAAGAGAACAAGAGGAGTTTTTTCAAATGCATCAATGATAAAAGTAAGAGCAGGCAAAAGGCAGGCTCACTACTGAATGATATGGGAGAGATGGCAGAGTTGCTGAATGCCTTCTTTGCCTCAGTCCTTTGCTCCTAAGACTAGTCCTCAGGAACCTCACTCTCTAGAAGCAAGGGAGGAGAACTGGAGGGATGTAGACATTCCACCAGTCAATCGGGACCAGGCTAGAGATCTCTTAGGTAAAGCCACACAAATCCATGAGCCCTGATGGGGTGCATCCATGAGTGCTGAGAGCGCTGACTGATACTGTTGCTGAACCTCTCTCCACCATCTTTGAAAAGTCATGGAGAACAGGAGAGGTGCTGATGGCTGGAAGAAAGCAAGTTTCACTCCAGTCTTCGAAAAAGGCAGGAAGGAGGACCCAGAAAACTGCAGACCAGTCAGCCTCACCTCCATCCCTGGAAAGATGGTGGAGCATCTAATCCTGGAGGGCATCTCTAACCATGTGGCAGACAAGAAGGTTATTAGGAGTAGCCAACATGGATTTACCAATGGGCAATCCTGCCTGACTAATCTGATAGCCTTCTATGAAACTATGACCAAATGGGTAGATGAGGGAATAGCAGTGGATGTCATATACCTTGACTTCAGTAAGGCTTTTGATCCTGTCTCCCATAACATCCTCATAGAAAAGCTCAGGAAATGTGGCATAGATGGTTGGTCTGTGAGTTGCATCAAGAAAAGGGTGTCCGGCAGGTCTAGGGAGGTTCTTCTACCCCTCCGTTCTGCTCTGGTGATACCACGCCTGGAATATTGTGTCCAGTTTTGGGCTCCACAGTTGAAGAGAGACAGAGACCTGCTGGAGAGAATCCAATGGAGAGCCACAAGGATGATTAGGACACTTGAGCATCTCCCCCATGAAGAGAGACTGAGATCCCTGGGGCTGGTTAGTGTTGAGAAGACTGGGAGGGGATCTCATCAATGTGTATAAATATCTGGGGGGTGGGTGTCAAGTGGAGGGGGCCAACTCTTTTCGGTGGTGCTCAGTAATAAGACAAGGAACAATGGGTTCAAACTTGAACATTGAAGATTTCATCTCACCTTTACAGTGAGGGTGACGGAGCACTGGAACAGGCTGCCCAGAGAGGTTGTGTCTTCTTCTCTGGAGACTTTCAAAACCTACCTGGATGCATTCCTGTGTGGACTACCCTAAGTGATCCTGCTTTGGCAGAGGGGTTGGACTCAATGATCTTTTGAGGTCCTTTCCAACCTGTAATGTACTGTGATAGTGTGATACTGTGAACAGTTTTAAACTTTAGCAGACAAGAAAACTACTTCTGCAACTGGTCACTTGAAGTTGACTTTAGATTATTTAGAAGTAGAATGCCAGCTGTGCATTAGAAGCACGTCAGACTGAATGACGAATTCTCAGGGAGAAAAACAGGACAACTTATGTTTCTTTCTTTTGTGTGGAAAGCTCATAGGTTTCTGCACTGTTATTTCACTTCATTGGTCAATAGAACACCAGCTAAAAATACCTGTTTCTTTGAAAACATATGGTGTTTATATATTCTTTAAAAATTTACAGTTGTGCTAATCCTAAATGCTTTTTTTCTGGTTTAGTTTCCAAAACACTGGGTTTATTTATTTATTTTTTTAATATGAGCAAAGGCATTGATCTTTCACAGACGTAATGATTTTCAGTTGTTTAACTGAAGATTCTTGTAACATTTAAACATTTGATTAAAGAAGCCTTGCTATTAAAGAAACTTAATTTCTGTATGTTAGAATGTCAAATTTTACAGCACTGTATCATGTGTCTTACCAAGACCATAAGCTCACAAGGAAAATACTTCTGTTTAGTAGCATACGAAAGTAATCCCTGTTTTCTTTTCAGTTTTAATGCTGACTTTACAGAGTAGCATGCTGATTAGTATTGGGTGTATCCTGTTGTGTCAAAGTAATAATGCAAGTTTGCTTTAATGAAGCCTAAGTGAGAGAAATGACTCTGTTGTCTGATGTGTATATGTACATGCATCCCTCTGAAATCAGATCTGTATGCTGCAGAGATTGGTTAGTGACATTGGTTTGTGAAAGCTGAAATTCTGTTTTTTAACCATCTTGCAATATCACCATAACAGATGCCCAGGTGGGCAATGTGAGACCATTGGCAATTACTGTGAAACCTAAATCTGTTCTCACCTTTGGTATGCCTTGCATCCTGTAGAAAGGATAGATAGATACAATGGGTTTGTGACTTGAATAATGGTGAGCTTCAGGAAGGAGAAATCTGAGGTGGGGAGACACTTCACTTTAGCTTTGGAAGTCTGTTTGATATCCCTCAAGGCGGGACACAAAAGCAGTTGCCATCTGTTTTTCTCCTACAACCTGAGAAGACCATCAGACCACTGGAAATACCCTTGGATTGGTAGATTTAGGCAGTGCCCATGACATCAGAGCCTTTTGAAAGTCTTCTGTGTTTTTAAATTTTATTTTTTTTTCTTTTTTACAGTATTCTGTAACTTCTCTCAAGACCATCCCGGAATTATGTAGAAGGTGTGATTCACAAAATGACGACAGATCAGGTATGATGCCTACTTCTGTCCACCCATCATTTTGTAGGCTGCTTTTTATCATTTACAACTTGGCAACAATAGCTTCTTGGCAGTGTTCTGTTGTTTTGTTTTCTCTCCTTTTTGTACAGCTTTCTGGAAACATGATTTTTTTTTTTTGTTAAACAGATGTTTGTTCATTAGAAGGAAAGAGAGTTCCAAAAAAGGATTTGGCTGTATACAGATAAATGTAGGGCTTCATCTCAGCAGCTCCAAACCACAGTATATGCAACAATTTACTTGAAAACCCAAGAAACCATTGGTGACAAGACGTAATAATGTAGGCGCCAATGAAAAAATGTTGGATGCATTTACTACCCATAGGGCCATGACCAGTTTGAGGGATGATGTTTTGCCGGAGTCTAAAACTGTATCAAGGATGCTACACGATAGAATCTACTCTAAGGCATACTGTAATAGTTAAGATTAAAGCCGAGTTTTTTAGTTTAATGGTGTAAACTAAATGAAGAATCTTGGCACATAGATGAGAACCAGCTGGAGACCTTCCCCCTGTCCCCCTGACAAAAAGTGCATTCAGTGTTGTTTTTCACCCTGTAAATCAGATTAAGCCGCTTTTGTTTTTCTCTCCCTGATGGAAGAGAAATGATTTGGTAAGAGGAGCATTTTTTGTTGAGCTGTGAAAAGTTTATAGTGCTTTCTGATGTGTTAATTGAACTTTTGTAAATGTAGTTTCATCAAATACTTTTGTAACAGAAGCAGGAGATAGAAAACATTAACAGAGAGGGCTACAAAGGCAATAAGGGTACTGGAGTGTAGTGGGTTGAGGCAGCCCCCTCCCCACCACAGGCGAAATAACGACTCTGACAAACGATTGCAAAAGTGATGGAAAAGTTTAAATAGAAAAGGGTGAATGTGCACAAAAGAACCAGAAACAGTGACAGAAGAAACCCCAAAGCAGACCTGGATACATCCCATCCCCACCTGAGGGTGGGCCCAAGACCCCAGGGCTCGTTCTTCCCCCCCCCCACTGCTAGGCTAGTCTCAGCTGGCCAGGCCTGAGACCGCCCATCCCCCTGGCCTTGGGCCTAGCCAGGCCCAAGGCCGGAAGACATCTCCCCCAGTTACCGGGTGCTGGCGAGGGAAGAAAGAGCAAGAGGCGGACCCCACGCAAGATCTTATAGCGGTGCAGGGGATTGTGGTAGGAGATACCTGGTTTCCTGTGTCCACCCACTGGGCTGGACTTCTGGACACAGGAAATACACCATGCAGCGGGGGCACCCAGCCCAAACCACCACATGGAGCATCTCTGTTATGAGGAAAAGCTGAGAGACCTGGGGCTCTTTAGCCCAGAGAAGAAAAGGCTGAGAGGGGACCTTATCAATGCTTATAATTATCTGAAGGGTGAGTGTCAGAAGGATGAGTCCAGACACTTTCCAGTGGTGCCTAGTGACAGGACAAGGGGCAGCAGGTTATAAACTGGAACACAGGAAGTTCAATGTGAACGCGAAGAAAAGCTTTTATTACTTTGAGGCTGCCCAGAGAGGTTGTAGTCTTCTTTGAAGATGCTCAAAATGTGCCTGGACATGCTCCTGTGTGATCTACTCTAGATGACTCTGCTGTAGCAGAGGGGTTGGGCTACATGATGCCCGGAGGTCCCTTGCAGCCCCGGCTGTTCTGTGGCTCCATGATTTGGTGACCTGGAATATGTGGGATGACAGGAGACTTCTAGAGCTACAACGTACATTGGCAACTTTTCTTTCTAAATTTCTGAAGAATGTAACTAAGTTCAAACTTTGAGAGCTACTTCTTCTACTGGAGTCATTAAAAGGCAGGTCATCCCAGCTGTATACCACTGTCATTGGCAATAAAAGGAAGCAAAACTCTCCTAAACATGTAACTGCCTTCACAGGACACAGCAGGGATTGTGTGCAGGGTGCAACCTGCTGCAAGCAGAGACAAAGAAGCAGAAAGGGAGAGTACCACTGATTCACTCTCCTCAATTTGTTGTTGTTAAACTTACCTTTTTACTTCCAAATTGATTCAAGAATGTTTCTTTTGTAATTTTACCTCTCTTTTGTCCTGCCTAATTTGCTTTCCCCTGCTGAGCAAAAAGGGAGAGGGGAGGCAATCTAAATCTGTTCCATTTGAGCTTTTGGACTCTGGGAAAGCTTAAACCACAACAGCAAACCAATAGCAATAATGAAACGCTGGTTACGAGTTCTTCCTTAGGACCATGGACTTTTAAATACATCCCTGGATGTATTTAAAAGTCCTGTATATGTGGTGCTTAGTCATGGCTTAGTCGTAGACTTGGTAGAGTTAATAGTTGGACTCAATAATCTTGAGGGTCTTTTCCAACCTAAAAGATTCTGTGATTCTATGTAAAAAAAGGTCTTTAGCACTGATAATGGTATTGAGTTTTGTGTATGTGGGGGAGAACTTTCTCACCCTGCCACATAAGACCAGGAACAGTACTAAAATCTATTTTTTCTCTCCACCTCCCACTTAAGGCTTTTGTTGAATTTGACATAGTACTAAACTCTATTTTATTTTTACTTTGCCTAGTGACTGTGTAAATATGTAGTGCTGAACAGGAAATTATCATTTTACATCTCTGTACAGACTTCAATATCTGAAGTATCTTGAAATAGAGGTGCATCAGTCAACATTGTGTAAGGCCCTCATCTGTAGATATTGTCATAGATGCTTTTGATTCAGTCTCTTGCCTTCCTCACATTGTAGACCATTATAAAAAAAGGTTGCTATGTGCTGTTTTTGATGAAGATAAATAATATAATAAATTTTTAGTATGCATGATGTTCAAGCTGTTTCCTGTCTGTGTTCTGTTGGCACTTTAAGTAAGTATGTATAGGAAAATTTAGAGGTGTTACAAAGAGACGATCCAGCTTTCTACCTTATACTGACTCTTGCTTAGTTAGAGGTGGCATGTCTTTAAACCAGAGAACAGCATGGAAGTAGAACTGTTCAAGAAAGTTGTGGGTGTTTTGTTTGGGTTTTTTGGGGTTTTTTTTTGTTAAAGAACTAAAAGTTAAGCATACGTTGGCTACAGGATTAGGTATGTCAGGTTCTTAATAATCTAAAAAATAATTCTCTTACCTGCCTTGTCTCAGAAAAAATACTTAATTCACTAAGACAGTTGAGGCAAAATTATGCAGAAATTAAGATTCAGCTTCCTACTTAAAAAATATATGTAAATATGCAGAGAAACATTTTTGCCACAAAGATTGTTAGAACATATTTAAAATGTAATTCCTCTTTCTGGAATTACATTTTTCATTTTATGGCTGATAACTATCAAAGTCTCACTATTCATTGTTTGCAGATGAGTTTACTAAATAGCCCTTTAAATCCCATTTTCTTTCCCCATTTCATGTAAACATTGAATAATATGTTTGTAACATATGAAAGTGTTTGGATATATTGTTTTCAAATTACTCTAAACACTTTTAATCCTAGGCAAACATACCCTATTTACCAGTTGGTATGCTTTCTCAAGCATTTCACAAAGACCTGGGTTAGGAACTGGCTGGAGGGCCGAGCCCAGAGAGTGGTGGTGAATGGCACCACATCCAGCTGGCGGCCTGTCACTAGTGGTGTGCCCCAGGGATCAGTACTGGGCCCCATGCTCTTCAACATCTTTATTGATGATCTGGATGAGGGCATTGAGTCCATCATCAGTAAATTTGCAGATGACACCAAGCTGGGGGCAGCAGTTGATTTGCTGGAGGGCAGAGAGGCTTTGCAGAGGGACCTCGACAGGCTGGACAGATGGGCAGAGTCCAATGGCATGAGATTGAACACATCCAAGTGCCGGATTCTGCACATTGGCCACAACAACCCCAGGCAGTGCTACAGGCTGGGGTCAGAGTGGCTGGAGAGTGGCCAGGCAGAGAGGGACCTGGGGGTGCTGGTTGATTGTAGGCTGAACATGAGCCTGCAGTGTGCCCAGGCAGCCAGGAAGGCCAGTGGCATCCTGGCTTGCATCAGGAACAGTGTGGCCAGCAGGAGCAGGGAGGTCATTGTGCCCCTGTACACTGCACTGGTTAGGCCACACCTTGAGTCCTGTGTCCAGTTCTGGGCCCCTCAGTTTAGGAAGGATGTTGACTTGCTGGAACGTGTCCAGAGAAGGGCAACAAAGCTGGTGAGGGGTTTGGAACACAAGCCCTATGAGGAAAGGCTGAGGGAGCTGGGGTTGCTTAGCCTGGAGAAGAGGAGACTGAGGGGTGACCTTATTGCTCTCTACAACTACCTGAAGGGAGGTTGTAGCCAGGCAGAGGTTGGCCTCTTCTCCCAGGCATCCAGCACCAGAACAAGAGGACACAGTCTCAGGCTGTGCCAGGGCAGGTTTAGGCTGGATGTTAGGAAGAAGTTCTACATGGAGAGAGTGATTGCCCATTGGAATCGGCTACCCGTGGAGGTGGTGGAGTCACCTTCACTGGAGGTGTTCAGGAGAAGACTTGATGGGGTGCTTGGCTGTATGGTCTAGTTGTTGGGTGGGTTGGATTGTTTGATGGGTTGGACGCGATGATCTTGAAGGTCTCTTCCAACCTGGTGTATGTATTATTGTATGTATTATTGTATGTATTACCTTTCAACAGATTTTAGCCCCTTGGGGCTTTTTTAACTATTTCTGTCCGATTGCAACTTTTACAAAAAGTTACTTGCTCTTTTGGATAGGACAAGATTAAAAACTGAGAAAGAACGTCCCTGTGTGTAATTTTTCCTCCCTGAATCCCCGCTGTCACCTGCCTTTTATTGGATCTTTAAGGGATCTTTGGAGCCCAATTGAAGGCGCCACTAAGCCCAGACTACAAGAAAAAGGTATATGAGATTGAAGACAAGATGTAGGGCAAATTCTAGTTTATCCGCAATAGAATGTGACTAAGCATAATCGTTTTCTCTACCATCATGCTTCAAGAGAATTATATTTGTAGCTAGCATAATAACCACTAAAATGGTCATTTTTCTTCTTCAAAGAAGGAAAATGAAAGAGTAGGTTTTGGATCTAGCTAAGTCATTTTTTCTGAAATAAAGTGCTAGCCCATTGATTTCTGCCATTGTCTAATGTAGAATGATGACTGAAATAGAAAATAGTCCTTTATTTTTCTGTTATGAGGCATGAGATCTAAGGCCACTTGAGGAGACAGTTCAAGACATCTGTGTTTAACAAGCTTCACTGAGCCATAGTGTTGCTGAAGTATATTGTGTCATGATTTTTGATTGCCACTATATGTATATCTCGAATCAGGACAGTATCCTAATCTAAATCTTCAGTCATGGGTTGACAAATGCAAGTTAGTGCTTGATCTCCAGCAGTTATTTCTCTGCACTGGTTCATTCCTTCCCAAAGTAACTGTCATTCACAACATTTTTCAGAGATTGCTTTCCTGTTTTAGAAAAAGTAATAAATCAGTGAATATAAAAATGCACACAATTTTTGTCTCAAGCTTTTGGTATTTTTTTAGCTGTAAGAGAAGTTAAAGTGAAATTCAGTTTGGAGGTGGTGTTGTATGACATTAATTTCACAATTTGTTGTGCTGCAAGTGAATCCCAGGTAAACAAATCTGAAACAATGCAATATGATAGATATTTCCTTGGTAGAATACTGAAGAATTCTCAGAAAAAAACCGCAATAATTGGTATAAAATGCCACTTATGATGACTATATATAAGCCCTTTTTCTACTTAATTTTCACATCCTCCCTCTTCCTGTTTTACACATTCTGTGCCAGGATGAACTATTCTGGTTTCTCAGCAGAACTTTACTTGCTCCCTACATTCATAGATAGTCCAGACAAGGCTAAACCCAGTTTATTAATTTTATTTGCCTCTTTTGTATTCTCTGTTTTAGAAATCACACCTTTGGTAGTGCTCTTCCTCAAGCCGAGATAAGAAACATTCATTCATTAAGGGTCATAGTAGTGCCAAATTGCCTGGAAAAGATGCATTGTTATTTAAAAGGATGAATTGTTGTTTACCCTGTTTACCTTTTCTTTCTTTGATCTTTAGAGTTGCTTCAAATTCCACTTAAATGGGATCAAATCATCTCGGTTCTTACCAGTCAGTTCTTTAATACGGGTTCTCATGCTACAGATGTTATGATAAAGAACCTTAAAATGTAATCCTGGAAGTTATTAATATATTAAAACTGTAAAACAGTGCCACCTGCAGTTAAAATTGTTGAATATTATTCCAGTGATATTAATAAAAGAGTAAATAGATATTCAGAATGTGATGTGCAAGGGATATACTTTCCTCCGTCTCTTAGAGCTAAAATCTCACTGCCAATGTGGAAGATAAATTGGTGTTAACAATGAGGCATTCTCCAAAAGTTTGCCTAGTGTAGACAAAACCTTAGTGTCTGTATACAGTGTTGGAATCACAGTGCTCTAAATGGATCTACAGTGAGTACAAGTCTCAACTGACTGAAGAGTCTCTGTGGAAGTCATATCACAAGTAAGAAACTGAGGCATTTTTTTAGTTATAGGACAGTGAAACTCCAAATGTGAAACTTTGTGTACATTTACTCTGGCCCCCAGATGATTATATAGTGTGTGAGCAATACGGTGAAATAGCGTATTTTAAAAAATAAAAGTAAATAGATACTGGGCTGTTCTCAGTGCTAATCCTGGGATTCCTTAGGATGATCATAGAAAGTGAAGTAAACTCCACAGCAAGTGAATTTTTGGAGGAAGAGTTTCCAATAACGGAAAGTCATTTGAATGTGTTCATCCTTTGGTAGCAGTGAAGTCAGCCTAAAAAGGTTTGCTCCCATTAATAGAATCGTAGAATCCTGGAATGGTTTGGGTTGGAAGGGATCTTCAAAGATATCTAATTCAATGCCTCTTTCATGGGCATGGATACAATACAATACAATACAATACAATACAATACAATACAATACAATACACCAGGTTGGAAGAGACCTTCAAGATCATCGCGTCCAACCCATCAACCAATCCAACCCACCCAACAACTAGACCATAAAGCCAAGCACCCCATCAAATCTTCTCCTGAACACCTCCAGTGAAGGTGACTCCACCACCTCCACGGGTAGCCGATTCCAATGGGCAATCACTCTCTCCGTGTAGAACTTCTTCCTAACATCCAGCCTAAACCTGCCCTGGCACAGCCTGAGACTGTGTCCTCTTGTTCTGGTGCTGGATGCCTGGGAGAAGAGGCCAACCTCTGCCTGGCTACAACCTCCCTTCAGGTAGTTGTAGAGAGCAGTAAGGTCACCCCTCAGTCTCCTCTTCTCCAGGCTAAGCAGCCCCAGCTCCCTCAGCCTTTCCTCATAGGGCTTGTGTTCCAAACCCTCACCAGCTTTGTTGCCCTTCTCTGGACACGATCCAGCAAGTCAACATCCTTCCTAAACTGATACCTTTCATTAGATAGGGTTGATCAATGCCCCATTCAGCTTCCAGGGATGGGACATCCACCGCTTCTCTAGGCAACCTGTTCCAGTGTCTAACTACTCTCATCAAAAGTATGCTAGACTCTGCACTTAGCCTTGTTGAACTTCAAGAAGATTCCATCGGCCTAGTTCTCAAGCCTGGTAAAGATCCCTCTGGATATCATCCTTTGCCTCAAGTGAACTAAATGCACCATACAGGTTAGTGGCATCTGCAGATTTGCTGAGCATGCATTCAGTCCCACTATGTCATTAATATTGAGCAGCACTCGTCACGGTACAAACGCACTTGTTACTAATCTCCAGTTGGACACTGAGCTGTTGACTGCAATTCTTTGGATGTCGCCATCCAGCCAATTCCATTTGCATCAAACAGTCCATCCATCAAACCTACATCTCCAAATTTGGGGAAAGTATGTTTTGGGTGACTATGTCAAAGGCCTTACAGAAGTGGAGACAGATGACATCATGAGCTCTTCCCTTGTCCATTGGTACGGTCATTCTATTGCAGAAGGTCGCTAAGATCAGTCAGGTGTGATTTACCCTTGGAAAACCTTGTTGGTTGTCTCTACTCCTCTATCATCCATATGTCATCACAGAGCATCCAGGAGAATCTGTTCCATGATCTTTCCAGTCACAGACGAGAGGCTGACTGGTCTGTAGTTCCTAACATCCTTCTCTTTACCCATTTTAAAGGATAAACAATTGAAGTCTAAATGACAAAGAAGCTGCTTGTGTTGCCAGCAAGGGTAGTCAGTGTTGTGTACTGAGAGTTTCCAAGTACATGCTGACAAATTCTTGAGGTAAAAGTCCTCAGTGTCTTCTCTTGTCTGTCGTTCTGTGCTTTTGTTTCCAGTCTGGCTACCACATACAGGCAGGTGGTGTTCTTCCAGGGTGGTTGCATCTTCATCATAGCAAACTTAGTCAGAAGACACCTCTCAAGGCTTTATTCTCTGGTCTCAGTGTAGTTCTGGTTACTCCTCAAGGACTTTTCTCCCAATGAACATTGCAACCAAGTTACTTTGATAAAGTATTACTAGGGAAGTGACCTTAATGCTGACACATCTTTGTCAGCAAGAAATAACCACAATTCAACTTCAGAGGTTCACAGACCACTGAAAGATCTAATAGGGATGATAAAACCATCAGACAGTCTTAACACAGTCTTACCATACTCAGATTCAGGGCCCAAGCAGCTTGTTTCTCTCCATTGTTCACAGTTTTGCCCTGTTTTCATAGAAAACAAAGGTTATCATACAGAAAATTTAAAGTTAGCACAGTCTGACTGAAGATCAGGTCATTAAGCTGAAGCATCAGTGGCATTGTTAACTGATGACTCTTGGGATAAAAGGAAGTTATCCAGATTTTTTTTCCTGGTCGGTGGTTTAATGCAGCTGACTAGAAGATAATGCTCTCCACCCCAAGCAGTAACAGATACCAAGATAAAAAGGTTCAAGGAATTATTTGGCAGATGTAACATAGTAATGGGGTCACTGGTTGGCACCTGTGGAATAAATTAGTTGAAGTTCTCTTTAATTGCTGTTAAACCAGTATGTAGCTGTCAAGTGACCTAGGAAAGCACCATGGACACTGTTACCATCTGATCTGCAAATGACTACTTTACATCTACTTGTCTACTTGCCTGCACTGCTGCCTGTTGTATGTCCCAGTGTTATGACTAAGGGGGATAAGGCAAGAGATTTATAATAATTTTCATTTATTTATTTATTTATAACTTGGCTCCATCTCCCTTGTAACGTGATAAACATTCGATAGTTCAGCTGGGGGTCATCTTCACAATAGGAATGATTACAGATTGTTTAAGAATAGTTAAAAGAATAGTTAAAAGTGTTGGAAAAGATCGATCCAAAAGTAGCAGTAATACTCCACTTATGAAAGGAATAAACTTCCTGGGGACTTAAGAATATGTCAGATACTCACAACACTATATGCTGATTGTGGGAATTCCTCTTTTCATCCCTTTTTATTGGAGAATCCTCCTGAACTGCTACAGCTGCTCGTCTGTGTGTGTGATGAGGAAAAACCTGAGATAAAGAGCTCACTCGCTCCACAACTGACTCATTTATGTACAACCAAGTCTAATTTTTGTCACATGTCACCAGGGGAGTATTCCAAAGCCCAGACAATAGAATTGGGTGCCAGGAAGAGATAAAGATCTGTCCTCTGTGCAGACATGCCCCAGCACAGGGTCTGTGTCTTACTGTGCCTGGTCAGGCCATGTGGCTTTGGGGAAGAGTTCAAATGAGTCTACTGACACACATCTCAGGGTGGGGGAGGTGTCTCCCACTGTTTCCTCCTCCTGACTTCATGGGGAAGGGAGGGGATTTGGATGTACTGCTACACCCATCTGTTCAACAGCAGCATTTGTAACTACAGAACACTGGGCAAAGCATGAGCCAAAATGAGTTTGTGGTAGTGGTGGCAGAAATCCACTGTTGCGAGTTTGACCATTTCTTCAGTCATTCAGTGCTCTTTTAATGCGAGTCCTGGGTTCCTGAATATCTGGCATTGCAGCATCTACAAATACGATCCTACAGTATGTTCAATTTGTTTTCTAATGGTACCAATGTGTACTGTGATATGAAGCCTTTTACCACCTTCTGTTACTGTACCTATATGCCAAGGAGACAGGCTCTTGCATGCACATGAGCAGTGAGTTTCAGTAGTAGTATCATTATTGAGCTGAAGTATACCCAGGACAATTTAAAGATAATCTGTTGTTTGGCATTAGATCATATGACAGAAACTGCTGGCCATAGGAATAAAGTTTCATCTGTGTATGAGATAGTCTTGATGGTGGGACAAAACTCAGATAGTTACCCTGTAGTTCTACGGATGCTTGTACACAAGAAAACTCCTCTCACCTCCCTCTGCCCTAGAGATGTTGAAAAATAGCATGCAGTCAGCAGATGCTTCTAATTGAAAACATGTTGTAAAGATCCTTTTAGAAGGTTCAAGGTAAATTTTCACTCCTGAACCAAAATCTGATTAAGTGATTAAATTGGAATAGAAATTACATCCTAATTATCTGCTTTTCTGACTATTATCCCGCAGTAATTCTAGGATAGCTTTAAATGGACAAAGAAATAAATATATAAATAAAGTTATAAATAAGCCTACAGGGATGTTTATTCACATTTTACAATAGTTTCCTCCTCACGAAGAGCACAGAGCATGAAGTATGATCAAGAATCTTAATTTGATCCTTGATTTTCATCAAATATTGTTTTCTTTCATGCCAAGGAAATGGTTTGGCACTGTAGGTCTATCAGGCAGCATGATACTACTTCAGAAACTTCAGCAATACAACAGTGGTGTTATCTGGTTCTCTCATATTATTGAATAAAAGTTAAAAAAAAACCGTTTTTACAACATAGTGGGAAGAAAAATAATTGTTGTCACCTTTCCGCATTTAGGATCCTCTGGTGCACAGAATTATTTGTCAGACTCGGCATCAAGCTAGCTGCTCCAAATTCTAGTCCCCTGTCGTAAACTCAAACAATCCTTTACTTTTGTTTATAAAAGAACCAAACAGTATTTATTTGACCCAGACTTTTAATGACCCCTGCCTGAGTTCATAAGTATGTAGAGATGAGCAAAAGGCTTTTCCCTTAGAGCAGCTGTTAAAGACTATTCACATAACTCCTGCTGTGCTGGTGCTTTGGAGTACATAGGCAGCACTTGATTTTGCTTTTACAGGGAAAAAGCATCTGAAAACAGAGCAGCTGAGTTTCAGGCCATGCCCTGGTACACTCTGACCTATGATTTCAGCATTCTGTAGGAGGAAACCACGCTTGTAACTGCCTAAGCACTGATACAGCTTTTGCAGCACCCAAGTAAAATAGCACCAGGAACATAGCACAAAGAAGGGTTGTATCTACCATTCTGACTTATTTTCTTCCCTACTGCTATGCAGTTAAACACTGTATTTTAATCCTTTATTGAATGCAGCGTAAATTAATCATCCCAATTAAGTGAAGCAGCTGAAGTTTGTAAGCCATTAATAATTTGCTAACTGTTCTCAGTTAGTTTTCTGGAAAAACTGTTTGTAGAAAGACGTTGGGAAGAAAAACAATTAAAAGATTGAAGTACCTTACTGTCCTGTAAACGCAGTGAAAGAAAAGAGAAATAGATGACTGAGACAAATTTGTAACAGTGGTCATTGCTTCTTCACAGTGTCACATTTTACAGTTTTGTCATCAGTGGTTTATGTAAATGCATGTTATTAAGGTTAGAAAGTGGGGAAAGCTGGGCAACATAATAAATGTAAACTTGAATATCAAGTGACGACAAACAAAATGTCGATGCCTTTTCCTCTGTCTAGACCCCTGTGTTGAAAGCAGTGTTTTCATAAAACTCAGACAGAATTCATTTCCATACTGAGTGCTTAATAGTTCCTGTTGGAACAAAACAGCTGGGAAACATATGGTATCCATTTCCCTGTATCACTTGGAAAAAATTTCACATGTAAATAAAACCAACATAAAAGTGTAGGCCTTTGAACCTAAGATCTTATACAATACATAAATAAGTCAGTACAGTGCATTCTTTGTATTGGCCCACTAAGTTGCATGACTTTTCATTACTATTATTTTTATTTCTTCTTCCTAAATGTATTCCTAAATATATTCTTAAGAGTTTCCAAAAGTACTAAGGTAATTTTCAGACATCCATAGCTGCTAAGCCATGCTAATCTTTCACTTCAGACATTAATGTTGCACTGAAAGTGTATGTCTGTTTCCTCAGGAAAGTGTTCATGGCAAATTGTGTGTTTTGACCACAAATTAGATCTCACTGATATGCAGTTAGCACGTGTAATAAATCTGCCTTGTTTAAACAGTATTCATGACTTTCAGTATGCATTAACTCTTAGTGCATTTTGAAAGGGACCTAGAAACTGCCTAAAGGTTTTAATGGTTTTAGTGATGTCCCTTAACTGAAAATAACAAAATAAGGAAAACCCTCTTTGCCAGAATTCCACAGATTATGGAGATCATAAATATCACCAGTTGGGACTGTGTGAAACAGAGTATGAGTTCAGTAGGATTAAGAGTTCAGGTAACTTGAGCTCCCTTTCTTCTCTGCAAGTCAGATTCACTGGTCAAACTCCGTATCCTGCCGTGCACCGAAATAATGGTCTGTTAGATCCAGTGCTATGTGTGTGTCTGTTCATGTGTGCATATACAGAATATATGTATATAAGGGATGGAAAGTTTGACAGAGAAATCCATCATAGAGTGGAAAAGGAAACACCATGCTTGAATAAGTTGGCTTAATTTTCAAATCAGAGAATGACAAATTTGTTAAAGTTGGTAGGGACCACTTCAGATCATCTAGTCCAATAGCCTTGCTTAAGCAGGGTCAACTGAGTCGGTTAAGCACAGGACTGTGTCCAGTTGGATTCTGAGTGCTTCCAAGGATGGAGACTACACAGATCTCTGGGTAACCTGTGCCAGTGTTTGACCAGCCTCACAGTAACACAGTGTTTTCTTGGGTTCATGTGGAATTTCATACACTTCACTTTGTGTTTGTTGCCTCTTGTCCTGTCAGTGGGCATTATGGAGAAGATCCTTGCTCCCTCTTTTTCCTCCTGTCCCATCAGGTATTTATACACAAGTAAGATTCTCATAATGCTTTTCTTCTCCAGGCTTTCAGTCTCAGCAGTCCTAGCTCTCAGTCTTTGTTCATATGAATTTCCAGTTCCTGTATGAAAAAGACATCTCCCATAGACAGCAGGCCTTAGAAATTAAGCTGTTGTTCAAGTAAATCCACTAAAAAGTTTTGACTAACCCTTTTTGCAGGCTTCCCAGAAAATCTTCCTACACTTATGACGCATGTCTGTGCAATAAAAGCAGCAGAGTGCAAACTGGCATATTTGGACAGGACCACTGTAAACATCACCAGGCTCTTACTGATGTCCCTTATTTTATTAAAACTACTTTATTTATTACAATATATGTCTTGTTTGAAGAAAGTTTATTTTCTAGACTGTCAAATTCTTCAACTGTTTTGATACAGATGTCATTAAGTCTGCTTAGATATGAATGTGGCATGTTATGATGAAACTCTTGTTTCCAGTTTGGCCGGCTATATCTTTAAAGCATGCTGTATCATATCACATGTCTGGTAGTAATTGTTTCTAATTCACATTCCTTTATTTCTCTAGTCTCCAGCAGCAGCTGGAACTGTGGAGTCTCAGCTCTTATCGGAAATGCACAGAAACCAACAGGAATTGCAGATGCCTGCAATAAATTCAGACCAGTGAAGAGGGTTTCCCCATTAAAGCACCAGCCAGAAAGCTCTGAGAACAATGAAAGTGATGACCAGAAGAATGAGAAGGGAGAATGCCAAAAAGGCAGTGATTCTCACTCTGCACCTCCAAATGATGACCAGAGTCCAGGAGAAGGAGAGAGCCTTAAAAGCAAAAACATTGACCCTGGTGTTCTGCTTGGAGAGCTTGAGCACTATGATCTGGATATGGATGAAATTTTGGATGTGCCTTATATTAAATCAAGTCAGCAAGTTGTTCCCTTTTCAAAGGTAGCTCCTGAGAAAAAAATTCTGGGTGTCTGCTCAACAGTGAATGGTATTAGTGGCAAGACCTGCTCTGTGGGGAATGCAGAAAGCTCGCCTGCCAGTGGGACACAGTTCTGTGTGCTGTCTCCTGTGAAAGGCTCTCAGCTGAGAAAAACACAACCCATTGTTCTTGATCAGCACAAGCATGTAACAGAAGAATTAGAGCTTTCCCAGCCTTTAATACGGTGTAGCTCAGCCCATGAGTCTGAAGCCCAGGGCAAGGGCTTCCTCAGTAGAACATTTGTTGATCCTCATCTTCACAAAACTGAGAAGACTATGCCAAACTGCCATCTGAGGACTTTCCACCTGCAGACAGCAGTGGCAGAAAGCAAGCAGCTAGAGGAACTGAATGTGAACTGGAGCAGTTCAGGGACCCCAGAAGAGAAGAATGAAGAGGTGAAAAAAATGAAGAGCATTTTAAACATTGTAAAAGAAGGCCAAATATCTTTACTGGTAAGTATAATCTTTTTCATAAAATACATAGAAAAAGGGTGATCTGTGATGTGATGTGATTTATTAAGCCAGCAAAGCTGATGGAGCATGCTTTGAACTGCTGCCTACTTTGTCTTGCATGCTCCTCAGAAACTGAGCATATGGGCTTCCAAGTCGAAAGTTTAACCTTTAAAGGAAATACATAGCAAAACCAAGATACTAGTTTTATGTAAATGTGGCCAAGATTGCTAGCTTATGTAATACACTGAAATAATTTTAAAAGGCAGGTATTTTAACCATTGACATCACTTAAATAGTGAGTTTAAATCTTGATTGAGTTTTGCTTTTCACAACATTTGTAGGTCTCTTTGTTTAGTTATTGTGGGTTTACTGCACTTGTTATTTAGAGGCTAATGATGGGAACAGAGGGGCTTCTGTTGTATTCTGATTATTATTCAGCAGTGTTTATGCTGTCTTCTTACAGCAGCATTCTCAGGCATGAGCTTTCTCTAAAGCCTGCTTGGCCTCTGACCCACATGAAGTTTTTTAGTAAATTCTAGCACTGTGATCAGGCATTATCAGTGATGGTTTCCAAAGTAACTAGAGGCTAGTTAACACAATGATGCAGAACCATGTGATCTCTGCTCAGAATGGCTGATGGAGGCATAGTGTATGTATAATAATTGGGGTTTTTCACATTTTTGTCTAGCTTGTCTGTTGTTTAGCTCAAGCACAAAGGCACATTGTTAACATAGCAGCAAGGACAAAGGTGGATATTCAAAGACTAGACAGAGGCAGAAAAAATATACTAGGTTGCCCAATAAGAAATAAAAACAAAGTAAATTAATTCTGAAATAGGAATTGGGAGGAAAAGAAGAAGTCATCATAAGTGAATAGATGGAGAGAAGGAAAGAAATGCCTATTTTTTCCAAACAGGTTGAAAACTCTGAAGTAGAGTCGTCAACTGGCAGTCTGGCAAGTCTGTACAACTCTAGGAACTTGACATTAATACTCCTTAACTCTGCCTTCCTTCTTCTTCTTCTGGAGTTTCTCAGTCCAGTTGTTTTGTCTCAGAATTATATTTGGGCAGAAATAATGTATTAGGTCATGGATGTCTAGTGTTTTGAGTAAATATTCCAACATTTTTTTTCATGGACATGTGCTATCAAATAAGTCATCTGTCATGTGTTTTAACTACGTTTTAGATTGTGCTTAACACAAGCTGCCACTTCCATGATGAGCAAAATCAACCAGGAACTTTTTCAGGAGTCATGTTTGGTTTGTGTTCAATTATTTATCAATATAGTGACACAAAGGAAAAAAAAATTAAAAAGGGAGAGAAATCACAGAAATTATTAAAATGCAACTCATTTTGCAACTACTCCATTGATCAAACTAGTACAAAGGCTTAAAGCTACTCAAGATCTTGTACAGTTGTATGACAATCGCATGAAGGAGAAAAATTATAGAGTGAATCAAGCCAGTGAGTTGCTCACCTCTATCTTTTTGCTAATAGTAGCCAGATTCTGTATAGTGAAATGAAAAGCTCCTGGTTTAGAGTTTGAAAAAAAAACATGCCCGTGGGGAAACACCTTTGTATTTGGCTGATGTCTTGGGCTATGAGGCTTAATGTTCTTCTTATCCTTAGCTGTAACTAACATAATGCTTTTTTTAACAGCCACATTTAGCAGCAGATAATCTGGATAAGATCCATGATGAATGTGACAACAATCTGTTGCATGTAGCAGCATCAAAGGGACATGCAGAATGCCTGCAGCATCTCACTTCTTTGATGGGTGAAGACTGTTTGAATGAACGGAACATTGAGCAGCTGACTCCAGCTGGATTAGCAATAAAGGTAGCTTGATATCTGTTTCTACTGTAATGTGACATAAAGGACTTTTTTGTGTGTGTGTGTGTTTGGTTATAAGTAATACATCCAGCAGGGTGTTATTTTTCAAGCATTTTGTTAAGCAAGAACAAAAGAATTATTGGCTGCAACCACACATGCAAACGAGAATGCATTACTATGCAGGATACAGTATCTGCTGTGTAACACTGATATTTTGTACATTGTTGTCAGTGCACATGCATTCATATTTTAAATCAATTAACTGACTAAAAAAAATTAATTGTATTTTAAGGAACTTTCATTTACTCAGACTCAGATGTTTCTATAGAGATCCTTGGTTTTTCACAAGTACAGATACAATGTTGTAAGACAAGTGGATAACATGTTTGCAAGGCATAAGAAAATCTTTGACCCACATCTGCGGGTGACACTTCCTAGTTGTCTAAAACAATCAATCACATCAAATCTAAAATGCACCTGTTACAGAGCAATCTGTTAGAAATGGCAAAAATTACTATCAAAGCTTACAGAAAAACCTGCTATGTAGGAAAATGTGAAAATTGCTGATTTTGCTGCGCTGAAATAAAGTGTAGTTGTGTGCAGGAAGGCTGATAATTTAATCATACTGATTCTGGTTCTTCAATAAATGAGACTGAATAGCAAATGCCATTCATTTTGGCCACTAAGTACCTTAAAAAGAAACGAGGAAATGGATGAAAAACAATGCAGCAGCTTCTGTTTCTGCTGGTGGTGTGTTGTTATTTACTTCTTAGGAAAACTTTAGCAACTGGCAGTGGACCACTAGATTCCAGCCTGCAGGACTGCATGTTTGAGGCATAATTTCAATGACCTAGAGCCCTGGTGCAGGTTGCAGGGTTGAGGGTTTTGATTGCTTTGGGACAAGCCATATGAATATAAAATTAAACTGACACCTGGTTGTACCAATGAAATGCTGTTACAAAAATAAAGTATTTAGCTTCAATACTGTCTTACAGTTTTAGTTGGTAGTTGTTTTCTTTCTTGTTTTCTTGGATTCTTTTTTCTGTTGTGGTTTTGGTTTTGGTTTTTGCCCTTGGGTCTTGGTTTGGGTTTTTTATTGGTTGGTGGTGGTGGTGGTGGTTTGTTGGTTGCTTTCTGTTTGTTTTGGGCTTAGCTATATAACGATTTTATAAGCCCAAAAACCCTTTCATCTTTTTCTCCAGAAAGGCTGACTTTTTAAATAATTGGTTTGTTTAGTTTCTGTAATGCATGAGCATGCTCTGACAGTCACAGAAAAGTGTGTAAATGTAATGTGGTTCTTTAAGTAAGCAAGGATGCTGAGGCCCTTGTAGAAAAAAAAAAAAACAATGCTCAGACCCATGGGGAAAAGAAGGCTCCTGGGAGACGTTATAACAGCCTTCCAGTACCTGAATGGGGCCCTACAAGAAAACAAGGACTTGTAGTAATAGGATGAGAGGGAGTGGATTTAAGCTTGAGGAGGGTATATTTAGACTAGAAATTATGAAGACATTCTTTACAGTTTGGGTGGTTAGACACTGGAACAGGTTGCCCAGCCAGGTGGTGTAGGCCAGCCTGGATGAGGCTTTGAACAGTCTGGTCTAGTGGAATATTTCCCTGCCCATGGCATGGGGGTTTGAACTAGATGATCTTTAAGGTCCTTTCCAACCTAAACCATTCTATGAATCTATGCATTTCTGAGGACAACCTGCATAGCTAGACTTGTCCTGAATCACTGACGAGTTATGTGAAAGCCTTAAAGTAATCTGGCATAACTAAAATTTATGGCTTGTGATCCTTACTCCCAAAGGGTTTTTGCACACTGATAGAACAGACTTTATTCTTCTTGCTCTTACTTTATACCATTGTAACTCCCAGAGTGTTATATCCTGTGGGGCATGTCCCCATTTTCCACAAGAATGGTGACTGCCAGAACGGAAGAAAACTTGTACTCAGGAACATAAATTTCCATGGAAGTGAGTTTCAACAGTTTAGTGATGATACATAACATTTCCCAGTAAGGAATGAAAGAGTCAAAACTAATTATTTTGATTCAAGACCTTTTTCTGACCTCAAGCTATGAGTGAAAGTGAAAATGGAGTGGAATATTATGGCACTGTCATATTGTACTAATTGTAGAGAAACCCTTTCCACATTAGCAAAATTACCTTATTTGGCTGGTTCTTAATAATTCTTTGCCTTAATTTAAAAAACACAAAAATATTTTGCTCAGCTCTGACGCAAAGAAAAACAAACCGAGAAATTATTAGTTAGTCATGCTTACTGATATTTGAAGCTAAATATGATGAGGAAATTTTTTCTAGTGTAATAAAAAGAATATGGGTAGTTTCATTGTCTTACTTCATTATTGAAATTGAGAGAAACAGAAGGTAAGTAATGTAAGATGATGTGCATTTTTGTATTTATATACATACATTACATATGGAAGGAATAAGACAAATACCAAGCTAATTTTGTTACAATTTTTCTTTCTCCCATATAATTTTTAGTGGGTTAATGTTTATTACATTCTTCTGCTCATTTTCATAAAACTGAAACTTGAATATTTATTTCATTCTTAGGATGTTTTCTTCCATTTGATGTCCACAAACAGCTTTTCGTGTTGTGTGTGTTGGCCTCTGTGAGGTTTTGACTGAGTAACTGAAATACTTGTTTCAGCTATAAAGAATATAACAGCCTTTATGAATCTAAGAGTTGAAAAATTATGTAAGAGCAGGCCAGAATGTAGGTCATGCTAAAGTGCACTTGCCAAAGTATCATTGCTGAAAAGCAGCTGCAGCAAAAGATGATGCTAAAAGCTCTTGCCTATACACTAGGCAACAAGCATGCTCTGGAGAAAATGTTCATCTGTTCCATAGCATCTACATCCCCCCTCACAGTAAGCTACAAATTACTAGGAGTTCTCACAGCAACTTGGGAATCTTGAGATTGGACTGTAAAAGGTGTTCAGGGCAAGAACCATCTCCTTGTTTATGTTTGCACAATATCTATTGCAGATAGGTCCTAATCCATGAGGATTAGCTATTCAGCTACTACATACATGATAATAATTTAGGAAGCATGCATTTAATTACTGATCAGTTAAGACCTGACTTTGTAGGGAAACTGTTCACTTTTCTCCAGCAAATGATTTCATTTAGTCTTTGAGCCTTTCTGTACAAGTGATGGAAATGAAACTATGGTTTTGTCCTGAACAGTCTGAGAGCGGGGACCAGGTTGAGTCCATAAAACTATTAGACTGCCATTTTCACATTACTTTTTAAACTATAATCAGTGGTCAAACTATAATTTATTCAAGGCAGCAAGATAAAGAAGTGCATTACATAAGAGCAGATAAAGAGCCCATTTTCAAACAAATTGGAATTTCATAACATATTAATAATTTTAATAATCTTTTATCTGTTTAGGAGACATGTTTAGGACTGAAACAGATGGAATTTCATTTATTTTCTGGTTATTTGTTTAGAATGGCCATCTGGAGTGTGTTCGATGGATGGTGGGCGAAACAGAAGCTATTGCAGAACTGAGTTGCTCAAAAGATCACCCAAGCCTTATTCATTATGCAGGCTGCTATGGCCAGGTATGACTTTAATTTACCTATTTCAAATGGATTACTTAGATGCTCATGTAAGAATCTTAATGTAAAGCATGTTGTAATTTTGTGAGATTTATTTACAGCTGTTCTTAATTAGTTGAAACAATCTGTGTGGGTATTTTATTTTTTATCCCTCTTAGGTCTTGTTTTTTGGTAGTTTTGTTTTTAATCTTTAATTAATGGCTAGGAGATGAGTAGCTAGCATGTTAAACCAACCCATCAATCTCAAGAACATCAAGGGAGATTAGCTGTCATGATCCCTAGTGTACTCCTAGAACACATCAGAAAATCATCATTTTGTGATAGTTCATATTCTCTTTCAAGGAGAGACTCATCTAAAAAAAAAATTTGCAAAATGTGACAATTTAGGAATTCAGTATATTGGCAGTGAAATGAAGTGTGGTGAAACTTGAACATCATCTGTCTAGCTCTAGCCAGTTTTATTGAGAATTGTATATAAAAATATGTTGTAAAGCAATCCTGTTCCACACTTAACTTACATATAAATCTAATGATGAGAAACCACAGAAGTACAGCATTTCTGTGCTTTGCTAATGTCTGGGGAAACATAGACCACTTAATTGCATCACATTCTCTTCCCACAAAGTCTGTTTTTCCTAAGAAGACCTTGCAATAACCCCTCTTCAAAGGACTTTTTCCAGGATGCATGGAATAGTGATCAGTTATTCTTCTCTAATCTCTTCTGCAGATGGGCACTTTATCACACAGTTACTTCAACAGACATTAAGGCTAAGTACAGAAAACCCACTATTTCTGTGCTCTCTGACTTGTTAAGAGAGAACAAATAAAATGTAGCCACTAAGAAAATTATCTTTCCTATACAAGTCTGGTTGTGACATTCAGTGCCATACAATGATTGTGGCATATTTCTGCTGTTAACTTACCCTGTCCAAGCATGAATTTATCTGTCCAAGCATGAATTTACAGGATGACAAAGGAAAGAATAGGGACAAGTTTGGAAAGCTATGGAGCTGGAAGTTGACCCTTTGTCCTGCTGCTTCAAAAGGCACACAGACACTCTTGTTTTCATACTATACCTTTACCTTTTCTCCATTCTTGTGCTATGGAGATGTTTATGGTGCAGAGTAGGACTGTACTGGATATACTGATTTATTATGTCCGGTTTTCCATAGTGAGCTGGGCCTGTAAATCTAACACTGAATGTAAGGAGGCTGTGAGCTATATCAGAATTGGATTCAGGAAAGGCATGTTTGATACTGGGAAGAAAAAGTATTGAAGGGAAAGTTTCATGTGAACTTATATTCATATCTTCAGTTAATTAGCCTAAATTTGTCATCATCTTTATTTATACAAACTAAATCTAGTGAAGCCATGCTGTCTAAAGCCAGGAACAGTTCTGGCACATTTTGTCTAATTTTCAAAGCAGGACAGAAGCTCTACCAGTTAAGAAACACCAGCTACAACCAGCCACCAAATTTTAAAAGGTGATATATAAATTGCTGCCCAATTTTCTTAGTTAGCTGAATGACAAAGAAAAGTTCAGATGTGGTGCTCATTATCCTTTTTTTCATATAATCCACAAATATCTTGAAAACACGAGGGAATGATGGGGCTGAAGGAATGCCAAATTATCTTACCCAACTGTGTTGAGAAGAAAAAAAAACTGAGAAATTTAAATGTGTAGTTGGTGCTATTCTCAAAGCTCTAATTTATTTTACCATTACTTTGATGAGAGATAATCTGTGTAAACACTAATCTTGGCAGAATTACAAGAGTAATGTTTTTACAAAGAAGACCTGTTGTTGAGTTGTTTTCTAAAAGAGGCAGTCCATCCATTGTTTCTCCAGGCATTAGATGTACATCATATTTTTCTTCAATAAATATCATTTAGAGTGGGCAGCAAAATAGGGTTCATAGAAAAGCTCCTATATTAAAAGTCACCAAGCCACAGTCATGGCCTGACTCCAAAGACAACTCAACAGTATTATAGAGGGACCAACATGGATTTAGGAAGAGCAGGTCCTGCCTCTCCAACCTGATCTCCTTCTATGATCAGGTGACACACCTGGTGGATGTGGGGAGGCCTGTGGATGTGGTCTACCTGGACTTCAGCAAGGCCTTGGACACCATCCCCCACAGCAAACTGCTGGCTAAGCTGTCAGCTCATGGCTTGGGCAGCAACACTCTGTGCTGGGCTAGGAACTGGCTGGAGGGCCGAGCCCAGAGAGTGGTGGTCAATGGTACCACGTCCAGCTGGAGGCCAGTCACCAGTGGTGTCCCCCAGGGATCAATGCTGGGCCCCATCCTCTTCAATGTCTTCATTGACGATCTGGATGAGGGGATTGAGACAGTCATCAGCAAATTTGCAGATGACACCAAGTTGGGAGCAGATGTTGGTCAGTTAGAGGGTGGAAGGGCCCTGCAGAGGGACCTCAACCGACTGGACAGATGGGTGGAGTCGAATGGGATGGCATTCAACAAGTCCAAGTGCCGGGTGCTGCACTTTGGCCATGGCAACCCCATGCAGAGCTACAGGCTGGGCTAGGAGTGGCTGGAGAGCTCCCAAACAGAGAGGGACCTGGGAGTGCTGATCGACAGCTGCCTGAACATGAGCCAGCAGTGTGCGCGGGTGGCCAAGAGGGCCAACGGCATCCAGGTCTGCATTAGGAGTAGTGTGGCCAGCAGGAGCAGAGAGGTCATTGTGCCCCTGTACTCTGCTTTGGTTGGGCCACACCTTGAGTCTTATGTCCAGTTCTGGGCCCCTCAGTTCACGAAGGACATCGAGACACTTGAATGTGTCCTCAGAAGGGCAACAAGGCTGGGGGGAGGCCTTGAGCACAAGCCCTGTGAGGAGAGGCTGAGGGAGCTGGGGTGGTTTAGCCTGGAGAAGAGGAGGCTCAGGGGCGACCTCATTGCTCTCTACAACTACCTGAAGGGTGGTTGTAGCCAGGAAGGGGTTGGTCTCTTCTCTCTAGCAACCAGCACCAGAACAAGGGGACACAGTCTCAAGCTGCGCCAGGGGAAGTTTAGGCTCGAGATGAGGAGAAAGTTCTTCACTGAGAGTCATTTGCCATTGGAACGGGCTGCCCATGGAGGTGGTGGAGTCACCCTGGAGGTGTTCAAGAGGGGATTGGACATGGCCCTTGGTGCCATGGTCTAGTCGTGAGGTCTGTGGTGACAGGTTGGACTCGATGATCTTCGAGGCCTCTTCCAACCTTAGTGATAACTGTGATACTGTGATACTGTGATATAAGCTTATCTAATGAAACAGGAGACGAGCTTGAAGTCAGCGTGTAGCTTACTTCCTAGCAAGGGCATCACACAAGATGTAACCATAATTGTTGGCAGGCTTCCCCATGCCAGGAATAAATCATGGGTACATGGCAGATTGGGTACCATCATTGCCTGACACCATCACCTTGTGGAAGGAAATGATGGTGCAGTCCTAGGTTTACATAGTAGGTCCTGCCTAAGAGGTTCACAGGGCTGTAATTTCTTTCCTACCCAGATGTTGTGGCAGCATGTGGTGTCACAAGTAAGAGGCAGAGGTTGGGGAATACCAAAGATAAATCGCCTCTGAACTCCAGAATCTAGGGGTACTTTGGGGAGCCAGAAGCACAGCTTGACTGAGGACCTGGAAGGTGTCCTGTGCAACACTTGGCAGAAATGTACTGCTGGAGAGTGAAGTGGGAAGGAGCGTGTGACACTCAGATACACAAGTGCCAAACACCACACCTTTTGTGGTACCTCAGAATGTTTGCCTTCCTGTCTGATGTAATTTTTTGCAAGGGTAATGTGTTTGCATTCACTCCTGGTTCTCTTCTGTGAAGAGATACCAGGAAGAACAGTTTATTTAATTAATATTGAATGATGGGGCTAGTTTTAGCTGTAGAATCAGTACTCCTCACCATGTAATCCCACCATTTGTAGTCCATTTAATGATATAAATGGTCTTCATTAGTTATTCTTTCTGCTCCAAAAACCAGCTAATAGAGCCAAAGCCTGTAGTCTGTCCCAAGACAGAAATTACGTATTATGACATATTCCCAGAATCTTTTTTTAGGGAGGTTGGAATTATTGTAGAACTAGAATATGCTAGAGGGAAGTTCAGCACTGCTACAACATGGGACTATAGTAGGTCTTAAAATGATCAGACATACTGAATAATTCAGTATTTATCCATTCCTATTACATACCACCTATGTGAATATTTTCCATTATTCTAATCTCATGAATGTTGTTGTTATCCTTCACTTTATCCAAACAAATTGAGTCAAAAATCCATTCCTAAGAACATTTTTCTCCTAAATATATAATGTGAGTGTGACTAAAGTAATATATGATGTATTTTGACATATAAAGTTTTCATTTTCTCTAGATGTAAGTGAAGAAAATAGTTGTGTTTTTTTCTATCAAGGATACATTTGTTAAGAAACAGTAATTTCAGAGAAACATAAACTGTTTGAGTAAGCATCTAATTGTGTGCCTGCAATCACTTAATGCACAGACAGTCCTAGGTACAGATGATTACATTAGCCATCCAGGCACTTGATTTTCATGTTGATAAGACAGATGACTATAAAGCATCATTTGCTCCATGCTGATTGTGAATATAAAATTACAGAACATGCCTAACATTCTGGTCCCTGTTATGTTCCAGAGAAATGTATCATTTCAAAGCTATAGCTGTCTTCCAATTCTGCAGAGGAGTTTTGCTAAAATATTTTTCTTCTAATTATTAAAACATAAGGGCAATTCATAGGAGTGGTGTAATCTTTCTTCACTGCTGGCCAACACCACAGGCATCTTGAGAAATTGCTCAAAAGTATTTTAAAAGGGATATGTGTTCTGAAGTAATCCCTCCATGCTGGCTGTCAGCTGTATTGGGCATTGAGCCAATGAGAAGTGAAAATACCTACTCTGCAATAAAAACAAAACTGCTGTAAAAGTGGAAATATGAAGAAGATAAGTTCCAGACAGACTGGCCCTCTGAAGTAGTAAGCGCAGAACCAGGTGCCTGAATGAGCAGAATCATTTGGAGGAGGCCTAAAAGAGTCTGAGAACGCATCTCTTTTTTCTTGACATTAAATATTCCATGGTAGTTTTGTACAAGTTAAAGAGGTTTATACCCAAGGTTCTAAGCTGGGATTTCCTTTCCCTATTTTTTATTCTTTCTCTTTTCTACCTGATTACTGCTCAGAGTAATAGACATGCTTTCAGTACTATTTTATTTAGCTATACTTCACTCTTACAGACCCACTTATCTAACTGAGGGCAATTACGTCCTTACATATCAGTGAAGATGATGAAATGCTGCAAGTTAAGTGTGTGCATTGGTGTTTGCCTCACCAACACCAGAATCTGGAAAGCCCTTTTGGACTAGATCTCTTAGCCAATATAGCACATGATGTGTGTCAATGAAAGAAAATAAATGTGTTTAAATTAAAAAGCTTTAAGCTAGAAAGTAATTTATTCTTTTCACCTATTCAGATGCAAAAACTGGGAGAACAGCTGCACTCAGCTATCCTTTAATAAACTTCACTTTTTGTCCTGGATTTGGGTAGGATAGGGTTACTTTTTTTTTCCCTTTTTTTTTTTTTTTTTAACAAGATGCTGAGAGAGACCACAGCCCAGCCAGCCAGCTGAACCAGCCAGTGGGGTACTCAATACCATGCTGAAATCATGGCTGCTATCTGAGGGTAGGGCCTGCCAAGGCAAGGGCGCCTGGGCACTCTGAGTAGGTGGCTGTGGCATGCTGTGGTGGGGCAGGATCAGGTGGACAGGCTGAGCCAGGATGGTCAGCACTGTATTTTGTATCACTTGCTTGTATATACTATTTCATAATACAGTTGCTCTTGGTCATTTTTATCTCTTTGTGTTGTTCTATTAAACTCCTAACTCATGGAGTTTTGCCTTTTTCTCCCAGTTTTCATTCCCATCCCACTGCAGGGTGGAGGGAGGGTTGAGGGTGGGATGGGACAGTGTGTGTAAGCAGTTGTGTGGGGCTTGACTGCCAACAGGGCCTGAACCACAACACATTTTTATGTAATTTATAGATTTAGTATAGATTTTCAATGTGTATCACATTCAGTAGGGCACATGGAAATTTAATCTGAAGAGGCCTGGAAGGTTCCTACAGAGAAGAAGGTTCTTCCAAATAAACCTTCTGGGGAAAAGAAGAAATAAAATCACCTCAATGCACCGTTTTTAGAAAAGAATACTCATTTAAATATATACTACAGCTGCATATATACACAGAAAGTAATATTAAAAAGAACCAAGTATTGTCGTCCACACTTCCCCGCGCTTCCCACCAAGCACAGACATACAAATGGTCCATTACTGAGAGTTCAGATTAGAAAAATTCCCTGGTTTTAATTATGTTGATTCTGCTCTTGCACAGCAGCCCAGAGCTGTGGCATGATAATGGATGTTAAGAATCTTAACTGCTCAGTTTTGTAATCTGCACACACCCCTGTTTTAATTTTCCAAAGAGGCTCGTGAAGTTCCACCAAATTTCACAGGCTGATACTCAGATTAACACCCAGACTGTTCTGCTTCATGTCTTCTCTCAAAAATATAGGCATGCCTGGTTTTTAATGTGGAATTCTCAGGATGTGTTACACTACTCATACTTTTCCCATTACATCTTTTTCATGAAGCAAAAAAATATTTCAGCTTATTTCCTTGAAAAACAAACAATCAGAGGCATACTGAGGATGTCCTACAAAGTTAAGACAGACTGAAAACAAGGAATCATTGCACAGCATTAGTAACAGAAGGTAGAACCAATATGTCTCTAGTACATTTAACTTTTCGTTATTTCATATCTTTTGTGACATCTCTTTATCCCTCCCTCTAGGAGAAGATCCTTCTGTGGCTTCTTCAGTTTATGCAAGAACAAGGGATTTCACTGGATGAAGTTGACCAGGATGGAAATACTGCTGTTCACATCGCTGCTCAACATGGCTATCTGGGATGCATACAGGTAGAGTGATAACTATATCAGAAACCTTTTTATATCAAACTCGAGTGCTAACAACCATTAAAATGATTATAGGAGATCTTAAAAATGGGAATAATTACTGATACACTAAAATATGCCAGAAGGAAGAAATTTAAACCAGTAGGACTCAGACTAAAACACCAAAAAGCTCTTGGCTTGTGGATTCTATTCTCAATGATGCTGTTGTTAGCATAAATAACTGTTGGATTGCAAGCAGAAAGGATTATTATGTTTGTATATGTGATTTCTTTATATGTAAGCAGATAATTAGTATGTTTTTATGTTACAGAAGGTGAATCAGTGTAGATATGCATACTTTTCTTATGGTTCTGTTGTTTTCCTTCTGTTTCTTTCTTCATTGAGTAATTACACTTCTCTGATGCAGGGGAAGTCTAAGATAATTTTCTTCTATTTTGAAGAATTTCCACCTTAAGTAAGCCACCCTTAATGAACTTAACTTGTAATGTTTGAAGGTGTCTATTCCTAAGAATGTGGTATGATGGTGAGTTCTAAACGAATCTCACTGAAGCAGCTTGTCCACTGAAGGTGATACAGCTACAGCATTTCTGGGAGCCAGATCTGAATAAACCACTTTGGATACCTCTGTGCAGTACCGGTACTCAGTGTAGAGTTGAACTGGATAGCTAGGCATAGTGTCTCAAATTTGTGTTGAATTGCAAATGTACCCTCTGTCCATCCAAGTTACTAGAACTGTCACAGGAGTACATTTCAGTATTTGGTGTTGTTGTCACTTTGAGTAAAAGCTCTTTAGAGAGGAAATGATAATAATGATTAATATTCCAGGTGACTGCAGTAAGGTGAGGTGATGAAACAAGTCTGTATTTGAGAAAAAAATTAATCATTGGAAAGAAATCAACAAATTAGTAAATAACCACATGGCAGAAAGATAAGAAATAGAAATCAAAGTGATCAAGTGAAGTTGGGTAGGAAAACGTGTCTAAGAATGAGCAATAAATCTCAGAGTCTAAGGACTCAGATATATGTTAGATATATGTAAACATGTCAATCCTGTTTCTATGTATGAACTGATCCACAGCACCTTTAGGACACTGCAAATGCAGAAGACAGTGTAACAGTTCAACCCTAAAAGAAATACAGACAGTTAATTCTTGTTAGCTAATCTCTTCAGAAAGCTAAATATATTCATGTACATTGTCACGTTGAATCTACAGATCCATAGCTGGTTATTATTATTATATCAGTCTATTTATATATCTGGATACAGGGAAGATATAGCTCCATAAAAGCTAGTTTGAGAGTCTCGTACAATAAAAACAAAGAAAAACAGATGACAGCTGAGCTGGATAAATAGGCTTGAAAAGAACACAGTCAAATAGACATGGAGGACATGACCATCTCTGCATTTTCTCATTGATGGGACGTAGCTTTCTTCTAAAGATGTCAGGAATGGACCCTGTACAAACTATTATGAGACTAAAATAAACAAATCACATCTGTGCTAAATCTAGTTGGTTTATTATTGCATTGTAGACAATTGCTGTGATCAGTTGTAAAAGTGGATAAAAGCGATGTTTATGATTTACTAGTTGGGAGCATTGTGGTAGAGTGTGTGCATAGGATTGCTGACTCAACAGTGCTTCATCAAGATGTACAAAGCATTTGAAGGAGAAATTAGAGTAGATGATTTTGAACAGTGGTGACCTCTGCCGGCTGTTTCTTTGCATAAAACTAAATCAATAAAATAATAGCCCTGCATTCCCTTTGGGCTTAATAAATACCTTCAAATTCCTAGGATTGTTTTGTTTTAGTTAAACATACAAATCAACAAGTGTTCTGTGTTGAAGTGAAGCCATGAGAAGTGAGTAATGAAAATAACTAATGACAACAAAAATATACTATGTTAGTAATGTCACTTCATTAACATCTCACAGTTGTATATATAGTTGATGTGTTGTTGTGCTGTGATAAAAAATAAGCCCACTGCCCAGTGAGTTACAGTCTAATTTAAAACAAAGTCTGGTGAATCTGATATCAAGAGGTGATAAAGGATGCAGTAACAGCACAAAAGATGGAGGGTCACAGGCTGTCACTGATTCCCTGGCCCTCTCATTCACAGTGTTTATGAACAGGTGACACTCCTACCACATTCCAAGCTATAGCATTGTTTTCTACAAGTACATAAACCTCCCTTTATTTTATTTGGTGGGAAATTAAACCAAATGTATTGCCATGAGATGCAGTGGAAGACTGTTCATAATTTTCCGTTCTGTATAGATTTAGCAGATCAGGCAGACCATGGTTCCTTTTTAATGTGTGTCTGCTGTTCTGAGTCAATAAGGCCACTCCAGTACCATGCAGGCTTACCAGTTCTGCTTGGATAAGTCAATCAAGAGCTCAGCCACATGGTTCCTTTTCTGCCTGTAAATATGTAATATGAATGATGCTAAAGTTTTGGGATGCATTATGATTTTGTTCAGAATTTGTTCTGAAGTGATATGAGTAATGTGTGTATGAGCATTGCTGAGAACTTTCAGGTCTTATTCCAGGATCTCCAGTAAAGCAAATAGTACATAGCACTGACTACCACAAACAGTTCAGAAGGACTGAAGGTTTGGTCTGCATTCCTGTGTCAGTTATTTGATGTCTTGAGGTCAGCCTGAGAGAACATTTGTGCTTAGAAAGCTCTTAAATCCCAGAGATGTCTCAAGATGTCACTCTAATAACCTGGACATCTCTAGTAACAAGCTAGTATTCTCTGCTGGTACTGTAAGTAACAATATGCATCAGTCTGTAAGCCATTATTTTTTCTTAAAGACTGACACATCAGTAACACATATTTGAGTATCTCTCTTTAAAAAAACAGGGGTAACCAAGCAAGTGCAAAGCACTCAGACTTTTTTTCAGCATTAAAAAGCCCCACAACTGAAACAAGTAATAATTAAAAAAAAGGTTGAAAAAATCATTGTACAGATTCCTTTCCGAAAATAAAGATAAAAATGTGCTTGTCTGACCTAAAGGAGTTGTTGGAAAGTGTCTACCGTACTTTTCATATCCAAATGTCACTTGGCTAAAGAATCAGGACATTGGGACTGCTGCACTGAGTGTTTTAAAGTCAAGGATTCTGCTGTGGTAGGAAATTAAGAGCTAAACCACAAAACTAGTCAGCAAATATTGCAGCAAAGGCATTCCTAAAATGAGTTTCCAAGGATGTGTTGCAATGCCTTACAGTGTGGAGATCTTAAGAGCAGCTTGTACAAGATGTGGCAAGCTATTACAGCCCATCAGCACCCTCTATAAACTGGCTAGCTATGTGTTCATGCTTCCCTGGACTCTGATGTTCTCTAGCACGGATGTCGTTCGCATTGCAGTTGCCCTTGTCTCCCTTCTTAGGTCTACTAGATGCAAAGTTAACACAATGTGTAGTAATGCACAGGTGCATTGGGAGGATCTATAATACAATAATACAGTACAATACAATACACCAGGTTGAAAGAGACCTTCAAGATCATCGCGTCCAACCCATCAACCAATCCAACCCACCTAAACAACTAAACCATGCAACCAAGCACCCCATCAAGCCTCTTCCTGAACACCTCCAATGAAGGTCTACAACCATGGCTCAGGAGAGACTCCGTATATGTCTGAGTCCTCTTTTGGTTTCATGGTCCCACTCAGTGTATGAATGCTACAGATCACACTATGCTATACAACCAAGTGAAGAGAAAACAAATGACTCAAGCAGAACTGCAAGTGTTGAGGTCAGGCTGCATACAGACTTGTCAGAGACTGATTTTAAAGAATTATTGGCTTAGACCGACATTTTCAAGCATTTTATTCAGGAGTGCTTTGCATTCAACCCTTCTTGTGATTGACCAGAAGTCACAGCAGAGACTTACACTTAAAAATGTCAATGTTTCCTTTTGTTTTTTACAGACATTGGTTGAATATGGAGCAAATGTCACCATGCAAAACCATGTGGGAGAGAAACCCTCACAAAGTGCTGAGCGGCACGGGCACACCATGTGTTCCCGCTACTTAGTCGTTGTGGAGACATGTATGTCACTGGCCTCTCAGGTTGTCAAGCTAACTAAGCAGCTGAAGGAGTAAGTGTTTTATTGTTAGCAAAGGAATAATTCTTAAAACAGTATTGTACTTCTTCACTTTATTAGCAATATCTGTTTTCCAATATTCTGTATGATATTTTCCAGTCGTATTTCCACCTTATTTCTCCATTCTTTCTTGCTTTCAAGCATTTGCCCCTTCACCTTTAGCAGCTCAATTTTTCAACAGTTCTGTTTGTGGCAGTTTGTTGCAAATGCAGATGAAGGGAGTGGGAGTGGAATAGGGCATGCTGTGAAGTGATCAGGTCCCTTTTCTCTCTGCATATCTTGTGATCACATCATTGCTGAACAGAATTTATGCTTGCATAGCATGCTTTTATATACAGTGAGGGGCTCTTCCCAATTACACTGCTGGGTGTTGGTGTTGGGAGGAATACTGGAAACAGTAGCTGGAGAAGGTTTTTGGACTTGGAAGGTCACCAAAGCCCACAATGACTGCTCAGGAAGTGTCTTACAGTCTCTTTTTAATTCAAAGGAGCTGCTTTTAATATTTTAGTATGCTTTTTAATCCACATTCTGTAAAGAGCCTGTTAATTTGAATCATGAATGTATGCAATTGCTTGCTTTTGTTGTAGGTGTAGTTACTGTGACTTAGCATGTCAGTAGGCTCATAAGACTTTGAAACCATTAGCACTGAGCTAAAGTTGTTCCATCTTAGATACATGATCATGAACTTATCAGCTACCATAAGCCATAAAAATGACTTCTGATAATCCCATATTTGGAGGAGACCATATCATTTTATGTGAGCAACATATGGATATTATACTGGACGTAAATTACAGGACTGTTAGCAAGGAAGTTGCAAGGGGTGGCCTCTATGAGAAGAGGTGAGGGGCTGGTTTTTGCTGGACACAACTTGGTCCACATGATTTCCACTGCAGGACACAGCTAAGACCATCAACCAAGTTGCTGATACTTTTGTGTAAACATATTTGAGAAAGGGCAAAAAATGCCAGAGGAGAAGAGTGACAGAGAAAAGAGCAAAGTCAGAAGAGCAGGAGTTGTACCTTGCTGGAGCAGGCACTGCCCTAAAGGAACTGTGGGCCATGGAGTACCCATGCTAGAAGAGGTACACCCCTCGAAAAGACTGCAGACAGTGGATTAGGCCACACCAGAGCTAGTGCTTCCCCAAATGATCTGCAGCCTGTGAAGGACCCATATTGCAGCACAGGAATATGGTTAAATATGATCAAGAAAGAAGGAGCAGAGAAAAACTGCTACGCATGAAGTTGTTGCTTCACTGAAAACACTGAGTGTAACCTCCAGCAATGACAAGATGGGGAGAGAGGTGCCTGGAGCAAAGCCTGAGGATGAGGCAGAAGAGGAGCTTGGAGTACAGATGAACTTACAAGTGAAGCTGAGCCTAGGTGTTCTGCATGTCTGTCCTTTCTTTCCCAGTACCTGAATCAATAATTTATACTAATGGGCAATTAATTAAGTTCCCCAGGCTGAGTTGCTTTTGCCCATGGCAGTAATTGGTAAGTCAGCTCCCCTGTCTTACTTTTGATCTATGAGCACTTTTTGGCTCTGGTCTCCCTATTTTCTATCCCTCCAACCCCAAGGGATAGGGGCAGTGAGAGTATAGGTGCTTGGCTGCCAGCTGAGGCCAACCTATAACAGTGATACAGTTTTTTAGATTGAAACTGGATGTCTTGCAAATGAGGATAAAAATAAGCTTTATTGTTAATTCACTCATTGGGAAAAAAAAAAACAACAAACAAACCAGATATCTGTTTTGTACTGGTTGTACAGCAAAGAAAAAAGTGACTATTAGCAATCCCCTCTGTCATTACAGAATTCCTTCCTGCATTGGAAATATTCTTATTTTTAATTTTGTAGCTCTACATTTTATATTATAAAGGCATCATCTCTTCATGATATCTTCACTTTTCTTTTATGTTTATGCTCTCATAAATAGAAACAATTAACTAAGGATTATTGTAAGTCTCACAGTTTCTGTAATTGTGCAGTCTGACACTCTTCCCTGGACTTTTCAAAATACCAGCTCTTTTGTAGTTGGTTTATTTACAGAGAAACACTAAAATACACAAATCAGCGGGTAAAAAAGAAATACAATAAAAACCACCCAGAACACAGGGTAATTCCTGTGTAGTCTGCATTAGCATCTGACTCATCTCAGTTGTATTCTCCCTGTAACAATGCAGCCAAAAACACCTGCACACACCAGGAAGCAGAAATGGCAGCAATTGACTCGTCATGTTTCAGTTGTCTTCGGTGCTCACCCGGTACTTGATACATTGCCTCTCATATGGAAAAGAAAGGCTTGTTGTATCAGTCAGCAGGCTGTTTACCCCCATAGAAACAATCTAGTTCTGATTTTTCTGACAAAAGCAATAATACTTTTCCAAGCCTCCCCACTGCTGTCTCACAGACAGCATGCATAGAAAGTCACGTAAATTATTCTTATCTGGCTCAGGATAGGTTCCTTTGCTTGTCTCAGCTGGAGTTAAATCTCCTTCCCTTCAGCTGCTTACTTTTTCAAGCTTCAGGTGGAGCTCTGTGAAGTGCAGCAGCATCCTTTTTCTCTCTCTTCTTCAAAGAAATGTGAGTCTGTTGTACCACCCTGATGCAGTTTACTGATGCAGTGAAATATTTTATCTTCTGGAAGAACAGCTTCTGCATGGCAGTTTGAACTGCAAGCCTCAGGCTGTGAGTGGCTCTGGTAGAAGCAATGGACCATATTCAGAGGCCTGTGCTCAGAAGCCAGAAGGGATGATGGAAGAAGATGTTTGTCCCAATTTGCAGCCCCATCCTGCATAAATTTCTAAGGATAATATGAAGTGCATGGCTAGGGCAGCTTTTCAAGGAGTTTTTCCTCTGGAATAGCAGATTTAGTTGGCAAAGGCACCTATGAATTCCTTGAAGTAATCAGATGGAAACAAATGGAAGTCCAAGTCACTTCAAACTGCTGTTACATAGGCATAGCTCTAACCTGGGCATTTGAGCTGGCCTTCCTGTATTTTTTCCACCTACTTCTGCTGTTGTTATTGGACATTGTTCTAGAAATCTAGAAATTAAGGAATTATGTTTATATAAAGATGAATTACTTGAATGCTCAGTGTAAAGACAGAAGGGCCTTATGTGCTTTCCAGCCTTCCTTCAGCTGTTGTAAACATGACCTGATCATACGATCTCCTTTTATTCTGGATTCCTTACTACCCAGAGATAAGAGCCTCTCTGAAAACAGTTATCCCCAGCCACAGGAAGACTGAAATGATTGATACTGTATAAGAACAACAGCAGCACAGAAACTGTCTTAGAGGAGCACCTAGCAAGACCTGTCTTCAAAGGTCATAAACTATCTTTCATTCTCTTTTATGAACTTTTTGAGTCATCAAGGCAACACAGAGATGTTCTAGAGAGAAATTACCCTAATCCACCACACTTTTTGGAGTCAGTCCTGAAAAGAAGGCACAAACCCAAAGCAATAACATCACATTTTGCCAGAGTCTTAACATCTTTTCTACTCTTTGATCCAAAGCAGCTCAGATGACAAATAGAGAGGAGTGTAACAGAAGCTTCTAAATCAGGTCTGAGTCTCCATTCAAGAATAAAGCCTTTTTTATTTGAAAGAAAGAAAGAATTGCTAATTATAAGTGTGCCATTAGGTCTTCACAAGAGGATTAAAAGATATTTGCAATCCCTTCCAGCCTGGTATTCTGTGATTCTATGATGATTCCATGATTTTCCCCTGAAGAGAGAAGGAACTAAATTCTTTCCATAGGTAAAAAAGAAATCGCCCACAAAAAATGCTATTATTTGCTTTAAATTAAAAGCTTTGATTTGGTTCTCTTGTTAATTGCAAAAGGACTTTCTGAACTAATCAAAATGCTTAGAACAGTTTCTTGCAGAGTCTATGCAAAATATTTGCTTTCATCTTACTAACTGAGATCTCCATAGGCCTTACAATCTTACGTATTCTCTGCCAGTGTAGAAAATTCTTACCTTTATGGTTTCCAGCACTGATGATATTAGCAGTAATGACTTATATTAATTGGACCTTCATCCCCAGAAAGGTAATGGAGCAATATATCCTTGGCACTGTCCTTAGGCATATCAAGGACAAGAGGGTCATTAGGAGTCACCATGCTTTCATCAAGGGGAAGTCATGTCTGACCAACCTGATAGCCTTTTATGAGGGCATAACCAGGTGCATGGATGAAGGTACAACTGTGGATGTGGTTTATCTTGATTTCAGTAAAGCATTTGACACCATCTCCTACAGCATCCTCACAGCTAACCTGAGGAAGTGTGGTCTGGATGATCAGGTAGTGAGGTGGATTGTGAGCTGGTTGAAGGAAAGAAGTCAGAGAGTTGTGGCCAATGGGACGGAGTCTAGTTGGAGGCCTGCATCCAGTGGATGCATCAGGGTCAGTACTGGGACCAGTAGTATTGAATATATTCATCAATGACCTGGATGAGGGAACAGAGAGCACAGTCAGCAAGTCTGTTGATGACACCAAACTGGGTGGAGTGGCTGACACATCAGAAGGTGGTGCTGCCATTCAGTGAGACTTAGACTAGAGAGCTAGGCAGGAAGAAACTTAATGAAATTCAGCAAGGGTAAACATAGAGTCATGCACCTGGGATGGAACAACTCCATGGACTAGTAGAGGTAGGGGACTAACTTGCTGGAGAGTAGTGAAAGGGAAAAGGACCTGGGGGTCCTAGTCAATAGGAGGAGCCAGCAATGTGCTTTTGTGGCCAAGAAGGCCAATGCCATTCTGCGGTGTATTAGAAGGGATGTGGTTAGTAAGTCGAGAGGTTCTGCTCCCTCTCTACTCTGCCCTGGTGAGGCCACATCTGGAATATTCTCTCCAGTTCCGGGTCCTTGAGTTCAGGAAGGACAGGGAACTGCTTGAGAGAGTCCAGTGCTGAGCCACAAAAATTGTTAAGGGAATGGAATTTCTCCCTTATGAGGAGAGACTGAGGGAGCTGAGTCTCTTTAGCTTGGAGAAGAGGAGACTAAGGGGTGACCTCATTAATGTTTATAAATGTGTAAAGGGTGAGTGCCAAGAGGATGGAGTCAGGCTCTTCTCAGTGATGCTCAATGACAGAACAAGGGGCAATGGGTGGAAGTTGAGGCATAGAAAGTTCCATGGAAACATGAGGAAAAAAGTGTTTCAGTGTGAGGATGCCAAACACTGAACAGGCTGCCCAGGGGGTTGTGGAGTCTCCTTCTCTGGACAAAGGTCTCTTTGGAAGACACCTTTGAGATCATTGAGTCCAACCTATCATCCAACACTATCTAAACAACTAAACCATGGCACCAAGCACCCCATCCAGTCTCTTCCTAAACACCTCCAGTGATGGTGACCCCACCACCTCCCTAAGCAACCCATTCCAATGGCCAGTTGTCGCAGTAGGGTGCAGCATGGCACCCACGGTGACAGGGATGGAATTCAAGCAGGGGGGTAGGGAGCGCCCAGGTCAAGGGCTCCTGCCCGCAGCAGCAAGCCCAGCAGACTGACAACTGCCTCCCTCGCAGCCACACCAAGGGGAGAGCAACGAATGTGAGCTGCGAGGGAGGCAGTCATCAGTCTGCTGGGCTTGCTGCTGCGGGCAGGAGCCCTTGACCTGGGCGCTCCCTACCCCCCTGCTTGAATTCCATCCCTGTCACCGTGGGTGCTGCGCGGCACCGTACTGCGACAGCCAATCACACTTTCTATGAAGAACTTTTTCCTAACATCCAGCCTAAACCTCCCCTGGCACAGCTTGAGACTGTGTCCTCTTGTTCTGGTGCTGGTTGCCTGGGAGATGAGACCAGCCCCTATCTGTCTACAACTTCCCCTTAGGTAGTTGTAGACAGCAAAAAGGTCTCCTCTGAGCCTCCTCTTCTCCAGGCTAAACAACCCCAGCTCCCTCAGCCTCTCCTCATAGGGCTTGTGCTCCAAACCCCTCACCAGCTTTGTTGCCCTTCTCTGGACACAAATTAGGGTTAATAGAGAAGTCGAGAGCCCAGCTGAAGTGCATGTACACCAATGCACGCAGCATGGGCAATAAGCAAGAGGAGCTGGAAGTCCTGGTCCACCTGGTCCACCTGGTCCATGATATAGTCACCATCTCAGAAACATGGTGGGATGACACGCACGATTGGAGTGCTGCACTGGGGGGTTACAGGTTCTTTAGGAGAAACATGCAAGGCAGAAGAGGAGGATGGCTGGCTCTGTATATTAGGGAGTCACTCTCTGCCACAGAGCTTGAGGTGGAGGATGAAGGGATTGAGAGCCTGTGGGTTAAAATCAGAGGGAGGCCTAACAAATCTGACATTGTGGTTGGAGTCTGTTATAGACCACCCAACCAGGATGAGGAGGCAGAAGTTTAGGCTCGAGGTGAGGAGAAAGTTCTTCACTGAGAGAGTCGTTCATCATTGGAATGGGCTGCCCAGGGAGGTGGTGGAGTCAGAACAAGAGGACACAGTCTCAGGCTGTGCCAGGGGAGGTTTAGGCTGGAGGCTAGGAGGAAGTTCTACACAGAGAGAGTGATTGCCCATTGGAATGGGCTGCCCAAGGAGGTGGTGGAGTCACCATCACCGGAGATGTTCAGGAGGAGACTTGATAGGGTGCTTGGTTGCATGGTTGCAACAACTGTGGTGTTGGATGATAGGTTGGACATGATGATCTTGAAGGTCTCTTCCAACCTGGTCTATTCTATTCTATTCTATTCTATTCTATTCTATTCTATTCTATTCTATTCTATTCTATTCTATTCACTGTCCCTGGAGGTGTTCAAGAGGGGATTGGACATGGTACTTGGTGCCATGGTCTAGTCATGAGGTCTGTGGTGACAGGTTGGACTCGATGATCTTTGAGGTCTCTTCCAACCTTGGTGATACTGTGATAGTTTCCAACAAGTCAACATCTTTCCTACAGAAGGGCCTTTTCATATTGCTTACTGCAAATATTGTCAAAACTAAGACACTCAGAATTTGTGCATTAATTACCATAAAGTGAATAGATCCTTTTACCTCTGAAGCTACAGTGGTCTGGTCTCCTTAAACTGGTTTAAATACTTTGCAATATTGCTGTTCCAAGAAGTTGTGATCCCTGGTTTTCAGTGTCATTTCAGATATGTATGCCTATATTGCATATCTTAAGGGACAGTGCTGACAAGATGTGTGGGTTTCTGTGAGCTATAACTTTACGTCTTTTATAATAAGACAATATTTAAAAGGAATGAGCACATTAAATTAGCAGAAGAGGTGTCAGGGATTTCTGTGAGAGCTATAAGAAGCTGTTAGCTACATTTTTCAGAGATATTTATAAAGAAAGTTGAACAAAGCATAAAGGGCAAATAAAACAGATAAATTGCATCATAATCTAATCTCAAATGAAAATTTCTCTGGCTCTTAAAAGAGAGTATCTGGGGAGTTGCAGTATAAGCCAATGTTGACAGATGGTAGGAGTAATTTTAAAATAGTCTAAGGAAGTGTGTAGGCAAGAGAAAGGGAGATGGAAAAACAAAGGAATAAAGAATCTGCATAAAGGTTGTGTTGTAAAATATGATGTCAAGGCAGTACGTCAAGGTCCCGCCTTTATTTCTGTAACACTCTTCAGATCCACTCTGATTTAAGAGTAAAACTTTGTTGTCTGCCAGCACTGCAAGTACAACCCCTAGTTTTAAAAGTTATCTGGATTATTTCTGGCTTTGACACTGACAGTTATAAAGACTGCATTTGGAACACAGCTGAATCTTCTGCTGATGGCATGTGAGCTAGGAAAGAGTCCAGCTCACTGTATTAGTTCTGCAGATCCAACAAGAATAAAAACACTAAAAACCATATTACTTCTGCAGCAACAGAAGCAGAGCCTGGGAGAAGCAGATAAAAAGGCATTTTCACATGGTCATTTGATCAGGACTAGGGAATAAAACCAGCTGTATTCCAAGTGAACAATAGCATATGGACAGTAACAAGAAGCTGTAAGTCTCTCTTGTTTTTCAGTAGTTTCCTGATAGTGCTGTCTGTGAAGTATCTAGAGGCATTGGAACTTACAGGTCATTAAACAAGACTGAATGTTATCTGTGGAGGTTGACAAACTGAAAGAATGTTTTGGTACTAGAATGGAAGGACTGCATTGGATGGGTGCAGGGAGATGGAGAAGAACTTTTTGTGGTAAATTGATTATTCCTTCATTGTAGAACTGCTTGAAGGTTTGCACATTACCTTATTCGAGTCCTTCCTATGGAAGTAAGTATGTGGCAGGACAACAGAGATGGTGATTACAGTTCTATGTTAAATGGATTCTCTAGCATGGGTGCCACACTCATATTGCTAGCAATTTATATGTACTATTAGAATTTTTTAAGTGTTAGTCTCTGAAGTTATTTACAGTGCACTATAAATCACAACATCACACTGGAAGTGATAAACTGCAGTAGGTACAGCACTCCTGAGAGACTAAGGAGGGTGCAGAGCACAGCTAGGACCTTTGGTAAGGCTGGGCAGCAAGCAGATGTGTTTTATCCTACTCCCCTGAATACACAGAGATCATAGTTAGCTTGGTTGTTACAATAATAAGGATTGGGCCAGCCTTTCCTAGAGGGCAAAGATACTTCTCTGAGTTAATTTGCAAGTAGAAAAGGCAAGAGCAGTTGCCTGAACTGTTACTTAGCTGACTAAAAGCCATCCACCAAATATAGGCAGTGACTTTTTAATCTGTCCCTTTCCTCTTCCTTTACATAAACAATAAGAACCAAGTGACCCTAAGTTTGCTCAGCTGTTATCTTTTTTCTGGACTATTATTTTTTGAGAGTCACTCAGTTCCAATGAACTGCTGCATATGGTCCCACATTTGTCCATATATGTAGTAGAATAAACAGCACCTGAGAAATTAGTGTTTCTGAGGTGGTCTTGTACAGTGTAAATGTCCACAGAGATTCAGAGACAGGTACAAACTCTGATTATGTTATTATTTATAGTGTCTCTTTTCATATACTATGTAAAGTATAGGTAAAGAGAACTTCTTATAATACAAACATCAGTTATCCTGTAGCTTATTAATTCCAACAGTTCTACAATTCAAGGTAAACAGTCTTACATTTCCCTGCAGGCAGACAGTGGAACGTGTGACATTACAGAACCAGCTCCAGCAACTTCTAGAAGTGCAGCGATCAGAGGGCAAGTCACTGCCCACATCCCCAAGGTAAGGTGATTGGAATTGTGCTGCAGTCTGGATTTGCAGTTTCATGATTCATCAGCTATCAGAAAAAGATGTGACCTGTCTAGACATAAATATGTTCTGTAAAGTAAAAGTATTTTGTTACCACATGGGCTTGGACCTGAGCTTCTAGAATTTGACAGTGTGTAATGTTGTGTAAATATTGGGGTTTTCACTGACCTTAATAGTCTGTACTTCCCAACAGAGTGAAAATCATATTTACAGTGCAATAGAATATATTTTGTATTAGATGAATAGCAGAGGATTGTAAAAACCCCTAGGATAATTGTAATGGTTGACCTTGTGGTGGTATACCATACTTCACTGCTATCAGTAACTCATAAAGCCAGTAACCAACAAAACCTGCTTTCAGATTAATAAGATTCCTTATGTTCATTAATTTTTTGCCTGCAGTAGCTTTTATAAAAATAAAAAATTCCTGAAATGTTATGTATTGTTTACTATCCTGTCAGAAGGCCCATAAATAGACACAAACTGAGTAACTTTAAAGAGGAGGAAAGTAAAAGTGTCTGAATCTGGAGTCTGCTAACATAGGTCCCTGACTTTTGCCATAGATTTCCAAAGTGATGCATGGAAGTCAAGCCAGCACATGACTTCTCTCTGATAGGAATCTGAAGATGACTTTGAAAGGAATTAACTAACTCCATGCAGAGGACTGATTTTGTCATTCAGTTCCCTCTCTGGAAGATATATACAGCTCTTCTCCTTGTTTCAGTGTTGTTAGGAAGCTACATAAATCATAGAACTGTTTGGCTTGGAAGGGACCTCAAGGATCATCCAGTTCCAACCCCCCTTTTCATGGGAATGTTAAACTATAAAGCCAACATAAAAGCTTCTATACACACTGATGGTCAGAGGTTTGGGTCATCAAGTATAAACTCATAGGATCAGTGACTGCTTTTTTTGAATCCTCACAGAATCTCAAGCTCTTTTTTGGGCAAATGCTTCATGTCCCTAAATTTCATGCCTCAGAGTTTCAAACAAGTGCAGATAGATACTGAAGTCAGTAACAAAGATATTGATATTTGAGAAGTATTTGTAAAGGAATTTCATCTAGAAGATTAAAAGTTTGTGGCTGTAAAGGCCACAAACTCCTGCTGAAGCAGAATACTACACGGGAAAGAGTTGTTTTGTCCTTTTCTTAGAAAATCATGATCTTTGTCTTCCCCGTCTGCCAGCTCAACAGGGACAAATGGACCAAATCCTGTCCTCCAGCTCATTTGGTTTCCATAATTTTTGCTGACTGGTCTTTCCAAGTGGTCTCACATCTGAATACTGTGACTGTATTACTTTCAGTATCAGATATGATCACATGAGAGCAGATCTCTCATCATTCACTATTCCTGTGAAAGGTTTCAACATCTTTTTAGTTAAGTAAGCAAGTCTGAAAATGATACTCTATTTAAAATTCTATTTCATAGTAGACTACTACCTTTCATTCCAGCTAGAACTCACTTGTGGATATTATCATCATCCAAGGATCCAACTGCAGATATAAGAAAACCTATCCCTCTTACTATGAAACTCTACTGTAGGTATCATACTTACTCTTCAGTGTCTGTTTCAGATTGCCAGACAAGAGAAAGTGCAAATTAAATTGAAAATGAGGTGGCCAGTAAACCCTGTGAATTTTGTGCACTGTGAGAATTATAGGCTCATCAGAGCAGAAGTTGCTTGCAAAAAAAGAAATTACATTCATTAATTCACTGCCTCACACTAACTTAAATTTAGTCACCTTGCCCTTGCTTAGAGGAAAAATGTTTTAAAACAAGAATGTGGAATATTGTGAGCTCTGGCATGTATCACAGGGAAAGAAATGGTCTCTATAATTTACATTCTTTGCAAATCAGACTTACTGTTGCTGTTTCCTCACTACTATATATCATTTACAGTTCTAAATTTAATTTATTATTCTAATAGTACCGAAATAAATTCTTGTCACCTTTCTCATGCTTTTCAATATTTCATGTCTGAAAAGGTTTTGAATGCAAATGGCCCTGGCTTTTTACCAAGTCTTACATGGCTGTTATTAATACCAGGTGATGTTTAGATTTGTTAAATGATTGCTATGCAGAGACCTGGTACTTTAGCAGTATTTAGAATAAGCTACTTTTGTATTATGATGTAATTTGGATAATAGGCATTTGGACTTGTGGAGGCTGTCTAGTAAATATGTAAAAGTTCACAATTAGGAAACAGTAGTTTCTTCAAAATTTTTCTTAGAAAGTCATCTTTGGTGTTGAAATAATCATTCCAAGTTTTGATTTTAAGAAGTCTCCTTTGTAAGAGAAAGTGAGGAGATGCAAATCCTAATTAGGACTGGAAGCAGCGTTACATCCTCCTTTCTGCTAATCATAACTGTCGCATCATAGTAATGAACTCCATATGAGTAGTGATGAACAGGATAAGTAACAATAAGCTGAGACACACACATACACTGGAAAGACAGTTTCACATTTTGTATCTGTGTTAATTTGGCTGTGGTATTCCTTCTTTTCGTTTCTTTAAGCATACCATCATCTCCAGCTTCTGGCAAACCCCAGTGGAAACCATCTGAAGCAGAGGAGCTGTCTCCACCAAAAAACAAATTGAACACCCAGGATGGGATTCAGATTCTTGGCAGCCTGGGAACCTCTAGTCGTACTCGAGCCAAGATAAAAGATGAGGACTCTGATAAAATCTTGCGCCAGTTGTTGGGGAAGGAAATCTCTGAAAATGTCTGTATGCAGGAAAAGCTGACTTTAGAATTTCAGGATGCTCATGCATCTTCCAAGAATGTGAAGAAGATTTTGCCAGAGAAAAGAGAGCTGAAGTTAGCCAGACTGAGGCAACTGATGCAGAGGTCACTCAGTGAATCTGACACAGATGTAGCTAATTCTGAGGAGCACAAAAATACCCCTGTGAAAAGAACTGACAAACCAAGGCCTCAGCCCATAGTAGAGAGTGTTGAGAGCACAGAGAGCTTGCATCTGATGATTAAGAAACACACCTCTGCAGCAGGACGCCGCTTCCCATTTGGTATCAGGGTCTCTAAGTCTGTGGATGGCCACAGTCCTTCCCCTACTTCAGAGAGCAGTGATCCAGATAATGAAGTCCCATATCAGTCTGGTACAGTACCTCAGAGCCAATTTTGTGGAGACAGCTGTCCATCCGGCATGGACAGTGCCGCTGCTCAGAAGGTTGCCACCAGCCCTAAGAGTGCTCTCAAGTCTCCATCTTCAAAACGCAGAACCTCACAAAATTTGAAACTCCGAGTAACTTTTGAGGAGCCTGTGGTGCAAGCGGAGTTAACAGAGTCAGAACTAAATGAGGAAAAAGAAAAAGACCGGGGCAAAGGACTTGTGCGGGCTCCACCCAGCTCTGGAGAGCCTGTGGGGGATCAGCTGAAAAGGCCTTTCGGAACCTTTCGGTCCATAATGGAAACACTAAGTGGCAACCAAAACAACAACAACAACTGTCAAACAGCAAACCTGATCAAAACCTCATCAACGCTGCCTTTTACCTCATTAGGAAGGAAGACAGCAGACAGCAAAGGAAATTCGGCAGCTCTCACAAAAGGAAGAAACAAGCCAGTGAGTGTACTAAAAGCAGGGCTTTTTTTCTCTTGTCTAATTCAGTAATGAGTAAGTTTGACAGCTTCTTCATCCTGCCTGTCTATAACAAAAGGATGTACACAAGTGCTTTACTGTAGAAAGTCCTTCCACTGTTTTAACTTTGGAAGCCTTTTCCAAGGAGTGGCAGGTATTGCTTGTGTACAGTTAGTATGCTTAGTGCGTATGGTTCACATGTTCAGTGTTCAAAGCTTTCCACAGAGACATGATTCACCTGCAGATGATGTTTCATGTTTCTCTGAGTGACATCATGCAATAAGAATGTAACATTTGAATCTGGGGGATTGCTGAGGAGTAAATAATGGAAAGGCTAGCCAGCCAAGATTAATGAGGCCAACAGGATAAAAATAAGTGATAGGATATAAGGAGCAAAAATAGCTGAAATGGTCCTTCCTGCTTCTGTGGGAGCTACAGCAAACACTGAGGTGTTGAAACTGTCAATACCCAGCTTTGTCCACCCTTTCCTCATAGCAGAGTATACTTGTCACAGAAGGTACGGTTTGTCTGTAGGAAAATGTACTGAATCTAGACCATCCTTTCTCTGTGGTCAACAGAGTGCCTCTTTCAGGACCCCAACAACAAAAAAACAGTGTCTCCACTTAGTAGACTAGCAAAGAAAGAAAGAAGAGAATACTCTGAATAAATTTATCTTCCAAGGGAAAGGAAGAGGTACTGCATGAAAACACAGAGGTAGGAAATACTGTGAGTGCAGGGTGCTTGTGGAGTAGAGAGGAGAAGTGCAACCATCTGGAGAGAAAATAAAGAGTTGAATGAGGGGGAATGGTAGATGATTTCATCTTCTATGAATAAAGACAGGATAGGAGGGAAGGAATGGATGGAAAGACATGAGGTGAAAGAATAATTTCAGCATGTGAAAAAGAACATAAAGCAGGCCAAGAGGAGGAGGAGGAGGAGGAGGAATAATGAATTATATACTGTGAAGAGTATGACCAGGTAATGGGAGAAAACCACTGGAAAATCTTAGGCACAGAGGAGGCAAAATGAGTATGGAAAAGAGGAGTGGAAAGAGAGAACTGGGAAGCAGTGAACCATCCATATTAGTGGGTACTGCTAGAACAGTAATGCTATGTAGCAGAATGCCAAATGCAATGAAAACATCAAAGGAAACCTAAGAGAGACCAAATAGCTAAATTGAAGTGGAACTACATTTATTAGGCTTTACTCAGAATCACAGTATGAACTACTGATTTGAGCCTTTGAGATGTTACACCATGTAGTCAAAGACCTGATTTAGCATACAAGAATTTTCATAACACAATAGCCATTTTTTTCAGAAGAATGATTCAGATTTTATAGTGACACCGAAAAGACAGTCTGTCTTCAAAGATGTTCTAATAGATTGCAAGGTCATGAGGAGTTTTTGTAGTTCCCTAAGAAATTTGAAGAGCTGGATGAAGTAATTCTAACAGTATTGACACACTATAAAACACATTTTGTCTGTGAAAAAGCCATGTTTGCATGTCGTTGTTTCCAGTATCAACACTGTGGAAGAAATACTTTCCACACCAGCCCAAAAGACATCTCAAAGCTCTACTAACTCAAAAAGAAATCTGTTACAATACTATTGTGGATATTTGATTGCATGTCTTGGTAGACTTCCATGTTGTGCATGTGGTACGCTCAGTGCATGTTTTAACTGATACGATGTTGTACTTCCTTAGGGTCCTTACTTCAGCCACACCAGTCTTTCCTCTAGCACGCTGAATGAAGAACTTCTGTGTAATTATGCTTGGTATGTGCTTATGCATGGTGTCACATCCCTGCTGCTTTGTATTTTCAAACTGCATGTGTTTGCTAACTTTATTCATAAATAAAATACTCAAATTGATTGCTACACAAGAAAGGAAAAAGATAAACATCTAAGTTCCTAGAAAAGTAGAAATTTACTGTGGATTTCTGCTGATGTCACAATTGAACTGGCTACAGGCCTTCAGTTCCAAGCAAGTATAGAAAGTATTCATACTTGTAAACCCACCAGGGAGCACAGCACACTTTGGCTGAGAATTCTGCCTTGTTGAATGAAAGTCAAGTACCAGATGAGAATGGAAATTAAATTTCCTCTCTGAAGGAGAGCAAAAATGGAGTACAGAGAACATGAGGCAGAGTGCTGTACTTTAAGTTTCTAGTGCTCTCCTATTTTCACACATTTTTCTCACTCTCCGTTAGACTGTTTTATAGAAGTCTGATAACTTTGACTGTGTTCAACCTCCTTAACTTAGACATATCCCATCAGGGCTACTCAGGAAGATGGAGGCAAGTCTCTCAAGGTTCATAAAAACATGTTGGAAAATTTGACAAAATTTGTGTATTTTATAAGCAAATGATTTCTAAAAATGGACTATCATTTTCATTCAACTTTTAACATTCACGAATTCTTGTGGGTTTTTTTTGTTTGGTTGCTTTGTTTGTTTGTTTTTGTTAAACCGATTTAAAACCTTTAATTAGGCCTGGAAATGATAGCTGTTCACACCAAAATTATGTATTTGAAGACACTTCTGGTAAAATTATAGAACAGTCATTTTGCAGTTTGGGAGTCTACATTTCTGTCAAGTTATACTTTTGTAAAGGTCTAATTCTTTCAGTTCACTCGTTTTCCAATGCCAGGACCTTCCCCTACTTAAAAATTCAATTTCCATAATAGAAATGGGAGTCTTAAGTCACTAGCACAGTGTGTGTGAAGCCAGAAACAGAACTGTCAAGTTTCCAAGAAGTTTTGCCCTCTCCTGAAAACAAAGAGACAAGTCCAGGGAAGGATACTGACTCCTGCACAGGATCAGTTTGAGGGAGCATCAGTGGGCAGCCTTCAGTGAAAACATCCAGCTGCCTGTCCATAGTGTAGAGTAAGAACAAAGTCATTGATCTTTTACTCTTTTCTTAGAGCCATCTCCTGAATGTAGCCAGTTGTTGCAATTTGGTATTGGCCTTGTGTAAGTGCTCCTGTGTGAAAAAACCCTGGTAGCGTGACATTTCCCCAGAACAAGTGGCAGATGAGGCATATCTGGCTGCCACTGCAGAGCTGCAGAGTCACCTGCTGGGAGGGTAAAGGCATCCTTTACAACTTTTATACACCCCATTTCACCCTGGAGTGGATTTCAGATGTGCAGGACAGGTTGCAATGTTTTTTTCCTCTTTTGAAAAGATTGGGTACTTTCTTGCATATTACAACTCCAAGCAAATGCCTGTAGATTTTTCTGTCTTACTTGCATGCCAATGAGTGGTTCTTTCCCACCATTTAAATCATCTGAGATCTGCAGTACATTAAAGTATGCACTAACTCACCATATCGATACCAGTGCTGTAGCTGCTGCTAGCAACTGCAAAAATTGCTTCATGTGTCAGGGGCAGTCAGCGGAATCTCCTGTTAGGTTTGCATCAGGTTGTAAACTAGGCATGCTTCTAAAATAGTAAGTGTATTTAACTGACAGATACCCCACTGCCAGACCTAGTGCTGGATATATTACTATTTCAAATACATACTCTAGAAACAGGATGTTTACCTGTATCTCCAATGAAATAGTCACGATTCAAACTAGTCCAGTATAAAATCAATATGAAAGTACTTTAGGCCTTGCTTACAGTTCTGCTGTGAATTTTTATGATCATGCATGAGAGGATGTTTAGTATTTCTGTGGTGATTGTAGACTGGAATAAAGCTTTTCTTGCTTACAATAATCAAGCTCACAAGTATGTGAGTTTAAGGCAAATTATTGATGCACATACTCTTGCCTCTTGCTGTTGGGTTTCACCTCCCACTAGTATCTGTCCTTTTTAGCAACAATCCAGGTAGTCATCTCTGCATTGTAGGGGTTTTACTGTTCAGCAGTAATAACTAAAAATGAGCTTATCAGCCTGTTTGGAAGCTTCTTGGGGCTGGATGCTTAACGAAAAATAATTCATCTGGGAGGTTAATTGAAGAGAGGGGGAACATACTGGGAATTCAGAACAAGGACATCTTAAGAGAAGTGAAGAAACAATGTTTTCAAGTACTTAGAAATTAAGTTTTCCACTTTAACTGGCAAGCTATCATTTGAGTGATACACAATGGATAGTGTTGTTTTTTTTTCCATTTCAGTTTGCATAGTGTGGAATTGGAGACACGCTTCAGAGAAATTATCAGTGCATCTAATAAAATCTTACTGGACTGAGATTTTACTTAAATTGCAATGTTAAATGTGATATAGGCTCCATGTCAGACAATTACTGCTTGCCATTTTTCCTATGGCCTTGGCCACTATCTTTTACTTAAGCAAACACATAAAGTAGGTCTAATTAATTAGTCTTTTGAAAGTGTTTTTCTCTAGTGATTCTTAATGAGGACGAGAGAATCCCTTACAAGCAGAGTCAGAAAAAAAAGGGGGATCTTTGTTTGTTGTATTTGGATCTTTGTATCACTCATTCTTTTTCCTAGAGAAATTTTTTGACATTCTCTCCATTGTTACCATAACATTAGGACAGTGTACTGATTGGCTTGGAGTTTTGATTTTACAGTAGGAGCTACATGAAATTCAGCAAGAATCCACAGTACTAAAAAGTATTTTGTGTAGTATTAAAAATTGTTTTGTATGTTTAGAGAAATAAGGCCAAAGAGAAAGATGCATTCAGAATTCAGTACTCACAAATGGAATAAAACAGGGTAAACAAACACAAGGCAAATCCCTCTATGTTGCTTGCATTACCATGAGTAATTTTCTTCTTTTTCTCTCCAGGCTTGATGACATCAATAGGACAAGCCAGAAATCCAACAATCAAAAGAGTGATGATGAGCCAGAGCTGCAGGAATTCTTCCTCTAAACCACATCTCTTGGTGTCTTACTTTGAAATACCTGAAATACATCCTTTTGAAACACTAATATGAGACATAACCCTCACCAGCAAAACAACAGCTGTTAGGATGCCTTAATTTGTATCAGACCATATACAAAACTTTTTTATGATAGATGTGTATATGTAACTTGTTTGTAAGTTGTGCTGTGTAAAGGCATGGGTGAGCAAAAGCAACAATTTGAAAATTGTTATGACACAGGCAACCTCCAAAATGTTTGTTGGGCCACAGAACACATTTTGTACTTTGTATCTTGCATGGGTATATTGTCATATATCTTTCTTTCCCTTTGTCAATGGCATATGCTGTCAAAGTTTCAGCCAGGACTCTGCCTGCTCAGCTCCTCGGTGAGACCAAGGCAAAAGCATTGATAAATTTTTTTTTTGGGGGGGGGATGGGGTTTGAGTATGTTTTGTCTGTTGTTATTTCTATTTTTTGTAAAAAGGAAATAAAGACTGTGTTAATAGCACACACTGAGTGGATATACTTCTTGTATTTTACTTTTTCAAGTATTTAATTGGTCTTTTTGGTGTTCATTTGGTAATGAGACAATGTCCAGTACTAGGACTTTGATAGAATCAGATGAGTCAAGAACTGCTTTAATGGCTAGTGGTTCCTTTTATGGCTTTAAAATGTGTAGAAATAAAAAGAAAGCATAAATGGAGTTTTAAATTACCATTTATTGTTAACTTGCCAAACACTGGCAATGTGCTCAGCTCTGTTCAAATTACCAAATAATCTACTAAAACCTAGTCCATATACTCTCAAAGCTGTCATGATCTTTTTATTAAGTGTTCTTTGAACCTTTCCAAGACAATGCAGTCTCTCACTGAATTCTCTTTGGTTTGGGTGAACTCTGAGTATGTTTTGCAAATGTGTCATGCACCACAACATGCAAAACAGAGTACTAAGCCATCTTTACTTGACACATTTATGTGTGTATGTGTATATTTGCTTTCTTTTGATTGTATTGATCAATCTTCCATTTGAAGACTGCTACAGTTTGATGAGAAAGATCAAAATACACAAGGATTTATTTTGCTGACTGTTCTGAGAGAATGCAGCGGAGTTGTAAGAACTTTGCATAAGAATTTTTTATCATGAAGACAGTCACACAATCATCAAGCGGTTTGGGTTGGAAGGGACCCAACAAAGGTAATCTTGTCCAACCCTTCCTGCAATGAGCAGGGGACATCTGCAGGTGGATCAGATCTTGAATGTCTCCAGGGGTGGGGCCTCAACCACATCCATGGGCAACCTGTTCCAGTATTTTACCGCTCTCATTGTTAAGAATTTCCTCCTAATGTCCAACCTAAATGAACTCTGCTCCAATTTAAAGCCATTGCCCCTCCCTCCTATCTCTTTAAAGATCATGTTGCTCCAGCTTCCCTGCAGTGGGCAGGGACATAAAAAATGCAGGAATTTGCTTAGTCTCAGTAATTGCAGAACTATTAAGTAAATACTGTGAACACTCGAGGATTTTTATTAAATACAAGAGGTTTTATCAAGTACAAGGAACTAGAAGGTAAAGGCAGCCAAGACAGCTGGCTAACATTCAAGGACCACTTCCAAGCTCAGGATCAGAGCATACCAACAGGTAGGAAATTGAAAAGGGGTGCCAGGAGACCCATGTGGTTGAATAGGGAACTTCTGGACAAACTTGAGAGTCTACAGAGCATGGAAGGAGGGGCTGGCCACTTGATAATAAGATTGTTGCCAGAAGATGGAGGGTGACAGGAAAGCTAAGGCCACCTTGGAATTGAACCTTGCAAGGGAAGTTAAGGACAACAGAAAGGGCTTCTTCAAATACATTGCAGAAAAAAAAATGATGGAGGCAATGTATGCTCACTGCTGAATGAGGTGGGTGCCCTGGTGATGGGATACAAAGAGAGTACTGACTGCTGCCTTTGTCTCTGCGTATACTGCTGGCAACTCCTCAGGAGTGTCAGACCCATGAGGCTCCTGAGCACATAAGGATAAAGGATGAGTCTCCCTTGGTTGATGAGAACTGGATTAGGGAATAATTAAGTAATCTGGACATCCATAAATCCATGGGTCCTGATGGAATGCACCTGCAGGGTCTGAGGGAGCTGGCAGAAGTCATTGCTAAGTCATGGGGAACAGGAGAGGCGCCAGGGACTGGAGGAAAGCAAATGCCACTCCGATCTTCAAAAAGGTCAAGAAGGAGGACCTAGGTAACTATAGACCAGTCAGCCTTGCCTCCATTCCTGGGAAGGTGATGGAACAACTTATCCTTGGCACTGTCTCAAGGTATATAATAAGAGGGTCATAAGGAGCAGTCAACATGGCTTTCTCAGGGGAAAGTCACTTTTATGAGGACATAACCAGGTAGATGGATGAAAGTAGAGCAATGGATGTGGTTTATCTTGATTTCAGTAAAGCATTTGACACTGTCTCCCACAGCTGCCTCACAGATGAACTGAGGAAGTGTGGTCTGGATGATCAGGTAGTGGTTGAAGGCAAGAAGTCAAAGAGTTGTGGTCAATGGGACAGAGACTAGTTGGAGGCCTGTGTTTAGTGAAGTCCCTCAAGGGTTGGTACTGGGACCAGTGTCATTCAATATATTCAACAATGACCTGCTAATGACACAAAAATGGGCAGAATAACTGACACACCTGAAGGCTGTGCTGCAATTCGGTGAGACCTGGACAGGATAGAGAGTTGGTCAGGGAGAAAATTAATGAAATACAAGTGTAGAGTCTTTCATCTGGGAAAGAACAACACCATGGACCCTTATAGATTGGGGACTGACCTGTTGAAGAGCAGAGTAGAGGAAAGGGACCTGGGAGTCCTGGTTCATCAAAGGATGACCATGAGCCAGAAATGTGCCCTAGCGGCCATGAAGACCAATGCCATTCTGGGGTGTATTAGAAGGGGTGTGGTTAAGTAGGTCAAGAGAGATTTCCTCCCCCTCTACTCTGCCCTGGTAAGGCCACATCTGGAATATTGTATCTAGTTCTGGGCCCCTGAGTTCAATAACAGGGAATGTTCAGCACAGAGCCACAAAGATGATTAAGGAATTGGAACATCTGCCTTATGTGGAAAAGCTGAGGGAGCTGGGTCTCTAGCTTGAAGAAGGGGAGTCTGAGAGCTGGCCGTATTAATATTTATAAATATGTGAAGGGTGAGTGTAAGGAGGAGGGAACCAGGCTCTTCTCAGAAATGCCCAATGATAGGACAAGGGGCAATGGGTGCAAGCTGGAGCTTAGGACATCCCATGTGAACATAAAGAAAAACCTTTTCACTGTGAGGGTGACAAGACACACAAATGGGCTGCCCAGAGAAGTTGTGGAGTCTCCTTCTCTGGAGACATTGAAAATCTGCCTGGATGCATTCCTGTGTGACCTACTCTAGATGACCCTGTGTTGGCAGGGGGTTGGACTAGATGATCTTTTGAGGTCCTTTCCAGCCCCTAACACTCTGTGATTCTGTGATTTGCTTTCTATGCAATTTCTCTTGCCTGTTTTTTTGCTGCATTCATCTTGACCACTGGGTTTCCTTTCTGATTAGTAAGAAAAGAGAAATTTCCTGAATATGATTCATCCTAGATATTATAGATATCTCATTTACAGGAGTATCAGTGCCATTCTACTTACTAGAAGGGAAGATGAAGTAGTAGAGCTCTAGGAATAGTTACTTAGTCTTTGGATGCCTTTAATTAACTGACATAAATGTCTTAATTTTGGGTCACTCTTTAGAGTGATGTCACATTTGGCCTGAACCAAAATGACAGAATGCCCCAGACACCCTGCTTGTAGATTTCTCATAATCACAATGTACTACTGGATAAAATGGAGCCACTGGAGAGATCAGAAAGAAAACAATCTAACAAATATAAATAATAAAAGCATGCACTTACAAAAATAAAATTCTGAGTTTCTTTCCACGGTTCTTATCTGTGACTTGGCAACACTTTGGTTTTTGAACTAAAGTAATAACCCTAGCACTCTAGCTGACCTGAGCTATGTTGTTTAAAGAAACAACCAAACCTCCAAAAATATCAGCCAGGAATCTCTAACTGGGCCTCCTAAAGTCTGTGTGTATATGAAAAATCTGAATGCAAAGTGAGAAGAGACACACGTACTGCAAGTGCCAGAGTGCTGAAAGAGAGCATAAGAAGGAGAGATCCTCTGGTAGATGGGCTTAAAACAAATCAACAATATTCATTTTTGAGAGTGTGAAGAGTGTTAACTGTGGTCATAGAATGGCAGAAATAGCAATCTTGCTGAGTGGTCCTTGACTGACTGGAGATTTCATGAAGTCTGCCATAGCTTTCTGCAGTATCTCTTTGAAACAAGGGATAAAACTGAACTTCTGTGAAAGAATTTGAAACAGACCAACTATTATCAAATCCTAGAAGAAAGAAATTCCCTGTTCTGGAGACTGAGAATTTAAAAGTCACCTGCCTTTCACAGGGTAGCAATTTCTACAGTGTATACTCTCATACAGTACATAGTGAATCAAATTATGCAAGTTTTGTATGGCAACTGAGATTACTAAATGAGATTGGGGCAGCATGCCAGAAGATGTTCAAGCTCTGTGGTTAAAGATACTCACCAGGTGAATGTTGTGTCACAGACCCCCATCCCACATAACTGTGTAATTAAGTACAGCTGAAGAGGGTTGGGTGTTTCAAGTGAGAGCTACATCGGGGCAGAAAGCAGTTTCAGAGCTAGCTAGTGCAAAAGAAAGGCCAACTTGATGTAAGCATTAAAAGTAGTGTCTGGAGGGTTTTATTTCTGGAGAAGGTGAACTCATGTTGTATAAACTGCTGATTTTGTTCTTTCTAATTTGAAAGCTCTTCCCTGTCTAGGGCCCCAAAGCCTGCACGTGGTACACTGATGTCATGCCTATTAAAGAAATGCTGATTCTGTGATCTTCAGCTGCCTGAAGTGTGCATGCTGCATATTTGTATCTTTAGTAGCTACAGAATCCAGGTGCCATAGTTCCTTCTCCTTGGTTTATAATTCTCTGTGCAGATGCCTCCTGGCACAAGTCTAAATCAGACTTCTATTAGCAAAGCATAAGCATTTCCCAGAGGCAGAGCAACTCATCAGGTGTTTTCCAGAAAACACCTTCAGAAAACATCAGTTAGCCAAAGCTTTTAGCAGGAGCACAAACCCTTGTATGCACTACAGCAATGAGCTGCAGAAGCCAACAGAAAGTGAAACTCTGTTCCTGCAGCTTTCACGCAGTTGACACCACTTTGGTTTTGTTTAAATCCCCACGTGTGCCGCAGGGTACCACAATCAGTGACTAATTATGAAATCTGGTTTTTATAAGCATCTGTTAAAGGTCTGTTGCCCTAGAGAATCCTAGAGTTCCCCCCTGCCTTGTGGGCAATCTCTGGCATGTTGCTGATGTACTTCTCTTCTTTCTTTATAGTTTAAATTACTGTTTGTTGTTTCTGGATGGAGTACATCCGTCCCAGAGGGGGAGAAAGATCTTAGCACATGAGCACAGCCTTTCCCCCAGAGAGAAAAGGATTATATGAAGGGAGTTGGCAGGTCTCATTGACAGGGCTTTAAACTAGATTTGAAAGGGGAAGAGGCTGAAACCAGTCCTCCCAGACAGGAGTCTGAGTGTGGTCAGCTGGAGTCAGGGGTGAAACCAGAAGCCCAGCTGAAGTGCATGTACACTAATGCACACAGTATGGGTAACAAATGAGAGGACCTGGAAGCCTTGTTATAGCAGGAAGGTTATGACATAGTCACCATCACAGAAACGTGGTGGGATGACTGGAGCACTGTGATGGCTACAGGCTCTTCAGGAAAGACAGGCAAGGGAGAAGGGGTGGAGGGGCCCTGTACATCAAGGACGCTCAGATGCCATGGAACTAGAGATTAAGGATGATCAGGTTGAGTGCCTGTGGGTGAGAATTAGAGGGAAGGCCAACAGGGCCAACATCCTGGTTGGAGTCTGTTATAGACCACCCAACCAGGATGTACAGGTTGATGAATTATTCTATAGACAGCTAGAGGCTGTCCCAGGATTGCCAGACTGGGTGACTTCAAACTGCCTGATATCTGCTGGGAACTTAACTCAGCAGTGAGAAGGCAGTCTAGAAGGTTCTTAGAGTGTATGGAGAATAGCTTCTTATCCCAGCTGCTGAGTGAGCCTACCGGGGGTAAGGCATTGCTTGACCTTCTTTTCACAAACAGAGAAGGGCTGGTGGGAGATGTGGTGGTTGGAGGCTGTCTGGGGTCCAGTGACCATGAAATAATTGAGTTTTCAATATGCAGTCAAGCTAAGAGGGGCAGCAACAAAACCTCCACTCTGGACTTCCGGAGGGCAGACTTCAGATTCCTCAAGGAACTAACTCAGAAGGTACTTTGGGAAACAGTCCTTAAAAACAAAGGGGTCAGGAGGGCTGGACCTGATTCAAGAAGGAAATTTTGAAGACGCAGGAACAGGCTGTGCCAATGTGCCGGAAGATGAGCCACTGGGCTAGATGGCCAGCCTGGATGGGCAATGAACTTCTGAATGAATTAAAGGAAAAAAAAGAGGGTGTATCATCTTTGGAAGGAAGAAGAGGTTACCCATGAAATGTTTAAGGCTGTTGCTAAGTCATGTAGGAAAAATATTAGAGAGGCAAAAGTCCATTTAGAGCTTAGACTGGCCTCTGCTGTGAAGGACAACAAAAATGCTTTTATAAATATAGTAATGGCAAAAGAAGGGGCAAGGACAAGCTCCACTCCTTAGTGGACACAGAGGGGAATATTGTAACAAAAGATGAGGAAAAGGCAGAGGTACTTAACACCTTCTTTTCCACAATTTTTAATAGCAAGATAGGTTGTCTTCCAGAAAACTGGCCTCCTGAGCTGGCAGATGGAGGCAGGGATCAGTATAGTTCCCCTGTGATCCAGGAGGAATAGTTAGAGACCTGCTCAGCCACTTGGATCCCCACGAGTCCATGGGACTGGATGGGATCCATCCTACGGTGCTGAGAGAGCTGGCAGATGAGCTGGCCATGCCACTCTCCATCATTTTTCAACAGCCCTGGCTCACTGGAGAGGTCCCAGATGACTGGAAGCTGGCCAACATGGTGCCCATACTCAAGAAGGGCTGGAAGGAGGAACCAGGGAATTAGAGGCCAGTCAGCCTGACCTCAGTGCCAGGCAAGATTATGGAACAGGTCATCTTGAGTGCAATCACACAGCACTTACAGGATGGCCAAGGGATCAGGCCTAGCCAGCATGGATGTAGGAAGGGCAGGTCCTGCTTGACCAACCTGATCTCCTTCTATGATCAGGTGACCTGCCTGGTGGATGTGGGGAGGCCTGTGGATGTAGTCTACCTGGATTTCAGCAAGGCCTTTGACACTGTCCCCCACAGCAAACTGCTGGCCAAGCTGTCAGCCCATGGCATGGATAGGAGCACACTGTGCTGGGTTAGGAACTGGCTGGAGGGCGGAGGGCCGAGCCCAGAGAGTGGTGGTGAATGGTGCCATATCCAGCTGGCAGCCAGGCACTAGTGGTGTCCCCCAGGGACCAGTGCTGGGCCCCATCTTGTTCAATACCTTTATTGATGATCTGGATGACGGGATCAAGTCCATCATCAGTAAATTTGCAGATGACACCAAACTGGGGGCAGGTGTTGATCTGTTAGAGGGAGGGAAGGCTCTGCAGAGAGACCTCGACAGGCTGGACAGATGGGCAGAATCCAACGACATGAGATTTAACACATCCAAGTGCCAGGTACTGCACATTGGCCACAACAACCCCAGGCAGTGGTACAGGCTGGGGTCAGAGTGGCTGGAGAGCGGCCAGGCAGAGAGGGACCTGGGGGTGCTGGTTGATTGTAGGCGGAACATGAACCAGCAGTGTGCCCAGGTGGCCAACAAGGCCAATGGCATCCTGGCCTGCATGAGGAACAGTGTGGCCAGCAGGAGCAGGGAGGTCATTCTGTCCCTGTACTCAGCACTGGTTAGGCCACACCTTGAGTCCTGTGTCCAGTTTTGGGCCCCTCAGTTTAGGAAGGATGTTGACCTGCTGGAACGTGTCCAGAGAAGGGCAACAAAGCTGGTGAGGGGTTTGGAGCATAAGCCCTATGAGGAGAGGCTGAGGGAGCTGGGGTTGTTTAGCCTGGAGAAGAGGAGGCTCAGAGGAGACCTTTTTGCTGTCTACAACCACCTGAAAGGAGGTTGTAGGCAGATGGGGTTGGTCTCTTCTCCCAGGCAACCAGCACCAGAACAAGAGCACACAGTCTCAGGCTGTGCCAGGGGAGGTTTAGGCTGGATGTTAGGAAGAAGTTCTTAATGGAAAGAATGATTTGCCATTGGAATGGGTTGCTTAGGGAAGTGGTGGAATCACCATCACTGGAGGTGTTTAAGAAGAGACTGGATGGGGCACTTGATGCCATGGTTTAGTTGATAAGATGGTGTTGGGTAATGGGTTGGACTTGATGATCTTGAAGGTCTTTTCCAACCTGGTCAATTCTATTCTATTCTAATTTTAACCTCCATACAATCATAACAATGGGTTAGTGAATAGACTTCATGGTGAGACTTCTGCCTCATGTAGACTATAATTCAGCTCCTAGTACCCTTAAAATATTTCTTAGCCTTTTAAAAACCTACTTGATGAAAATTTGACAGAAAAGTCTGTGAAAAAATGTAGTCCCTGTGTTTGTAACATCATACTGCAAGACTTTATTGTCTTATGAAATGGTTTCTTATTGACAACATTTCTCTAATTTTAGTGCATATCCTATTGTAAGTTCAGAATTTTCTTTCTAACTGTACATCAACCACACCCGAGTATAGCTGGTTACATAATTTTGTATAACATTGTTTTTCTGTTTAAAAACACATCTTGAAGTTGCAGGGAAGAGCACAGTTTCTCATGAGAAATATTGCACATACCCTGTGATCAAATTGTCTGTCAAACACAGAACTATGTTCAGTAAAAATGGCCCAAGTGAAAAAGCCTAAGCACTGAATAACCTGTAGTTCATCCTCTGCACAAAATCACTTTCTTGCCCACGGCAGGCATTCTGCCTGTTCTTAATATGTTGCACAGCTTCTTGAAGACAAAGAAATGGTGCTGCCTGCACAGCATCCCTATTCATCCTCCTTGCACACATTTAATCACACATCACCAGTTCTCCAGATACTCCAGATTTTGTTACATGGACTGCTTTTTGTGTATGGACAACTATAAATACTATCTCAAGCCATCCATTTCCTGAAGAAAACATGACTCTTTGTCTTTCATGTCTGCACAGCCACTTCCTTCACCACTCTTAACTGCTAGATGTTTTGCCAATGTGCTTACTGACAAGCAGTGTACAGGAGGAAGGAAAATAATTCTTTTTGATATATTTGTGAAGCTGATAAGAAATTCTGAGGCTGCTAGAATGCAGAGCTCACTTTCATGTATCTCTCTTGTCAGTCAGCAGAAGTGCTCAAAAGAAAAAAAAAAAAAGTAAAATCATGTGGTTATGGAAAGGATGAGGCCTGAAATTACTTTATCCTCCTTCCTGTTTAGTCATGAACATAAATTTATAGGTAGACAGTTGACAGATAATTTTACAGCCTTGAAAAACTGCAGAGTAGGGTTTTCTCAATTCAAAAAGCTTTGCCCCAGCCATTTACATAGCTGTTTCCATACACATGCAGACAGATAACTGCATAGACATTCATACAAAGAAGATTATCTTTACATTTTCCTTTTCAGCAATGGATATAGACAGCAAACCCAGAAATATATTAAACAATGAAACACAGAATTACACAAGTGCAAAGCTCTGAGGAAACACTGAACATTAGTTACTGTTCAAAACAACCAACCAACCAACCAAGGCAAGTGACACAGACAAAACCACTCTCTTCCAGTACACAGATACAAAGGAGAATTGGAGTAAATGCCCCTCCCTGCTACTCTGCCCATTGTCTACTATGGGTAGTGAATATAGAACTGTATCAAAGCGGAGGGAGATTTTGTGTTAGCAGAACTTTCTGCAAGAAATGATAGCACTGGAATCAATAGCCTGGAGTAAGATGTGAGAGAGTTGTAATTGGAGGATTTTAATAACAGATGGGAGAAAAAAAAAGTCAGCAATTACATGACAGCAAACCATCAGAAATGCCATGGGGTAAGCAATTGAGCCTGGATGACCTCCTGAGATCCCTTTCAGGCTGTTCTCTTATAATGGGCCTGTGATTTAATTGTGGCAGAATCAGCTTAAGAGAGAAAAGTCCTGGGGTCTTTACAGATTGTGGCTTTTATATCATTGTCAAGAAAACCAACAATTCTGCCAGAGATTTGTGATATGCCATTTATTATCTGAGAGTACTGATTAAATAATATCCACATAGAAGTTTGCTAGGGAATCAAATAGGTGACTTTAGTCTTCATTGAAAATGTCTACCTGAATTGTAGCCACTTCTGAAGTATGTCTGGTCCATTAAGGAAGCAGATAAAATCCTTAGTGCAAAATGCTTAATGCAAGGCCACGCTTCACTAGAGACCTGTTTTCTGAGCTGTAAGAAAAGGAGGTTCTTTTACAAGATCCTCAGATTTCACTGTTCATGTGGTAGTGGCACAGGAGGAAAGAAGAAAGATCACTCAGTGAGGGTTTAGTGAAAAGGAATATTCTGAAGCAGCAACTAAGGGGACCAGTTTTGGTGAAGAGAAGCTGCCAGTACTCAAACAAGCTGGTGGAGCAAGCGTAGGATGAAAGCGTGTCCATTTTGGGAGTGATCGTAGTTCTGTACTGAGCCCTCAGTTCCCATGTTGCTCAGACATGGATTCTCTTGCTGGAGATATACATGAAAAAGCATTCTACATGTAAGAATCACATAAACATTACAGCGATAAAATGATGAGTTTTCAGCATGGGAAGGGTGTAATGGCAAAGTGGTCTCAAATGCCAGACTTGCTGCTATCAGATTCTGGGGGCACTCCCACCTCTCGTTTAGCAATAGCCACTGTTGTTTCCACTGTCCTGACACCTGCAAAGTGGCAGCAGTGCTGAGGCACAACATGGCTGCCTGCTTTAACAGTTCTGGGAACAAGGCCTATGCAGAAAATAAAAAGACAAACAAACAAAAAGCCAAACTCCAAAACAATCAAACATACAAAACCCCCAAGCGAAGCAGAACAAAAACAACAGGCTGTTGGTAAGCCTTTTCTTGTTTTTCAGAGAGAAGTGCTTGTAAGACGCCCTTGGGTGAATCTGTTTCCAGGTACGGCTAGCTGTCTCTCTTGGGTACCTCGTTCTGCAGAGCACTCACTTGCTGCAGTGCTCACTGTTTACTACTGGTGTCAGGAGCTGATTGATTGATGTTGCTCAGGAAGGTGTCACTTGGCTACACACAATAAGCTGTTGGTAACACCTGTGTTGCTCCGGGTCCTTTAGTTACCTGGGCAGTACCAGGTAAATTAGTCAGCCACGGTCTTTTGCTTCCTGGAGTTCTGATGCCTGACAGTTCTCCTAGAGGAGAAGATAAGCTTCATTCTTGAAGATTTAGACTTCAAATCAGTGGCTGAGGCAGCTGCATTTGTATGAATTACTTTATGAGACACTTTATAATGAGATTACCCTTTAGAACACCCATTACAGATGATTTTACAGTTCACAGTTGTACCTTGACTTCATAAAATCTTAACAGGAGAAAGAGATATTTTTCAAAATCTACAGCCTAAAATTTTTGCATGCCCTGGCAATGCATTTGCAAGAAATAATTGTTAATGCATTGCAAGAAAGAAAGAAAGAAAGAAAGAAAGAAAGAAAGAAAGAAAGAAAGAAAGAAAGAAAGAAAGAAAGAAAGAAAGAAAGAAAGAAAGAAAGAAAGAAAGAAAGAAAGAAAGAAAGAAAGAAAGAAAGAAAGAAAGAAAGAAAGAAAGAAAGAAAGAAAGAAAGAAAGGAAAGAAAGAAAGAAAGAAAGAAAGAAAGAAAGGAAAGAAAGAAAGAAAGAAAGAAAGAAAGAAAGAAAGAAAGAAAGAAAGAAAGAAAGAAAGAAAGAAAGAAAGAAAGAAAGAAAGAAAGAAAGAAAGAAAGAAAGAAAGAAAGAAAGAAAAAAGAAAGAAAGAAAGAAAGAAAGAAAGAAAGAAAGAAAGAAAGAAAGAAAGAAAGAAAGAAAGAAAGAAAGAAAGAAAGAAAGAAAGAAAGAAAGAAAGAAAGAAAGAAAGAAAGAAAGAAAGAAAGAAAGAAAGAAAGAAAGAAAGAAAGAAAGAAAGAAAAAAGAAAGAAAAGTGCTGAGTGCAAAGTGCTGACTGCTCTCACCAAATAGTCACTTGAACGTCTCACAGGCTTGAAAGTGTCTGCCTGCTGTGCTCCCACGTGTCTTCTCCTAAGCTGTTTTTCTTAATCTGTTTTCTCTCTGTAGTATGAAGTAGTTAGAAAATGGTCAGCCGTAGTCACAGGCATGGCTAATCCTGCGATGGAAAATTGCCATCCAGTGACACCCAGTGTCAGCACTGGAGACAACTTTTGCCAGTTTCAGTAGACTTGGGCTGTGTCTTCATAAACCTGACAGTGCTGAAGGTAAGTGCTCTGAAGAGTACTTCAAAACATTAAAAGACACTCTGCAAAGAATACTCATTAAAAAATTCCAACATAGGTATTCAAGCTGAAAGCTTTTGCTGTCTTTGTACGAACAAGACAAGCAAATGCTGTAACACAGTCCACACCAGAAGAAACAGGAAGCCTTTCTAGGTTGAAATAGAATGATAATAATAATTTTTTTAAAGAATCAAACCCAGGCATTCATTCTCCTTTAGCATTTCTTATACTATTACAGCTAACATAAAATGTGCATGTTGTTCATTAGGCAGTGTTAAAAAGACAAAAGATCCATCAGGATCAAATGCTTATGTAGGTTCCAAAGTATTTTGAGGTTTTATTTATAAAAAGTCCATTACTGAAAACATAGTGGGCACTTACTCTTTCCAAATTTTCTTGTTTCCTTAGGTAAAGAAATTTGCCACAAGACAAACAGCAGACATCTTCAGGTAGCTGTTATTCTTTCCACCTTTTCCATATCTTTTTCATATTTTTTTAATAGAAAGAGAGGAGATACTTGTACTTCAACATAAAAATTTAATACCAGATTCTGGGTGTGATTAACAAGTCTGTTACCTGTTTTGAACAGCCTTTAAAGTATGAACCAGGCCATATCCAGCTGAGGCTAAGGGGAAGAGAGTGTGGTTTTGATTAAAACCACAGAGGTTAAGACACTTGGAGATCTGCATTCCTGTTTCAAAGAAGTGTTTGTCAGTAAAGAGGCTACTTTATGGTTCTCCTGAAAATGCAGCTTTTGAAGCTGTTGGAAGTCACCATCTCTTGGACTGTTAAATCAGATATTGGAACAGAATGAATTTATTCTCAGAGTACAGGGGTCTAGAAACAGGAAAAATCCATTTCTAACAGAGAACATTTATTCTTTTATATGTATATATATATGTGTGTGTGTATATCTCTATATATAAGAATGTAAGATGTCACAGAGGTATATGGTATAGTTTGTCAGCTATCACTTGAACAGATTTTGTGCTCCTCATAAACATTTGTGTAGGGTATCATGTCAAATGCTGTATGTTCAGTGTAATGGTAACTTCAAAGCAGTGAAAGTATGTCATGCAAGGCACCAGGGAGCTCTTTAAGAAATGTTTCACATAAAAGCCCTTTTTAGAACCAAAATTTCCTAATGATATATTTAGAACTTGATTCAGCATAAGTTTGGAAAGAGAGAATCACAGAATTGTTTTGTTTGGAAAAGGCCTCTAAGATCGTTGAGTCCTACCACTGGCCTAACACCACCATGGGCATTAAACCACATCCCAAAGTGGCATATCCACATGTTTCACAACATCACAGTATCACAGTTCGTTAGAGGTTGGAAAGGACCTCCAGAGATATTGGGTCCAACCCTCTTACCACAGCAGGATCGCCTAGGGTAGTCTGCACACCAGTGCATCCAGACGGGTTTTGAATGTGTCCAGAGAAGGAGACTCCACAACCTCTCTGGGCAGCCTGTTCCAGTGCTCTTTCACCCTCACTGTAAGCTTTTCCTCATGCTGATGTGAAATTTTCTATGTTCAAGCGTGTACCAATTTTTTCTTATTATTGCACACCACCAGAAAGAGCTTGGCCCCCTCCACTTGACACCCACCCCTCAGATATTTATACACATTGATGAGATCCCCTCTCAGTCTTCCCTTCTCTCTAAACAGCCCCAGGTCTCTCAGACTCTCTTCATAGGGGAGATGCTCAAGTGCCCCAATCATCCTTGTGGCTCTCCATTGGATTCTCTCCAGCAGATCTGTCTCTCTTCAACTGTGGAGCCTAAAACTGGACACAGTATTCCAGGTGTGGTCCCACCACGGCAGAGTAGAGGGGTAAAAGAACCTCCCTAGTCCTGCTGGACACACTTTTCTTGATGCACCCCAGGATACCATTGGCTCTCTTGGCTCAAGGGCACATTGTTGTCCCATGGAGAAATTGCTGACCACCAGCACTCCAAGGTCTTTCTCCATGGAGCTTCTTCCCAGCAGGACAGCCCCTAACATGTACTGGTGCCTGTTGTTATTCCTCCCCAAATGCAGGACCCTGCACTTGTCCTTACTGAATTTCATGAGGTTTGCCTCTACCCAACTCTCCAGCCTTTCCAGATCTTGTTGGATGGCTGCACAACTTGACAGGGGGACAGCCACCCCACCCCCAGTTTTGTATGATCAGGGAAATTGCTGAGGGTGCTCTCAATGCCCTCATCCAAGTTGTTGATAAAAATATTGAATAAAACTGGACCCAGTACTGATCCCTGGGGAACACCACTGGCCACAGGGCCGCAAGACAATTCTGTGCCACTGATGACAAACCTGTGAACTCCGTTGTTGAGCCAGTTTGCAATCCACATCACAGCCCAACCATCTATGCCACATTTCCTGAGCTTTTCTAGGAGGATGTTATGGGAAACAGTATCTAAAGCCTTACTGAAGTCAAGGTATATGACATCCACTACCTACGCATGTGGTCATAGTTTCATAGAACGCTATCAGATTAGTCAGGCAGGATCTCCCAATGGTAAATCCGTGTTGGCTACTCCTGATAACCTTGTCTTCCATATGGTTAAAGATGCCCTCCAGGATGAGCTGCTCCATCACCTTTCCAGGGATGGAGGTGAGGTTGACTGGTCTGTAGTTACTTGGGTGCTCCTTCTTGCCTTTTTTGAAGACTGGAGTGACATTTGCTTTCTTCCAGTCATCAGGCACCTCTCCTGTTCTCCATGACTTTTCAAAAATGATAGAGAGAGAGGTTCAGCAAAAGTTTTTTGAACACCTTTAGGGACAGTGACTTCATCATCTCCCTGGGTAACCTATTCCAGTGCCTGACCACTAATTCAGTAAAGAAATTTTGCCTAATACCCAGTCTAAACTTCCTCTGGCACAATTTCTGGCCATTTCCTCTCATTCTATCACTTGATACAAGACAAGAGACTGACCCCCACCTCATTGCAACCTCCTTTCAGGTAGCTGTAGAGAGCAACTATTTTAGAAATCAGTTTTAGACTTTAAGCTTTGAAATTCTACCTGAAACCCATTGCCTGCAGAATCAAAGTCAATGGTAGCATCACCCAATTAACAACTATAATATTGGTTTCTGTATTCTGTGCTTTTTTTGTGCCACTTCAAGCATGACATGCTTCAGGTTTTAGAGTGTAATGTAGTCTCCAGATGCTGGCACTGAAGTATTACAGAAACTTATTTCAGTAATCTCTTTACAAAGTTATTATTGCAGGGAATAAACTGTTAAAAAATAAGGTTTGCAGGTAAGAAGCAGACATAGTGTGATGCAATCACTTGGAGTTTGAGTGGAAAATGAACGGTATCTCTGTGGAACACAAATGACAGAGAAACTACAGTGGCAATAGACCCACAGAAATGTTTGCTGCCATGTGGCCTTACAGATCACCAGAGGGAGACAGAGTGTGTAACATTTCAGGACAGCTCTGAAAGTGGCAAGAAATGCTCAGGGTAAAGGCAGCACAAGATTATGTGTTTCCAAAACAGTAATGGATAAGCAAAATAAGGAGATTTCACTGTTTTGCTTTATCTTCTTTAGGGTGGCTGTGTGTAAGACAAGAAGTAGAAGAATAACTTTCTATCAGCTGAGAACCAAACAGTCCTGAATAAGCAGACAAGTAAGACAAGAAGTAGAAGAATAACTTTCTATCAGCTGAGAACCAAACAGTCCTGAATAAGCAGACAAGTAAGACAAGAAGTAGAAGAATAACTTTCTATCAGCTGAGAACCAAACAGTCCTGAATAAGCAGGGTGGTTGCTAGTAGCCACTAGCTGCTGGTTTTGGCAAGGATAGAGCTAATTTTCGTCATAATAGCTAGCATGGGGCTTTGTTTTGGATTTGTACTGAGAACAGTATTAACAGCAGAACCAAGCAGATGAGGCCCTCCACAGGCAAATAGAAGCAGCTTCCAGGTCACAAGCCCTGGATCCTCATGGGCAATTTCAGCCACCCTGACATCTGCTGGAGGGACAACACAGCAAGGCATCAGCAATCCAGGATGTTCCTGGACTGCAGAGAAGACAACTTCCTCCTCCAAATGGTAGAGAAACCAACATGAAACGGTGCTATGCTGGACCTTGTTCTCACCAACAGGGAAGGGCTGGTAACCAATGTGAGGCTCAGAGACGGCCTTGGCTGCAGTGACCATGAAGCAGTTGAATCTAACATCCTCAGGGCAATCAGGAGGACGTATTCTAAGCTTAGGACCCTAGACTTCAGGCGTGCAGACTTCGATCGCTGAAGGGATCTGCTAGCCAAAGTGTTGTGGGATGAAGCCCTGAAGGGAAGAGGGACCCAGGACAGCTGGTCAGTATTCAAGGACCACCTCCTCTGTGTCCAGGAGCTATGTATACCTACAAGGAGAAAAGCAGGAAAGAGTGCTAGGAGGCCTGCCTGGATGAACAAGGAGCTACTGGACACACTATTACTTAAAAAGAAACTCTACAGGAAGTGGAGGGAAGGACAGATAGAACAGGGGGTATATAAGGAAGCTGCCCGAGCAGCAAGAGGCCTGGTTAGGAAAGCCAAAGCAGAGTTTGAACTGAATCTAGCCAGGGAGGTTAAAGGGAGCACTAAGAATTTCTATAGGTATATTGATGGCAAGAAGAAGACTAGGGAAGCTGTGGGCCCCCTCAGAAAGGAAAGTGGTGAATTAGTCCCAAGTGATGTGGAAAAGGCTGAGGTACTCAATCACTTCTTTACCTCAGTCTTCACTGCAAGGGCCTCCAGCCACACTCCTGGTGTCATGGCAGACGACGCCAGGGACGGGGAGGAAGAACTGCCCATCGTAAGTGAAGCTCAGGTTCGTGATCACCTGAAGAACCTGAAAGTGTTCAAGTCCATGGGACCCGACGGGATACACCCACGGGTGCTGAGAGAACTGGCAGATGAGGTTGCCAAGCCCCTCTCTATTATATTCCAGAAGTCATGGCAGACTGGGGAAGTCCCCACAGACTGGAAAAGGGGAAACATTACTCCCATTTTCAAAAAAGGTAAGAAGGAGGAACCGGGGAACTACAGGCCAGTCAGTCTCACCTCTGTGCCCAGAAAGATCATGGAGCAGATCCTCCTGGAGGCACTAGTGACTCAGAAGAACAGTGAAGAAGTGATTTGGAACAGTCTGCATGGCTTTGCCAAGGGCAAATCCTGCCTGACAAACCTGGTGGCCTTCTATGAACAGGTCACAACATCAATAGATGAGGGGCGAGCAACTGATGTCGTTTACCTAGACTTGAGCAAAGCCTTCGACACTGTCCCACACCACATCCTGGTCTCCAAGCTGGTGACACATGGTATTTGATGGGTGGACCACTAGATGGATAAAGAACTGGCTTGATGGTTGCACCCAAAGAGTGGCTGTCAATGGGTCCATGTCCCAGCAGAGGCCAGTGACAAGCGGAGTCCCTCAGGGATCAGTCCTGGGACCTGTCTTGTTCAACATCTTTGTGGGTGACATGGACAGTGGCATCGAGTGCACCCTCAGCAAGTTTGCTGATGACACCAAGCTGTGTGGTGCAGTGGACACGCTGGAGGGAAGGGATGGCATCCAGAGGGACCTTGACATGTTGGAGAGGTGGGCACAAGCCAACCTCATGAGCTTCAACAAGACCAAGTGCAGGGTCCTGCATCTGGGTCGAGGCAATCCCAGGCACAAATCCAGGCTGGGCAGTGACTGGCTGGAGAGCAGCCCTGAGGAGAGAGACTTGGGGGTGCTGGTGGATGAGAAGCTCGACATGAGCTCTCAATGTGCACTTGCAGCCCGGAAAGCCAATCAGATCCTGGGCTGCATCAGGAGAAGTGTGGCCAGCAGGTCAAGGGAGGTGATTCTCCCCCTCTACTCAGCTCTGGTGAGACCCCACCTGGAGTACTGCGTCCAGTTCTGGAGCCCCTATTACAGGAGGGATGTGGACGTGCTGGAGCATGTCCAGAGAAGGGCCACGAGGATGATCAGAGGGCTGGAGCACCTCTCCTATGAGGACAGACTGAGGGAGTTGGGGCTGTTCAGTCTGGAGAAGAGAAGGCTCCGAGGTGACCTCATTGTGGCCTTCCAGTATCTGAAGGGGGCCTACAGGAAGGCTGGGGAGGGACTTCTCAGGATCTCAGGTAGTGATAGGACTAGGGGGAATGGAATGAAGCTGGAGGTGGGGAGATTCAGGCTGGATGTGAGGAGGAAGTTCTTCACCATGAAAGTGGTGAAGCCCTGGAATGGGTTGTCCAGGGAGGTGGTTGAGGCCCCGTCCCTGGAAGTGTTTAAGACCAGGCTGGACGAGGCTCTGGCCAGCCTGATCTAGTGTAGGGTGTTCCTGCCCGTGGCAGGGTGTTGGAACTAGCTGATCCTTGTGGTCCCTTCCAACCCTGACTGATACTATGATACTACTATGAATGTTTTAGATCTTGCTGAGTGGTGCTTACACTGAGTCAAGGCCCCTGCTGCTCCTCACACCACCCCAAAAGCAAGTAGGCTGTGGATGCACAAGAAGTTCAGAGGGAACATCCCAGCTGACAAAAGAGGTATTGCAGACCACATGATGTCATGCTCAGCAATAAAACTCTGAGCAAGAAGGAGGAAGGAGAGGTGTTCAGAGTTGCCTTCCCTAATGACTGTTACACATAACGGAGCCCTGCTCCATGGCTTGTTTTGGTTTGCTTGCATGTGTGAGTTTTGCTTTACCTGTTAAACACTCTTTGCCTCAAGCCATGAGCTGTCTTACTTTTGCTTGTCTAATTCTCTTCCCCATCCAGCTGCGAGGGAGTGGGCAAGTGGCAACGTGGGGCTTACCTGCCAGATAGATGGGTTTAAACCACAACAACTTATGCAAACAAAAATGGGTTGACCAAACTGGCAGAAGCACATGTATATATGCTTTGTTGGGGTGTAGCCTCGTTGAAACAGAATGAAAACAGTGCTTGAGACCTCATCTTCAAACCAGAGGAAACTTGTTATTAAAAAGGGCACATATACACTGATATTTGTTTCAAAACTTGTTAATAGTAATACAAATTTTGGTGCTGAGAATACTGGAGAGGGAAGGTGCACTCTTTTTATAACCCCTGTGCTTGTAATTGGCCTGTTACAGCATGGTTGAAAAGACAGCAGAGATATCTCTGCCTGGGTGCCAGGGTCTGACACCTGCAGATCAGTGAGATCAGTTTGTGGGTGATGAAATCAAGCCTTTCCTGTTTCATCAGCCAAAATAATGATTTAGAAGTCTACAGTGGCTGTAGCAATGACTGCTGGAAAAATATCTGGAAGCCAAAATTCAGGGTACTGCTCAGGGCAGATCTCCAGGCAGACCTGCAGATCTCAGAGGTATTACAAATACCTGGATGAAATGGCTTCTCACAGCTACCACAGTTAATCAACATTCTCTGCTCTCAAAAAGTTGGATTTGATAACTGCCTACATGGCTAAACATCATAATTTTGCTTTCTATCTTACCTTATTGATAGGAAAGGAAAAATTGGCAACTTAATGATTTACAAGTAGTTGGGCTGTCAGATACTGGTGTTCCCTGAAACCCCATTCAGTGTCATTTCTGTTGACATGTCTCAGAGCAGAACTGTTCTGTAATGGTCAAGGTACTATGGACTATCAAGTGCTCTGTATTCCAAAACACGCAGAGAAAATCTATCATTTCTTCTGTATGCCATTCATAATCACAGGAGTGGATGGATCATTTACACAGAATTCATTTTAAATAGGTACACTACAACTTTCATCTATTCAAACACAGTAACATGAAGTTATTTAAACTATAGGAGAGAAAACAAACAAGCAAAGAAACAAACAAAACCCACCAAAACACAGCAGCTTCTGTAGCGTGGAAAACCAAAAATAAATTGTTAGTCAGATAGCTAATTTTGTTCTGTTCAGAACAGCACCTTCATGCAGGTCTATTCTATTCTATTCTATTCTATTCTATTCTATTCTATTCTATTCTATTCTATTCTATTCTATTCTATTCTATTCTATTCTATTCTCTCTGGCCTTGGTTCATTTTGTCTGTTGCAACTGCTTTAAATCTAGCTTGGAGTAAGAGTCCCATATGCCAGTGTTAAGATCCGTTTCATTTGTAGAACTGAAACAATGCAATCACTTTATTGGTCAGTCAAACAGGACTAACTGGTTGTTAATTTCTTGATCTGGCTTTATTAAAAAATTTTCACATTTAAGAATAACTTGAAACACATAAGCAGATACATACTGTTCTCTTATTCTGTTTCTTCTCAGATTTGACAAGTTTCTGATATTTCTCACATGCATTCTACATAGTAGGTAGAGAAAAAGAGCCATATCTGTATTTTTACAAGTAGTACACACATTCATCTGAACATCACCTGAACTGGAAGTTTCTGTGCTAGCATAGCATGGTTTGCTTCAGGAAATTGTTCTGTCACTGCAAACAGAAAGAGGAACAGCACCAAAAAAAGCCTACTTTAAAATCACTTCAGAAAAAATACCCTACTGGTATTTTATCTTCCCCCTACACCCACCCTGCTTTTATTTAGTCATTTACACTGTATCCATCATTATAAAGTTTAGCCATCTGTACAGTGTTGTATGAGTCAAATATTCCTTCTAATGAAGTTCCTTAGGAATTTTGTCATTAATTTTCAGCTATACTGGGAATTTTTCCCTCCATTTACAATTAAGTAATATCTTTCATCTCCAGAGATCCTCACAATTTCTCACACACTGTGGACCTGCCTCCACTCTTAGATCTTCAAAGTATTTGTCTCCAATGATGTGATTTAAGATTCAGTTCACTTCCTGCAGTCTTGGGTGCGTATATATGATGTTTTTGTATCAAAAGCAAACACAGTTTTGTGTCAGCACTTGAGTCTGTACATGCACAAAAGCAGGCTGTGTATTTTAAAGAGCCATTGTTTCATTTACTGGCAGAGCATAACACGGGAGAGGCTGATGGGAGGCAATGAAGATAATTAACTGTTTTGGCCTGTGAGTCAGGAAGATAGCTGAGATCCAAAGATGTCATTTGACGTTTTCTCACCATCTGCAAAAAGATTTTCTCAGCTGGTTGGTATAGGCCTCTATAGACTGTGAGTGAGCTCATGCCTGTGTCTGTCTCACAGAACTTCCTGCTGCAGTTGCTGGAAAGCCCATTTTCTCTCTGCAGTTTCAGGCATCTTTGCAAAGAAGCGACTGTTACAGAATGAAAGTGGAACACACAAGCCCTTCCTATGAGAGGAAAACTAGTTGTATTCCTTTTATTTGGTTTTGTGATAAGAAAGGAAGGAAGGAAGGAAGGAAGGAAGGAAGGAAGGAAGGAAGGAAGGAAGGAAGGAAGGAAGGAAGGAAGGAAGGAAGGAAGGAAGGAAGGAAGGAAGGAAGGAAGGAAGGAAGGAAGGAAGGAAGGAAGGAAGGAAGGAAGGAAGGAAGGAAGGAAGGAAGGAAGGAAGGAAGGAAGGAAGGAAGGAAGGAAGGAAGGAAGGAAGGAAGGAAGGAAGGAAGGAAGGAAGGAAGGAAGGAAGGAAGGAAGGAAGGAAGAAAGAAAGAAAGAAAGAAAGAAAGAAAGAAAGAAAGAAAGAAAGAAAGAAAGAAAGAAAGAAAGAAAGAAAGAAAGAAAGAAAGAAAGAAAGAAAGAAAGAAAGAAAGAAAGAAAGAGAGAGAGAGAGAAAAAGAGAGAAAGAAAGAAAGAAAGAAAGAAAGAAAGAAAGAAAGAAAGAAAGAAAGAAAGAAAGAAAGAAAGAAAGAAAGAAAGAAAGAAAGAAAGAAAGAAAGAAAGAAAGAAAGAAAGAAAGAAAGAAAGAAAGAAAGAGAGAGAGAAAGAAAGAAAGAGAGAAAGAGAGAAAGAGAGAAAGAAAGAAAGAGAGAAAGAGAGAAAGAGAGAAAGAATGAAAGAAAGAAAGAGAGAAAGAGAGAGAGAAAGAGAGAAAGAAAGAAAGAGAGAAAGAAAGAAAGAAAGAAAGAAAGAAAGAAAGAAAGAAAGAGAGAGAGAAAGAGAGAAAGAAAGAAAGAAAGAAAGAAAGAAAGAAAGAAAGAAAGAAAGAAAGAAAGAAAGAAAGAAAGAAAGAAAGAAAGAAAGAAAGAAAGAAAGAAAGAAAGAAAGAAAGAAAGAAAGAAAGAAAGAAAGAAAGAAAGAAAGAAAGAGAGAAAGAGAGAAAGAAAGAAAGAGAGAAAGAAAGAAAGAGAGAAAGAATGAAAGAAAGAAAGAGAGAAAGAGAGAGAGAAAGAGAGAAAGAAAGAAAGAGAGAAAGAAAGAAAGAAAGAAAGAGAGAAAGAAAGAAAGAAAGAAAGAAAGAAAGAAAGAAAGAAAGAAAGAAAGAAAGAGAGAGAGAGAAAGAGAGAAAGAAAGAAAGAAAGAAAGAAAGAAAGAAAGAAAGAAAGAAAGAAAGAAAGAAAGAAAGAAAGAAAGAAAGAAAGAAAGAAAGAAAGAAAGAAAGAAAAGAAAAAAGAAAGAAAAAGGGAAACAATTCAAAAATAATAGAAAACTGTTGATAATCCCTCTTGTATTTCCATGTTTCTTGCTGGAATCTAAATTGCATCAGCCACTAATTGCTCCTCAAACTCTTCTTTAACTTTGCCTGTGTTCTTGCCCTTTCCTCTCTTGAAGGGAAGGAAGAGTTAAGTCCACGACCTAACAGAGTAGTAATAGTTCTTCCCAGAAGACAAGTCACAAGCAAACTATTTAATGTTAAACGTCTCACTGAAGAATTGGTACACGAATGAGACATGACTTCATCCTTTAACCCACATGCTTCACTGGTCTAGGGAACCCTGGTGGGTTTGGCCCATTTTAGTCATAGTTGTCATGGGAGATCCTTAATGACTTAGTAAGGTAGCTTCAAAAATTTCCATACAAAATCCAGCATATGGCATATTTATTGGCAACTGTTAATTCCCCTAGGAACTAGTTCTGTAGCAACAAATGATGAATTATGTGGCTTCATAAGCACTCATGTCATCAAATGCACCATTGACCTTTTTGCATTTTCAGGGGGATTTTCTGCTGTGTGTAGTTTCTCTGGTTTGGAAGCAAAGCATTTTAACAACATGTCCTGAAGGAAACAGGTTATCAATAATTTCAGTTTAGGTTACTGTAAAAGTAACTGTTGCTGTAAATGAGACACATAATACTGGTTAGGCATGTCAGCAATCCAGGGTTTATCTCAACTTAAGCATGGGCTAGAAAGGAACACTAATACTCCTATTACACAGACACAAAATAGAATTCCTTAACAGGAGGAAAGAAATAAGAGTAGGTCAGATAGATCTTACAGTGTCAGAGGTAAAAAAAAAAAAAAAAAATGTTCATTTAAAGAATGCTTTATTGGAGCAAGAAGTAGAACTAGGAAGATATTTCACTTCACTGAATACATTCATTATACATTTTAACAGAAGATGCCTGTAAAGTAGCCTAAAGTTAGCAACAAAGTGGATCAGTCCTCATCTAGGTTAATCTGAGAGGTGATCTTCATCTGTTGCCTGGACCCTGTGATTATAATTTTGGCTTGTTAGGACATTGGAACTCTAGGAACTGTAGTGAGAAGTGGAGAAAGGCTGCCTGAAATGACCATATTGAGAAAGAGAGCAGGAAAGATCAGGATATGGTCACGTCTGGCTGCCCTCATAGCTTGAGACTAATTTGCCCACAAAAACAGCATCTGAATCATCAATTCAGCAAAATAAGACTGCTGTTGGAACCAAAGCATCATTTCCAGCAGAATGGTTTTCCAAAACTAACATTTTAAGTTACAGAGGATCAGCTATTACTAAATGTATGTCACACACAAAGCTCTGTGTGCACAGTATACAGTGGACAGTGGATGTGGGTACCACCGACTGCAGAGGCAGGACAAAGGATGTTTTCTTTTTCTGTGTTAAATTAAAACATATACCCTGTGTTGAGCCAGCTGATGAATTTGAGCTCTTCCATCCTTGCCTTAATCACTACCAGAGTCTCATGTACCCAGAATTATTTCTGAAAGTGGTGCTAGAACTGCTATCAGGCCAGGCAGCAGACATGGGAGTAAATGAACCTATGTTTCACAAGATGCATCTACTGCTGTGTGAAACCAAGGAGGTAATCCAGTTATTTTTGGTCCTGGTCTCTCTCTGCACTGTTTGCATTAGCTGAGATGAATTAACATAACGTGGTGTTGCAACGCATGTACGTGCCCCAGAGCTGAGTGCAGGCAGGTAGCGGTGGGAAACACCATTCCTTGTGAGTGAATCTGTAGAAGATGTGCAAGTAAACATCTAGTTAAAATACTTCAATTGTCATTTACTTGTGTGGCAAATGTTGGCACAGTATTGAGGAACAGCTAATAATAGTTTATCTCATATTGCACTGGCACATTATATGTTCCTAACATCAATGCTAGGAATTGTTTCTTTGGTTTAACATACTTTCTACAGGGCTTTTCTCCATGGCTTGATTGAGCTGGACTGTAAAGGCTGAACAGGGCTGCAGATGAAGTTCAGCTACAAGTATGAAGAATGACCATAACCATAGCATGGGTAAAGGAAGCCGGGCACTTCTGCAGTTACTCTCCCAGCATATGCCTCAGGCTGCCCATCCACATCCACAGGGATTCTTCACCAAAGGCTTCTCAGTCACCTCCTGTGTCTCTGCTGCTCACCTTAGGACCCAAGGTAAATAGGATCCTATTCAGCACTACAGAAACAATTCTTCATATCCCACTCACCCCAGAGGTATGAAGCAAACCACACTGGACCAGCATAGAACACTGAAAAACAGAGTAATTTAAGCAGACTGAGTTGCTTGGCACTTAGGCTGCCAAGAGAATTTTTGGGCCCTGAGAACATCTATATGCTCTGGGTCTGGGCTGCCTTCTCCATCCCATCATGACTAATGGTCCTAATTGATTGGAACTGCCAAGCCCGGCTGCCAAGCAGAATATTTTTACAATCCTGTTCTATTTATGTACTGACAAATACAAAACTCAGTGTCAGAGAAGAAAGTGCAAAGCAGAACTGCAGGAAAAAAAAACAAACTGACAGAGAGGACTGTGAAATGATGCAGACAAGGCACGGAAGGGTGGTTGGTACCACATGTGAATACCTGTTCCTGGTGCATGTGCTGAGAGCACTCCTAGAAACAGGCCTCTGAAGCAGTATTTGACACATATTTTGAGAAGCTGGCCTCTGCTGGAGACACACTTGCTTTCCTGCTGAAAGACACCTCAATTTGTCATCTTTATCAGAGCACTTTTAAACATAAAACCAAACCTGTTACAAAGTGGCAGCCACAAAGCATCTCAGTAAGAGCAGACTGACTTCATGTCCCTTTTCAGGCAGCACTGCAGCTTGTTTTAGTTAGGCAAAGGAAAATGTGGTGTCCTGGTTTGATTTCTGCTGCTAGCCAGAATAATCACAGAATCACAGAATCACCAAGGTTGGAAGAGACATCAAAGATCATCAAGTCCAACCCATCACCACAAACCTCATAACTAAACCATGGCACCAAGTGCCACATTCAATCCCCTCTTGAACACCTCACTGCATGTTCACTCATTACAGAGGAATCCACTCAGAGGAGCAGTATTCTTAAGGCTACTTTTTACATTAGCATATGATAATCCAACCATTTGCCACAAATGACTGGATTTCTCTTTCATTACTATCTAAAAAAGACAGAGCAATAGTGTCAGTTTCTCTCGCAACACCACCTCAGTTCTGCTACTTCATGTGCTCTGACCATAAGCCTGCTTGTCTTATCCTTCATTCAGATGAAGCTGTCTATCCAGTTGCAGTTAACCTTAGTTTTACAACTGCACCAAGCTTAAATGAAACTCTTGGGAAAAGCCAGAGGCCATCTCGATTAGACCCTAGGGGGCAGGAAGATGAGGCTAATCTGTAAAGTGATGATTTTTACTTTATCTTTGGATTTGCTCCTGTTTTGCTCTTTTGATATTTAGCATTATGGAGTTTCGTTTCTTGCCAGTCTCTGAGCCCAACCTTTCCCATAGCAGCAGCTGCCTGCAGCTGCCCATCTGATAAAATCAAAGAGTAACAGCGAGAAGTGGATGCATTTCCCATACTTGGTAAAATCTTTGGTGAGCTCTTACCACATTTTCTTTGGGTTTCTTGACTGTAACAATAAGCAATGAGATGCCCAGGTAGACACTGGAAGCATATAAGGTTGTCAAAGAACAACAGCAAAGTGAGGATATTCAGAAAGAAGCTGTGGTACTCTGTAAGTAAATGCAGCTGCCATCACAGTGAGGGAGGTAGATTGGCCCAGAATTTCTTTACTGTAGTAAGACCAGTGCCCCCCTCTTATGCATGAAGTAGGCAGTCTAATCTTTTACGTGATCCAGCAGGAATGTTTTATAAATGGAACTGCCACAATGTTATTTCAAACTGTAGAGCTGTGAAGATGATTGCTGACTTTTGCCTTTTTGTCTGTCCCCAGGTATGAAAATTGACTGTCTATTGATTGTATGTTATATTGGCTTGCTGTTAACATCATACATAAGGACTGTATACCTGTCTACTTTTTCATAGCCCTGGCTAAGATAAGCGACTGTCCACAGGGAACGAGTACCCTATATGTTTTCCCATGCAGGTGTTGGTAGCAACAGCAATGGGGAGAAACATGACCAATTCTCATGTGATGCAGCTTGAAATTTTGGCATGACTGGGTAGCGATGAGCACAAGTTGCGGGGCTAACGGGGTGGGGGAAGTGAAGTGACCTATAGAATCATAGAATAGTTTTGGTTGGAAAACACCTCTATAAGATCATAGAGTCCAACCATGGTCTAATTCTACTAAGTCTGGTGTTTGACCATGTCCCCTAGCATGACATCCCTGCATGTCTGGTCTTGTCTACAGGGGTGAGATGGGAGCAAGGAACTCAATCAGCATAGCCACTGCAGAAATGGTCGCTAATTTGTGCATATTTTAAGTTACATTTTGCAATCTCGTCTTTCCTTCCACGCAGCCTTGCTGAAAAGAAGAGACACCAAACTTTCCTTCACGCACTCTTCCAGCGGCTTTAAAAATTCGTTCTGAAACAACAGCGCAGTGTCCAACAGCGCCGGAGCGGGCCTCAAAAAGCCTTTTCGCTGGAAACTAATTTCCTCGCTGAAGGCAGCAGAGGGAGCTCTTACCCCGTAGAGAGGCATCGACCACCGGCTCCTGCTGCCTGCCGCGGAAGCGGGATGGAGCGGTGCGCCCCGGCGGGCGCTGCGCGGCGGGGCTTACCTCGCTGGGAAGGGCCCCGAACTCCTAGAAGCATAGCAAGAACCCCCACACCCAGCGGGGACGGGAGGCCCCGGCAGTGCCCCGCGTCCTTTCCGCTTGCCGTCTGTCTGCGAGCGGGCAAGCTGAGGGGCGGAGGAAGGAAATAAGACTTGCTGTGACAGTTTAGACTGTCACAGGATGCGCTGAAACGTTTCCGCGACGCGCGAGGTGATGCTCGGCGGAGTCCTGCCTAGGCTGCCCTTTACGAAACTGAAATTAAAGTTAGCAGCCCTGGAGACGCGTTCCTGGGGGCAGCTGCGTTCTCCTCTCCTTCCGTGCACCAACCCTCCTTCCTCGCAGCACCCACTCTGAGACAATCCTTTTCTGCACCACACCCAGTGACTGGTACAGGCATATCGGGTGGCTTCTTTTTTTTTTTTTTTTTTTTTTTTTTTTTTTTTTTTTGAACAGGCAAGTCTCAAAAAGAAGAGAAATCCAGTGAGATTTAATTGCTTCCTGTCTGATTTTCCAGGAGAGTAACGTGGAGTGGCATGTTTGCATCATCATGAGTCAGGAACACAAAATGCGAACTTTCCTGAGTATTTGAGCCTTTGTGTATTAAATGTGTTGGATGAAACTTGTAAAATCTATAGAATGGATTTTCACTAACAAACCAGTATTTTCCAAATCACAGAGAATTAAAGGATAGATAGTGAAGAATTGATTTAGCACTCATCACCAGAGTTTGCTTTATCTTTGGGCATGACTCAGTAGCACAGTGTTAATGCCAACTGGATGGTGTGCAGATGTATCCAAGATGGAACCTCATTGCAAGACTCTGTCATAAAGTACAATAGTTATTACAACTGTCACTGAAGAAGAGTTTGTTTTGGTAGGTATTATTTCCTGAAGTTTCATGTTTTATACAGAAATAAAAGAATGAAGAGTTATTCACACTTACACCATTTGCATTTAATAAGCAGGCTGTCAACCTGGGGTCAAGGAGAAGGGCTGGAGAGAGAGAAGTGGTGGAAGTAAAGAAAAGACGGAAATGTAGATTGTTCTCAACTCTGTGTGTGTCCTTTTGGCCACTTCATGTCACCCCATTTGTCAACCTAGAGCCTTGGAGTCATTTGATATGATTATGAGTCAGTGCAGCCAAAAAGCCCAAGGAGAATGTGGGACTTGGGCTGGCAATTGTCACCAAGTGATGCTCTAACACCAAACATGTTTCTAGTGAACTTAGTGCTCAAACTTTCACTGAAACTGAAACTTCAACACTTCTAATGCTTCTCTGGCTTGGGCAAGTAAGCCCTGCTGCTCAGGGTTTCCTGACGGAAGACCAGCAACTGAGTAGCTATGTGACTCCTGTAGCTTAGAAACATCACATCACCAATGTTGCTTCTCCCAGATCTGTGCTCAGAGCTGTACCTGAGAATGTCCCTTCAGTCACTTTCCCATGGGACCATGGGCTACAGATGCTACAACTACCTGGAAAGAGCTAAACTCCCTTTGATACTTAGCGTGTCATCAGTATAATTGTACCTTAGAGTTGTCAGTGATTCCTGATTTCACAATAGGCCCCGGGGTGAAGGGGGGAGGTAAATTTAAATCAGCATAAATAATGTGCATTAATGACCTGGGAACTGATCTTTCACAATTTCCAGGAAAACTGTCCTTTACTAGCTTGCATTGGGCTGCTGAAATGCTGTTGCTAACCTGATACTACTTCTTGTCCATCTTGAATAAAGAGGTAGCATTTGATTTGGAAACAGTACATTTTTTATTTTAAATGGAATAGGAAAAATTGATTTTAAGCTCTAATTGCATACATGTCAAATAACATGTCACATTTAAAGGCTGTCATGGGAACCAACTTGTGTAATTGTATATGGACAGTGTTATCTAATTTACCCTGGTTTGTATGATTTACTGGTATGCTTTGCTGTGGGTTTCATTATTTAGTTCTTTGATAATCTCTTTTCTTTCTGGTGTGATTTATGATATGGCATTTCTGCTTGTTTTATACCAGCATGTTATTTTGTCAATCAAAATCTCTTTGTGCAACAGCAAAATACCAAAAAGATAGTGGAGAACAAGCCATAGAGTGTATCTAATGTTTGCTTTAAACAGATTATTTATAGGGAGATGTATCAGAGGAACCAATTTGTGAAATAATGGTTGGTTGTATGTAAAGAACAAATGCTGCAATCAGCACTCTGTGGGTTTGCTTGCATATGTTTTGTGGATCTGCACAGTTGTCTAAATGATTAATGAAGACAAAATGAAAATTCTTTTTTTGCCATTTGAGCCTTTGTACTTTTCCTTTCTCTCTCCTGATGGTGGAGTTGCATTCTCTGTCTTTGCTGCATCACATTTCCTCCTCACCCTTCTAGCCTTATCTAGGACCAAGCACAGAAATGGTAGAGGAACTGGCTATTGCCGTTTCTCCTGCGCCGGCTACTTGCTACAGGCTGCGGACTCTCCACAAAATAAAACAATACAGTGACAATGATGTGAATACTGTTACAAAAATTAAAGAGAACTTGTAAGGATACCCAATACTTACATGACAATTTCATGTCAAGTTCTTTCCACTTTATTATAGCCAATTCTGTTAAGACAGGCACCCGTTCAGACAATCAGCTTGAGTCCTAAGCAGTTGAATGGTGATATATAATGCATGCAGGCAGCCTTCTTAGATCACTGCAGAGGGCATAAACATAGAGTTTAGCTGGTGCCATTTAGTTTCTAACCTGTATGATTTCATGGTCCCATTTCTGGCAAAATTAGCCAAAATAAAATTGGTTTCTATAGTTTCCAGTTCTCGTATTATATCAATTTATCAGCTACAGCATTAAATTCCTGATTATAATCTCAGTTATTTACTGTACATAAGATTTGGATGTCAGCATGACATAATCGACACTGTAGATGGTTATAAGGAAAAGAAAGGAATAAAATTACCTCTGTTGACAAGGAACAAACATTTGTGGCTGAAATAACTTAGAAAGCTGGAGCCTTTTTGTGGGTTTCAGTGAGCTTTGGAGGGAATGTAAAACACATAGTACAATATTACATAAGGTTATACCTTTAATGCATCTCATGTGCTTTTGTCAAGGAGAAAAAGTGAATCTATTTTTAGAAACAAACTTCTCCAAAGAAAAGGGAGCATGAGAAAGTGCAGTTCCCAGCCAAGCTGTGATTTGATATTTCCAGATTGAGCAACCAGAAGGCTTGATGGCTCTACTCGGAGTTATGGGTTTATGTTCTTGCTTTCTCCATCATTATCTCTGTGTTCACAAGTTCAGTGAATGCTAAGCATTTAACCAAAACTTGACACCTAAGTCCCTTACGGCAAGAAAATTGCAAAGGTCTAGGTGACCTTAAAATTTACAACTCAAACAAAAGCAAGAAAAAGAAAGAAACTAGCATAAAATCAAAGCTGCTGCTAAGGGTAATCCAAGGGTATCCTTGTTGTTATAGAATACCTAGACAATTAAAGAGCATTTTCTGAGGATATGAGAAGACAAGCAGGGTGCTGGTTTAGGCAGAGGAAATAAACAGGTATGGTACCTTGTTATCTTCCTGACAAAATGTAAAAATTCAAAAAATTAACTGCGGAGGCAGTGTTCAGAGTGTGTATAAACCAAAGGCTGTCCCTTAATCCTTTACTAATCCCTCACTTATCTCTCCTACCGTACGTGCATTGTTAACAAAGATACAAGCAGAGACAGCAGAGACACGCAGGCACTCTAAAGGAGTTAAATTCCAGCATCTCAAGTACAAAATGCAGAATACCCTCTGCTGAACAAAAATTTTTTACTGATCATAATAAAGTTAATTTTTAAGATTTATAAAACATTTTCACAGTAGCTAGTAGCTCAGGTATGCATATTTCTACATTATTGATTTTTTTGTTTGTTTGTTATGGTATATATATATATATAGAGAGAGAGGAGGTTTTTAAAGATAATGCAGTAATCACCTTTGGATTATATCAATGTGTTAAATTCTCATTATAATTCAGGAGTACATAATAATAATGCAATTAAACTCCTGTATTTTAATATGTATTTTATGAGAGAAATTGAGATCAAATATTTCTCTTTTGGTAGAAATATATTTCTAGTAGAACAGAAGCTGGTCCCTGAGTGATACTGCAATCCTTTTCTGAAATTTGGTTCAAGATAAAGGCTGGTGGAAGTAATTTCAGTTATTGAGAGTAAATTCACTGTTTATATCTGAAAAACAATTTCTTTATGAAAATAACAAATTTGGCATTTAAGTGTTACAGAGACCTGCAGGATTTTGACAAAAGGCACAACACAACTTTAATTTTAAATCTGCCTTATTTCAGACAATTTGAGAGAGATAAGACTACAAAACTAAAGCACAACTTTGTTTAGCTTAATAGTGTGGGTGATTTTGTTGTTTGGTTTTGTTTATTTGGTTTTGTTGTTATTTTATAAGTTACTCCTCTCTGATTTAAAATTTGCAGTGAAGGGGAAAACCTTCAGCGATAATGTTTGTATAATCAAGTGTTGTTGACTCTACATCCTTCAGCCCATATTTTAATGGCTAAATCTGAAGGATTATCAAGTCATCAAGCACAGAGGTGTCTGCGACAGTATTCTTTAATGCTAGACATTTGAATGAAAAATCTACACAGCTGCTCATTGTATGTGTGATGCAGCTGCTGGAGTAGGTATGAAGCAAAGTTACAAACAAATAAATTAAAAACAAACAAACAAAAAACCCAACAAAAACAACCCAACTCTTTAGAGACTGGATAAATAGTAAGAAGCATGTTTAATACAACTAATTTATAGATGAATGTGGTGCCAAGCCAGAATACATTAACAAGGTAAGGCTACAGGGTCTCTAGGTAAGATAATATATTGCTTTCATTAAAAAGCAATCTGCATGGACCATATCCACTAACACTGGAAACTCTGCAGCTGTCACCTTTATCAGGGGAACAAGAGCAAGCCACTACATTTTAATCACTGGAGTTTGTCAGGAACGAAAAACAGCCAGCTTCCCACAAATCAACAGACATGTATCCTGATAAGGAGAGTGAATTGGAAAAGGACAGCTACACCCCGCACTACACCACCTATTCTGGAGTGATCAAAGCTCTGTAATTGTAGCAGATAAATCTACTGAATTAGGCTTTGGGATGAAACACTCATCTGAAACACTTGTCTTTTCACAAAACAAATGTATGCTTATTTGAGTCATCTGTGACATATTTCACTTTTTAGTTTTGAGTATTCCCAGTAGTTCATAAAAGGCAGCAGGAGAGAAAAATAAAATGTTTGTATCCAAAATCCAGCAGTACTTTTCCCAAAATCTCTTTCCTGATCACTATACAGTAATTTAATATCTCCACTGCAGTTATGGAACTATTCTTTTGAGCATCTCTGCCAATAAAAGTAAATATTATTATTTGTTTCTACTCCTAGTCTTTGAATTTGTCATATCTGATATAAATGAGGCCAGATAATATTTTCCTATGGTAGATAATTATTCTTCAAAGAGATGGCACAAAGGCATTGAGAGAGGCAATGCTTGGGATAAGAAGAACTTGAAGACTGTTGCAGAACACATATTATGAAAGTAAAATTGTAACCTCTAGTGCAATTACATTTTCATGATAGCTGTATTGTAGGTTATGATAACAGATATGACCCTTATAATGGATACTATAACAAGGATTTCCTGTAATGAAAGAAGTATTAACTGTATTAAAACTGTCATGGAAAATTATTTTGTCCAAGGAAAACACAGATGTTTTTGCTTGCTTGTAGAGGGATGACAGTAACTTCTTTTTCAGACTGCCAGGGAAGAATTTACTTTTCTTTTTCTTTTTTCTTTTTTTCCCTTTTTTGTGTGTGAACTAGAACAGTAAAAGCAAATCAGGGTTTAGGGAGATCTATTTTAATTTCCAAGACCTTTGGAGTACTGATTAAAATCAGTACAATGTAACAAAAGGGTCTTTTAAACAAAGGAGTCATTCTAATACTGTGTATTCATAGGATTTACAGTTCTGGACTCCCCACCGGTGGACTAAACTGCCAAAGATTAGGTTGTTTCCATGGCTGTTGTGATCCTTGCTAGCAGTCCACGTAAGAGTCCTTACCTAAACAGCCTATTACCATTTCCACCACCAGTCTGGGGTCTTAATCATTAGTGAGGAGGAATAAAATGTTACCTTATAAGGTAATAGTATTAATCTTGAGAAATACAATGCACCAAGGATCACTACTGTGATCTGTTATCTGCTGCTCATCACAAGATCAACTTTAGATGGTATGTGTCTTCTTATTTATAGCATTTCAAAACTCTCTGTCCTTCAGAAAATATTGCAAATAAATCAATTATATATGTCACTAGAACCATTCAAGGTAGTTTCATGTATGAGCTCTATTCTCCCATTGCTTATTTGCATCAAATGTCAAAGTCACAGATCTCAGAAACTGTTCTAGTTCATAGGTAGAAAATTCATAGTTAGGCTGTTCTGAGAGCTAAGTTCAGAGAAATCATCCTGTGGTGTAGTCTCCATAAGAGCATGCATCTCGTGTACAGTAATTAAAAAGGCACGTGGAAACAGGCATCAACAAATACAGAGACCTAGGGAAGTTCCTGGGCAGTTGTGCAGGACACACTTACAAGCCTCCATCAGAAAACTTGGATACTGGGAATCTAATTTCTATAGGCACTCTTACAAGTGCATGCGAGCAGTAGTTGTGTGACTGCTTCTCTCAATGTCCCTTTACCAGGTTTACACAAGTATGCCAGTGCAATAAACCAGAGTTCAGAGGACTGTCCACCGTATCTTTTTGCTACTTGTAGGCCTGCCAGGCTATCCATGAGAATGGTGTGAGGCTATTACCATACTCACATGCTAAGCAGGTAGCTAAGAAAACCAGCCCCTGTCACTTTCCCTGCTATGTTTTTGTTCTTGCTAAAAGCTGTGGTATCTGGGCATCACCTCTCAGTGCTCATACCTCAGTGAGATATGTGAATGAACTCTGTTCCTGCATGCTCAGCAACACTGAAGGATGAATCCAGAAACTCCTTTCCCTGGTTTTATTGAGATTTAAAAAGATTATTTCTTCATTTCATATCACAGTGATTCTGCATGGCTTACCCACAACAGATGTGGGGACATCAGGATTTATTCTGATGAGTGTAGACAGCAGAGACAAGCTACTTAACTCTGTTTTCAGGCTCTGTTTAATTCTACAATTGATCTCGAAAGTATAAGAGAATGATGTTGCTAAACTCTTCTAGAAAACAAAACAAAACAAAACAACCCCCCAAAAAACATGGGGATTGTGTTTGCATTATCTAAATTCTCCAAATATTTATCTATGAGAGAGTCCCAGGCTGGATTTTATCATATGCTTGAAACCTGTTGGTTAGCTGAAGACCAGAAAATCAAACATGAAATCAATTTCTTCTTATGTTTCACCCCTCAGAATCAATTATTTTTATCTCCTCTGCATTTCAACAGTCACTTCAAGGGTAAAATAATATCCAGAATGGCATGAGTATCAAAGATTTCTTTTTAGCTATCATTTTCTTCTGGAATAAAAATTCATGTAATCCATCATCTGAAGAGCTACTGAAACAAAATCACCAATCCTCTGTCAACACTATCAGGAAAGTCCCATTGTCTTTCTGTTTTCTTGTACTTTACAGGATAAGATCTGAGTATTTCATGTTGATTGCTTGATTGGCTGCACTGGGACTCTTTAAAAATACTGAAAAAATCAACAGTGTGGTACAAATCAAACACAGGCTTCTATCAATCATGAGCCTGGAGTATTATCTGAGGTTTTTACCCAGAAAGATGTCATTAAAAGTTGCAGAAATTAATTGCTGACATTGGCTGTAATGGCCTTCCCTGACACAGTTTCTCAAATGTAAAGAAAAATTATGGATAAGGCAAATTCCTCATGGGATTTTTATAGATGTCTGCTTTGTTCTGTTATTGTTTATTGCAAATGTTATTACTGTGATCTATTGCTCCATCATGCTTTGTCTATACTGCTTATGCCTTTTCGCAGCCCGCAACAACTGAGGGCTTCAGTCACTGACCGAGGTAACATTTATTTTAAAATTCTATGTTTTATATATATGCCTATAGTGATCTCTAGGTGTTCATTTTGGGTGTTTAAAATTTCATACTCAAACAGAACTTGTTCTGATATATTAAAAGTTTCCTGTGACCTTGCTAGTAGAATTGTGACTCTTCTCCCAGTATGTACATCTTCATGTAGTTAGTTTAATTGCAGTACAAAGCTGCAGGAGCTACGAGTTTATTTAAGTTGTTTCATTATGCATATCTATGAAACAGGTCTGTTACATGACAGTTTTCATTTCCTTCCTTTTAAGATTTATTCCTTATAAGACTGCCTTCTAAATTACAAGTTAGATTATCCTGATAGATAATTTTCCGGAATGTAAATCTTTTGGAGCAGGAAACTAAAAAAACCTCAGTCTATGCCTTGCAGTAGTGTAAATATAGTAGTAAATGAATCCCCAAAACTGGATTTGAGATTCACAAAAGGTTTTGTATGTGATACCAGCTGGTCTTCTTACTGTTGCTGAAGTCATATTATGCAATTATATTGCATTGCATCTTCCATTCTGGGGCTTGAAAGAATCACTTAAAGGCATTTGGGACCGTTAGTCTTGCTTTTAAAAACTGCTGTGAATTAAACTTTAAAGCATACTTTTCTTTATTAAACCTCCCCAGAACACACTGTGTATAATTTATTGGACCTTTAGGTTAACCTGTTCTCTGTTTTCTGTAAAATGCAATAGATTGTGATATACTCTCACAATATAACGAAGACCCAATGAACATAGGAAAAGAGGAAAACTTTCTGCTATATGATTTCAGCAATGTAGGGAGTGTTTTCTGTTTTCCTCCAGGCTTCGGGCTTGTCATACAAATACATGAAGTAGCATAAGAGAATCATCTGCCCAACCTTCCATTGATAAAACAGTGATGGTTAAGTTTGTCATCTGTCCAGTCTTCAGTTTATAAAACAGTGATGGTTATATTTGTCATCTTTCAGTTGTAGTCTGCTTCTGCTGTGTGCATTAGTAACATGATTTCTGCCCGTGCATTTTAACTCTGTCTTCATGATGCAATCACAGCATCACAGGATGGCAGGGGTTGGAAGGGACCCAAAGAGACTGTTGAGTCCAAGCCCGCTGTCAGAGCAGGACCATACAATCTAGCTCAGGTCAAAGAGGAATACATCCAGACAGGCCTTGAAAGTCTCCAGAGAAGGACACTCCACAGCCTGTCTGGGGACCCTGTTTCAGTGGTCTATGACCCCTATAGTGAAGGAATTCCCCCTTGTGTTGAGGTGGAACCTCCTGTACTGCAGCTTACATCCATTGCTCCTTGTCCTATCACAGGGAGCAAGTGAGAAGAGTCTGTCCCCTCCCTCCTGACACCCAGCCCTCAGATATTTATAAACATTTATTAAATCCTCTCTAAGTCTTCTCTTTTCCAGACTAAAAAAACCCAGGTTCCTCAGCCTCTCCTCATAAGGCACGTGCTCCAGTCCCCTAATCAGCGATGCAACTGCTCTGTCTAGTTCTGGTGACATTTCAGTGTACATCTTTCAAACACCCACTTTATCTCTTTGTGACTGTTGGTTTGGTTTTGTTTAGATACTTTCAGAGCTGTGCTTCAGCCTTCAAATGGGTTATCTTGTGCTAAAGTTGTAAATCCTTGCAGATCCCCAGCAAGAGTTGATTGAAAACAGGAACAATGGGTTGCTTGGGGTCAAGAGATCACTAACAGAAACAGATATTCTCTTACAGGTTTTTTTCATGGTGTACTTCCTCTCACCATTGATAGTCTTATTCTGAGGTAGGTCTTTGGTGGCCTATGTTTATTTTTCATCCATTTTATGTCAGGTGTCCCATATTATTTAATGGCCCTCACTGAGGGTATTGGGGAACTGCTGAGAAATTTTAAGTGTCACATTGGGTCTCCAGGTGACCCCATCAAAGTTACACAACTCAAAGATGAAGTTCCCAGTGACATTGTTCCTGTCTGGAAATGTTGCTTTTAGGACCACAAACACTACCAACTGTATAGCTAGATACTTGTGGAATTATTCTTTACCATTAAAGCAGACATGGTACATATACTTCTGCAATGCCTGGAACTTAAAGCATTGTTAAGGTTGGGATTTTGCTTCCCTTGTCTGACCATCTCCCAGATCCATATAGTTTTTCAAGTGCTTATTATGAGTATGATTCCGAAGCCATTCAGTCAAGGTGTGACACAACATGTCAAGTGATATGACATTTACAACAAAAGTTTTAAGTAGGCAGACTTTTTTGTTTTTAATTTTAATAAACTACTCCAACTATTCATCATATGATTTAGTTGGTAAAATTGTGATCTGTTCTCAGACATCTTACAAAAAAGGCCTCAAAACCACTGTGTGTCCTTGTTTGTACTGAAAAGAGAGACTGGGCTACATGTCAAGAGTATTGAGCACACTAGTTTGATATCACAGGAAGAGGAATGCTTGGGCAGTATTCTGATTCTTCTTACTCAGATAAATTTGTGCAAAGATACTTAAAAGCAACACATCAAAAAGTTCCTGGGTGCCCATGTGAACCACCTGTAATCGATCCCTTGGCTGCCAGTTCCCAAGATGACACCCTGATGAGATGTGAGGAGCATCTCTGCTACAGTCATTTCCATCATGCAGTATTGCCTTCTCTGTGCCTTACAGGGTAAGCAGGTAGCCTGCTTTAATTTCCTCAAAGGATTGGTCAAAAGCATCCATAGATGGATGCAAGGACACCAGCTTGCTGGAGCTTGACCACTTTCCACCAGGCTGCAGTAGCAACAACCAACAGGTCTCATAATTATGCTCTAAAGTGCTGTTCTGCTGACAGCTATCCTTACAAAGAATAGCTATAAAAAACAGCCTGTCAATGTTCTCTGGGAGTGGATTTAGGTTTTCCTAGAGGGCATTGTTGTGATTTATTGAACCTGCTCATCCCTTGACAAAGTTAACAGAGAGAAACCTTCATTTTGCTCAGGTCATCCATGCAGCCAGGCTACATGCCTCTGCATAAAAACTCTGCAAGACACACTCACACTAGAAAAGGCCTGTTATTATTCCACTAGTGTTGAGGCAGTGTGAAGAGGATGTTCTTCTGATTTGTCACTGGTGTAGTTATGGTGCTCCCAAAGGTGCAGAAACGACACATAAAAACGTAGTCAGGTCCTTTTAAAGCCTTGGAACAACCAGATGCAGACCAACCCTTTTTCAGAAACAAGCACGGGCCTGATCCTAAGTTTATGTAAACTGGCACAGCTATGACTTGCTTTAGTAGGGAACTGTGGCAATTTAAAACATTTCAGAGGCTGGATCCTCAGGCAGAGCAATGAGAAAAGCAGGAAAGGCAATAAGAGACATAGATAATTAAAAATATGTTGTTAATAGTGATTTCATATATATACTGCCGGCTTGTCTTTAATGTTTTAATCTTTTGCTGTCTACAAGACAGAACACAACATAATTTTTAAATATTTTCAAATGTCAGGCCCAAAGTCATGCTCCTTTAGAGGTCCTATGGCTGTTTGTGCTTTTTTGATGTTTGTACCATCATGCAAGCCTGATAAGTAGATGAATGACCATGATAAATGCACATAATGAGAAAGTGATAAGAATTGCAGCATCTGACATGAGTTATGTCTCTGTTGTCCAGAAATGGAGATGTTCTACTTTTATCTTGACTCTCTAATTTTTTAATTAGAAAGAATATTTTCCACCCAGTGTACATGTATTGCTGCCTTATAACAGGATGCCTCAGCCAATGACCTTATTGCAGATACTCCTGTAATTTTATGTTACAAATGTCTTTCCTGTAGTGCAGAAGCCACAGGACCGTGCTCAGGACATATAACAAAAATTGCTGGAGATAAAATTTGAGGCGACCCTAATGATCTGCAATTGAAGAAGGATTAGGGCCCAATCTGGCACGCTTTTGGAAACAGATGCTTATTCTCTCACATATGTGGTCTGATTCATGTTCCTGGGATTAGTTATATGAGTAATGACATACACATGTATTTTGAAAACCTAGCTATTAAGATCAGATTCTAATCTGAGCTAACCAGAAAGTCTGGATCCTGAAAGCCTTATAAGGGCAAAATTCCCATTAAGATTTCTCCAATTGATAGGACTTTTGCTTTAGAATGACAAATATAAAGATAGCTATTGGAATAGTTGTTTAAGAAACTGGATGCCATTGGAGAATTAGGGATGTGGATTTTTTAGAAAATGCAGCTGCTATTCAGGGACCTAAACTTTCCAGAAATCAAATGAATGGTTTGAATTAAGTGATATCAGGAATGCTTTCATTACGGTGATTGTTCATAGTCTTACTCTGAAAAGATTCACACACTGTACTTTTGTTCATGCCAAGCAGTTCTGCTGAAAAGGGATACACATTCGTGGAAGCAGATCTGAATGGATTGAATCTGCTTCTCTCAAAGTGAGTAGTAAAACTTTCACCTAAGTGAGAGTAAGATTAACAGCAGTAAAGCTATACCAAGTTGAGAAATTTTGCGCACTGCGAGCAGCAAAAGTGTATTGGCTTCAAAATCATAGAAAGATAAATTAAAATTAATCTTCTTTTATTACACACTGCACAACTCTCCTGACACTCTTCTTTTAATCTACCATTTAATGTTTTGCATTACCTTTCTGTAATAAAATCAAATTACTTGTGCTTAAAAACTGTCATGAATTGCTAAGAGTAGCTACCCTAGGTAACTACAAAAACATATTCTGCATATGATTATTTTTTTCACTTGCATCAAAAGACAAAGTTTATGAAACATCAGCAATATTGTGTAGCAAAGAAGAGAAAAACGTTTTGTGAAGGGGGTTTATTTAGATTTTCTTGTTTTCCTTTCAAACTAAGATTTGTTTACTAGAGGCATTACAATTTAGTGAGACAAATTAGGCTAAACTTTTTATCTCTGGTGGTTTGCACATACACTGATTGAACTAGTATTTCTTCTAAAGATTGCCTAGGAAGATAAATGAACAAGAGGAGCAATTAGAGTAAGGAAAAACTAAAGATTGGCTGACATGATTTAAGTTTACCTCTAAGGCAGTTTGTCATTTTGTCTCTATAATCTCTATCAGAATTGACTAAAACCGTAAACATAAATCATTATACTAATTTATTTCACCAGACTGTGGTCTGGGAGAAGAAGATTTCATTTTTTTCAAGAGACTTTGGGGGATTCAAACATTTGCAGAACTTTTTTAATATAGTAAAAAAATAAGCCAGCCTATAAGAATAATTGATTAGAATTTCAGCTTCTTTAAAATCTGGGGAGGTTTTTTGTTTTGTTGGGGGTTTTTTAGTTGGTTGTTTGGTTGGGGGGAGATTTGGGGGGTGGGGATGTGATGTTTTGTGTGTTTGTTAAGACAAGAAGTGTTCCTGTTACTATTGTTAAAATAACTATTTGGAATTAATAATAAAAGGGCATGGATTTGTTTGGGTTTTTTTTAAGTCACCATTTAAAGCTTAATGCATGACAAAATGTAATGCAAGGCCATCAGTTAATACTCCACACTAGACCAGTTAATAAGAAGCCTTCTCTCCTGAGATACATCAGAATGAAGTCTGTAGGACCGTGGAATACCTTTGCGGGAGGGAAACCAGTAGATATCTAGGAACGTCTTACAGTATAAATCTCCATGGGCTGTCACAAGGCCTGTTAGAGACTCCAAAAATAGAGCTCTGTATATCTTCATTAGGAGCTGTACTAACAACCACTGGCTGCCAGCAATTTTATTCAGATGCCATGGTAAAGCAAAGATTATTTTATGTTGTTCTTGTCAAGTAAAATATTCCTTATCAGTGACTTTCAGGGGCGGATTTTTCCAATATTGTTTAGATGTCTATGGCCTGCTGATTTTCCTGTTAGTGAATGGTCTCATTTGGTTCAGTGGAGCTCCCTAAATGTGCCAATGGCATCAGAATCACTGCATAAATTGTTACCTCAAAGGAATGTCACCAGAGATTTTGCCACCCTAGTGCCCGCACTCTCACAGACCCTGCATGGGACAGGCTTTATGTTACCTAATTTTACCACCAGTAAACCCTAATAAATTAAAAAGTATCTCTGGTTCTGGGACAGCAGCCTTTAGTAATGTCTGGCAAGCATATTGTGTATATTCTGAGTGTATTTCCAAACCTGGGCTAGGAGTGGTGTATTCTTACAAAACCTTTACTTAAAAATAGGTGATCTGTGGTCTTCATGAGTCTGATTTCTTATGGATTTGCTTCTCCTGGTTTATTTACTTAGTCATCCAAAAAGAAGAGTATCTGGCACAGCTGTTTCTCCTGACAGATTATTTATAGGCCTTTGCACCCTGCCTTGGCACTTGTTTTCATGAAATCTTAAGTTTAACTCTCTTTCAGATCACTTTCCCTGCATCTCCTGTAACTCTGTGCAGTCAAGTGTTCAAATGTTGTTTTAAGGGAATACATAGATAAGGATTACACATATTTACAGAGTGTGATTCCATAACCCAAAGGAAAATATGATATAATCAGAATCCATTAGTAAGTATTTTTAATCAGAAAGCTTTGGTGTTCTCAGACGTCTGCTTGCCTTGATGAATGTTTGGCTTACCAGTCTTCTGTGTGCTCTATTTATTTTATACCAAATTCGGTGGAAGGAAAATATGGCAGGAGAATGTGCCATTTAATTACTTCACTGTTGATTAACATAATGTACAGGCATACATACCTCACTGATGCAGGACTTAGTGTTCCATTGCTTTCACCAGTGCATCTACTGTGGGTGGCGGTTCATCCTCCAGCCTGTAGTGACCCCATGTAGTCCCTGCAAACCACAGAAGCAGCCTACAGTGTTGAGCATAAGCACTGGAATAAACTCTGCTGCATGTATTTTCTTTTCCTTCCTCTTTATGCTTTTGTCCCCTCTTTCGCTGGCTGTTCTTTCTCATACTTGTTTTTCTAGACCAGAACATTTACAAGTAAGTTGTGTGAGCAGCTTTGAACAAAACAAAAAATCATTGGCTCTGAACAAATTCTTACACTATACTAAAAGAGCTGTTACTACTTCTTTTTTTTTTCAACATGACTTCCTGTAGTTTTCCTTAAAAAGCATGCTCCAAAAGGTTAGGTGAGTTTCTTATCTTCCCGCCCTCTGTGTTAGCTCTGACTGGCCATTAGGGCTGGAACAGTAAATAAAAATGTGTGGGAACAAGAAACCACTGATGCTCAAAAATGCCAAAGATTTCTACACTTCTTTGAAATAGTTCTGGAGTTAAGATAAGTACTAGTGATGTAATGAAACAAGATTAGCTCCAGTGCTGCCTTGGCCCTAAAGCAAAAGATGTAATTCCACGGAGCAGATATTTTGGTGCTCTTTGTTCAGGTAGGCCAGACCAAGTGAAAGTCAGAAAAATTCCTGCTTAGCTGTAAACTCACTCAAAGAGAGGAAAGGAGGCACATAATGCCAAGTTTTCTGCCAGACCAGGAAAGGCATTTTATGTTGAGAAAACACTCATCCCAGTTTTGGACTCCAGAGGGCAATAGTTGACAGCACGACAGGTATGTAGGTGTTGATGTAAAAAAAGTCATTTCCCACTGCTTCCAGCAGGATGAGGGTCATGCCAATGTATAACAATAATGGGTGCAGAATGTGTAGTCAGGGTGGCCACGAGCACAGCTGGTGACAGAATATGGGGCTAAATGAACAAAAAAAGAGAAGAAAAAAAAGGGGCTCTCTTCCCTCTGAGAGCAGTCAAATGCTGGAGGAAAAGCAGGGTAGCAAATAAGTGAGGAGATCTGTTGTGGAAGCAGGTCAGAAGGGTCATGTAGTTTGGATGAGTCCTCATGCATTACATTAATAGCTTTGAGTGTGACAGGTGTATAAAAGCTTACAATATGTATTCTGATTTTGCTTTAAAAATCCATTTTTCCCACGTTAAAAACAAAGGGCTTCTTGCATCACCCAAACTGCAAACACCCTTGCACAGCTTTGTTAATGCAACACACTGTTTGATTAATCAGGAAGAAAAATATCTTAATATCACTAAAGTCTTTAATATTGTGATTTATTTTTTTTAATATTATTTTTGCAAAGTGCATAGGCAGGGCCTATGTTTTCAAGTAAATCACTCCCACTCTGGCTATGTCACTGGTAAAACGGCTAAGTCTTATCTGAAGGCTTCTCACAGAAGGTCACTGCTATGCTGTTTTGTTACTACCTGTAATCTATGAGTTATTTTAATCCCTCACCAACACATCTACTGCTTACTTTGTCACTGCTGGAGCTGCACCTCTTCTCCCACCACACAAAGGGAGTTCTTTGCCCTGCTCAACCTCTGAGCAGAGGTAACCCCATGTGGGGACCAATATAGGCGTGATCACAGCCTCAGCAATGCAAAGCAGAATCCAAATAAAATGTCTAGGCAGACAGTAAAAAAGGAGAAACTCAAGTTGTCTTTTTGTGTGTTACCGTTTTGTGTTTCCATGGCTTGTGTCTTTCAAATAAAGACTTTGCACTATTTGCTGTTACATGCTAGCTTCACTTCTTTCCCTGAGAGAACCATTGCTTGTGATGCTTCAAGCCTTTCCTTATGAACACCATGGAAGACTCCAGTCTTGTTAAACATGGAGTATGGAAGTCCCTGCTGGGTTGGCAGGATATCATTCTCTGCTTCCATCCGTAGAACTATTCTAGGTCAGGTTGGACAGGGCTCTGAGCAGCCTGATAGAGTTGAAGATGTTTTTCCTCACTGCAGAGGTGTCGGACTAGATGACCTTCAGAGGTCTTTTCCCATCCAAAAAATTATGATTCTGTGAGATCAAGGAAGAGCTATATTTTCATGCCAAGACTTTGCTGGGAATACAATTTTTCCAGGAAGCAAACTCATCTGGGATTCAGAGAGGAGAAGAATTAAAAGGTACTTCACTGTACATAGGTAATGATGATGATGACAGTGATGATGATGAAATTAATAATGATAATTTTTTTTTTCAATCCAAGACTGTTATTGTAGAAAAGATACTCCTGTTCCTGTTGATATTAATTTGTGCTTTACAAATAACTGACTTTTTGATGTTTAGGTTTTCTGGGGTTTGCCTTGCCATGCCAGTTTTCACAGTGGATAATAGGATATTGCACAGCTGCATTTTTCTATAGTTTTACAGAGGCAGCATGGGCTTAAGCTCTACTGTCCACCTGTAATGTAAATAGCATTATCTTAGCTGATGCTCACTGAATAATTGGAAGCTGTGTCGGGTTTAGGCTGAGTGTAAGTAAATTTGAGGTAAATTTAGGTTTGTGGTTTGTTATTTGGTTGGGGTTTTGGTGTTTGTTGGTTTTTTGGTTTATGGTTCTTATGTTGTTTTTTTCTTTTCCCTTTAGTTGGGTTTATTTTTTTGCCTTCTTTTTAAAACACAGAAGTTAAGAGGTTTCTTCTCCTGAACCATTAATTCTATTAACTGGGGGAAGAGCATGGGCTCTTCACAGTTCCACAAAGCTGTTGGATGATCACATACTTGTAGAAGCAATACCTGTGATGATGGAGCATTTCTGCCTAGCCTATTAATCCCAGAAATGGACACATTAATCACAGATTTGTTATGCCTGGATGTGGCTTTTATTTTTAGAACTAGAATCACAGCATGGAGGTTGTAACTAAGTCTAGAATCTGTTCTACCTCTGCTTTCATACTGAAAGCACTACATTTGTCTGGTTTAGATACCTGAGGGTCATATTTCCCTCTGCAGAGATAACCTCTTGTGGCAGTTGCATTCCACTGTACCCAGAAAAATATTGCAGAATAAAACCATAAAGGATATTGTACTTTCTCCTTTTTCCTCCTCACTAGAAGAACAAAATTTATGATGGAAGTATTGACAAAATACAATGGGACATTGAGTGAAGGGATTATATCAAAGATAGAAGTAAAAATAAAATTTATATTTAGCAATTTGAGTTCAATGTGAGTTTGAAGCAGAGGGCACAAACAACTCATGTATGACAATTGTGGAAGGCATATAAATTCACAAGTCAGAAAGTAGGGCTTTGTAAGAAAAGTGTGATAATGCCATCAGCTTTATAAGTTCCTAATTCATCATTTGTACTACATGAAAATAAATGATTCAAGCAACTTTCTCTCCCAAATTTTGATACCTTTTTGTGGAGAAGGTGAAATAAAACTACCTGGGTTTTAGTGAAGCATCTGATGTCCTCCAGCACAGAAAAGCATTAATTAAGGCAGCAATTAACATAAGAACTCTGAAGTTGGTAGTAACAGGCTAAAAATTAGGTGGAAGCATGTTCTTTTAAACACACCTGCTCTAAGGTAAGGTTAGTTTCTGAGAGGTTGCCAAAGGGAGCGATATTACTTAGCAACCACTGCACACACAAAAATATTATGACAGTTGTCCAAGGTGCAGAGCTGAGAGGAACTGTCAGCAGAAAGAGATCTGAATGTCCTGCAGGAACAACCAACTAACACTGAGGGTTACAGTAACAGAGATAAGAAAAATAAAGCAAACAATCCTAAAAAGTGCTGGATTACAAATATAAGTACTGGTAAAAATCTCTTCTATGAGTGAGAGGCTTTTTACTCAAAAATGTGAGAGGAAGAGAAACAGAAGTGAGTCCTCAATCATGTACAAAAATAATAAAGAATGGTGGTATAGAATATTATAATTATTCTACAGCAGCATTGTTCAAAGACTTGATGACGGTTCATGTGGATGTACATGGCATACAAGTTTTCAGTATTTGTTAAAGTCTGCAGGTGATGACAACAGTGTTCCAAAGTAATGTACCTTTTCTGATTATTGAAGGAGAAAACCACATCTCTAGGTGATGCTCCATAAGCTTTTCCAGAATTTACCGTGGCTGTCATTTTTTGTGGCTGATATTCTTCTGCTGAATGGCAGTGGTAAACAGCAGACACAGGACTGGGCAGGCACAGGTTGCTGCCACTGCCACAGGAGCAATGAATCCACATCCTATGGGTTGTACCAGAGCCAAGCAAGTAGCTACTGCTCACTGGCCAGATGCACTGGGAGATCATAGCCAGGAGGAAAGGAGAAGGTCAGGCCATTACCCCTGCATGTACTTGAGGAGAAACACAACAAAGTAGCTTTCAGTTGGGCAGTGAGCTCTAAGATTCAGAAGAACCAGAGCAGTGAAACTCCCAGGTTTCTAGAGGAAAATGAGTTTTCCAAGTTGAGCCCAGAAGAATTGAGATGCACCAACTGACTACAGATATAATTACTGAGATTTGGCTTATGGGGTTTCGGCTGTCCTGTGGATCATCTACTAGCTTCTTCCTGCCATCTAGTAATGTTGGCGCTGTTGGGATTGTGAAGCAGCACTGCCCAGAGCGACAGACAGGGTCTCCTTTCAGCACGTTGCAAGTGTTTTCAGGGATTATTGGTGTTTGAGGACATTGCAGGTCATCATAATGTCTCCACAGTGTTAAGATGACTTTCCAGATCTGACCTGGGAATTGAGGTGCTATCAGGCACCCATAGATCAAGCTTGATCTTCAGTCTTCCCAGTGCAAAGAGAGGATTAATCATGGTCACAGTTCCTTTTGGTTCCTTCTTGAAACATATTGCAGTGTTGGTGGTAGTTTGGAAACATTATTACAACTTCAGATCTCCTGCACTTCTTGAAAATCAGTATGTCAAAGGCTGGACCAGATGATCCTTGAGGTCCTTTCCAGCATTGTATTCTGCAATTCTGTGTTCACAGGGAAGAGGAGTAGGTTACAAAACCATCCCCCTCTATTCATGTCTATTTGAAGAGAGTTCCTGCACTCTTTTGATTTACTAAGATGGCTTTTTGTACAGAGATTTGAAATATTTGCTAACTACTCTTTCACTTTCACCCACACATTCTCCTTCTTGATGTTCTTTTTCCAAAGGCAAGTCCTTCTGAGCTCTTTTCCAGTGGTGTCTTTTTCTGAATGTGGAAATGCAGTCTTCTTGGCTTTTGCCAAAGTGTTTCTTCTCTCCGTGTTTGTAGTTTAGAGTCAAAAATATTTCCTGTGTGCCATGCTAATAGCAGTGTTAAATTAAGGTTCTAAAGTTAGACAAGAGAACGGTTTCAGGTTAGGAGTTAAGTGTGCTACAGATATCTTTGGATCAAAGCACAGTTAGGCAAGTGAAGAAGGTTGCACAGAAAATATATTAATCCTCTTCCTATGGTGTGACCAGCACACAGTGTAGGGTTTTATTTTATGTGCAAGAAAGATATTTTCTATAGATTTAAAATCATGCACTAGGTAGGATATATATTTAAAAAAAACCTGCATTGAAACATCAGCTCACAAGAGAATGTCTTTGCCTCATGGAGCAGCTTGGCACCTATATTATAAAAAAGTAAAAGCATGAAAGTAATATTTCAGTATCACTCAAGTAGGCAATTAAATCTGTTTTGTTACCAGAATTTCAATTACTCTGATGTATATGAATCTTGACATATGTGAAAACAAGTTTTGCTCCCAATACAAGCTTTGTCTGTATTGAAAGTATATGGTACCTTTTAATGACAAAAAAAGTACAATTTTTCTATGCCATGAGTTTATATGCACCAATCCCTTTTTGTCTTTTCTACCCTTGCTTTTCTGTATTTCTCCACATTACTTGCTTCCCAGGACACACACAAATTAGGTTAAGTATATTCTATATTCTTTGGGTGGTGTGTGTTTTTTTGGGGTTTTGGTTGCTTGGGGCTTTTTTAGGCACAGTTTTGGTCCTTATGTATTTCAATAATTAGATCCTAAATTTATATCCTACCCTTCTGGTCTTCTGGATCTGTGACTGCCTGATTTTTAGAGTTATGATGGTGAGCTACAGCCCTACCCTGTACTTTGTGCTTGAGGAGTGTATCCTCTGCTAGAGTATCTCCGATACTGCCCACAGATGTCCTGCACCTCCAACACTTTAAAAAGCCTCAGTAAGTTTCTGCTGTTTTCACACAGGGTCAAAGTAAAAGAACTGCAAGGAAGTAAAAAGGGGTAGTCTTGTAAGGAATAATCAAACACTCCAGTACCAAAACTAGCACTGAGCTGTATTTAATTATTTCAATTTCTTTTTCTAGGAATGGGTTTATTAAGGAACCACAGTATGCAAGTCCATACCATTCAAGTATATTTTATTCTAATACATCTTTCAAAAGAGTATGAGAGACAGAACATGTGACTGCTAACAAGGGCTGATACAACTTTCAAAATGCGACATGGCAGGCATCTCTTCACACTCTGGGCAAATGGCACACGGTACCGGGAGACATTAGGTTTTTAAAAGTGAAGTTAAACTGATAAATTAGACCTCATTTATTGAACAGCAGTTACAGGCAATTGCCCAGGGAGTCATTTGACACCTTTGAAGACCCTGCTAACTTAATTGGTGATAGTTTGGGGGCTGAAGGAAACATTTAAGCCGGTAGCAGCAGGACACCGTGCAGCATGAAAATGGAGAAGACAGGCGTTCTCACTGACAAGGGGAGTCATATATAGATTTTTGTGTCCATTGTTTTCGCTTATTTGTGTGTGTGCTTTACTCAGTCAATCAAATATAATTGACACCACTGGGTTCTGTTGTTTTGTGGATGACAGGAGCTAATGCAAGGGAAAAAAGCTGGAAGTAAACTTCCCCTGAAAGGCTGTGTAAAGGTTTTTCCACTGGGCTTGTGACATTTTTTGCTCAATTGTATTAATTGATGTAGTGACAAGGCAGTTGGAAAGATGATGGATACTGATCACTACAGGTTTTTTTTTCTTTTTTCTCTCTCTTTTTTTTTTTTACCTTTTTTTTTAAGTATCTGGACATTAACATAAACTCTGCTTTTGTGTAAGCAGTAAGAGTACAGCCAGTGAGAACATAAGATGAAGGTTTAGGCACCTGCAGACTTAGTTTATAGCACTCAGCAGTCACAGCTGCAGATTACTACAGAATGACCAAGGGATGTTGCCATGGGACAGACTTTTACTCAGGACATCCACCTCCCCACCTTGACCTTTCCGCTATTTTTTTCTTCTTTGTGTTGAAGTCCTCTGGATGTACGAACTTCTTGCATCAACTCAAAAAGCACATTTAATTAAAGCTAATCTAGCTCTTCCCCAGGTTTAAAGTGTCTCCTAATTCAGACTGGAAATTTAATTTCCTGAATGAGGTGACAGAGTAGGTCAGTAGATTTTGGTTCTCACTATGGTTAGTTACTGTAGTTGGGTGACTGGCTTCTAACTCCACAGAGTAAAAGTAGGGGTGAACCCTTGATTCAAACTATGGTGTAGTAACCACCCTGTGCCTTTCTGTGAGGATGCTGACAAAAATCACACACCCTTTTTTCATTCTATCTCACAGCTTTCCAAAGAGGACACTGTAGGGTCAGCACAAAGGAGATGTCCACACATGCACATGACCAAGTGCAAAGATGGTGGAAATGTATTCACAGAAGCATAACTTTGCCTTTGAATACAAATGGTTGATCTGGGCTAACAGAGATAGCAATCACTTTACTAAAGGATGTCATCTCTGGAGCTGGCTGCCGGTACAGTAATCTTGGTTCTGAAAAGATGGCAATGTCAGCTTCTGGACATCATTCAAAGGAGATCACTTAAAAATCGGAATTTGTAATATTCTGACTTCTAAAGAAGAAATTATGAGGCCTTGACACAAAAATGTTAGTACACCTGTGAATCAGCATTAGGGGGAGCATAGGTATCATCTATAAATGCGCAGGCTGAGTGAACGTTAAACCAGTCATATTCTTCCAGTTAGTCATTGTCTATGGATGTGGTTACTAGGCTGGGATGATTAAAGCATTTTACGTGTCAATCTTCTAATCAGAAATTTGGCTTTAAATGCCCCACTATTTTCTTCTGAGTCCTGTTACCCAACACTGGCTTAAGACTTGCACCCAAAGCATTTTTTTTTTCCTTCATATATAAATATCCCCGTAAGTGGCTCTATCTCATAAATATTTGCTTTAGCCACTTGAAATAAAAGAGTTGTGCCCACGGTTTAAGTGATCTAAATTAATTTCCTCCTTTACCACTGACATTGGGTATACTAGTGGCAATTTAGGGTGAGAGCTGTAGAAGCACTCAATATCTTGTTCCTTCTGGAAATCCCACTATTTCCCCATTCCCCAGTGCAGAAAGCCACTAAGAATAGAATATCCACAAAAAGTGAAACTGGCTAGGAAGAATCCTAGTTAACCAAAAGGAAATATGTGGGAGGGAGGGGGAGAGATTGCTCTTCTCTGTGAGTCAGGAAGAGGTGGATGTCTCTTCTAGCCAGGACTGTATCTAGGTGTGACCTCCTTTCTCTAGATTCCTAAGCCAGTTCTTTTCACACATGCTTCAGCAGTACATTGGCTTACAAGAACTGGTAGTGGGTTCACTGCTCTTCACTGCCTGATGTGGAGTAATATTCTGTACCTGGGCTTGGGGAAGCATCATGAGCCCAAGACAGTACACCTCATGGAGGCTGTCTCATTGGCTTTTGCTGAAGCTGTTTCAGGAGGGGTGGATCCAGCCAGTGTGGAGCCTGACTTTTGTGGATGGTAGCTGTGGGAAGTCATTCTCTCTGAGCAATGAACATCTTGGTTTCAGGGCTCGACTAGTTCTCCAGCAGCAAAAGTGAGCAAGAGTTTTACTGGTGGATACGTGAGCATCTGGAGGCTGTCTCTTTTTCTGTTTGGAGACTGTAAAATTATTATACCTGTATTTCAACAAACTCCAAAGAAAAGTGCAACAAAAGGAATCCATTGTTTCCCTCTGATTTCAAGCTTCACAGGCTGGATGACTCTAATTGCAGTCAAAAGCCAGTAACAGGCTGTATGCAGTTAGACTCTATAGATGTTTACATGGTGTGCTTTTAGAGTACAAGCTAACAGGAAATGAAGGGCCAGCCAGAGATGTATTCCTGCTTGAAGAATGCCAAATAGCTATCAGGGGAGAGTCATGAGTTTCACACTTCATTGAAGGATTGAGTTGTCTACCAACAAGTTCAGATGCCTGCTATACAGATTTATGTTTGCGTACCTATGGAAATTGGTATGTGTAAGCATCCTGTCTGGTTTTAGGTCAGGGAGACATGAAACATTTCAGGAGATGCTCTATACTTCAGCCAAAGGATATTAGATATGACTTTGAGGTGCATGGGCCAGAGAAGAGTAGGCTTCACAGGGGTCAAAGGAGGTGAAGATTTCCAAATGAGTGCTGATGACTCTGAAGGCTGTCTGCATGAAATAAAATACTAGGATGTAGGTTTGAGCTTGGAGGCTTTGAGATGTGTCACATTTGTGAACATGAATATGTCTTTCATAAAATTATGAGGATGCTAAAATTCAGTATCTGGAAGGAAGTCATGAAAGTTAAAATATTTAAAGTGTCTGATGAAACCTTCAATAGTAATGCCAAGTTAGTCTAAAGCATTGGAATTCCGTTAATTTCTGAACTTTCAGTCACATCCCCATAATATTTAAGTAGGTATAGCATATTCTCCATGTTCAGGTGTAGTATGGCACAAAAATGTAATTTTCCTGGAACAATACACAGGGCAAACTTCTCAATGAAGAAGGAAAAGGCTGTGGATTTTGTCTACCTAAATTTTAGTAAAGTTTTTAACACTGTTTCCCACAATAGTCTTCTTGAGAAAATGATTGATAATGGTTTGGATGGGCTCTACACTGGGTACAAAATTAGCTAGGTGTCTGGGCCCAAAGAGTGGTGGAGAATGGAGTTAAATCCCATTGGCAGGCAGTCCAACCAGATGTTCCCAGGGCTTGGTATTGGGACCTATTCTTTTTAATGCTTTTATCTGGACAAGGGGATTTAGTGCATCCTCACTAAGCTGGAAGGAAGACTCTACAGAGGGATCTGGACAGGCTGGATTAATGGACCAAGCCCAATAGTATAAGTTTCAAGAATACCAAGTGCCATGGTACAAGATGCCATGAAACTGGAAGCAGTTCCAGTGAAATCCCCTGGAGGATCAGCAGTACAGGTCTGCCAAAGACAAGGACCCACACAGAAAGCACGATTTGGATATACATAGGTGAAATGGGGTTTAGAATTATTATTATTATTATTATTATTATTATTATTATTATTATTATTATTATTATTATCTTTTCCCCTTTAGAACCCTTTCAAACAATTCTGACAGTACTGTTGCCACCCTGTAGTTGACCTTCTCTTCAGAAGTTTGTTCATGTATGTATCTATTTATATTTCTGCATAGTGCCATTATATGAAGTCAGAGCATGGCTCAACATCACTGGAAAGTGTCAGTAGAAGTTTTATGCCTTTTCAGACAGCGAATTTTGTTCTGTATAACCCTAGCATGAACATAGAGTTATTTCCAGACATTCCTGAAACAACTCCACAGTGCTAGTACAAACAGTATGAAACAAATGTGCAGACACTTCCTCCTGCAGATGTTTTTAATTTTCTGGTTAATTCTCCCATAGTAATTACAGCAGTGTGGGAAACAACAAACTTTCTGTCTTTCATTATGAAGTGCTAGCAAAATAAAGCCCAGCATAACTTGGGAATTGTAGCTCTAGAATCTGCTGTCTCTTTGTAGTGGAACAGATTCCACTTTCAACCAATACTCAAGAAAACAAAAAAGTGGATTGTGATATTTCCTGTGGAATTGGTGAATATTCTATCTTAAACTTCATCACAAAAATTCTTTGCATGTTTGCATAGTAATTAGTTAACTCCTTAACATAAACAAGAAATGGGAATTCTTATGCTAAAAATTTGAAGGAAGACTGAATTCATTCAAAGCAAAATGTCTCCAAGAGCTTTCAATAAGCTGTCATTTGTGGAAACTGTAATGCCTTTGGGAAAGCTCACTAATGCATGGTACAGCTCATCATTCAATTCACCATCCATCTATTGAAAAAATCCATGCATTGTTGTTTACTATTCTTCTTGAAGTATACTGATTGCTTCACAGAAGACATGGGAAAATATGACTTTTATTCATAGGGCTTCCACTGTACACTTGAGCTGTATCACAACTGCAGCAATAATAGAGGCAGCAGTGGATGTATCCCATTATTAAAAAATACATGTCTGCTTTTTCATGGTACTACTGAGGAATGCAGCCTTATACTGCTTTCATTCACTTCATGCTTAGTTGCATATGCAATAGATCCTCACCAGATAACCATTATTTTCAGCCCATCACTTGCATTCTCCTTGATAGTATCTTTTAGATGCTTGTAAAACATAAACCATACCAACATGCAGATGGATGATGGTGCCTGTCAGATAACTACCTACAATTGTATTTCACTGTTCCTTTATCTGTGTGTAAATGTAGATGTGTGCTTGATGCTTGTGCAAAGCTGGATTTGTCCATTTTTCTTATAGGCAGATTTGTGGGAATGGAAAAATCTGTACTTCTCTTTTAGACTAATTTGAAGAGATTCCTGTGTGTGTGGCATGTGCAGAGAGCAGCTCTTCCATGCACCTAATCTATGTACACGTACAAAGTGAACTCACAATATTTATCGTTACTCATTTTAGGCCTTCGGTAGGTAAATTTTGTATTAAGATACACAGACATCTTGTGTAATGCCCACTGAAACTGTGGATGTGTAACAAGCAGAGCATTTATGTCAAGATAGAGAATGCTGGAGCACCTGTACCTTTACTGCCCATTGGATCCCTCATGATCTCTGGCATATCCTAGTTATGGCATGAAGACAGCACCACATCTCTTCAGTTTCCTATCCATAACACAGGTGAAAATGGTTGAGAATCATCTGTCTTGCAGTAAATGATATGGCATCTGGCTTTTTTAATAAACCCAGTATTGACATGCCTGTGTAATAAGGTTTTTAGAAGGGATTGTTTTTTTTTTTTAGAATAGAATAGAATAGAATAGAATAGAATAGAATAGAATAGAATAGAATAGAATAAGAGTAGACCAGGTTGAAAGAGACCTTCAAGATCATCGCATCCAACCCATCATCCCACACCATCTAATCAACTAAACCATGGCACCAAGCACCCCATCAAGTCTCTTCCTAAACACCTCCATTGATGGTGACTCCACCACCTCCCCAGGCAGCCCATTCCAATGGCCAATCACTCTTTCTATGAAGAACTTCTTCCTAACATCCTGTCTAAACCTCCCCTGGCACAGCTTGAGACTCTGTCCTCTTGTTCTGGTGCTGGTTGCCTGGGAGAAGAGACCTGTCTACAACCTCCCTTCAGGTAGTTGTAATTTAGAGCTTATCAGTAAGCAGTGCCCTTTCTTACTTCATAATTAGCATCTAAACTACGCACATTAGCTGAAGATTTTAATAAAATTTCAAAGGATCTAGGTCTGCATTAAGAAAGTAATAAATATTTTAAGGAGTAGCATATATAAAACATTATGTGCATGTGGAGATATAATGGAAGCACATTACTTTTTATAATATCTTGGGCTAAAATTTCTGAAATCAGCATCCCTGAAATACACATTTCTAAATTTTGTAGAATTTAGAGACTGCTGCAGTTGCCAAAAGCAGCTGTAAAACCAGAACCTCCCCTAGTAAATAAATGAAAGGACACTGACACTTTTAATTAAAATTATTCTAAACCCCAAATTCATTTAGGCAGAACAATTAAACTTATTTATTTATTAACATGTTTTAAAAGGGAAGAGTCGGGAAACATACAGGGAAGCTGAGCCTTTCAGTGTTTTTTCTTAACCTTCTGAGTTTTGCTGAAGCTGTATCAATGTCATATAATTCTAAACTTTAATTACCATGTTTGTGTGTATGCTTGCATTTGTCTAGCAGGATGACTCTTCATCTGAATTATATCATCATGTGGAATCAGTGGTGTAAGTGTTTTACATCAATGGAGAATGATCCCTGCAGTGGACAGAAGGAAAAGAAAAAGCTAGTGCTTTTAGAGCTTAAATTCACTATGTTGATTGCCACAGTGGGAAGAGGAAATGTACAGCACATCTTCTTCTGTATTTTCATAGGTGTGATGTGCAAGAAGTACTTGACACCAGACACAATATTTATGGGGTCTGCTCTACCTTTTGACACCTGCTCTTCACTGATCAAGTATGATAGTGCTTGCATGTCGGAATGAAGCTGACAGCATCCTTGCAAGCCCTCCAGGAGCTTGTGGGTATATTTTCCACAGTAGCAGATGAAAAACAAGCAGAACAAACTGTTGGTGTGGTTATACCAAGTTCATTTTATCTTTCTGTTTATTGTTCTGCAATTGCTTCTTTAACCCACTCTATTGATCTAGGGAGGGGAGGCTTAGTGCTGTGCCACAGTCACCTGCTCCTTGGGGAAAGAATAAATGATCCCAGAAAAAGAAGAGGAAGAAGGGGGGGGGGGGGGAGGGGGGAAAAAAGGCCCTGAAGATTGACTGGGGGCCCCAGTGAATTCCTTCTTACACCAGAGCATCATTTAAGTCTATGTTCTTCCATCTACCTTGTTTGCAGTAAATAGCTGCCCATTATGTCAGGTCAGGCAAGTGCTGTGGCGTCACAGCTCAGCAGCCATGATCAGCTTGCCAAGCGTGCAGGGGACAGACTCCAGGGAGCAGATGCATGTGTCAAGTTCTTGAGCTGTCAAGGCTCAAAGCGACAGTTTATCTGGAGGGCTTAAAACATCCTTGCAAAGTTTCCCCTTCTTCCCATCCCCCTTCCTCTTGCTGACAATTTGCTTGATAGAAGACAGATGCTAGAGCAGTTTTCTTTAGACTTCTTTAATTCCACAAGGTGCAATGCACCAAATACAATTCTACCTGTCTTTTAAGATGCCAAGCTGAGTAGGCAGACATGTTGGGAGTAAGAGTAAGGGGTCCTTCCTGCTAACACAAATATTTCCAGATTAATTTGATGCTGTTAATGTACTTTCCTCATGTTCTTCGCTCACAATAACGAAAACATGCTGAAGTTCCTAGAGCAACCAAAGAACTGTGTCTGGGGTGAAATTATTTAAGCACATTAGTTGAAAATATATATATATCCCTTTAACAGAGCACTAGGTCGTCATTATGACATATTTTTCTCTGGTGTCATTTTAGCCTTAAAATGCAGTAGGATAGTCTGTGGATTTGTGTGAATGAAAATAAGATTTATCTTCTAAACAAAGCTGGATCACTTGTGAAAGCATATATTACAATGCCAGTTCCACATCGCCACCAATTATGCAAGCTGATTCTGTTGATGGTACAAATCTAAATCCATTTGTCGTAGACATTATAGCCAATTAAAAAAAAATAAAAAAATAAAAGCTCTACTCTCTTTGTAGTTGGTCATCCTCTAACCACAAGGAAGCACATTTTGACTGAGGGCAAACCTTTTTCTGCTTCTGAGTGCATTTTGCCACCCATGAATGATAATTTCTGATGTTGCACCTGCATCAGGAAAAGGAGAAGCATAGTTTTTCAGGACCTTTATCTTTTTACTGTGCATCCTTTCTGTCTTCTACAAGCATAACCCAGGCAGCTAGTAATAGGAAACACTACTTTGAGATTATCATGCCACTGTTCACCCCCACAGAACAAGTGCTAAATGTAGTGAAGAAAAGCTGAAACATTCCTCCTACTTTTGCTATGTTTTATCTCCTGGAATAACTGCCTTTCTCCATCAGAAGTTGGAGTTTAGAAGAGCTCCTTTCAGGCAGAGGCATAGTTTCAAGCAGGCGGTAGACCAAAAGGTGCATCATGTTCTTAGGTGCTTTCTACATTCTTCAGGCAGTTTAGGAAGTGCCCTTGAGCTGTTTGTAGATACAAGTGATCAAATGTGTTGAATTTGCATGTATATATCCTCAAATTCACGGCCAAAAAACTGACCTTACTTCTTACTTCTCTCTGTGATTTCCCACTGCGGATCTTGATGCATATGAACATAAACGGCACTTGCTCATTCTTTGTTTAAGAGATAACCAGTTGTGTTTGGGGTTAATGTCATAAAACAGTGGCAGCTCTGTTTGATTTGCATCTTTGGAACAGGCTGGCCAGGGAAATGGTGGAGTGGCCATCCCCAAATGTGTTCAAGAAGTGAGTAGATGTGGAGCTTCAGGATATGGTTTAGTAGTCATGGTAGTTTGGTTACTGTTGGACTTGATCTTAAAGGTATTTTCTAACCTTAATGATTCTATGATTCTATGAAAACCTCTTCTCACAAAAGCTATGTGACTAACCAGACAAATCTATTATAACAAATGACCATCCATAGATCCATCCATCCATCCATCCATCTAACTATCCATACATCCATTCATCCATCCACCCTTCCTTTCTTTAGTGTTTATTTCTTCAGAAAGGGAATGCTCACAGTAAACATCTGCAAAAGACATCAGCTAATGTCTGAATTTCTTCTTAGTAGCTCTTTGCTAAATGCCTTTAGGTGGCTGATACCAAAAGGTTTTGTATCTTCAGATATTTGTGTCACTGTTTTAAGGTAGTACCAAGTCCAGCAGAACTAGTTGCACAAGATCTAAGGGAGATTACCCAAGAGTGAAGAATCTTTAGGACAATGGGGACTTTGTAGATAAGCTGTCCCAGGGTGACAGACTTCTCTCAGGAGGATACCCAAAGCCTGGTAAATGAGAATATAAATTACCAAATAAGGAAGAAGCATTCAGACAACAGCTGTAGAAGTTCCTGAAGGAGTCTCCATAACCACCAGAACCCCTTCAGTGACCACCAGCAAGATGCACCAGGCATGCATAACAGACAGGCAAATATGTTGATTAGTTCTGAGAACTCTAATGTATATGCACGTGTTTAAGAAATAAAAACACTGCTGCTTTGTCTTGTTGGGGTGAAAGATCTGAGACATGAGTCTCCTTGCACCCATACTTGTGCAGCTTAAAACTGGAGTCTTAGAGGGTTTTCTTAAATAGCTGAATTTTACTGTATCATAACCATGGTATTTTCAGCCGATTCCTATAATTTTTGTGTGATCTCCACTCAAATTCAGATAAAAGAATGCTATGCTGATCCTGATAGCACCATCAATGGCATCAAGTCTTTTTCTTTTTCTTTGGTCTAGAGATTTTCCTGTGCCTCTCACAATTTTCTTAAACATGTGATGTTTGGTATTGCATCCAAACCTGAACTGACAGGTTAGTTACTGCCAGCAGGACACTTAATCTCACTTAGATATAACACAGAGTACCTTACAGCAGCACTAAGCTTTACACTCATGGCCTGCACCATGCCGAACTTGTAGTACACACAGCCTGGAATTGAAAAAAGAAACTCTGTCAAGGTAGTGCAAGTAATTTTTCTTTTCTAATGATTTCAGCAGGCTATTAAGGGAATTTTTCAAACAAACAAACACACAAAAAAACATTGCAGAAGGGTTGTCAGAGCTTGTTATAGCTTGATTGCTCTGCAAATCTGTTTGAGTAATTCCATCTACTTTTGTCATGGCACAGAGATATCACAATATAAGGTCTCTGAGTAAGTTTCCACCAAAGAAATGTTCTTCAACAGTAAAATTCTACTAGCATTGCAAATACAGTAACTTTTAGGCTTCTCAAGCCTACACTTAGTACAGAGGAGGCTTAGAGGAGTACCAAGTCATGATATGAAGATTTGGAGTTACATTTGGGTTAGTTATGTCCAGCTGGTGCTCTGTGCTGTTTCAGCAGTCTCATTTCTCTGAACTGCTTCACAAGGACAACATAAGTTGGCCTTCCAGAACTAAGCCTACTTTTTTTTTCCATCCCCAGTCATCCACTCTTTTATCTATGCTACTACACAAGTGTCAACGACTGACATTCTCCCTTTTTGCTGTATCCAGCATTCTTAATCTTTTCTTTTGCTGAGTGACTGCACCCTGTGTGAGGAAGACTGAAATAGAGCTAACATAACACTCCATGTTAAAGTTTCCTTACATTCTTTGAGTAACCTGTAAGTGCCATAGAAATGTTCTTGAGACAGTTAACCATTTGGTTTTTTTATGCAATGGAAGGTGTGAAGGATGCAGCCTAAGCAGAGGGCTATGATCTGGACAATTAAGAGAAAATAAAATCTTGAACGTGTTTTCTTTCTCTGTACTGAATAATAAAATGAGCCAATGGAAAAATACATGATTAGACTGCATGTCACTGGTGGCACAACCTTGAGGCTGGCATAATCAGGCTTCTGAGGGCACAATGCATGATATTATTTCAACAAAGTTTTTTGTCTGCAGTACCAAAACTGAGCAGAGAGACTGTAAAGATGATTTCTTTCTTAAATGGTTTTCATATGTCTTTATGGAAAGCAATGTTTGTTCACACCACATTGGAAAGCAGGTGTTAGATTACAGAAAGTGCAAAGTACTACAGTGATTGATGAACAGATATTTTTAAATTGTTTTTTCCCAATTGCATTGACATCAAGAATCTCAGTACATTTCCTCATAACTGACTGCATTCCAAAAGCACATTTTTCTGTCTCTCCTATGTCTTCCAGTAAATTGAAGAAGTGTTTAGCTATTTTATGTGGCATTTAGATTCGTCGTCTTCACCTTGGGGGTCACAGAGCACTGGAACAGGCTACTCTGTTGTAGAGTCTCGTTCTCTGGAGACTTTCAAGACCCATCTGGATGCATTCTTATGTGACCTGTGCTAGATTTTATGGTCCTGTGCTGGCAGGATCTTTGGACTCAATGATCTCCTGAGGTTCCTTCTAACCATGAACATCCTGTGATCCTGCAGTCTTTGACAGTGGCCTATGAACAGTGACTGTGTTCACAACAATCCATGACCATGTCTTTTGAAAGACCTCTTCTATGGTGGGTTGGTTGCTTTTTGTGTCGGCTTTGAAAAATAACATCACCATCATTAGAAAGCCTTCTTAAACCCTGAACAGTGTTTTAAAAATTAGATGCTTGATCTTAAATCACAGAACTGTATGGATTTTGCGTTTTCTCCTTAAATTCAAGGCTTCAGAGATCTTAAGAGAATCCAGGATACCCCCATTAGGGTTCACTTAGTGTCCTAACAGTTATACAACACAGTGGAAAATTACTAAGCCTTCCTTTAGGAAACAAGTTTCTATCCACTTCAGTAATGCTCAGAATTATAACGAGTGAGCACTTCAATTCATAAAAAACAGACTGAAATCAGGAAAAGAGAATTTATCAGAATGAAGTCTTTAAGTGCTTTCTTCCTGTTAAAATGCATCAAACTGGATAACTGAAGTGTATTACTGCTAGGGGAAGAAAATTTACCTAGTAATTAGAACATGTCATTAAAGGGAAAATGATTGGTTGTAAAAGTCTTTCCCTGATAAAATGTTTTGACCTAAATGATATTCCTCAAAGGTAAGTCAGAGTGTTATGTGATGTTCTCTTATCGATTGTTGATTCTGTGTGTACCTCTGGGAACAGAAACCACAAAGAAATGTTTTGAAAGGAAAAGGAGTGACCTTTTCTACAGAGCCATTTTAATACTATGTGATGTTGAAATAAATAACTGAAAATATAACAAAGGGGGGAGGAAAAAAAATTGAAAAAGTAGGCTTGTAATATATGCAGGATGGAATCAGAGTTATAACTGCTGCTCTCTACACTGAAAACTGTGACTTCAGCCCTTTGTGTTCAAGCAGTCACTTTTGGAGAGGCAAAGTAAAGCACCAATCTCTTGCACAGAAAGAATGAAAACCCCATCTGAGATGATAACATATTGTCATAGTTGAGGACTAGTTCCTACAGTAATTTTTTGTGCAGTCCTTGCATTAAATAATATTTTCTGGGTTTGTATTTTTCAGTCAAAGAAAGTACTACTGTTTATCAGCCAAGATGACTGTCATATCCTTAAAAGAGGATTGGTAGATGCTGTAGCAGTAGAAGGAAATCAGACTGCTTCTGTTTAACTGAAATAGCTTGGAGACCATGACAACTTTTAGAGCAATATTTAACTCTTGTTACTAGTGTATTATTTCTGGCTGTCTGTCATGATGACTCATATATGCTAAGTTGTATACAAGCCTTACAGGGAGTACCATGTGACTTATTTTTCATCAGTTTCTTTATGGTCTAAAGAGAACAAAACAATCCATCCTAAGCCTAATGTATTCCAAATCCCGAGAGGAGGAAGGAGGGTAAGTGTGGATCTATAAGGGGTTATGACCTTTAAGAGAACTCCAATTACAGGTACTGTGGGTAATTTCTCTTGGATCTTTACACACCTCGAGAGTAAGTAGTTGTTATTCTCATGTTCAAGATATGGCTATATAAACGAACATATATCATGAAAGTATTCCTAAACATTGTGTCTGGAATATATTTTGGACATGGCATTAATAACTCATAGGAACAGTTTAGTGCTGAAAATCAAACACAGCAGAATGGAAAGAACAAGGCATTTATATTAGAAGGAGTTTTGTAACATAGTGAAAATCGAAATAAATTCTGTTTAGACAATATTCAGTCCATGGTTTGTATCTTGTTAAATTATGGTAGTCATAAAACTGAGTAAACTGAGATGAATAGCTAGTACAAGAAGAACTAAATCTAAAGATGGAATAACAAGTCTTGACAGAGGGATGGATTCAAGGCTTAAATCTTTACCTTCCTTCCAACGAACTCCAGAATTCCAGACTTTTTTCCTTTCTTTTTGTTTGTTTCTTTGTTGTTGTTGTATGGGGGTTTTTTGTTTGTTGTTTTGGTTTTGTTTGTTGTTTTGCTGGGGATCCTTTTGTTTGTTTTGTTTGTTTGGTGGTGGGGTTTGTGTTTTTTTGTTTGGGTGTGGGGTTTGTTGTTGTTGGTTTATGGGTTTTGTTGTTGTTGTTGTTTGGTTGGGGGTTTTTCCCCTTAGAGAGAACTCACTAAACTGTTTTAAGGTACTTAAGTTTTTCTGCATTTTTACAATTCTAGGTAGAATTAGAAATAAAGTATAGAAAAATACACAATATTGCCCATATATTTTTGAACAGAAAAGCAAGCATACTCTTCCTAGTATTTAGCTGGAGAATTGTAGCTTCCTTATTGTAGTATTAAAGGCATAGAGAAGTGCACAGAGTTGCCCTCCCCCTAGATTTAGGCAACAGAATTTTCTCACTTTTGTATTAATAATTTTTGTGAATTTACTTATTCTTTATTTCACCTTTGTACTTTGTCAGCATTTGAAATCAGGGGAAATCTGTCACTCTGCCATGACCTGGAATAATATCTTTTTATTTAGGGCAAAGTCTTTCCAAAACTCAGAAGCTATGTTGGTAGAGGCACAAAAAATTGATCTCCCAGTGACCAATGATGTTTCAATTAACAATGTGCAAAGATGAGACAACAGAAACATTGTAAGATGTTATACTGAGGAAGAGCAGAAGTCTTCAGTGCAGAAGCTGGTCTTGAGGTCTTCTTGCACAGAAAATCAGCTTAGCCCTCAAGTTGAGGGTAAACCAGCGCCCAGGAGCACTCAATAAGGCAGATGCATCATCAGAGGAGGAAAGTGGGAAAGGAGATGTTTGCTTTGTCTGCTGCAGAAGGTAGGTCTGTGGGATGAGAAGGAATAAGAATACCTGATAAAAGGAGAGCATGGCAGAGCAAAGCAGTGTTTTGGTACTAGTCAGGAATTTTACCAACACCTTCAGGGCTTTCTTGAGTTGAATAGATGCATCATGCTGGCAATATCATGTCTAGTCCATTCTTCTATCACACCAGCCACATGTCTGTTTTGTTACTAGTGTCCCCTCCAGATGGCTATTGAAGTTAGCCAGCTTTTCACTTTAGTTCCAGCATCCCTCACCACTGGCCACTTGTCTGCACCCTTCATAGCAGTAACACCAACACATCTCCCAGCCTCTCTCACATTTCAGTGGCCAGAGCTGCCTGAACAAGAGGTCGTCTGGGACTCTGACTGCTATGGAGGCTGTAGCAGCCTCCCTCCAGCTGTGCAGCTTGCATGTCACCCTCCAGCCTTTACACCTTGCCCTCAGCCTTCTCTGCTCTTATTGGAGCAGCTGTTGCCTGGAGAAGCAGTTTTGGTGGCTGTTGCCATGTCCAGTGATGATCACTGTTTCAGGTGCCAACACAGGTTTGAATAATTCACACCTTTTGTCTTAGTTGTTAAGTTTTATCTTCCTGTGACATTACCACAAATGTTACCACCTGCATTTTCTCAACACTATAGAATATTTTGGCATCCAGGCCTGCATTAGGAATAGTGTGGCCAGCAGGAGCATGGAGGTCATTGTGCCCCTGTACTCTGCACTGGTTAGGCCACACCTTGAGTACTATGTCCAGTTCTGGGCCCCTCAGTTTAAGAAGGACATCGAGACACTTGAACGTGTCCAGAGAAGGGCAACAAGGCTGGGGAGAGGCCTTGAGCACAAGCCCTATGAGGAGAGGCTGAGGGAGCTGGGCTTGTTTAGCCTGGAGAAGAGGAGGCTCAGGGGTGACCTTATTGCTCTCTGCAACTACCTGAACGGTGGTTGTAGCCAGGAAGGGATTGGTCTCTTCTCCCTAGCAACCAGCACCAGAACAAGGGGACACAGTCTCAAGCTGCACCAGGGGAGGTTTAGGCTTGAGGTGAGGAGAAAGTTCTTCACCGAGAGAGTGATTCGTCATTGGAATGGGCTGCCCGGGGAGGTGGTGGAGTCGCCATCCCTGGAGGTGTTCAAGAGGGGATTGGACGTGGCACTTGGTGCCATGGTCTAGTCATGAGGTCTGTGGTGACAGGTTGGACTCGATGATCTTCGAGGTCTCTTCCAACCTTTGTGATACTGTGATATTGTGATACTGTGTTACTGTTTGCACCATGAGATTTGTCATTGCAACAGAGCTGCTTGAAGTTTACTTTTTATGTGTGTGTGTTTTTGGTTATTTTGTTTTATTTTGTTTTGTTGGGATTTTGTGTGTGGTTTGTTTATTTTGTGGTTTTGTTTTATAACGTTTGTCAATATTTTTTTCACTGCTGTTATTTTCCTTTAATGTTTGTACAGATTTTTTTACTGTCATTGATTCAATTTACTTTTCCAGTTTGTTCATGCAATCTATTTGCATTTCATTTCTATTCTTATCTCTCTTTGCATTTGATATCAGAAAATATGAGATGCCAAATATTTCAGGTTCCCTACAAAATAGTGCTTTCATTGCTTTCATGAGCAGGAAAACAGGAAAAATATATCCTTCTATTCCCTTTGGAGTGGGACATTCCCATTCTCCATTTGCCATAAAATACAGGGGGAAAAATCATCTAAGAGTCAGGCCTGAATACAATTGAAATAGAAACTTCTGCCTTCCCCTTCAGACCACCAGAGGTATCTTGTGCTGTCATGCAGAAGTCACCAGGGCAATAATTGTGGTTTCTTGCTAAAAGTGTCTTGCTGCTTGTGAATGGGCAGAGGACACATTGCCATGTGTGGTATTGCCACATACAAGTAACAGCTTCACAGCTCTGTTAATGTCCAAGGCTCCTCCTTTATAGGGAAGCTTGGCTGAGCTCAGTCCAGCTAGAGCTGTGAGACACATGAGTATCATGCAGCTGCCCATGCTGCCTGCCACTGATAACAATCACATACCAGTGGGTATCTAACCAGGCCTGAAAACACAACAGTACAGTAACCTCTTTTGGCTGGTAATGGTGCCTGTGGCCCACAGGAGAGCAAAAAAAATTAGCATCCTGACCATACCTCTGGTACAGCCTTTAAAGTCCATGAATGCAATGGTCACTATTTTGGTAGAGTCATGAATTCAGGACAGTGTGCACTGCAAACAAGCAATATATTCTCACAGACTGACAGGAGAAATTATGTCATTGCTACTCCAAACATCTCAGGGGGAAAAATTGGAGCTGCCAAGAGCAGCTAAGAAAAGACTGTGACAACTTGTTGTTAACTTGCGTCTAAGAGAACATTAATTCACTAATGCAACACACAAAGTCCAGACTCAGACATAAGCCCTCTGAATTCAGTCTCCCTGCCTGTGAACACCAACACAAGATCATGATCTTTCCTGCTTTTTAGCCTGAGTGACAGTCAGCACACATCCCTCTTTCGCCTAAATAGACACAGCGTGACAGGAGGAGGTCCAGAGCGGCATGTTACCTGCTGATGGGTGCGACTGTTGCACTCCACATGCAGCACCATTCTGAGCAGAATGCAATCATATACTTGAGGGGGTGGGGGGTTGGAAAAAAGCCAAAACTTATCTAAACGAGTAATTTCCTTGAGAGCAAACATGCTACCAAGCATGCCCAAGTATAATACTAAGAGCAAGAGGCTATGCCACACAACAAAGCTACCTTTCACAGCTGCTTCCCTGGGGAGTGAAGGTGTTTTGAGTAGCCTGCTCAACAATGCTACAAGAACTGCACACATGCTAAATTGTCACATACAGCCTGATTATGTCTTAAACTGTTCCACCAAATGATTCAGTGTAACCCATTGTCAAGCAGTCTTCTCAACAGTCATCTTCTGATTCAGAACCATAGGCCAGTCAGTCTTGCCTCTGTGCCCAGTAAGATCATGGAGCAGATCCTCCTGGAGGCACAGCTGAGGCAGAAGAATAATGGAGAGATGATTTGTCACAATCAGCACAGCTTCACCAAGGGCAAATCCTGCCTGAAAAACCTGGTGGCCTTCTATGACAAGGTCACAACATTAATAGATGAAGGCTGAGCAACTGATGTCATTTACCTGGACCTGAGCAAAATCTTCAACATTGTCCCGCACCACATCCTGGTCTCCAAGCTGGTGCAGTATGGGTTTGATGGATGGACCATTCAGTGGATAAAGAGCTGACCTGATGGCCACACCCAAAGGGTGTCTGCCAATGGGTCCATGTCCAAGTGGATGCCAGTGACAAAAGGAGTCCCTCTGGGACCAGTACAATAGGTTGGACTTGATGATCTCAAAGGTCTTTTCCAGCCTGGTTAATTCTATTCTATTCAGTCTTGTTTAACATCTTTGTTGGCAACATGGATAGTGGCAATGAGTGCACCCTCAGCAAGTTTTCTGACAGCACCAAGCTGTGTGGTGCAGCAGACACAATGGAGGGAAGGGATGCCATCCAGAGGGACTTTTTAAGGCTGGAGAGGTGGGCCCATGATAACTCATGATAACCAAATGCAAGGTCCTTCATCTAGGCCAGGGCAATCCCAAGAACTGATATAGGCTGGGCAGTGACTGGCTTGAGAGCAGCCCTGAAGAAAAGGACCTGGGGGTGCTGGTGGATGAGAAGCACAACATGAGCCACCAGTGTGCACTTGCAGCCTGGAAAGCCAATCACATCCTGGGCTGCATTGAGAGAAGCATAGCCAGCAGGTCAAGGGAGGTGATTCTTCCCTTCTACTCTGCTCTGGTGAGACCCCACCCGGAGTACTGCATCCAGCTCTGGAGCCACTGTTACAGGAAGGATCTGGACGTGCTAGAATGTGCTCAGAGAAGGGCCATGAGAATGATTAGAGGGCTGGAGCATCTCTTCTATGAGGACAGACTGAGGGAGTTGGGACTCTTCAGTCTGGAGAAGAGCAGGCTCCAAGCAGACCTAATAGTGTCCTTCCAGTATCTTAAGGAGGTTTGCAAGAAAGCTGGTGAGGGACTTTTTAGGATGTCAGGTAGTGATAGGACTAGAGGGAATGGAAAAAATAATAGAAATGGGTAGATTCATACTGAATGTTAGGATGAAGTTCTTTACCATGAGGGTGATGAGATGCTGGAACAAGTTGCCCAAGGAGGTGGTGGAAGCCTCATCCCTGGAGGTTATTAAGGCCAAGCTGCATGTGGCTCTGAACAACCTGATCTAGTGTGAGGTGTCCCTGCCCATGGCAGGGGGGTTGAAACTAGATGATCCTTGAGGTCCCTTTCAACCCTGACATTTCTATGGTTCTGTGATTGTACATTTAACTGGCTAAAGCTGCCAGTTGGAAAACGCCTCAGAAGAAGGCCTTTCTTACCAGTGAATGTCACTCAGGCAAAGAATTAGTTTTTGGAACCAAATTTTCCAAACTTTATGAATAATGAGATGAGATTGCTCCAAGGCTTGTCAGTGTATGCCCTTAGTAACCTCAGGGACTTTTGCTTCAGGTTAGCAAAAGCCAATGCTAGAATAGAATAGAATAGAATAGAATAGAATAGAATAGAATAGAATAGAATAGAATAGAATAGAATAGAATAGAATAGAATAGACCAGGTTGGAAGAGACCTTCAAGATAATCGCATCCAACCTATCAACTAATCCAACCCATCTAATCAACTAAACCATGGCACCAAGCACCCCATCAAGTCTCCTCCTGAACACCTCCAAAGATGGTAACTCCACCACCTCCCCGGGCAGCACATTCCAATGGGCAATCACTCTCTCTGTGTAGAACTTCTTCCTAACATCCAGCCTATGATGTTTCAGAAGAAGTCACTGATATTTCATGTTCTTTAATGTAATATTAATAACATGTTTAAAGCAGGTGCCACAAACTAAGCATTTAGAGGTAGTAGACACCATTCTATGGACTAAGAAACATGTCTTCAGGGAGAGTGAAGATTTGGAAGTTGTGATTGTGAGTATCCTATAGTATACATATACGTACAAAACAGTCACTAGAGTAATTTGGTTGGTCTCTTTATGCAAACCAGAATAATGGGTTTGTGATTAGACTTTGCTGGATAATCACAATAAACACAGACATTGGTGTTTAGAATTTGTATGTAAAGAGATCAGAGATCTGTTTGCAAAACATGGTTCCCTTCAACATTTTGTCCAAGATCACATTTATCTTTGTATAAGTTCATTGCATTTGGAAATGGTCTCAAGTATTTTACATAAATTGAAAAGTACTAGTATGGATTAAAAGCTTGTTTACCTAGATTTCATCATTTTAAAGTAAGACCAGGAGGAATAACCATTCCAAAGAGAATGGACTAACATATAATGTTATATTGAACTATAGGATAATATCTATATGGACAGATGCTCATGAAAATGTTGTTTAAAATAAAAACAGTGATCATTCTTTTCATTCTTTTAAGATGTGTGGCCTGGATCTTTTAAAAGTTCTTTCTCACTTATCTACCATGATTTCATGCATTTTTAAATCTTATATTTTTCTATCAAACTGTTGAATATTTCTAGTGATAGATGCTCCATTCGTCTCCCCTTCTGACCTTTGTTCTTCTCTATAGAAGCAAATTGCAGTGTCACTTTATGCCACAATAAACCAAGTCTCTGTACTGAAATCAGCAGAGTTATATAAATACTTAATATAGAGGAATCTGTCTGCAGATGGCTGGGAGGGTAACCTTATTTTTTGGGTTAGAATTAATTAAATTGTTTTGGCATAAAAAGACCAGAAGGAGGGGAAGAACAGGCTGGATAAAAATGCGTACAATAAATCAAGCACAGCAAAGAGCACAGCCTTATATAAGGGACAATTTCTTAAACTTACAAAGCAGTCTTTAGCACTCCATGGACTAGAGTCCATGCCTTGAAGAAGATAAACATAGTTTAGTACTGCCACACAGATCTCTCTCTCTTTTTATTGTTTCTTGTGTTGTAACTGGTGTTTGGATATATCATGATAACATCTTTCCCATGTAAGTTCCAGATTGCACAAGATCAGGATATTTTTCAGAGTCAGATTTTTGCCTTACAGCAAAATGTTGATACAACCAAGGCTGGCTAGATTACAGGCAATCACAATTTTTTAAAGAAACATTTCATATTAGCACAACAAATCTATCATCTCAGCAGATAAAAATTACAGACTGGATAAGATCTTATAGTCTATTTGTTTACAAAACAAGCAGCATGGTTTTTAGTACCTTATTTCACTGTGTCCGTGTAGACACAACTGATAAAAGCTCTGGATAAGATTAGAGTTCTGTTCTGCCTCTAAACAAATGTGTGGTATTCTTCCTTTCTTGGAAGATGCTGCTGTGGCTTAGTTTTCCCCTGAATATCTCCAGGTAGGTGGAAGACTCTTTCAGGTAACTGGAAGCCTCTATAAAATTATTTTAATGTCATGCTCTTTCTTTTTAAGTTGCAGGTACTCACTGTGCCTTGCTGTAACAGGAGCAGAAGGGAATAAAATGAGTCTGTGGGACAGTCAAAGCTGTCATGTGAGCTAGGAAGGAAAATTACATCCTCTGTCTCAGGTTGTGTTTAATTTCACAGTGGACTGATGAGCAAGTGCTTCCCATTTCAGTTTCTCTGAGAAGATCATTACACAGTGAGAATATTTTTGCACAATGCCTGGCAGTGGAGAACAGGATACTTATTTAGACCAAACTCTTCGGAAATTACAGGAATAAATGCATGCAGCAGTCATTGCTGAGCCAGGCTTTCCCCTTGGTGGCATGCAAGCAGAGGGTTGATGTTGTTGTTTCACAAGGCTAGTTACTGCCCCTGATCAAGAGAGCTCAGCACTGCTCCAGGTCTATCCTGGCCTTTGCCTATTCTCTCTCATAAAAATAAGTGGAGGTGAGCAGCACATGGTTCATGGCTTTGAAAGCATCAGAAGGGACAGCTGCATATGCTCCAGAGAAACAACCTTAAGATGGCTGCAGCCAGGGCTGTGAGGTTAGAGCACAACAGTGGCACCCACAGATGGAAACACCCATTGTGAGCACCTTGTTGACTTGACAAAAACAGAGGCTGTAGCAGTGTTGGATATGGATATGTGACCAACAGGTAGGTAGTGGAGTCTTGGGTGTGCTTTCTTCTTTGGAAAATAAATGACAGGGTAGAATATTTTTAAATCTTCACAGATAAAGAGTCTTGAATTGCTTCATTATATGTTGAACACATTCTCAGTATCAGAATAGGCATATCTATCATGTAGTTCACACAGGTCTGTATAGGTAATATCAGTAGTAATCAGCACTAACAGTGGTTGTCTTCAGTAATGGATTATTGCAACTAAATAGCTATTTGTTTAGCGTTTACTTCATTGTAGATCTACACGAAATATGTCTTTGGGGTTTTTAATTGAAAGTGTTACCACATGATCTATTTTGCCATTGTTCAGAACAACAGTGAAAGAAAAGACTTTGCGATTGGATTTGTACTCTTGTACCCTTAATCCGTACACATTCCTATTGATTCAGATAATGCATCCATCAGGGAAATAAAAACGTTAGGCCTTATTTAATTAAACAAAATTACTTTTGTGGCTTTTACATAGTTCTGCCTTCTTTCCCCCTAATCCCCCTCTCTCTTCTGGGAGTCCTTTAATATGTGTTGATCTTTGCATTTTTTTGTAACTGAAATAATTACAGCAGGAGATAACTTCTGTGAATTGAAGTCATACTGTTATGAATGGATGGATTTATTGTAATAGGCAGAATGATTAATAAAAATATTAATTACTTTATTAATTTTAAAAAATCCTATGGAAAATGCTAATAAAACCTATTTACTGGTTCAAAGCATTTGGTTGTGGAACAGATACCTCACCAGCAGGAGCATGCAACAATTTATACAATATTAGCAAAAACCAGAAACAACAAACAGTAATTTAAACTGTAAAGATAGAATATTGGCAACATGCTGGCTTTGCCCACAAGGGGGAACTCTGGAATTCTCTGGGACAACAGACCTTCTAACAGATGCTTACAAAAATTAAATTTTGTAGATTACTCGCTGCAAATCACTTCAGTTGCCACATTTATAATCCACAGATCATGGTACCACATGGCGCACGTGGGGATTTAAACAAAACCAAACTGGCATCAAACAGGTGAAAGCTGCAGGAATACAGTTTCACTTTCTGTTGTCTTCTGCAACTTGTTGCTGCAGCACATACAGGGTTTCTCTCTGAAGGCTTTATAGCTGAAAGCCTTGTAGTAAAGTGGTTGCTGCTGAGGCTTGCAGGGCTTAGCTTTGTAGCTTTGCCTGTTTCAGAGACGTTCTTCAGCTGCAATCTTCACAGTGTTTCTTGTTACTTCTTCCAATAAACCAAAGCTTGTGGCCTCTCCCAGAACTTGGACAAGGCAAGGCACTTGCTCTTTGGGCTAGTATTTATAGATTTTCCAATACAATGATTACAGTATTACAGTACAGTATTACAGTATTACCAAGGTTGGAAGAGACCTCGAAGATCATCGAGTCCAACCTGTAACCACAAACCTCACTACTAGACCATGGCACCAAGTGCCACATCCAGTCCCCTCTTGAACACCTCCAGGGACGGTGACTCCACCACCTCCCCAGGCAGCCCATTCCAATGGCGAATCACTCTCTCAGTGAAGAACTTTCTCCTCACCTCGAGCCTAAACTTTCCCTGTTGCAGCTTGAGACTGTGATGATGGCAGTGACAACAAAGATTAAGAGACAGAAACCTGATACTTTAACCTATAGAATCAGTTTTCTCCAAACGTGGCCAAAAGCACACACACCTGGCCCACTGGGACCCCAGGCCATGTTCAGACAAGCCTGGGCAACATGGGTAATCTCCTGAAAAACCAGACCTCCTGGCTCCTGCTCCATTGTCTGGTTCAGGGAATTTTTGAGGCTTTTGTCCCTTCAAGGTATGTATGTAACCTATCAGACATCATTAATCGAAGACCATGAAGTGAGCATCCTTTAAAGTAACATCTAACTTTCAAAAAATAATTAGAAAGCTGGAGGATGCAAAATTACTTGTCATGAATCTCTGTTGCCATATTCTTTTTGTATGTTCAGAACTGCAGCTGACTGCTAAGAAATTTGGTATACAAAAACATCTTAACTGAGGATGAGGAACAGGTAAATATATGTAAGAAAATACTATATAATATAACTGTCAGCAGTAGCGTAATCTCACTCACCACATCATATGCAATCTATAGGATAGAGGAAGGGTTTCTGAAAGACCCAAGCTTGCCTCTTTTAAAAGTAAATAAAATCCGTAAATTTCAGATATTATTTCATAGATCTTTTATCTCCAGCTCTTGCAAATCCATTAATGACTATGCAAAAAGTGCTTGCTCCCATATGCAAGTCTATTTGCACCCTTATAATATAGGGGAACATAAGTGGCAAACCTCTGCATTCCTTGGTTATACTCATTCTGCTGTGGTCTCAGCATTTCATATCTTAGATTTTCCTGGAATTGCCAAAAGCAAATTTAGAAGGAGCTCTAGATAGTGATGCTAGAGTACTGCTAAAGAAACCAATTCTTCACAATATTAAATAATTTCATAATATTTATAATTAGAGTCTTAGCTGAGATAAACTTTCATGATTCTGGTCTAAATTAGTTTCCTTTCCTCTGCAAATCTTCCTAACTGCTACAAAGAGTAGCCTGCTTTTCCTGTGAAGTTTGTTTCATAATCGTGAAACATTTCATAATCGTGAAACAAACTTTCCAGGGGGTGAGGGGTCGGTCTCAAAGAGTGCAGTACTTGGAATATCTGACAACCATCTCATTGCTGCTTGTTTCACTTTCATAGTAACATGTAATGAATACATTACTTACTCAGGAGGACAGTAATTACATTAAGGCATTAATTTGTTTTCCATAAGAAGGTATCTGTAAATGATTAAAGAGGTACAGAGTGAAAAATGTTACCAGAGTTAGTATGCATCAGCTTCCTGAGCATGCAGAAAACAGCTGATGTAGCTCTATTCAATTACAGAGATTTCATTTTCTTAGTTGCAGACTTGGTATCACACAGAATTTCTGAACTAACTAAACAGTGTTTCACACTATCTGCTACACAACACTGAAATACAAGTTGGGTCCTTGAATTTCAAAACACAGATTAATTCAGTCTTTTAAGCCTTTTTTTCCCCATATGCATTATATATGCAGTCATATTTTTCACAAATATTACTATGTTTCACTAAATAAACTAAGTGAGGAAAAAAATAATAATAGAGGCTTTAAGAACTGAAGTATATTCTTAGAAAATGCTCCCAATTATTGCTACAAGAAGAAGAAGCATCTCCCCAGCTATGTTAAGAAACTGATGTATAGATAGATAGATAGATAGATAGATAGATAGATAGATAGATAGATAGATAGATATAATAATAATACAATAATACAATACACCAGGTTGGAAGAGACCTTCAAGATCATCGCGTCCAACCCATCAAACAATCCAACCCACCCAACAACTAGACCATACAGCCAAGCACCCCATCAAGTCTTCTCTTTAACACCTCCAGTGAAGGTGACTCCACCACCTCCATGGGCAGCCCATTCCAATGGGCAATCACTCTCTCCGTGTAGAACTTCTTCCTAACATCCAGCCTAAACCTGCCCTGGCGCAGCCTGAGACTGTGTCCTCATGTTCTGGTGCTGGATGCCTGGGAGAAGAGGCCAACCTCTGCCTGGCTACAACCTCCCTTCAGGTAGTTGTAGAGAGCAATAAGGTCACCCCTCAGTCTCCTCTTCTCCAGGCTAAGCAACCCCAGCTCCCTCAGCCTTTCCTCATAGGGCTTGTGTTCCAAACCCCTCACCAGCTTTGTTGCCCTTCTCTGGACACGTTCCAGCAAGTCAACATCCTTCCTAAACTGAGGGGCCCAGAACTCGACACAGTACTCAAGGTGCGGCCTAACCAGTGCAGTGTACAGGGGAGAATGACCTCCCTGCTCCTGCTGGCCACACTGTTCCTGATGCAAGCCAGGATGCCACTGGCCTTCTTGGCTGCCTGGGCACACTGCAGGCTCATGTTCAGCCTACAATCAACCAGTACCCCCAGGTCCCTCTCTGCCTGGCCGCTCTCCAGCCACTCTGACCCCAGCCTGTAGCACTGCCTGGGGTTGTTGTGGCCAATGTGCAGAACCTGGCACTTGGATGTGTTAAATCTCATGCCATTGGACTCTGCCCATCTGTCCAGCCTGTCGAGGTCCCTCTGCAAAGCCTCTCTGCCCTCCAGCAGATCAACTCCTGCCCCCAGCTTGGTGTCATCTGCAAATTTACTGATGATGGACTCAATGCCCTCATCCAGATCATCAATAAAGATGTTGAAGAGCATGGGGCCCAGTACTGATCCCTGGGGCACACCACTAGTGACAGGCCGCCAGCTGGATGTGGTGCCATTCACCATTACTCTCTGGGCTCGGCCCTCCAGCCAGTTCCTAACCCAACGCAGTGTGCTCCTGTCCAAGCCACGGGCTGCCAGCTTGGCCAGGAGTTTGCTGTGGGGAACGGTGTCAAAGGCCTTGCTGAGGTCCAGGTAGACCACATCCACAGGCCTCCCCACATCCACCAGGCGGGTCACCTGATCATAGAAGGAGATCAGGTTGGTCAGGCAGGACCTGCCCCTCCTAAATCCATGCTGGCTGGGCCTGATCCCTTGGCCATCCTGTAAGTGCTGTGTGATCGCACTCGAGATGACCCGTTCCATAATCTTGCCTGGCACTGAGGTCAGGCTGACAGGCCTATAATTCCCTGGCTCATCCAACCGGCCCTTCTTGTGGATGGGCACCACGTTAGCCAGCTTCCAGTCTTCTGGGACCTCTCCAGTGAGCCAGGACTGCTGAAAAATGATGGAAAGTGGCTTGGACAGCTCATCTGTCAGCAATCTCAGCACCGTAGGATGGATCCCATCCGGTCCCATGGACTTGTGGGGGTCCAAGCGGCTCAGTAGATCTCTAACTTCCTCTTGGAGCAGTGGGAAACTATGCAGCTCTCTGGCTCCTTCTGCCAGCTCTGCAGGCCAGCTGTCTGGAAGACGTTCTGCCCTGCTAGTGAAGACTGAGGCAAAGAAGGTGTTAAGTACCTCTGCCTTTTCCTCATTCTTTGTTACAACGTTCCCCTCCGTGTCAACCAAGGAGTGGAGGTTGTCCTTGCCCTTCTTCTTGCTATTGATGTATTTATAGAAGGAACGCAGTAGCTCTACCAATGTTCATTTGAGAGAAACATGTTTCCTGGAATGTTTAATGCTCCTCAGCAGTAAGGAAGCTTTTGCTTTTTGCCCAAATACCTGTTAAAGCTATCTTAACCTTTGGCACTTTAAAGAGTATCAAGGGCTGCAAGCAAGCAAGATATTATGGGACAGCCAAGTAAGTCACAGGAGAGTGTGATGGAAATTGGAAAGTGGTTCAGCACACCACTGGGAGTGTGCCAGCACCATAGCTAACCCAAAGACATTGTAGTCCCAATTAGGCATAGTGCCGTAATGGAAAACCATCAGATTCATTCAGTATTCAAGGTGGGCAGCTGTATAACAATTTGTTTCACAACAAAAAGTTGACAGAACAAATCCAAAACAACTCTGTGTGCATGTTTACATGGGAAGCTATTGGCATCAACAGTGCATTTGAAGGTGTGCTTCAAGTCCCTTATGCTTTTTGTAACATTTTCAAATTCATTCCTGTCTTCAAGATGACAGGAAATTCAGGTCTGCCTTCCTCCTGGGAGATCTTTATTCACAGACAAGTCAAAAACCCTTGACAAAAGGCAACCAGGGGAACTTGCTGACCTTTTAGCTGCCTGTCTAACATCAGTGCAAGTATTGCTTCCTGATAAAATGAGAAATTCAATTTAAGGGGAAATGTAGCAGGTATTTGAGTAGGCTCTCATTTTATTTTACTTCTTGGGCTGTCTCTCAAACAGAAAATAAATGTAAATAAACAAGACTCCATCCTTCATTCCTATACAACTGCCAGAGCTAACAATGCTGCACACAAGGGTAGCATCATTCTTGCACCACTGTCTACCCCTTTGCCTGCTCTCTCAGTCATGTTTATCTTCCCAAAATAAAACTGTCTTTTAGAAATCCTCCCTTTATATTATCCTTTTTTTTTTTTTTTTCTGGTCCCTAATTTGAGGAAGAGAGGACCCTTTCATTGAAAACCCATCAGTACTAGCTCAGTTCTTTGGAAATTACCTGATTTATCAGCCATGCTTAACCACAGTAACTTACTGGAAGATATAATTTGGAGGAAAGTTATAACAGCAGCAAGTACAAAGCTTGCTGGGCTATAAGGATAGTCTAGATTTGTGTCCAGTCCAACACTGCTTCTGTATGAATCCCTTTTCATCTTCCTCATTTGCCCTAGATGAACTATTTGTTTCTAATACAATCACTTTGAAAGCCTTGATCTTTCACATGGCAAGTGTTGACCAAAGAATGCATCAAGGACAGGAATATCTCTTCTGTGGGAGGAAAAACTGAGAGAGCTGGGCTGTTCAGCCTGGAGAAGAGAAGGCTCTGGGAAATCTGGAGAGAGAATGCAAAGACAGAGACAGGCTCTTTTCAAGGGTGCCCAGTGAAAGGACTGGGGAGAATGGGTATACACTAAAACACATGAAGGCTCCCTCTGAATATAAGAATACTTTTATCACCAAGCACCAGTGCAGGTTGCCCAGGGAGGTAGTAGTCTCTATCCTTGGAGATATTCAAAACTCATCTGGACACACTCCTGGGCAACAGGCTCTGGGTGGCCCTTACTGAGCAGGATAATTGAAAGAAATAACCTGTGAAAGTCTTCACAGGTTGTTGGAAAGTTGTTCCTGCTTCAATTCTTCTGTGATTATGTGATTCATAAAGAGCACTTGAAACCAATAGATAAACTAGGTTATTTAAAGAAAAAGAGATGCCATTTCATGTATAAGAAAAAAATGAAGAGGACAAGGGTCTTCAGAAAAATTTTGAAGCATCACAGAATCTCAGAGGTTGGAAGAAACCTCAAAGACCATCCAGTCCAACCCCCAACCCAGTACTGAAGGGTTAATACTAAATCATGTCCCTAAACACCAGGTCCACACACAGTTTGAACCCTCACAAGAATGAGGAATCCACCACTGCCCTGGACAGATCATCCCAGTGTTTGATAACCCTTTCAGTGAAGAAATATTTGCTAGTATCCAGCATGAACCTCCCCTGCAACTTGTAACCATTTCCTCTAATCCTCTAGAGTTTGGCCCTCCCATATCGCCAGCCTCCCTGAAGGCAGATGTAGAGAGTGATAAGGTCTCCTCTCAGCCTGCTTTTCTCCAGACTGCACAACCTCAGCTGGTTCTCATAGGTCATGTGCTTTTCACAAGCTTCTTCCTGCTGCATTCTGCCAAGCAATTTTTTTTTCTCTAGTGTACAAACAATTATGAATATTTTATGTATAAAGTAATGTTCTCTGCTTTGATGTGCACATAAGGATTTAGAATCCTAGAATGGTTTGGGTTGGAAGGCACCTCTAAAGGTCATCTGCTGTGATCACAGGCATCCTCAACTAGATGAGGTTGCCTAGAGCCCTGTTGAGTTTCATCTTGAATATCACCAGGGAAGGTGGCTCAACTACCTCCCTGGGCAACCTGTCTCAGTGTTCCATCACCCTCATGGTAAAGAAATTATTCCTAACATCCAGCCTAAATCCTCTTCTCTAATTTGAAGCCATTGCCCCTTGTCCTATCACTACAGGTCTTTGTAAACAGTCTCTCTCCATCCTTTTTGTAGGCCCCCTTCAAGTACTGGAAGATTGTTATTAGGTCTCCCTGGAGCCTTCTCTTTAGGATGAGCAACCCCAGCTCCCTCAGCCTGTCCTTATAGCAGAGGTGCTCCAAACCCCTGATCATTTCCATGGCCCTCCTCAGGACCTGCTCCATCAGGTCCATGTCTTTCCGGTATTGAGGGCTCCAGACCTGGACACATTATTCCAAGTGAGGTCTTACCAGAGCAGAGTAAAGTGGCAGACTCACCTCTCTCATATGCTGGCCACACTTGTTTTGATGTGGCTCAGGATGTGACTGACCCCTGGGCTTCAAGTCCACACTGCCTGCTCTAGTCCAGCTTCTCATCCATCAGCACCCCAAGTCCTTTTCCACAGGGTTGCTCTCTATCACCTCATCCCCCAATCTGTATTGATAGTGAGGATTGCTCTAGCCCAGGTGAGGGACCTTGCACTTGCTCTTGGTGAACCTCATGAGGTTCACCTGGGCCCACTTCTCCAGCTTGTCTAGGTCCCTCTGGATGACATCCCATCCCTCTAGTATATTGAAAACGTATGCTGGGTTACACCTATCCTGGAGGACGGCTGCGAGAGCCCGGCTTCCCCAGGGGACAAAAGAAACCTGATCCAGGTGAATAGAGAGAGAACTTGATTTCCTCCTTCCAGGAGGAGGGGTCCCCCAGTTTGAAGGTAGTCTATTCCACTCCCCTTCCTGTCCAGCAAGCCTATAAAAAGGAAGACTGCAGCCCTTCTCCCTCTTTACTCCTGCCTCACTTATTTGAAAGGACTAACTAACAGCCACTGCTAGCCTCCTGGTTCTGCCACATGATGGGCCTGATCTTTTCCCTGTTGCATCCATGCTTCTCTAAAGGACTGAATTCTACATACATTGAGGGAGATACAAGACCATCCAAAATTGGTTTTGTATACTTTCCTATTCATCCTTATTCCTTACCCTTGTAAATCCTCCCTGTTACTGCTATGTATATATTTTGTTTAAAAAAAAAAAAACAACCACTCAACACAACCAAAACCAACAAAAAAAACCCAACTACTTCTCCTACTTCCAAACCAACTCCAGATTATTTTTTGGTAGAATTACCTCCAGTCTCTTTGGGGGCTGGGAGAAGAATTCTCAGGTTGTGTTTTTTGGTTTTGTTGTTTTGTGGTTTTTGTTTTGTTTTGTTTTGTTTTGTTTTTGTTTTCTACCATGTGAGCTCTTAAACTCCATTTAAGGCTCAAACAATTACACAACACCACTCAGCTTGGTGTCATCTGCACACTTACTGGTGGTGCACTCAATCTCACTGTCTTTATCACTGATAAAAATATTAAACAGTGCAGGTCTCAGTATGGACCCCTGAGGGACACCAGTTGTCACTGCTCTCCATCTGGACTTCAAGCCATTGAGCACCACCCTCTGGATGCAAACATCCAGCCAACTCCTAATTCACTGAACAGTCCACCCATCAAATTCATATCTCTCCAATTTGGCAAGTGGGATGCTGTGGGGGACCCTATCAAAGGCCTCACAGAAGCCCAGATAGATCACATCCATGAGTTGTCCTTGTCCACTGACATAGTCACTTTATGATAGAAAGCCATGAGGTTAGTTAGGCAAGATTTTCTTCAATAAAGCCATGCTGGATGTCTTTAATCACCTCCCCATCCTCCATGTGCCTTAGCATGGCATCTAGGCGGATCTGTTCCATGATATTCCCAGGAATGGAGTAGTTGAGGCTGACAGGTTGGTAGTTCCCAGGTTCTTCTATTCTACCCTTTTGAAAAATGAGTGTGATGTTCCCTTTCTTCTGATCACCAGTGACTTCACCTGACTGCCATGACTTTTCAAATATCACGGAGAGTGGCTTGACAACTACAGCAGCTAACTCCCTCAGGACTCTGGGATGCATCTCATCAGGTCCTATGGACTTGTATATCTTCAGGTTTCTCAGATGGTTGTGAAGCTTGTCTTTGCTTATGGGGGGAGGGACTTTGTCTCCTTGGCCTCCATCTTGTGGGCTATCTGAGAGAGGCCTTTCACATACAAATCACATGTGATGGTGGTGTTTACATCAAGAACTGAGGAGTGTCTCAACAAACATAAGATGTGTCATCTCTACCCACAGCAGCTGTCCAGGGAGTGTGCAAACAGGTGGATCAACTGATAAGACCACTACTGCCCTGGGGTGGATGTGATGAACAGGTGGGAGGCAAAGAGGGGAAGAGGCCACTCTGGTGCTGACCCCTGCAAGCACACAGGAAAGACCCCTTGGAAATGACACCTGGAAGTCACATATGCATTGTAATATGACCAGGGTGTGGGGCCAGAAGGACCTATGATAAATTAATTGTATAGAAAAGCCCAAGCTATGCTTGCTCAGAGAGAGAGAACATCACTGAAAACACTACATGGAGGAGCCTGCTCAGAAGAGGAAAAATGTCAAGGACCACACTGAACTGGGCAGGATTCTCAGACCTCTCCCCTCCTGTGGCCACAGACATCACAAACTGAAAAGGATTCAGATCCTGGGATGTCTCCCCCACTTCCTGCTGGCTCAAGACAGAAAAGTGCCTTGGGTTGGTAATATTTCTCCTGCTCTCTCTCTTTCTCCATTTTTCCTCCTCCTCTTTTCTCCCTTCCTCTGTTTCATTTACTTTATCCTTTAATAAATAGCCTGGATTTGATGTTTGACCTCATTTGTGTCTTAATTTCACGCACAGGAATGTTTTTAAAAGACCATGTCTCTTTCTAACTTCTGGACTGAGACACCATCAACCTGAGAGCCATGAGGAAAGGGTATGTCGGTGAAGACTGTGCAAAAAAAGTTATTGAGAATCTCAGCTTTCTCCTTGTCTGTTGTTACTAGTTCCCCACTGTTGCTCATCAGAGAGTGTACATTTTCTTTAACTTTCCTTGTCTGGTTTACACACCTGTAGAAGCCTTTCTTGATTTTCTTTACATCTCTTGCCAACTTCAGTTCCAGGTGTGCCTTGGCCTTCCTGATCTCAACCCTATAGAACTGGGCAATGTCCCTAAACTCTTTTCAGGAAGCCTTTCCCCTCTTCCATTTCCTGTGCATTCCAATCGTGCCCTTTAATTTGATCAGCAGGTCTCAGTGGAGTGATGATGGTCTTTTGCCTTCCTTGTTCTATTTCTTACAACTGGGGATTGAGATCTGGATGGAAAGCATCCTTAAACATGTGCCAGCTCTGTTCTGCTCCCTTGTCTCTGAGGGCTATTTCCCATGGGGTCCTATTCACTACCTTCTTGAAGAGCTGACATTTTGCTTTTCTAAAATTTGGATCCCTGACTATGCTTCTCATCATCCTCATACACCTTGGGACAGTGAACTGCACTAGCACGTGATCACTGTAGCCCAGGCTGCCTTCGACTTCATCATCCCTGATAACATCACTTGCAATTGTGACCACCAGATCAAATAACACATTCCTTTGGGTTGGGCTGTTAATTTCTCGTCCTAAGTTGTCATCTTGGCACTCCAGAAGCCTCCTGGATTGCCTGCAGAAAGCTGTGCTACTTTTCCAACAGATGTTGGAGTGGTTAAAATACCCCAGAAGGATAAGAGCCTGTGACAATGATGTCTCCTCAAGCTGGACTAAGAAGTCTTCATCAATAGGCTCCACTTGATCATGTGGTCTGTAGTAGAGTCCAACCACAAGGCTCCTCTTGTTGTTCTGATCCCTAATTCCTAAGCATAAGCTTTCAACCTGCTCATGGAAATTATTTAGTGACAACTCTTCACACTCTATCCACTTTGTTTACATAGACAGCAACACCTCCACTCCTTCTTCCTCTTCTGTCCCTTCTGAACCTCTTGTAGCCATTGATAGCCACACTCCAGTCATACAATCCATCCCACTAAGTTTCCACAACTGCCACTGTGTCATAGCTTTCCTGTATTACAGTAGCTTCCAGCTACTGTTTTTTGCCCATGCTGTGTGCATTGGTGTGGAGGTTGCCAGCCATGACAACTTCTTAGAAGGGCACCCCTTTGTTCCCTCAAGGCATTTCATGGGAGCAACCCTCCTGCGTCCTATTACCTTGGAAGTCCTGGCTCACCTCTGCAAGACTTTGCCTTTGCTTTCTAGAGTGTCAGATCATTGTCCTTGCGATGAATGACTGCAGAGACAATATCTGTGTTCAGTGCAAGCACATAAATGAGCTCCTCAGCCTTGTAGTAGACTTGAAAAAGGAAGTTGATAGGCTGAGTACTATTAGGGAGTGTGAGAGGGAGTTGATATGGTGGAGTCAGATTCTACCTTCCCTGAAACAGGGAGACCTTAGAGCAGCTGTCCAGTACTTGAGTGGGGCCTACAGGATAGCTGGAAAGGGGCTTTTTACAAAGGTATGCAGTGACAGAATGAGGGCTGATGGCTTCAAAATGGAGGAAGCTAGATTTAGATTAGACATTAGGAAGAAATTCTTCACCATCAGGGTGGTGAGATACTGGAACAGTTTGCCCAGAGAAGTTGTGGAGGCTCCAATCCTGCATGTGTTCACAACCAAGCTGGATGGGGCCTTGAGAAAACTAGTAAGAGGTGTCACTGCCCATGGTGGGGAGGTTGGAACCAGACAATTTTTAAGGTCCCTTCCAACCAAAATCATTCCAGGATTCTATGATTTTTATATACTGTATGTGCAGGTCTGCAGTGTTGATCTCCAGTCCTGAGTAAGCTGTGAAGATGTTTTCTCATTAGTACTTTAGCTGTGTGTTCTCTCTGCTTAGGCAGTAAGAAAGGAAAGGGTTTATTTAATGGTATTTTATACAAGGCAGGAAAAGGACAAAGAGTTTTGAAGAATAAACTGTAGATGTAGAACTGCCTCATTTCTCCTGAGCTTTCAAAAGGCAGAGATACCACAGAAAAAAGCATTTCAGATTGACACCATAGAGCTCTCTAGTATCCTTTCTAATTATTACATACATATTCATATATATACACATACATATAGTCTCAAGCCACATCAGGGGAGGTTTAAACTGGATGTTAGGAAGAAATTCTTCAAAGAGAGAGTGGTTGCCCATTGGAATGGGCTGCCTGGGGAAGTGGTGGAGTCACCATCATTGGAGGTGTTTAGGAGGAGATTTGATGGGGTGCTTGGTTGCATGGTTTAGTTGATTAGCTGGTGTTGGATGGTAGGTTGGATGCGATGATCTTGAAGGCCTCTTCTGATCTAGTCTAGTCTAGTCTAGTCTATTCTAGTCTAATCTATATAATTCCATAGGACCAGCATTTTTCAATATGTCATTATCACGAATCTTGGATTGCTGATGACTTTGACAACAAGAATGTGATGATTGAAATGCTCCATCAAAACACAGAAAGGCTTGTCACTGGAAATGCAGACCCCTATTTAATACTCTGTGTCCTGCATTGCTTCAGTGATGGTGGGGTACTTTGTTGTTTTTTTTCTCTGAGTGACTTTTTCAGTATACTGAAGATACACTAAGGACATAGAACAATCAGATCTTATCAGCAGTCTCATATTCAGCCTACACATACTGCAAGGAGCAGAAACTGCACTTTCAGAATGGCCTTAGCTCTTGTGTGGGCAAAGAAAAGGCAAAGTAAATTGTCATAACAGATAAAAATGAGCCAGTGGCCTTTCTGGAGCAAGCTGCTTCTTGAAATAAACATTTGCTAAAATGGTCCACTGGAGGGGATCTTTACCAGTGGGATGGTGGATCAGTTTGTAAAATTCACACTTCTGACATGGATTATCACTCAATCCTAGAAACTAGATTTTTGAAAGAAGAAGAATAAGAATCTGTTTCTTCAAATGTCAAGTTGGAAACAGAAATGCAGAAGTAATGAGGTTTTTTGATACTTTTCTGAGATTTTTTGCACTTCTGTTCTCTGTGCTGGATGAAATTTGGCTGCTAGCAGAAACCCTGATAGTTCTGGTTATGTGAACCTGAGATAAACACTTGAACTAAATTGTGGCTCTTCTGACATGTGTCTACCTATTAATTGTCTAACATGAAAGAGAGAACACTAGTCAGGGTTAGAAACAGAGAATCCAACATCAATTTTTAGGAAAATTAGGTGATTCTTGATTTGCATTCATATTTTGCTTCAGCTAAAAGTGGGGTTATATCTACAGAAACAATTATTGTCCTTATAATTTAATCCAGCTATTATGCACTGCCATAGTGTTGCAATACATAAGCTCTTTTTGATAACCAAAGCAGTATTAGATAAGAAAAAAAAAAAATTCAGAGAAAATGACTATGCAAGACCACTGAAAAGCAGGTATTTGTTCACTTTTACTTTTCAAATTCCATTTACATATGCCAGGAGTGCAACTATAATTTTTATGCTGAGGTACATATCACCTTCTGCTAAACACATAAGTGCAGATTACCCAGATTTTAGCTGAACGGTGTAAATTCCCACATAATGTTGTCTTCAGCTGTCTGTCATTATGCTGTCTATGGTACAGCCATAGGAAAATCTGAAGGAAACCCTTCCACAAGAGTGAGCTGAAGGACCCTCTTTGAACCTATAATGGTTGTTTTCACTGCAGCATTCCTGATTTCTGAATCTTTGGCATTACAGCAGTTCAGTGGCCATAAAAGGAGAGTATTTTTCACTCTCTGGGGATGCAACAGGCCATAGCATTACCTAGGGTTCTGTGAAGAAGCATAAGTGTTTCTCTGGCCTCCAAAATGACAGGTATTTTTGTGCGGAATAAAGACGTATTGCATAACAAAGTTCCCTTGAAGACGACAGTCAGTCATACTGCAAATCATGTTCCATTCTGCAAAAGTTTTGACTTTCAGGATGTGGTAGCAGTGTCATTATACAATCTGAGATATAACAAGCTAAACTGTTTTCTAAACCTTGCTGTGACATTAACTGACTGGGAGAGTTCAGAGGTGTTATGTAAAATGTGACTTGTAAGAGAAGTTGTCTCACAGTAGTTTCTTGGTGACATTAACCACCAAGGATGCAAGATGTGAATGCATAAGCTGAAATAAGTAGAGTATGGAAAGTACTAAGAGGGCAGATGTAGTAGTCACATAACAGTCATTTACTGGAGTGTCTGAGATGCATTTGTTTCCTACCTATAGTGGCAAAGCTGGCATTCACCTACTTCTTCAGCTTAATTGCTGGACCCAGGAGATGTTGGCCTACACTGCATTTAAAATAAAAAGGCTCCTTTTGGGCTACTCTGTCTTTTTTCTTGACCATAGCTGCCACAGCATCACTTTGGTCCCAGCTGGCAGCCAGGCACCTAAGAAATATAACTGCTTCAAAGCTCCTTTCATTTTTTTCACATCAGTTTCACTTGCCTTGGAGACACTGCAAAGCCACTGAGCAGATGAAGCACGTAACACCAGAAGGAGATTTTTGGATATAACCCTACAAAAAGATTTGTTCAGAGTGACCTATCTGAAGTGAGTTGCCACGTTCATCAGAGGTGACATTTTCGTGCAGAGGGTGAGCTTGATAAGGTCATATGAAACTTCTAAACATGACAGTGTGTCTTAAGGAAGGAACTTATGTAAATGTACTTGTTTGTTATAGCTTTAGTGTGGTGGGTTGAATTTTCCCCCCAACATTAACTTTGCCAGACCAACCCAGTTAGAAGCAAATGAAGCTGTATTTACAAGCAAAAACTACACTCTACAATGGAATGCAATGAATGTGTACAAAATGTACAGTATTTACAATATTATACAGATATTTACAATTACCAAACAACATGAAACCCCCTGGTCATGAGACCAGAGAAGCCTTGTCCCACTGCCCCCTGACGCCCTGTCCCAAGAGATAAAGCAGTGAAGAGAGAAGCAGTGGGTTAGACTTAGCCAAGGTCAGCCAAAGCACGTTATCTCTCCTGAGTGAAGCAAAACAGCCAAGATCAAAAAAGAAAAGGAGGAGAATTGTTATGGTGCAGCTCCTCTTAGTCCACATATTTACCCAATGAATTTGTTTAGAATCATCTTTTGTTTTCCTTTTTACACCCAGTAGTGATTTATTTATATTTTTCTACTTTTCTGCTCAGAATCTGCAACTAAATTTTAAAGGCACAGACTAAAACCACCACATTTAGAAAGGAAATTTCTCTTGCATCTTGCCACAATCACTGAGTGGTCACAGGTAAAGAGAGACATAGGGCTTGCTGCTTTAAAATGAAGAGCACTGCTCTACAGCATGAAAAAAGAAAGCTAAAAAATGCATGCCCCATGTTTGTTGTCCCACATAGTTCCAATGCCTTCGCAGCACATCTGCCAAGGGGCAGGACCAGTCATTTTGCCACCACACAGGATGTCCAGATTTGAAGAGGGGGGAAAAAAAAGGGGTAATTTTCAGTAGAGCTAAAGCCTGTAGTTCCAATGCATCTGACAGCTCTCCTGCTGTTTAAGAATGGGTTGGGTTAGGTTGGGTTGGGGTAGACAAAATGAAAACCTATTTGAAAAACTGTTGGCTCACAGCTGATTCCAGAGACCACTCTATTTTAGCCGAAACAAGGCTGAGGATGCTGTGGCACGAGACAAGGAAAGCAATACTTCGCCCCAACTTGCCATTTTTTTGATGTTTGCAAAGAGGATGAGGGCAATTTACAGTTCAGTCATCTATGCAACCTGCAGAATTCAAACTGAATTTAGAGATAAATCAAGAGTAATCCACTGGGGGTTTCACAGTTTATCCCTGAAAATCTTGTCATTCCCTTAGTATATTTATTGCTTTTGGGTCTGGTTGTGACAAGAAATATTGATATTTAAGTCATATTTGATAGAATTTAGTGGTCAATACTTTACTATGTACTAACAGTTCATTTAGAAATAATATTTTGTCCCAATTTTTCCATACACTTTGAAGATCTCTGCACCTGGCACAAAGAAAACACACCATCTGTGTGCCTGCATGAAATTCGCTTTCTGGCAGTTTCCCAGCAGAAGTGCAGGTTCTCTGGAGACCATGGAGGATACCCAGCCCGCTACAGACTATTGATCACAGACGAATGGGCTGCAGTAGCAAATCCTAGAGAGAGCTCACCAAGCTTTTTTTTTCTGAAGACCTTTTCAAACCTTTCTCTAATCACTGGGTAGAAAGCAGTAAATTAAAGCAGCAAGTTCAGGTTTTGAAAACACGTAGCAGGCAGGGTGCAGCAGTAGAACCTATGAGAGTTAGAATGATAGTATGCTGCAACCTTACATGTTTACATTTGAGTCATAAATTATGGAAGTGAGCATAAATAAGAATTAAATATCTGCAAAGTCTTTTTCTTCTGTCCTTTGATTACAGCTCTCTTTTATTTACAACTCCCAAAAGGGAGCCAAACATCTATTATGTGACATTTGTTCTGTAAATTGTTAAAGAATCACAAAAATGAAATACTTCACAGCAGGTTTTTCCACCATTGCTACCTACCTATGGTAACAGCTTGGTGCCTATCCCAGCCTCCTCTTTAGTAGGTGATATTTTTTTCTAGTAGGGAAGAATCTTAATAATATTGTTTGCCTGTTTCTTACTGTAATTTTCTCTAAAGCCAGGTGATTTAGCTGTACAGGTTATTTGATACTTCTGCCACTTTTCAGACTATTGTAATATTTTCAGAGTTAGTATCTGATTTTTTTTAATAAGTAAAAAATAAATAAATTAAAAAGTAAAGTAAAATCCTTTCATGAAAGTCTGACAAATACTGTATTGATCACAGTTAGAGCCTATGCAAGTTGTCATTCTGCTGGTCAAAGCAGCATTTTTTTCGTCCCCATCACGCATCTGGGGCCAAATTTTTTTACCTCTTTGCTCTGACAGAAACTTTCCTCTGAATTTCAGCCCCAGTTTATTTATTGTCAGGTCATATTTCTTTTTCTTTGTATCAGTGCTTTGATAGCTCTTCTCCCTCACAGGTATTCCTAGCTGTATTTATAGAATTGTCTTTTCTATTGGCTTTCTCTTTGATAGACTAAACACCCCTAAAGTTATAAGAAATGATGTTATAAAGGGCATAAATCTAAGAGCATAATTTCTAAAATTGTATAGGATGCTGTGTTAGCCTTTATTTATTTCATTCTTCCTTGGGCAGAACACTGCCTTCAGTACTGCAAGCATGATTATTAGTCTAGCTCATTTCCATTATGTCTATAATACTCGATTTCATCTCTTAACATTGGTAATGGTTGTTCCGGTAGCATGCTGTCTGAGCTTCTTACACCAATATCAAAACATTTAAGTTATTTCTCTCTAGTCACACTCAAATTCTTCAACAAATTATAACCAGCCCTTTTGCTGATGCTTTTATCTGCAGGTCTTCGGCTCTTATCCATATTAGTCTTTATTTTTCCTATTATTCTTTGTCTGATCCTTTTTAATCTGATGTTTTACAATTCAATATTTGATTTTTAAATTACTTTTTCATTAAAACTAGATTTGAAGGATATATAATTGCTTTCTCTTGATTTAAAATTCCCATCAGTAATGGTAGTATCCATTCCCAAATGACAATGCCTTGGGGCCTGTCTGCCAAATAAGGACAGTTCTCAAGAAAGCATCTGTACAGTTGAATTCCTCATTGTGTTATCCTTTCTTCGAGGACAAGATGCCATTTTTGAGCATCTTCCCTCTTCATGTTGGGTTCCTTTCCCAGAGGATCTCCTGGTGGCATTTTTGTCCTGGTAAGAAAATGTCCTGGGTTAGCACAGCCCACTCTCACAAACCCTTCTCCCCTCAAACACATGGGAGGAAAAGTGACACAGGAAAACAACCAAACCCTGGGTAAGCCTGAGACTTACAGCATGGTGACTGGGCTGCCTTCATACTTCTTTTTTTTAGATTTACTAACAAAAAAGAAAGGGCTTTGCTTTAGACCACTATTCTCTCTTCTGACAGCAATGAATCTGTTGAGTGTCTAAGAAGAAGAATGTGCCTTTTCATAATTCTATATAAGGTAGTTCAGTCAACCAGGTACAGAGACTTAGTGACAAGTTTTAGATATATTTTTATTTATATGTAATTTTTAGTCACTTAAGTTACATTAATTTACATATTCTATTGTTTCTGTATTCTTTTGAGAAGACACTTGTCCAATGAGTAAAGAAAAAAAGTGTTTAGGCAATATTCACAAAACCCAAACAAAAAGTAACTCTTGTTTAATCAGAAAATAAAATGGAATTAATAAAAATACAGACTGGACTTTTATAAAACCTCTGTTTTGCTAGTTCCTACTCTTTGCCTGCTTCTGACATAACTTCCTTCTGACCTGTGCTATAACAGACCTGATGCTAAGAAGTATTAACATCCAGAATGAGATTAACTTTTGCACAAGCTTGCACTGAGGTTCTGGCCAGGCTGCGATGGTTAAAGAACGAATTGCTGCTTGAGCCTTTAGTTGAACATCTTCATTCCTCTCTGTTTTGTGGTGAATCATGTATATAGGATTATGAAAGAAATGATTACTTAATAATAGATGCAACACAAGCCATACATTTTGTTCCACACTGCTGTCTTCGGCACACAACATTGACAGGAGATGACAGAGAAGATAACTTGCCCTCTGACACATTTTACCCTCATGCTCAGTCCATTATCCTAAATGCTGGGAGAGTCTGAACAGAGACCTCTTTGCCATCTGGATGTCTTTCTGGATGTCTTTCACTTGGTGCCATGGTCTAGTTGTGAGGTCTGTTGGGACGGGTTGGACTTGATGATCCTTGGGGTCTCTTCCAACCTTGGTTATACTGTGATCAGATACTGTGATCAAAGTTTTCTCCTACAACACCATTCTATTTATGGACTAAAGGGCATAATCACCCCACAGACCTTTCTTGTGTTTGTTTCAGCATGTGAAAATAGCAGTGTCTGACCATGGACTCTGCATCTGCACAGTAGTAACCGTACCAATACTATTAGTATTGCAAAGAAAAGTGAAATCCAGAGATATCTTTTTGGTCTAGAATTTCTGTTGCTCCCAAATGCAGAAAATAACCTGTAGCAGATAATAACAAATCCCACTAGCCCAAATAGTAAAGGAAAAAAATCTCAGTATACAGACGCAGTTTGAGTCACGCTGCACATATTGGAGTTATTTCCACTTTTATTCATTAGAAGTATGATATCAGTAAACTCACAAATAAAAGTACATCACACTGTCATCATCCTTTTCTTAATGTACTTTGAAAATATTCATCATCTAAATCTGTCTCTTTCTCATGCACAGCTCTGGAAATGAATCAAAAAGATTAAACAGAGTTCTCCCAGCTCGGGCTTTATCATAGCAGACTGACAGCAACTCTCCCGCTTCTTCCTGTCTCTTGCTCTTAAATGTTTTCATAAGTGAATTTATTGATATTAGTTCTAATTATCTCTGCCAGTTGGGGAAACACATTGCTCCAATTATGATGCACGTTGTCCTCATGTTTCTTTCTGGAAATGCTGTAACAGGTTTTCATAAGAATTGTGTCAGCAAAAGGAAGAGACCATCAACATTCCTCTTCTCTTGGCCAAGAAATGGGCCCAAGATATCTTCAGTGTGCAAGCTGAAAAAACCAACCAAACAACAGAATACACACACACCACACCACCACCCCCCAAAAAAAACCCCAAACAAGCCAACTCCCCCACCCCCCCAACAACAACACTGAAATGCAGTGGTTGCATAAGACAAATGTTGTCTTCTCACAATTGATATTCTGTGTCTGGATATGTTTTGCATCCATATCAGCCCAGCCTAATCCCACATCATACAAATCTCACCAGCCTTCCAAGTGTCAAAAGGTAGTCTCTAGATTTACATCCTTGTTCGCATTGTTGCATTGTTCAGTGCTGACTCAATATTTTGTCTACACAAAATATTTCTTTACCTATACAGCATAGAGAAATGTGTTGGGGTCCAATAATTATCACTTGCTAATTACAATAGAATACAATACAATAGAATAAACCAGGTTGGAAGAGACCTTGAAGATCATTGCATCCAACCCATCAACCAATCCAATCCACCTAAACAACTAAACCATGCAACCAAGCACCCCATCAAGTTTCCTCCTGAACACCTCTAATGAAGGTGACTCCACCACCTCCACGGGTAGCCGATTCCAATGGCCAATCACTCTCTCCGTGTAGAACTTCTTCCTAACATCCAGCCTAAACCTCACCTGGCGCAGTCTGAGACTGTGTCCTCTTGTTCTGGTGCTGGCTGCCTGGGAGAAGAGGCCAACCTCTGCCTGGCTACAACCTCCCTTCAGGTAGTTGTAGAGAGCAATAAGGTCACCCCTCAGTCTCCTCTTCTCCAGGCTAAGCAACCCCAGCTCCCTCAGTCTCTCTTCATAGGGCTTGTTTTCCAAACCCCTCACCAACTTCGTTGCCCTTCTCTGGACACGTTCCAGCAAGTCAACATCCTTCCTAAACTGAGGGGCCCAGAACTGGACACAGTACTCAAGGTGCAGCCTAACCAGTGCAGTGTACAGGGGCAGAATGACCTCCCTGCTCCTGCTGGCCACACTGTTCCTGATCCAGGCCAGGATGCCATTGAATTACAGGTAATTCATAATACTAGTAACTACTAGTATTACGTTGCTTTCATATGCATTTTTGTCTTCTCCTCAAAAAATAAAAAGAAATATTTTTTACTGATTTTACTCCATAGTGATTTTTACTGTTCTCAATGTTCATGTTTTCCAACATTGTGTCATGTTAACTGCTCAATCTTACTACACAATGATGTCCTCTGACAGAATCATTGTATTTTCTCTCACTTAATAACTAAGTTGATAATTACACTGTACTTTTCCTAAGCTCATAGAAAGCTTGTCTGCCTTTAAAAAAAAAAATTTAAAAGTCATGTGATAGCAGTCAAAAACTAAACTGTTTCTTAAGTGGGAAAAAGTTATAGATTGGAGCACCGATTTGCTAATTCAAAATTTCTGTCATTATTAGACGAATGGTCCATTAAATAAAGCAAGGAGAAAGAAATATCATATTTTCAAAATTATATTCTGGAGAAGTGTTTAACTGTGGGCTTTGTATCCTTTTGGGATAACACAAGGATATTCAAAGATGCAAAAGAAGCAAATATTCCTGATTTCTAATGGCAATTAGGTGACAAGGCAAGTTATTACTTTACTCTTTTTCAGTGTTTAACACTTGGTTTACGTCAGATCTTTTTTGCTGAACTTATTACAAAGAGTCTATCATACCCAGCAAAAATCACAGTATCACAGTATCGCTAAGGTTGGAAGAGACCGAGTCCAATCTGTCACCGCAGACCTCATGACTAGACCATGGCACCAAGTGCCACGTCCAATCCCCTATTGAACACCTCCAGGGGTGGTGACTCCACCACCTCCCCGGGCAGCACATTCCAATGACAAATGACTCTCTCAATGAAGAACTTTCTCCTCACCTCGAGCCTAAACTTCCCCTGGTGCAGCTTGAGACTGTGTCCCCTTGTTCTGGTGCTGGTTGCTAGAGAGAAGAGGCCAACCCCTTCCTGGCTACAACCACCCTTCAGGTAGTTGTAGAGAGCAATGAGGTCACCCCTGAGCCTCCTCTTCTCCAGGCTAAACAACCACAGCTCCCTCAGCCTCTCCTCACAGGGCTTGTGCTCAAGGCCTCTCACCAGCCTTGTTGCCCTTCTCTGGATATGATCAAGTGTCTCAATGTCCTTCTTAAACTGAGGGGCCCAGAACTGGACGCAGTACTCAAGGTGCAGCCTAACCAAAGCAGAGTACAGGGGCACAATGACCTCCCTGCTCCTGCTGGCCACACTATTCCTAATGCAGGCCAGGATGCTGTTGGCCTTCTTGGCCACCTGGGCACACTGCTGGCTCATGTTTAGGTGGCTGTCGATCAGCACCCCCAGGTCCCTCTCTGTTTGGCTGCTCTCCAGCCACTCTGACCCCAGCCTGTAGCTCTGCATGGGGTTGTTGTGGCCAAAGTGCAGCACCTGGCACTTGGACTTGTTGAATGCCATCCCATTGGACTCCGCACATCTGTCCAGCTGGTCGAGGTCCCTCTGCAGAGCCCTTCTGCCCTCTAACTGACCAACATCTGCTCCCAACTTGGGAGCAGTCCTTGTACACTACAAAATTCAGACTTGGGATAGGGACACAAAAACACATTATCTCTGATTTGTGGTATAGACACTGGACAATTTTTACAGAGATGGGAGTGTAAGTTAGACCAGTATGGGACAGCAGCGATACACAGCTAGTGTAGCCTTGGAAGGAAGAGTCTACTGTGATCGACCTATTAAACTGCTGGCAGTAGAGTAAGTCCTGTGTTAATGGCAAATAAATCAATTAGAGAATAAGCCAGTAGCATCCAAAGCTTCCACCTTGAAAAATGCAGGAGATAAGCTGTTCTTGCCTGTGGACTCAAGAAGCAAGAATATCTGAAACAGGACTTACTGGTTTGGCATTTCCTAGCAAAATGTAGCACTTCCTTCAGCAAATAGGTTACGGATGTGATGAACTAGCAGCAGCAAATATCAAACCATTGAGATCCTCTGGGGTGATTTCATTGTTGTGATTTAATTTCCATTCTGGAGGCTTCTGTAGACCTGTAATACAATATATATTTACATATTTTCTATTTAATATTTTGGGTGGTAGTATCTTCAGACACCCCCATAACTTATTTACAAAGGTTGTGTTATTCGGTTGCAGGTATCACATCCCACGTATGAAGACAGTTAATAAGATTTAAGCACAAAACTGAGAATTTCCAGTGCAGCAATTTAAATTGGAAATAAAGCTGCCTGCAAGTGGGATTCTGTAGCAAATTAGCTGAGTACTCACAGCTTGTTCCTTTTGTCAGTATCTTCCCAATGCTGTAACTATATTTCAAGCACCTCTTGGCTAGGAGAGGGCTAAGGGGCCTCTCTCTTGTGCGCGTGTGCGTTCTGTCAGCAGGCTTGTAGCCTTTCCATGACTCTTCTGGGATTCAGTTCTCTCAGGGCTTTTCCCCATTCGGCCTCTAACGCAGGGCTTTTGTAGTTTTGGTTGCCTTGGTCCAGGTGCAAGGCCCAGGTATGGTTTGGCTGCTAGGACAAGATCTTCAGCTGCAACTCCAGCAGCATGTGGCTTTTGTTGCTTGCTTGGTGAGACCAAGAAAAATTGTCTACCATCTTGGCTGGTTTAAATACTTTGGTAACAGAGAAACCTGATAGCTGAACCTATAGGATAGGGCATATCCAAACACAGCCGGGGCGTACACAGTTCACAAGTGTGTTACAAGGTTAATTACATATGCTTCACGTTTGCTTGGACCATCTGGATCCCAGGAAGTGTCCAGGTTTGCACATTCACAGGTGCTTAACCCATTGTCTGGGTTAGGGCATGTTTTGGGGCTTGTTCCTTCAGGACAAGACCTTTGAAATATTTTCTGCAGGAGCTGTCCTTCAGGAAGATCAGGCTCAAATGGTTTCAGTTTGCATTACCTACTGCATCAGAAATCCCATCTGGGAGCTAAGGAAGTATCAGAAGAATGAGCTTTTATGCTGAAAATGAAAGTTACATATAATTTAGCAGTCATGAAAATAGTATAGCCTATTAAGGGCCTAATCCCTCTTTGCTTTGTAGATATTTATCCATTATTGACCAGAACTCAGAAAGTGTAAAATGCTACTTGACTTTTGCACTGCACTTAGATGAATACTAATACAAAGTAATTCATATCCTGTGTATACATATTTGAGACCTGACACTCAGCGTCCCTTAAAGTCATACCTGGCAGGTGAAATGTCTTTCTCCCAGCCATGGGGAGTAAAAGCACCCTTTTTTGCTGTTCACTGATTTGTGATCACCCACAACTGGCTTTTTAACTATTTTTCCCACTCCTTTTTCCTCTCTTGGAAATTGGGCTGGAAATGTAGCCACCAAATCCTCCTATTTTCACATAATCTAAGAGCTCCTATAAGGATTTTAACCACAGTCTTCTAACTATTGACTTGAGCAGAGGAATGCAGAACTCAGTCTGAAATCTGAAATGCAGTTTCTTTCAAGATTTTTCTCCCTATTTGAGCAATAACAAGAATTTTTCATTCTGTCTCTGATGAATAGTATGATCTAAATATCTAAAAAGCAAATCCCAGTGCTGCAACAGAGCTCTTACAAAGACATACCACAATAAAGCCTGTGCAAACATTGAGAAGGCTGGCAAATACCTGGCTGCTGGGGGAAAATATGCAGGCATACTAAGAGATTAGATATGTCCATCTAATTTTCAAAGAAATGGAAACTAAATGTGATTGAAATGTGTCACATTCTTTAGCTTCTGCCCTTTCACAGGGGGTTCATACCCATGCACTAATATTTCAGCTGGATCAGGCTGTGGCAAGAGTGCTGTGAGGGGCAGTCCCCCATTCACCTTTCCCCATGGCCTTGTGCAGCACTGCTAACCCAGAGCCCTGGCTTCCCCACATGGCAGCACTGTCCAGGGCTCAAGGTGGTGCTGCACACATTGGGAGATAAGGGCTGATGGATGGTGTGGATGGCCTGGGGGACGAAATAACAACCTAGAGCCTACCCAGTAAGTATGCTGTGGGAGGAGATGCTCCCTCCTACTGCCACAGCCCTATCTCCCACAGCTGTTTGGGAAGGAGGTGAGGGCCTGACCCTGTGTTTATTATTACAAGAGCATTTTCACCTTCTTGAATGCAAAATCTTGCCTGTGAAAAAGATTGGAAAGTGAATCATACCTTCAAATGCCTTTGCAGGCTTTCTGAACTATACATATGCTCCTCCATCACACTCCTCTGGTTCTTTGTTTTCCTGCTTGCTCAAGCACAAGGTCCCTGTTGACTGCAAGTGTGTTTGCTGGGTTATATCCCTGCCTTGCTGTCAATTCACACAGATCTGGTTTCACCTCTTCTTGTTGTTGTTGCTACAGAAAGTCTTCTGTCCCTTGTCTGATTTTTTTAACATCTTCAGGAGAAGCCTGAACACTCTCAGTGTTTTACAGTACCTAATTCATTGTTGCAACTGGCAAGATTCAGGATAAACCAGCAGAAGAAAATAGGTTCTGTAACTCTTTTGAAAAAACAATGCAAAAGGAGATTTCCACAGCTGATCTCTCACCTTTTCAAATTTCAGAATTCTTTCTGATACATTAAAAAAAAAAAAAAAGAAAAAAAAAAAAGAAAGAATGAAAGGAAAACAAAAAGCCTTCCCAAACTCAGGACTAATCCTTGGCTATTACTAATAGGTTGTTAATACCGCTGCTGTCACAAAGGTATCTACAAAGATGAGGTTGCAGGACTTTTTAATAAAGTTGAAAAAACAGGTGTTTTTTAAAATGTGAGGCTGCGGAATGTAGGAAATAAGAACAGGTCAATTTTGTTGTTCTTTGAACAGACTTTTAAAATTATCAGCTAAAGGCAATTGATGTTCTTTTCTCAGGAGAAGTCTCTTCAGCAAATGGGTGTTTAATAATCCTCATGCTCTCATTTTGTAATCATTTCAGTCTGATATTAAATACAACTTCAGATGTCTCTTTGACACAAGGTATGTATGTCAGGGTTTGGACAGAGAATAGTTGGATTCATATCTCTGCTATGCTTTCAAATTGCTAGGTCAGATTTGGGTCTCTGGCTGTAAATTCTTCAATTCTATTCGAAGTCAAAGGAATGTGACAGATTTAATACCTAATGTAAGTTATTAACTGCAATGTTGCATAAACCAGTGGCACTTTCAGAAATAGTAGTCTATATTGCTTCTGTTTTATAAAGAAAAAAAAATCTTACTTTTTATGGTTTTTTTTGCAGTTCTTGTAAACATTTTTCTGGATTAATCCATGAAGAATTTGAATCTGGTGTCTCCATAAATACAAACTTCCATTTCTTTTGCATTACAATAACAATTTCTGTTAGGATTAGTTTTCCTTTCAAAATTATAAAAGCAAGAGTAATTTATATACATGCATGACATTAAAGCATCACCAGCTATAAACAGTGCCTGTTCCTACCATGATCTGCTTATGAAAGATTAATACAGAGCTATGGGCTGTGTGGAAAGGAATCAAGAAATATTGGTCGATTAGGGAACTTCTTCAGCCTGTGTATGTGCTCAGCTGAAAAACAGATAGCGTGGCCTGTTGACTTTCTAAGACTGAAAGTATTTGGGTTTGCTTCTCCCACAGGGTGGTTAGTTATGCTGTGCTCCATCTTTTCCCAGTCAGCCTGTATTACCTTGCTGTTGCAGGGATCCTGGTATGTAACTTTGGTTCCTACACACAATTCTACTACAAGCCCCGCAGGCGTGCAGCTTGAGGAATATCTTTTTCTAACTCTCCTAACTGGCATTGGTTATGAGGACAGGTTATTATACTTTCCTCTTTATGGAATAGGTAATCATCGTTGATAATGACTGAGTGCTTAGAGAAGGCATCCCACTACACTTGACAATAAATATATTTTGGTTTTAAGATACTGTCTTAGGGAATTTGCTCCTGTGTAATTGGGCTATTCTGATTGTCTGTATGTGGAGAGAAAGAGTAGTGTAGAACTCCAGCACACAAACCCTATCTAGAAATTCTGATACAGGACATGTATCTCTCTTCAATTCTAATTGGTTTAATATAAGCTAAAACCCAACCACTTTACCTCCTATTTCACATCCCAATAGTCTCAGAAATTACTTACAGCACTATGCATATCACTATGCAAGATACCTGTGTTTTTGTTGAAGATATTTGCATGAATAACTTCAGAAACAAACCAATTTACACTCCCCCCACACACACACACTTTTAACAGATCTTGTATTTTTTCAACTAGGATGATATTATCTTCTTTTGCTGTCAAAATGGTGGGACTGGACTCCTAAGTTACTGCAAGAGAAAAATTACGTAGGGTGTGGACTTGGATTTAGGGCTCATTTGTCCCAGAAGAACAGCAAAATTTCTAAATTATGTCCCTCATTTTTATTGTAAAATTCATGCTAAATTTGAAAAAAAAAAAAAAAAAAAAAAAGCTTTTGTAAAAAGTGTGCATCTTAGGATCGGCTTTCAGAAAGTTTTTACTGAAATGTTAAAAATTAACCCTAACTAGAATACATAATATATAGCATAGAGCACCCCTAGAAGAAGTTAACATTAATGGATATTATATTTTTTTCTAATACAACTATGGTGTTTTGAGAAAACTGCTTGCTAGGCTAGATCCAAGCCTATGAGAACAAGCCCAGTTTGCCTGAAAAGGGCATTATTCCATATTAAGCAGCATAATAATCACAAGACAAGATGATAATATATTGTTGGTTTAGGAGTGCTCTCATGACAGTCTTAATCTTTCCCATTCAGAAGCCATGTTTAGTAAATAGTAAATATTTCCCCTGAGGTAGTCCATATCAGGAGGTCTAACAGCTTTTTAGCTGACGCCCAACTAAGCAGTAGTGATCAGGGAAGTGATTGGGAGACACTACTTTATACTTTCATGATCACAGTAGTATCTTTACAAGCTTTTACTCTGTGGGGGTTCTTTCATGATCACAGTAGTATCTTTACAAGCTTTTAATCTGTGGGGGTTTGGGGTTTTTTGTTTTTGTTTTGTGTGTGTGTGTTTTGGGGGTGTTGTAGTTTGGGGGTTTTTTGTTGCTGTTTTTTGTTTTTACAATGTTATGCAAAGCAATTTGGTATATGTATGACATCATCATAGCTAATTGCTTGAGCTAAATGATAAATTATAGGAAATCTTGAAACTGAGACTGCTGTGCTGTCTTTAATTCACCATGTTTTGTGTAGTTACAGCTGAGACCCTGAAGCAGTGGGGAACATTCTGTACCCATAAATCACAAATAGTCATGTGCACACTTATGTCTGCACTCTCCTTTAAGAATCGTTTTCTGCGGGTTTAGGTGCCACTGGCATTTCTGATGGTTTATGAATAGTTACTTTTACACAGAATTATATATTCTGCTGTGACAGTGCATTCAGAGACATTTTGTCTTTTACACATTACACCAGGTTGTTGCATGGGGCACAATTTATTGGTGATGTCAACAGCAACCTACCACCAAGCCAGCAAGATGGTGGGAAGTACATAGGATGGTGGAAACAACTGCAAATTAGTTTTTTAGAACTACTTTAATATTTTGCATAACCAAAAATCATAGCTGCTATGGGGATCCAATAAGTAAATTCAAGTCCATAAGGAATGATAGAAAACTGTTAGTAAGTTGATTCAAATGTAAAGCTCTGCAAAATGCAGGAATGAGAATCATCAACACAAAAGAAAAGTTCAGAATATTGCTGCTAGAATTCTTCAGTTTCTCCTTTGTACAAAGCTACTGTGGTGAACCTGATGATCTAAACTTGTGGGTTTGGAGTTTTTTTTAAGAGTTGGGGAAAATTCCAGGAGGGAGATATGGCCAACTGAATGGAAATTAATTCAGTAGGCATTGAGGATCCAAATTCTGGGTTTCCTTAAAAAAAAAAAATAAATTATATATTGGAAAGAAATGTTGAAATCAGATTTCATTTCATACTTCTTTTGATGTATTGAAGGCAGTTTTCATTATGTCATCCAGATAGTTTAAATAAACTCTTTGCATAGAAGGTTAACAAGCTGCAGTGGTAGCAGGGTCTGTGTGGGATTATATTAGAATTAATTTGATCAATTACTTTTAGTTATAGAGGTCTCCAGATGAGACAGAAGCCAGCATACACAGTTTGGCAGATGAAGAATCAGTGCAGTCAACACATGCCATGAAAGTAATGAACATTCTTTCAAACTTCATTTTTCATCTTGAGCTGAGAAGACAGCTAAGCCAAGACACTGCCGCTCCAAGCAGCCAAAATGATTATCATAAATAATCATAATAGAAAGCCTGTGTCTTAAATGCAATTGGGAAGGATGAAACAACTATTTTACCATTAAAATAATGTTGTTAAACCTGGAATTTTCATTGTGATTTGCCTTGGAGCAAATGGAGTTTCCTCTGACTTGAGAAGTAGCTCCTGAATTGGAAGATTGCTAAGCATTTTCTTCAGATAAACTGCTTGCAAGAAGCTGTGATAAACAGCATTGAGTTGAATCAGAAGAAATCTCTATGACAATCTATTCCTTTTCCACAGCCGAACTGAAATTCAGGAGGATCAGTTCTGCTGGCTAGCTCTTACAGAGGACAGTGGGAGGCACATGTACGAATGTATGCTGTGGGCTCAGCGCTGTCTGGTGCTCGTACACTTATATGTACAAAAATTCTCCATGACTTACAGTATCACCAAGTTTAGAAGAGACCTCAAAGATTATCAAGTCCAACCTGTCACCACAGACCTCACGACTAAACTATGGCACCAAGTGCCACGTCCAACTCATTACAATTTTTTAACTGTGTTAGAGCTAGAAAATAGGACCACAGACTTGCATCATTCAGCAACAGCACAAAGCTGCCTGTTATCCATATCCTACATCTGTTTCATGCCAATGAATGAAATTTGTTGTACACTTGAAATTTGTTAGGATGTGAGCATAACTAAAACAGTACTTTGGCAGACATTGAAAATTGTGACAACAAATGCAAAACTGTGATCTGACATGCACTGCACTGTAGATACAGCCTCTACTTTCTAAAGGGCTGTGTTTTCTTTCTTTTCCTGGCTCCCACTAATAATTTACAGTATCACAGTATGACTAAGGTTGGAAGAGACCTTGAAGATCATCGAGTCCAACCTGTAACCACAGACCTCACGACTAGACCATGGCACCAAGTGCCACACCCAGTCCCCTTCAACACCTCCAGGGATGGCGACTCCACCACCTCCCCGGGCAGCCCATTCCAATAATTTCTCTGTGTAAGCAAGCTCGGTATACTTGTAACAAGTCACCCATAGGCTCATGAATACCAAAGAGTTTGATTTTATTTTTTAGCATATATATTACTGTTGCTCTTCTAAAAGAAGGCCATCGCATATTTAAATGTCCAGGTGTAGATTTAGAATGCTATACTTTATTTTTATGGGAACCTGCTATAAATTTTCATTTAACTATGGGTGCACGGTATTGTTTTAAATTGAAATTGTCAAGAGGCTTGTATAATGTTAAAAATGTGAAAGTTCAGGATTCATGTTTTGTATTACATATGATTAAGGTAGAAACTAATATGATTATGATAAATCTGGTTAATTTGTCGGAGAGGAGAAATAGTCTCAGTATTTCCATGCAATTTTTGAAAATAACCACATTTAGAAGTAAAGTGATCTGCTCAAAATTTTGTTGGTCAGAATTGTTTAGAAACCTGGTAAATTTTATTTAAAGGTATTTAGATAACTTTCTCAGGGAAACACCACAGACACTTAACCGCACTGCAAACGATCCTGTTCTGATTTTTAAATTCTGAGATTTATTGGTTCACAGTATTTTCACTTTACTTTCACAGAGGCAAACTTTAACCAACCAAGTGCTGATGGCCAAACATCCTGTTTGTCTCACTATTCAGTACAATCCATTCATCTATACACACAGATTATCAAGTGATTTGCTTCACATTCATGCCTTGGCATTTCACTGCCATGCAGCCATTGCACTTTGAGCACAGATTCTGGGTAGAAATCCTGCAGTTCATGTGGCACATTGGTGATCTTGGTGTAAATTTTAGTTTACAGTGTCCAAGTATAGATGGCCTTATTGGAGACTGTATTATTCTTAACTTCTTCCTTCAGATCTCCAACTGTTTTTTCAATAGCATCTCCTCAAAGAAGCAGTAAGCTGTACATAGCACAATCACACCTGGCAACAGGTAGCTATCAGCTATACAGAGACCAGGTCATTAAGGTTTGCAGTCTGCAAGGAGAGCAGGGAACTTGGCACCTGTAATTAACACCCATGGTTCATTAAATGCCTTTCAGTTGTCATAGGTGATGTTGCCTGGCAAGTAGCAGCAACCCACTGTAATCAATTTTGATTATTTCTTTCTCTATCAAAAATCTGGCTATCACAGATACAATGAAATGTTGACAGTAGGTGGCTTTATGTGTTTTTAGTGTTCAGGTACTGGAAGATGCCACTCATGAGATTTGCTTTCACCATAGCTTGTACTAGACAGGAAACTCTACCTACACCCTGTGTCTGCAGAATCATTGACTGTCAGGACATGCTGCTTTAGGCTGCCTGGATTGCACTGTTTTATTTGGATATCTAAGAATGAACATCTGAAGAAATATTTTTTTACTTCAGTGCAATTTGGATTTCATATGTCTGGGAACAGTCAAGAAAGCTAATTCAAATTAACTAAAGGTGTGAATTTTAAGTTGTGGTTACTTTAACTACATTATATGCACTTCTCATTCAAAATTAAAGTGGCCCTAATTCAATGTAACTACATTTACCTCCAAAGTAAATTAACACATTCTAAATAAGAGTTGGCTACACAGCCAACCCATTAAAAAAATTAATTCAGATTGATTTTTCTGCATGTTCTAAACAAAGCCATCATCTCTTCAATCAGCTTTGAAACAGAATGTGAAATCCTGTTTCATTTAGATGTGTAGTATAAAATGTTACTCCCTGGTTCTTTTAAGGATTATTCTGCATGTCTGCAGCCTATGCATTACACCTAGAGATATTTGTTTTTAAGAATCAAAGTACTAGTTTTGTCATTTGAAGAGTTTCTGTATTAAAATTCCTTTGCAAAAGAGGATTCTTACAGGGATTCCACTCAGCTTCTCTGGACCTTAGCTCAGTAATTACTGAGTATTTTCAAAATACATGATTTCATGGCAGGCTTTGAGATCTGTTGCTCTCAGAATGAAGAGAAACTAATGAATTATTGTTATTATTATTATTATTATTATTATTACTACTATTATTATTATTATATAACTAGTGCACAACAGAACTCATGGCTATAAAGAGTAAGTACGAAAAATAAGGCATACTGGGCTGACTTAGTTATTCTAAAGTTAATACAGCATATGTAAATACAAGGCCAAGCTCTCAATACATTAAACAATAATGACTATGGAGTATAATGTGTGACACCAAAGATCTACATTAACTTCTGGGCCACTTCAGAATGTCACACATTCATTTGCTGCCTCTCCTAACAGTGGAATGAAGTGTAGCAAGAAAGATGATTGCAGGTGATTGTTGATAACAATCCCTTTTAATACATAGGTAGTTAATGGTGTTTTATTAAAGCATGTAGTGTATTCTACTTAGTTATCAAATTCAGAGCAGAAAAGTAACTTATTTTTTTACAAAGTCAAAGCATGCTTTCTTTTTCCAGAGAGAACAATTAGTATGCCTCTAGTTCACCATTAGATCAAACAAGCCTGTTTTGTGATTGATTGATAGAGGGACAGAAAAAAACCCATACTTATTACATGAATTACCTGTAAAGATAAGTTAGAGGAAGACTTATGAAGTGCCTCAATGAGTTAGTATAACAAATTTTACTGACAGCCAATAAAGATTTGTTCGTTTAACCTTCTTGGTGATTTTGATGAGAAAGTAAAGATATGTCTGCCTAGTGTAGTTGTACCACATCCTAGTACACTGCTTCTAATTTAATTAAGAGTCCCTGGAGAGTTTCTTTTGTGATATCATACACATAGACTGTGCTGCTGCAATGACTGTTATCAGTGTTTGCCCTATGGGGTTGATGTGAATAAGCTAACCCATGTTAGAAGGATGCCTTCATTTGTTGTGTAGATGAACCTGAAGAGGGCAAAGTCTCTCTGAAGAACAGATTACTATCTAAATTAGGTAAAAAACAAATATGGGGGACTGTGGAAGTTAGGAGTAGAAAGAACTGTAAGATTTTAAAAGCTCAAATTATGAAATATGTGTTAGATTGTTATTCTGGTTTAAGATCATGTGAATATGTCATTTGCAGCTGGCACAATGTTACAGGTCTCAATCACTCATACTTAATAATTTTACAATTTTAATACCTGGTCTGAACATCTTACCTTTTCTGTTCAGATTAGTTGGCATTTCAGAGATCTAATGGTACTAAACCTTCCAAAATCAAATGTAAAATGACCAGTAGAGTGCAATATTTTTAGATCTAAAGCAATCTAAATCCTACCTTTCAGCACAGGCCTGTCTAGGAGCTATACAAAAATTTAATCTCCCCATGTGTGTACAAGGGGCATTCAGAAACCAAAGCAAGTTCTTGTGATTTGGTTTCAGCACTGCATTTTCATACTTATTTGTGGCTATTTATGGAAAGGAAGTTCAAATTTAAGGAACTTCCTATCATTCCTTCCAAAGCCCCACAGGAACAGAAAAATTAAATTATCTATGAAAAATAATGTATAGGTGATAAAATTGTTACTCATTTTCATGTCATGCCTATGTCCTATCCCATGGTATATATGCCCTCTCCAGAATGTGTTGATATGTTAATAAGATGAGGATAATTTGGAATGCACAGAACAAATCTTCAACATCTTTTCTTGATGATCTGAATGAGGGCATTGAGTCCATCATCAGTAAATTTGTGGATGACACCAAGCTGGGGGCAGGAGTTGATCTGCTGGAGGGTAGAGAGGCTTTGCAGAGGGACCTCGACAGGCTGGACAGATGGGCAGAGTCCAACAGCATGAGATTGAACACATCCAAGTGCCGGGTTCTGCACATTGGCCACAACAACCCCAAGCAGTGCTACAGGCTGGGGTCAGAGTGGCTGGAGAGTGGCCAGGCAGAGAGGGACCTGGGGGTGCTGGTTGATTGTAGGCTGAACATGAGCCTGCAGTGTGCCCAGGCAGCCAGGAGGGCCAATGGCATCCTGGCCTGCATCAGGAACAGTGTGGCCAGCAGGAGCAGGGAGGTCATTCTGCCCCTGTACACTGCACAGGTTAGGCCACACCTCGACTAGTGTGTCCAGTTCTGGGCCCCTCAGTTTAGGAAGGATGGTGTCTTGCTGGAATGTGTCCAGAGAAGGGAAACAAAGCTGGTGAGGGGTTTGGAGCATAAGCCCTATGAGGAGAGGCTAAGGGAGCTGGGGTTGCTTAGCCTGGAGAGGAGGAGACTGAGGGGTGACCTTATTGCTCTCTACAACTACCTGAAGGGGGGTTGTAGACAGGCAGAGGCTGGTCTCTTCTCCCAGGCAGCCAGTACCAGAACAAGAGGACACAGTCTCAGGCTGCGCCAGGGCAGGTTTAGGCTGGATGTTAGGAAGAAGTTCTACACGGAGAGAGTGATTGCCCATTGGAATCGGCTGCCCATGGAGGTGGTGGAGTCACCATCATTGGAGGTGTTCAGGAATAGACTTGATGGGGTGCTTGGTTGCATGGTTTAGTTGTTTAGGTGGGTTGGATTGGTTGATGGGTTGGACGCAATGATCTTGAAGGTCTCTTTCAACCTGGTTTATTGTATTGTATTGTAAATTAAAAAGCTTTTATTACCTATGGAGTAAGTTGATTCTGTTTGCTATTTAGCAACACCTATTTAATATTCCTCCCTGAACATGCAAAGGTTTCTCTGAAACTGCTGAAGCAACAGGGCACATTCACTATGTCACACTCCATGGCATAGAAGGTTTACTTAAAATAATGTTGGTAACTTAGTCTTCCAAAGGTGTGGCTGTATGAGGAGTCAGCAAGGACTGGCACAAACTCATTTACACGCTTTGTATCCAACATATACTGCATGCATGTAAAATGTAAGAAACAAATCTGCACAAAAAGAAGTTAAAGTTCCATTTGTTACATCAAATCTGCAGTTGTGACCATGAGAGTGCAAAGAGGTCACAGCTGGAAGACTGCTGGGAAGCTACAGACTCTTGCACAGGCAAACTGAAAGCTCAGTGTTTGCAAAATGTGCTTCCTGAGCTTTCCCTGAACAGTGTCTTGCTGTCCTTGTGTTTACATCCTGCTTCAGTATGAGCATGTTAGTTTAAACCACTGCCAAATAAAGGGATTTACCAGTTTATCATATATTTTAGGATTGTTGCAGCTGCTTAGCTAGAGTTATCCCTGAAGGACAGGATGAACAGTACCTCTACTACAGTGAAGGTGTGGAACAAAATTATCTTATGTGACATGTGAAGTCTACCAGCAGAGTATGTAATCATCAATGACAAAATTGAGAATGAGGAACCCATTCCCATTAGGATCATAAGGAAGAAATGTATAGACACTGAACTTTTAATTTCTTCTGGATTTTGGTATTTGACCTATTATGACAAAAAGAAATGAATATGTATTAATTCCTCCTATCTCTGACATCTATGAGTAAAATATAAGCCTAATTACCATTCTTCAAAGAGATTAAGTAGGATAAAGCTTGTTCATATTCAATCATCCCGCAAGCAATTTCTTGCTCCCTTTGTGGCATCTTAATCACAGAAGTCTACAGTTTCCTACTTGAGTGAGTTGTAATTTTTGAATCATAAATGGATTTTGGGGAAAAACTGCATGAAACAACCAATTCCTCTAAGGTGACTTCTCCTTTAAGCATCTAGGAGGCATTCATATGTGCTGCACCACAAAGGGGCACTCAACAGCAGCTGCAGGTGCTCTGTCTTGCAGCTCGACAGCTTTTGGACCCACGTAAAGTCTGCCCCTTACTAGTAGGCTGTTGGCACATTTTTGTGCTGCAGATGCAGCTGCTCTCAGCTCCTGTCCCACTGACAGAAAGGACTGGGGTTCCTTCCCCTTAAAATTCGTATTTTACTTTGTAGTTCCCAAGAGATACAGAAGGCAACTTCTTACGTGACTGATGCTTCTTAGCATGCTCTTTCCTGCTGACCCTCCTTTTTCTATGTCATGTGTGTACCTCCCACATTCCTCTCCAGTATAGTCAAAATTTTCAAAAATATTCAAGAGGGTATTTCTAGACAGCTCCACAACACTCAGTCCTTCTACAAACCTTATAATAGGGGTCTGTCTCCAGGCAGATACTTCACTGTGTTAGAGGTTTTCATTACCCTAGTAAACAACAGAAATGCAAGCACAGCCAGAAGTTGTTCCCTCTAGTAGAAATCACAGCATCTGTAAAAAGTCTTCTTGTCGGGTTTCAAACTACTTTTTCAAATCCTAAAGTTGGCAAGAGATTAGTTTTGATTATCCTTTTACTATTTTTCAGGATGAAAGAAGTTATTACAATTATGTAGTACAACAGTGCCTCTGATAGCAGATTCTGTAGCAGCCAGATATCTTCTGAGTCATAGCAAGTCTTTCACAAAGGTATCTCTTTGTACTATTGTACACAGATAACAAGACAGCTATTTTGCCATTGGATGACTATCTACAGAGCGGAAAGACATCCATTGCCCTTGGACATTCATACTTTATGATGAGAAACAATAGCTAGTTTACACAATTGGAAAGGGTAGACATGGAATGGAAAGGAATGGAATGGAATGGAATGGAATGGAATGGAATGGAATGGAATGGAATGGAATGGAATGGAATGGAATGGAATGGAATGGAACGGAACAGAATAGAATAGAATAGAATAGAATAGAATAGAATAGAATAGAATAGAATAGAATAGAATAGAATAGAATAGAATAGAATAGAATAGAATAGAATAGAATAGACCAGGTTGAAAGAGACCTTCAAGATTGTGTCCAACCCATCATCCAACACCACCTAATCAACTAAACCAAGCACCCTATCAAGTCTCCTCCTAAACACCTCCAATGATAGCGACTCCACCACCTCCCGGGCAGCACATTCCAATGGGCAATCACTCTCTCTGAGTAGAATTTCTTCCTAACATCCAGTCTAAACCTCCCCTGGTGCAGCCTGAGACTGTGTCCTCTTGTTCTGTTGCTGGTTGCCTGAGAGAAGAGAACAGCCCCCGCCTGTCTACAACCTGCCTTCAGGTAGTTGTAGAGAGCAATAAGGTCCCCTCTGAGCCTCCTCTTCTCCAGGCTAAGCGACCCGAGCTCCCTCATTCTCTCTTCATAGGGCTTGTTTTCCAAACCCCTCACCAACTTTGTTGCCCTTCTCTGGACACGTTCCAGTGAGTTGACATCTTTCCTAAACTGAGGGAATATTACATATTAAAACAAAAATAAAAACACAAAGGACTTGGTTTTCCAAGGGCTTTTGTGAACTTTAGAAAGTCTCTAGATGGTGTCAAGGCTAAAGTTACATTATACAAAATTTGTAGCTAAAGAAATGGTAAAGAGTCAGCTCTGAAAAGCAGGCTTTATTAAACCTGAGGCTTCATTTAAGGTGCTGTAGATGCACTCATCTGCTTCCCTTCTGTTAGGAAGCCTGATTTGTTCTCTACATCAATCACACACAGACACAAATTCTTACACACTGAGAACCAAACTTTTCTGTGCTGACTTTTAGCATGACTGAAAACTCATTTAATATATCTATCTATACAAACAAACATCCATAGGAAATCAGAATCAAATAATAGTCCCTAACAGCTATTTTTCAGATACACACAGAATTTGTTTTTATATGATAGCTCTGTTGATCAAAATGAAATTTTATCTGAGCACTGAATAAGACTACTGTAGTTTTAAAGATGTTCTTGTGACACATGTACATTTACTCACTTCTTAGGCCTCACTGATGAAGCTGGTAGGAAAGAGCACTCAAATGTTTTCTCTACAATGGCAGCAGAAATACAATTTTATTTTATTTTTCTTCAAAGTGCATATGCAGATTTTGTTGAAATTTCCAAGAAAAACTGACTAGTTAAAGGAACAGAATATTTTATCCTAAAAGGTAAGAATCTGATGATGTTACAGGGGAAATAGCCCTCCAATTAAAGTCTGCTATGGTGTTTTTTATTATTGGAAGAACTCCTCCTCTGAAAAGGCTACTTAACATTGTTTCAAGGACTAGATAGTTAGGTCTAACTCTTTGACTGTGGATGAAGAACTGGTTCAAGAGACCTGGTGGTCTCATTAAGGTGGCTCCTACAGTTTCATGTTTCAGACCAGGCACTTAAACAGCCCTCTCTCCTGGTATTTTTTAAAGCTGAATTAGCTCCTAGCAGGCCTTAGGAATGAAGACAGTAGCCAAATTGTGGGCACAAACACTAGTCATCCTTGTGTGCCATCAGCCAGTCTGAGGCTGAGACCAAAATTTCTCCATTGTCTCTGTCCTGTCAGATGGTGCTTATAATGGGACATCCAACTTGTGATAGACAAATCTGCTTTTTTTGCTAGTGGAGCAAGAAAGACATCTATTGTAAAGCAGAAATGAGACTTGTCTCAAATGCTGCTTACATTCAAGTCCCAGAAAGTGTAGAGTTAAGTGGGAAGTTAAGTTGACAACAACAACAACAAAAAGGGCAAAAAAAGCCCACTCTTGTTCAGCCTTGCTCACTTATGCTGCAACACCTTATAGATGGAGCCAAAACATACAGCGTTTGTATAGCACCTAACCCAGTGGACTCCCTGTTTATGATGTGGGCTCGTATGTGCTATTGCATTACAAAATACTAAGAAGCTATTTGGTTATATTATTATTACCTGAAAATACACCTGAAAGTGTAAATGGTGCTTTTGAAATGTCCCCCAAAATGTTAATCTAGCTCTTTAGTGCTGCAGTGTAATGAATAGTCACTTTCCAGCTAGTCAGAGGTCTAATTACAGCTCACTGCAAGCAGACAAATGACTTTATCTGCAGTCTCAGCTTGCAGTGCAGGCACACACATGCACATTGAAGTGCATGATGAATGATGATGAATCCATGATCCCCTTCTATATTCCTTTCTCAGATCATTGGATTTAGTATCTGTTCAAAGACAAAAGAGAGGATAAACAAGCATCAGTCATTTTTAACAAGAGAAGTTCAGTAAAAGGAAGCAAACAGTATCTGTCTTCACTTTATGCTACCCATAAAAGAAACAAATTCAAATGTTGAGCTTTTGAGGGAAAGCAAGGAGAAAAAAAACCCAGCCCTTAGGTAGAAGAAAATCCAACCCAACCCAACCAAACAAAAAATTAATTAAAAAAAAACAAACAAAACAACCACTTCTTGACAATCATTTTGGAGAGGGGGAAAAAGGGGAAAACAGATGTATTCTTTGCTGTATCCTCCACAAATAGAGTGTTAGCTCTTAACACTACCTCTCTCTGGACTGGAAAAAGAAGTTCTGATGATACCAGAATGACTCTTGTTGGTATGGTGGGAGCAAACTCACTGCCCAGCAGCTCTACCCTGGTGAAATGCATTCCAGAGGTGCCTGCCTAATGCCAGGCTTACTCCTCGCTCAGTAGCTGTCGGTGAATTCAGCCTGAAGTATTTTCCAGGTAGGAGGATACCATGGCACAAAGCCATAGTACCAGTCCCGAAGAGTGAGGGGAGAGGCCTTGACAAAATATACTCCCTCAAAGCTAGCTGCTTACTGTAATCACACATCATTTATTGAATACGAAAGACACTGATACAGGCAGGGTGCAAGGACCTCGCAATTTATTTTTTTCTTTGTCACAGACAAGACACAGATGGGTCAGACTGAGGTTCTTATCTGCTCTCTGACCAGTATGTGCTTTCTCCCCCCTCCTAATATTAGTTTTATTTACACAGTCCAATTAGGAGAAATTCCTCTTCAAAAGCTAGCAGCTTAGATATAGTACAGGTGTTTACACTGACCCAGTTCAACTGCTCACTGCAAATCTGTCCAGAGCACTGTCCAGTATCTCAGTGGTCTCCATAGACTTAGAGGACCCTGTCCTGCTGACCTTGGCCATGCTTGTCCAGAGCAGGAGGGGAGACCACCAGTACGCCTCCCACAGCTATTGCAAATAATGTTTGTCCTTGCATGGTGCATCCTGACGCTTATGAGGTTGGACTGCCTGATAATCAGGACTGAGTTTTTTCAGCTACCATTTTGGGAACATCTTAGGGTTTCATTTTGAGTTTCCACTGCTGGAATGTACAGCCCTTATTAAATATGCCTGTGCAATCCCAGGCATCAGGCAGTTTTCTTGAAAGGTTCATTTCTTTTGTGACAAACATTACTAGGTATAAGATACTTCTACAGAGTAATATGGAACACATATAAAAATACCAACCTTGTTAGGCAGCTCCATGTTTTAGATGCTACCCAGTGTCTGAACTCTCTTTTTATCTGCACATCCTTATGCTAGTGTGCTTTGTTTACATTAGTGGGCCTGAAGTCTTCAATGACTTGCGAAGTTTAAAAGTATACATTCACCTCTTTCAGTGCACCAAAATCCCTTTCAGTCTTTTCATACCATACAGCACTCTACTCCCTAAAAATCTGATTAACTTCAGTTAACTGTAGACAACGAGGATAAGTATATTATTGACACATAAGCAGATAATAGGATGCAGGCAACTTTTGGCAAGTGACCACCTAGTGACATAATAAATGTGCTGTTTTCATGCCAAGTACTCTGAACGGCCATGTAAGTGCTGCCTTTTCATTATCTACAAGGCACTTTACATAGGTAGGACAGTTCTTCTGTTCTTATTGCTGTAGGCAATAAACAGATTTATTTACTTAATGGGCTTACTTGCAGAAAGTCACTAACTCTTACTGCACATAGCAGCCTAAGATCAGAAAGCACTGTATGTGTATTCATTCAGCAGGCCCTGCAGTATTCCTGCGGCAAATATCCCTTTGGTCCAGACATGCCATATTTGTGTGTTTTTTTCACTTTAGTTCTGCTAATGAATATTCAGATAGAGATTATTATTCTCTCAGGAAAGGACTGCATTTTTTCATTTTGCCTGAACAGATCAACTCCATTTGTTGATGTGCTGCTTTCTCTTAGTGTTTCACAGGGCATTAACATGATTTGTATATGCTTGGTCTTTTGATATTGTAACGGTTTAGTGCAAGGGCTAACCTGCCTGCTCCCCCAACACAAAAGTGAGGGGAAGAGTAACACACACAACTAAGGGCTGAGAGAAAAAGATAAGAGTTTAATGTAACATAAGATATCATAAGCACAAATGCAATCATGAAGGGAAAAAATGGATCGGTAAAGTCTTGAGATTATTATCAACAATTACCAGCCTCATTCCTGTGCTAGCTGCATTTCCGTTTTCTTCAGTGAGAAGATACTGTGCTGCTGCTGCCTCTTCCTTAGCAAGTTTTTTTGTTCAGTTCTCTTTGCACCATCATCTATGAAGATAATAGAGGAAATACAGGCAAAGGCAGAAGATAGAAAGGAACAATTCTTGAAAAATAAGCTGTAAAATAGCATAAGGAGGAAAAGGAAAATAAAACATCTATTTAATAGAGCAAAATGTTGGGAAGCAAGCAGGATTACCTGTTGTCCCAGGCTTTGTTGAGTCAAGGACCATTTTTTTGTCTTACTTCAAATTTTTATCTGTTTGCTCCAAAAATTAGAATGAAACAGAAAAACCTGTATATATCTATTTACAATAGATCTATATGTATTGTCAGACAGGAGACAGATGAGCACAGGGCAGTGGAATGAGACAGAATTTTTTTGAGGCCCATTGCAAATCCATCTCCTACAATCCCATGGTAAGGTAGAATGTTATCACAGACAGCTATGTAACTGACAAAAAGAGCTGATCAAGTTGAACAAATATAAGAGACAGGAACATTTTTTACAAGAATTCTTAAGAAAATACCATATACAGGATTTATATTGTGACAGAATGATCTAAGTGATTTTGGTTTATGTTTCAGGATTACTACCTTGCTTCACATCAACTGGAACATTTGTTTGTGTTGGATGCTTCCCTTTTAAAAAATCCCCTGTGGTTTCTTTTTTCAGATATAAATAAAGTTTAAAAGAAACATATCTGAAGTGTGGATGAAGAATAAAAAAAATACTAGATTCCCTGCTACCACTCAGTGGCATAGATGCCAAATGTAACAAGTAAGTTTTACAACAAGCTTTATGTACCAGTCACTTTTTAAAAGAAAACTCTGAGTCAAGAAAAAAAGTTGAGTTTAATTCTGCATCTCCTGATAAGCAGTTTTCAAAAATTCATAAACCACAGATATCTCCAATGCAATGAAAGAGTCTAGTGTTTGCTTTTACATTTATGTCTACAGCCTAAAACTGAGAAAAAACAGCCAGTCCACAGAAGCTGTATAGACCCAGATATAAGAGATGCCACCCTGAAACGTAGAAGAAAGGAAATTATCCAATCTGCTCTGTATTCTAAGATCACATATACAAAGACTCAAAATACATTCTTCATACTACTCAGTAGTGTCTCATGAATTGATCAATGCATGATCAATGCCACATGTGTTAGAAAGTTTACTTATAATCTGCCTGGAACTTTCCCATATACAAATAATCCTTTACTTCTTGCCACAAAGAGAGATGCAGGTTGATTCACCATCACTTTTCTTTACATCATTCTTCACAGCTTATACATTAGATGAGTGTCATGTCCCTTGTATTCTCAGCTTTTCCTCACAGACAATGTTATTTAACCCCTTATCCTTCCTGTTGTTATCTCCTCAAATCCTTTCAGTTCATCTGCACTGTGCTCTACACAGTAATCTTGACGTGGTGCCTGAGCACTGTGTTGAGTTAAAATAGAGTCTCTCATGCCTTATATAAAATGATTCTGTTAATATACCCAGAGTGAAAATTGCCTGTTTTGTAGGTGTTACCCAGAGGATCAGCTTGTGGTCTGCTCTACACTCTCAAATTGCCCATGCAGTTTTGCTTCCTCATCAGTTATTCCCCATTTTCTATTTGTACATTTCATATTTGTCTCCTGACAAATTTAAAATTCCAACAGACAACTTTCAAGTTCTTTAATTTCAGCATTTAACCTCCTTTCAGCTCTTTCAACTCACCTACAAAGCATCAACAAATTAGTAAGTATGAATCTGTTTCATCATTAACTCAGAACTGAAGGACTGACCCAAAAGTGATATCTGTGATATCAGCTTATGACGTCTTTACATTTTGGCTGTATGGTATAGACCATTCCTTTTTTATATGGTTTGTGCATTCCCTACTGTGGTAGATGGATGTGACAACAACTTGCTGCCACTCCCCACCAGTTTTAGATAGCTTCTCTGGGAAGCAGATGTGTCTTTGAAAATGTATATGATGGTAATTACACAAAGCTATCAAGTAGAATAGTTTTTCTAAAGACAACAAACTACTCAGGGTTGCCAGACAGTGAAGTGTAACATCATTGCTCTCTACAACTACCTGAAAGGTGGTTGTAGCCAGGAAGGGGTTGGCCTCTTCTCCCTTGCAACCAGCACCAGAACAAGGGGACACAGTCTCAACCTGCACCAGGGGAAGTTTAGGCTCGAGGTGAGGAGAAAGTTCTTCACCGAGAGAGTGATTCGCCATTGGAATGGGCTGCCCGGGGAGGTGGTGGAGTCGCCGTCCCTGGAGGTGTTGAAGAGGGGACTGGATGTGGCACTTGGTGCCATGGTCTAGTCATGAGGTTTGTGGTTACAGGTTGGACTCGATGATCTTCGAGGTCTCTTCCAACCTTTGTGATACTGTGATACTGTGATCTTTCATTCAATAGATTAGCATTTTTCAATAATGCAGGCCTTTGTTTGTAGATTCCTCATCTTCTTGGATGGACAACACGTGTAGCACTTTCTGTCTGGCCAGCTGGTGCACAGGTTTTATGACACTTTTCTTGTGAACATGTGGCCGTGACTTTTGTGGCTGAATTTGATATCTACTTTTGCAAAGAAGCATGAGGGCAGGCTCCAGTCACATTACTTTCACAGTAAGTTTTGACAAACTCTTTACTAGTGTAGCTACTCAATTAGCATCTGGACAGTCAAGGTTTGGAATTAGCCACCAGAGGGAGTCTACCCAGATCCAAAAGTAACACAAGATGGTCTGTGATCTCACAAGAATATTAGTATTTCAGTCTGAGAACATGAAATAGAAGGACGTGGGTGGCAGCCTTGAAGTATGTTCTGGGTACAAACTATGTTTGTAAGTGTAGTTTAAATACCTTATACTGGCTTTGACATAATGTCTTGGGAAAATGAAATCCAATGCATTGTTTTCCTTTGAGGAATAAAAAATAAAAAAATCTTTTAACTAAGACCAATGAAATTTTCCAGGATAACATGCTAATCTGAACTAATAGGTTCCATGATAACATACTGACATAGCAAAGAGAAATCTGTTCTTGGTAATAGCTTAGGGCTGACATAGGAGAACAAAAATCTCACTAATCCAAAATAGCATTGGTTTTAATTTTTTAAACTTCAAGGTAAATAACTGAGAGAGAATTGGCTTCACATAACATTTGCTCTTTAAACCAGAAAACCCACAATGCATTCCTCTCATACTGAACTCATAATTACAAATCCACTGATGCTTTCCATTTAATTTAATTTGGATGCTCTAATGCTTGACTCTAAGTACTACAATGTCAACATTTAAGTTGAAGATTTTAATTTCCTCCGTTTTAAAAGGCCTAAGTAAAAATGTATAAGACCCTGAAAAATCTTAAGGGAATTTATCTAATGTAATAATCAAACAGATTACACTAATCATGATCTTTACTTGATATGCATAAGTTGCTTACCTCATAATGAAAGATGAACATGTATCAAATATTTTAAATTCTGTCTTGAATCCCACACTCTCTCAAGGCACATGAAAAAACTAAGCAAACGGCCACATCTGGCCTGTGTTCTCATTGACAGGTTTCAAGATACCTCCTGAATGCTCTAGCTGTATCCTCAGTACAACCCAAATACAAGGGAGAGGATACACAGTGCCTCAAGATAGACCACCCTTCCTCAGTCCCCATCCACTCTTCTGACCCATTTAAAGGATGTATGGACCACAATTTCTTGGATCTTGGCAGTGGGAGAATTCAGAGCAGGGATTGGGTTCAATTTTTCAAGAGATTGTTCTCATTCTCACACTTTATCCAGGATTTGCCAACCTGTATTGGACAGCACAGCAAATATCTGTCTTTGCAGGTTCTGATGCCTAAACCTGTGCAGAAGCACTGGTGCTAGCACTGCACTTGCACTTCTCCCTGTCCTCCCATTCTTTACCAGATAGCATTGCCTCTGGGACAAGGCCTGCTACATGGGCAGACTGCTCCACAAAAAAAAAAAAAAAAAAAAAACATGTGCCAGGATAATTTTTTCAGCCTTTCTGTCATGGGTTAAGCTGCTATTCAAAAACATCCTGCCTCGTGCCAGTTTCAGAATGAAAGCGCTGGCTGAAGCAAAATGTTATGGGGCTTGAAGCTCAGATTGTAACATGAGAGGCTTCCTGCTCCAGTTACTGCTTTTGGGTTCTGGGTTTTGGGTGTCAACTCTCTTCTGCTGAGATGGCAGTGGGACAGGGAGGGATGGGGGAGTACTTCCCTGGCTTGGGTTTTCAGTTCCCGTCCTTCCGCTTGCTGCTGCTTTCTGCTGTGCTTTTCTGCAAACAGGCCAAGGTCATTGTGCATTGTAGTTTTATTATAATTTATTCAGTAAACTCTTACCTTAACTCTTTATCTCAGTTCAGAGGTTTAGTGTGTGTTACTTTTCCCTCTTTTCTGTGTTGTAAGGAAAAGGCTGTGTTAAACTAGCACACCTTCCTTGATGAATTGGTAAACAGAAGTCAGCCTGGCACACTGGCTGGTAAATGCTGGGTCACATACTAACATCTTAAAATGAGTAAACAGTAGCTGCCAGATGTATGCTCCTGCTAACATGTTCTCAGTGACAGCACTCACAGTGAGGACCATGCAGACTGTCCTGAAACCTGTTTCTGGACCATTCACCCACAGGCACCAGCTCTCTTTCCCACGGTGACAGACCATGTCCTGTTGCTGTATGTGCTGTCCTCCATCCTCTCCTGCTCCATGTTGCCAGCCCTATCATATGGGAAGGGAATGGGACATCTCATTTCCTTCAGAAAGCATGGAAGAGGCAGCAGCTTGCTCTGGTCATAGCTGCTACTGCACTGAGAGTCTCAGGTGGATTTTTTCCTTGATGGAAGCAGGGCCTTTCCAACAGATGCTTATTTCTAGCACAGCAGTGTATACTTTCAGGAAGTCTCTGGAATATTTAAAGTAAAAGCCAAAGAATAACTACAGATTAATCCACACAACTGTGCAAATGTCCAACCCTTTTGATCTCATTAGGAAACAGGTACCTGAATGATCTTGGGGATGTGATGTATATTTTTAGATCACTAAAACCATGCAGGCAGTTGCCTGTCTCATTGCACACAATTCATAGAATCATGAAATTATCTGGCTTGGAAAAACACCTCTAAGATCATTGTGTCCAATCATCAATGCAACACCACCATGTTCCCAAGTGCCACATCCACACATTTCTTGAACACCTCCAGAGACAGTGACTCCACCACCTCCCTGGGCAGTCTGTTCAAATCCTAATTAGTCTTGCATGAAACAAATTTTTCCTAATCTCCAAACTAAACCTCCCCTGGCACAAATTCAGGCCATTTCCCCTCATTCTATCACCTGCTACTAGAGACCAACCCCCATCTCAGTCCAACCTCTCTTCAGGAAGTTATAGAGAACAATGAGGCCTCCACTCAGCCTCTTTTTCTCCAGACTAAATAGCCCAGGTTTCCTTAGCTACTCCTCACAAGACCTGTTCTCCAAACCTATCTTCATTGCTCTTTGTTTTTCCTGGCCGGGCAGGGGCCATTAGGGTGCCAGCACCCCCTTCTTCCCCACACTCACAGCTTTCTGATGTAGTTGTTGGCCTTGTCCATCCTGTGACCTTTATTCAGCAGCCTGAAGAGCTCCTTGTCTGGTATGCCAGGGTAGCATCAGCCACCCAGTGTGAAGTTCGTCCACAGCAGCATACCAAAGAAACACCTGTCTGGGGCAACACAGTGCAAAGAATGGGGCACCTGGTTCTGGGGAGCTAGCACTCCCAGCTCAGAGCTTTGAGGACAGCCAAGGACCAGGAGGGACAAGACTAACAGCTCTGATTTGCTCTGCAAGACAGAGAAGTCCCAGCACCAGAAGTAATTTGGGTTCAAACACGTTGGCACTAATTGTGTTTGCATTAAATTAAGACAGATTACATGTGGTGTCCTTTGCCACAGCATGTGTTACATTCAGGACCAGGCAAGATGGGACTTCTCCACCACACTGGATGAGGCAGCCAAGAAGAGCCACATGCCCCATCCCACAGCCAGACACCCCTCAGATGAGTGTGAGTTCCCTCAAGGAACAAGGAGTCGGTTCTGGCTTCTCGGCTCCCAGACCAGCTGAGCCGTCGTGCCATCTGGTGGCTACTATTCACGCGTCGCTGTGGTGGGCGTAGATCCGTTCAAACAGAGCCTCGGGGGCCATACAGTTGGTGACAATTTGAGATCTCAGAGTTCTGTACACCGCCTTTCTACCTTTGCTGCTGATAAAACTTGGCCAAATACAGGACTAGAGGAATCACCACAACAAAGAAGAACCACAGACTCAGAATGACAGAATGTTAAGGGTTGGAAGGGTCCTGAAAAGATCATCTAGTCCAACCCCTGGCTAAAGCAGGACCACTTAAGAGCAGGTCACACAGGAATGCATCCAGGCAGGTTTTGAACGTCTGCAGTGAAAGAGACTACATAACCTCTCTGGCTAGCCTCTTCCAGTGCTCTGTCACCCTCACAGTGGCAAGGTTTTTCCTTATGTTTACATGGAACTTCCTATGCTCCAGCTTACATCTATTGCCCCTTGTTCTGTCATTGGAATCGCTAGCTAATGTTGCTGATAATAAAATGAAGTTCATGCTAATAATTTCCTTATTTTATTTGTACCAATTTAGTTTTATTACTATTCTTAATGTGATGGTGATAATGAAAGGGATTAAAATAACGTGAAAATAATATAATTAGAAGGAGAGGCAGGAGAAAGCATGTCTCCTATCCCAGCCACAGAAAAAACATCTCCTCCCATGTAATTAAAATATAGGGTAAATCTTCTGAATATTATATATATCATAAAAATGAAGAGTAATTAAACTTACATTTACCTTAGTTTAACTACAGGTAACACTGCACTACATGAATGTCTCAGCCTTCCTCATGGTTTCAACTATCATGTCTACACTTAGATTTTTGTCCTGAACCAGACTGATTTAGATCAAAAAATACTGTAACTGAATAGTTCAGTCATTAGGTATGACAAAATAAACGTTCTCTAAACGTGAAACTTAACTATTGTTCCAAAACCCTCATGTTTTCTTTACCACTTCTCACATGTGCAATTCATCATTTGCCATGAAAGACCTATTTAGTATTTTTAGTTCTATGTTTCTGCTGCCAAGTAGGAGTTGTTTCCAGGCAAACTGGGACGAAATCAGACAGGCTTGTTCAGATTGCAAACTCATCTGGGTTCTGCCTGGGCTGGAAAGTAATTTCTGACTGCTCATCCCAACTAGTCATTGGAGAATCAGAGAAGTAATAACATCCACAGGATAGAGCAACAAAAACTAGAGCATGGTTGCAAGCTCTGCTAACACAGAGCTGGGCTGGACTTTTAGCGATCCATCTGTGCAGAGCAGGTACTGCTCCCAACCCATATCTTGAACTGGTTTCTGGCCAGGGGGATTCTTGTGCTGGTTTATAAATTGTAAATATAAGTAAATATTCTGTATTTTGTACATATTAATTGCATTTAGTTTTAGATTGTAGGCTTGTTTGTAAATACAGCTTCATTTGCTTCCAACTGGCCTGCTCTGGCAATTTAATGTTGGTGGAAATTTTCAACTCACCACACTGCCCATTGCCACAAGCAGTTCCCAGCACATTAATGTACTGATTTGGCCATTCATCTGATGGCTTCCAACAGTGTTCACTCTCATCAGCACTGCAGGCAGGTCCACTGCAGTGAGAGGTTAGCAACAGTGGGCAGCCAGGTGAGCAGCTAGAAAAGAATAGTTTTGAAATATCACAAATCTGAGCATCTTTTGAAAATAAATACTTCAAAATAGTACGTATTTTGTAGAAACTGAACTGTTCTGTGAAGAGGAAGTTGGGTATGTTTGTTAGAAGTAATTACTAAAAACAATTCAGGAAGCTCAAATATCTTGAAATAATTAATTCCATTAACTGGCTGTGTTTGGTGTTCTCAATAAATCAGTTGTTTATGATCTACACTCCTAACATCAGGCAGGAAGTATGAGGCTGCTTTTCCTTCTTCTATTTTAATCTGTACAACTACAAACAAGAAGGAGGAACTGAGATGTCCTTAAATTCATGTGACAGTATACTAGTATCCACAGGAAGATAATTTAGGACAAATAAACTTTTTTTTGCTTGTTTGTTTGTTCTATTAAAAAAGATGTTTCTCAAACTTTTGACTGGGATATATATATATATATACACTGTTATATAGAATTTACACAGAGAGAGAGAGAGAGAGAGAGAGAGAGAGAGAGAGATAGATAGATAGATAGATAGATAGATAGATAGATAGATAGATAGAGTTGAGAGGACAGTTATAGTATATCCATAGAAAGAGTATAATATAGTGTATATAGAAAGTATAGGGTGTATATATACTCTCTATATACTGCATATATACACTAGATATTGACATATATAAATACCAATATACATTGATACATATGTTCTCTATCTCCCCATGCTTTCAGTCTCTATGGTTGTTGTTAGTTTGGCTTGATTTTTTATATATAGTGGCTATATATGTGGCAAAATATGCATCTACATATTTTATGTCTAAAAGATCAAAGCTAAAAAAGCTGAAAGACAGCCTGGGTCAAAGAACACATCCACCTTCGCTGCCCAAGTTAAGGGTTGAAGGTAAAGTAAGACTTGCAGTATGTTTCCTGTATGGTCAGTAGAAAGAAATAAGGGAGATAACTGGGGCTGATCTAGAGCAAACTGGAATTGCTCTCTGAAGGTGTGTATCTTCTTCCAGCTAAATAGGGAACATAGAACTGAGGATGCTTACATTACAGGCAATTTAATATTATGCTCAACATTAGGTAAGACAAAGCTCCTTACAATCTGTCTTTGTCTGAAAGAGAAAACCTGCCTAGGAAAGAAAGTCCCTCCTTACAGCAATTCTAGATTTTTAAGGAGGACTGGTTAGGTGATCTTAAGACAGTGTCACCACATGCCACTCTGGAATGCTCATGCAGAATTTCATTACTCTAACTTTAAGTTCATAGTAAATTCATCCTGAACAGGTTCAGTGATCTCACTAATAAGCTTACTGGCAGAATCATAACCTGTAGTGTTGAAATGAGATGCTTGATGACATACACAGCACTAGATTAATCAAAGCAAAGGAGATATATTGTAAGATATAACATGAACTAGATACCTAGAAGATCAGTAAACCACAGGGAGCTAAATCTCTAGGGTGTGCAGGTCCAGCACTTAAAAAAACCCTTGTAACACATTGAGTGAGTCTCAGTGGTTTGTTTCTGAAGGTCCCATCTCTTACCAATGGATTCCTCAGTCTTAGGACTGCATGCTCCTCTAAGGACTTTCCTGAGCCCTTGAAGCTGTTTTAAGAAGAAGAAAAAAAAAAAAAAAGAAAGAAAAAAAAAGTGTAGTTATTAACATATTTAGACAATATGCTGATTGCTTTCTCAATGCTCTTGAGAGATTAATTTTTTTCATACTCTGTGTTTAGCATCTGTTGTCACTTGCAGCACAAACTTCAAGGAAATAGATTTTGCAAGCCCAAACTTATGCCTCCATAGGATAAATTTAGCTGGAGCATAGTTAAATAATTTTTTTTCAAAGAAGGATAATGTTGTAAAGCCAAATTTTGGCTTCACTTGTCTGAAAATATCTTAAGAGAAAAATAAAAATACCAATTCACATCTGACACTTTATTAGGTATACTGGCAACAGTGCCAGATTCTTCTTTTGCACTGCTGTTCATGCTCAGTAGATATATGCAAGCTTTCCTGTTAATTATTGGGAAAGCCTTAATCAACACTAAATTGATAAACTAATTGCTGTAACAGCCAGAGACAGTGCTATTTGGTGGAAATCAATTATGCTAAAAGTTTTTCATTTTTCCTACTTATCTTTTGTGTGGTCTGGCTATAATGTAGACAGATGCCCCAAGTCTATTTAAAACAAAATTGTAAATGATGCAAATTACAGCTGCATTTGGGCTGTGAAACTTTGAAATAAAGCAAATATTGGTTCATGCATGCTAAATGCGCAATTTTAAATGAAAAATTGCTTTCACATGCCTTTATCTCACATGTCCACAGAGTGGGGAAAAAATTCCCAGTGGATTGTAGATTATGGTCTTAAAAAAATTACTGGAGACATGTGAAACAACTTTTCCTGGTATCTATCTCTCTTAATCAAGGGAAATGCTAACATTTTGGGAGATATTTTAAAGTTTGAGGGTGTTTTCTGTTTCCTTTCATTTTAGAGCTCTGCTTTATTGCACTCCCCCTCCCCTTCCCCCTCCTTTGTTATTTGTTGTTTTTTTTAATAGGAGCAGTATTTGTGCCAGTGTGTCCGGAGGGGAAGGAACTAATTTTTTCTCAGACTAATTTTGAATTCATTATTATTCATAGTATTTTGAGTCAGGTTAATTCTATAGACACTTTATAATTTTTATGGTGATAAATACCATAATCAGTTTACAAAACACAATGAAGACTAAGGCTCAGTAACTTAAAGAGTTCATAATTTAGGGTATATGCAGATGCTTTGCTAAGTACAATTTTCTCACCTAACCACAGTTGTCTTCAAGTCAAGCGTCTGCCTATGTATTTGTAAAAGCATCCTCTGCAGGCAATGGAAATAGGCACTCATCAGGCAATCCATCCTAGTGTAGGAGTTAAAGACAGGTAGGTAGGTAGGTTTGTAGAGAAATAATCCTTTCCTTTGTCTGCTTCCTACAAACTGAGCTGAACAGTTTAGACTAGATCCTGACTTTTAGCCAGATAAAATGACAAGGGGTAAACTGTACCTGAAGTGGGTATGAAAATGCTAAGGGAGAACTGAAACGCAGGGTTTTGGAGCTATGTTGGATATGAACATTCTTAAAATTCTAGCAGTGGTCTCAGATAGTGGATTTCCATACTATTCCTTTCTCCTTGAAACCAAAGTGAATTACCTCAAATCAATCACACATACTACCAGCTGAAAGGCACAAACTATTTTAAAGCACTGAGCAGCTATAAAAAAAGCAGAAGTAGCACCTCCCTCATTTTGCACATGTAATTGTAGCAGAGGAACAGCTGGAACCCTGACCCTCCTCAAGCTCTTTGCAGATCCTGTTGACAACTCCATAGCAATGGCTTCAAAGTCATGAGAACATACAAAATACATTGTCTGCAGTGTCTGGAACATAAATAACGAATTTTGTTCTTTATCTATCCCAAAGAACTAATTGCAATATTGCGTTTGCCTTTTATACACATTTTATAAATGGATGAATTAGCCAGAAGTATAGTTTGATGTTTTAAGAATGCAAATCTTCTTTCAGAAATATCCTGTGATCAGTAAAACCTGCTTTTGTTCCTATGGCAACAACTGAAAACTCTCAGCCACCTTGGAATACTGTAAGGGTCCCATCACTGGGATTCCACAGCACAGAAGTAGTCCGCTCTATGTGAGTGTTACAGCCTCTGCTTTGCGCCAAGCAAGCAGGAAAACAAGCTTCCTTCACACAGGCTCAAGACTTGGCAGAACAATAGACTTCTCCCTAAGTTTGAGTTTATGGTTGCTGCATGTCACTTCCATTTTCTTCCATGCTGCCATCTTCTATACCTTCAGGCTTTTGGCACGACTCTCCATGAGGGTCTCACACATCTTAAAAGCTTCCTTTCAATCACATTCTCCTCAACTTCCTCCTCATATCTTCTAAACTAAGATTAGCTTGAAATTTGTAACTCTCTGAATGACAAGATAAACTTTCTTCACCTATCAAAACTATTCTGAGCTCTCATCTTACAAAGTCCTAATACACTGAGATGCAGATTTAGTTATAGAATCTAACAAAATGTGTGCTTTCAGCAAGTGATGATTATTTCTAAAGATGAATACATAGAAGTGGTGGCTTGTTGTAGGTTTTGCCCCCAAATTATTTTCATTATGGGTCTGACTGCAAGAATTTAGATTACAAGAAATAGTAATATTAAATTCTACCCTGGTGAAACAGTGATGGAAAGAGTTAGGAGGCATTTTTGAACAGTTTCTAATGCAGTACCAGAAACTAGTTGCAGAAAAAGAGGATCACTTCTAACCTTGACTCCCAGCTGAGCAAAATAATAAACTCCACAGCTCAAACAACTTGGGATTTGCCAAAGAAAAATGTATCTATCTATCTACATGAAGCCTTTTTTTTTCTTATCAGAGGCATTTTAAAATGGTAACTCTTGATGTGACACACACGGATAGCACCAACAGAGACTGTACACTTATGAATCCCTAACACTATGCCAAAGGTCCATCTTTCTTCCCCTTTACTGTTCTATTTTCCTAAGTACCCTTGTATCATCTAGTCTTGGATGAAAGAATGAAGACCATTCAAAATATCAATATAAACAGATAGCTCTAAATAAAGAGTCAAAGAATATGCACTAAAATTAATTGTTATGAATACCATTCATCAGCTACGACTGCATATGAATCTTTAGAGAGACTTTAGAATGCTGCAGTGTCAAACACAAAGATGTAGAAACTTAGTAGTAAAAAAAATGCATTTTGACTTATATTGTTTTGTCATCAAAAATCTTGTAACATTTTTTACCTCATGAAATTAGATAAAATTGATTAATACAATGCTGAAAAGGTTCATACCTTCTATGGGACCAGCTGCAGACCTTACATTCTCTGGAAGTAGGAAAGTGCATCAAGACAGCTTTACAGTTACAGAAATGTATGAGTCGACTTAATCATGAAGCAAGGGCTTGGGGTTACCTGACTCAAAAGTTTTACTGGCTGTAGCTGAAGAAAAATAATTACTTGACATTTAGGAATCCTTAGGTTTTTAAAACAGGATTAAGATTATGCTTCTCTCTGTCGCCATAACATCCTTAAAAAAGGGTCAGCTTCAGACAAGCACATATGGTGTTTCTTACAAGTATTGTCTCACCTTCAACTATTTTGTGGCTTTTTAGACATATGGCTTCTACTTTGGCAAGTGATGCCTCAGATCTAACACCTAACAATATCCTTATATTTGTTTTCAGCAAGACTCCTGTATTGGGACCCTGTGAGCTTTGAGAGACAGTGGCCAGCCCAAAGCTTCAGCCCAAATCAAGGTAACTCAGCCATTGCTGTCTGCCTTTCATCAAGCTGTATTGTGGTTTAGATCTATGGCTAAGAGAGCCAAATTTTTTTAATTTTATTTTTTTTAATTAGAAACTGCTTAGAAATTATTCCTAACTCTTACCATTACTGTTTCACCAGGGCAGAATTTAGTATTATCATATCATATCGTCCCCAGGGATCAGTGCTGGGCCCCATCCTCTTCAATGTCTTCATTGATGATCTGGATGAGGGCATGGAGACAGTCATCAGCAAGTTTGCAGATGACACCAAGTTGGGAGCAGATGTTGGTCAGTTAGAGGGCAGAAGGGCTCTGCAGAGGGACCTCGACCGGCTGGACAGATGGGCGGAGTCCAATGGGATGACATTCAACAAGTCCAAGTGCCAGGTGCTGCACTTTGACCACAACAACCCCATGCAGAGCTACAGGCTGGGGTCAGAGTGGCTGGAGAGCTGCCAAACAGAGAGGGACCTGGGGGTGCTGATCGACAGCCACCTAAACATGAGCCAGCAGTGTGCCCAGGTGGCCAAGAAGGCCAATGGCATCCTGCCCTGCATTAGGAATAGTGTGGCCAGCAGGAGCAGGGAGGTCATTGTGCCCCTCTACTCAGCATTGGTTAGGCCACACCTTGAGTACTGTGTCCAGTTCTGGGCCCCTCAGTTTAAGAAGGACATCGAGACACTTGAACGTGTCCAGAGGAGGGCAACAAGGCTGGTGAGAGGCCTTGAGCACAAGCCCTATGAGGAGAGGCTGAGGGAGCTGGGGCTGTTTGGGCTGGAGAAGAGGAGGCTCAGGAATGACCTCATTGCTCTCTACAACTACCTGAAGGGTGCTTGTAGCCAGGAAGGGGTTGGTCTCTTCTCTCTAGCAACCAGCACCAGAACAAGGGGACACAGTCTCAAGCTGCGCCAAGGGAAGTTTAGGCTCGAGGTGAGGAGAAAGTTCTTCACCGAGAGAGTGATTCGCCATTGGAATGTGCTGCCCAGGGAGGTGGTGGAGTCAACATCCCTGGAGGTGTTCAACAGGGGATTGGACATGGCACTTGGTGCCATGGTCTAGTCGTGGGGTCTGTGGTGACAGGTTGGACTCGATGATCTTCGAGGTCTCTTCCAACCTTGGCGATACTGTGATACTGTGATTCTGTGATATTTCTTAAAAGATTTGCTGGAAAGCATTCTATCTCTTGTGAAGCACACACAGTGGAGGACACTCCTGGCAGCAGATAAATGTTTTATCTCTTTCTTAGTTCTTACCTATCATTAGTCTTTATGAAGATGGAAAAAAATCTTCCACATCATGTTACTATTGCAACAGGGTAAACATACCCAGCTAATTCTACTAGAGCTTTTTATGTCACTACACTGAAACATCACATGAACTAGAACAGAAATTCCCAGTCCATTAGTTGATTGAAGGTACTACCTGTCACTACTACAATGGTGAATGAAGTATCTAAGAATCAGTCTCTTTCATGTATTCAAAAAAACATTTCTCTCTAATAAATGAAAATATTGACCACTCACTGGCAAAAATAAAATAAAGGTTATACAGGTTTGTTTTTTTTTCTTTTCAGTAAAATATGTAATTAAATTACCAGAGACAGAAAGGTGGCAGATGTTTCACGGAGTAACAGTCATCATGATCTGAAGTTACTTGTCTGAATGGATGAGTGGGCATGTGTCAAATGCACAGACTTCATAAATATCTGTGTTTTGTAATTGGTCTTACACAGGCTAACAGATTGCAGAGCTTTATAGCTATGACCAAGTGCAGGCACCATGCAGTCCTTTAAAATGCTTTCTATATGGGAAAAATCAAATTTCTATAATTAATCTACTCTACTTCCAAGCACTCTGGTGTTGACGTTCCCTCACTGCACTCACCCATTTTCTTACAATATCTCTTTTTGTCTCTTATGACATTTTCATAAGGAAGCTAATGAAATATTACATGTCAATTTAACATAGAGTAGGTAAAAAACTGGTTAGAGAACTTCCTCAATGCTTAGCACCCTTGTGGCATGAACTTGGGAAATGACAGCCCTCACACTGTTGTATGGTTCCTTTTAAAAGGCACTCCAAATTGACATGATTGTACTTCTCAGTGAAACCTGTTTCTTCATGATAAAAGGAAGCTTTTAATTGCATAACAACTCCCACGACTGCTTACATAGAAGATACTTTTTGATTTCTGTATTTCCTCTGAAGGGTTGGACTGCAAAAGCTCCCAGAGCCCACAATAACTGGGCAGAAACAGAGCAGGTAGGGTGCGAACTTGTGCAGCAGATGTATTGACTTGGAAAGCTGTTGGCTGGTGGGCCAAAACAAGAAATTACCAAGGCTAATCAAGAAATTATGGGACCTAGCAAGGGCTAACAGGAAAGGGAAAAGGGAAAGAGAGGGGAAACATAAAATACCACCCCTAAAAAGGAATGTGAGTAAGGCTAGCACTGTGATAGTAATGAATGCTGACTAGGTATCTATTGAAATGTCAGGTACTCTAGGGAAAAAAAAATCCTATCTGTCTCAGGTTGGGCATCCAAATTGGTAAACATTGTAGGTTTTAATTTTACAGTCTCTGCCCAGCGCCTGTGTAATGGACAACAGTCCCACAGAAATACTTCAAAGAAAAAGTGCATCAGTGCCTGTGAAACACTTAGAAAACTTCTGTTAGAGGGCAGAAGGGCTCTGCAGAGGGACCTCGACCGGCTGGACAGATGGGTGGAGTCCAATGGGATGGCATTCATCAAATCCAAGTGCCGGGTGCTGCACTTTGACCACAACAACCCCATGCAGAGCTACAGGCTGGGGTCAGAGTGGCTGGAGAGCTGCCAAACAGAGAGGGACCTGGGGGTGCTGATCGACAGCCACCTAAACATGAGCCAGCAGTGTGCCCAGGTGGCCAAGAAGGCCAATGGCATCCTGCCCTGCATTAGGAATAGTGTGGCCAGCAGGAGCAGGGAAGTTGTGCCCCTGTACTCAGCATTGGTTAGGCCACACCTTGAGTACTGTGTCCAGCTCTGGGCCCCTCAGTTTAGGAAGGACATTGAGACACTTGAACGTGTCCAGAGAAGGGCAACAAGGCTGGTGAGAGGCCTTGAGCACAAGCCCTACGAGGAGGGGCTGAGGGAGCTGGGATTGTTTGGCCTGGAGAGAAGGCTCATAGGAGACCTCATTGCTCTCTACAACTACCTGAAGGGTGCTTGTAGCCAGGAAGGGGTTGGTCTCTTCTCTCTAGCTACCAGCACCAGAACAAGAGGACAGAGTCTCAAGCTGCGCAAAGGGAAGTTTAGGCTCGAGGTGAGGAGAAAGTTCTTCACTGAGAGAGTCATTTGCCTTTGCAATGGGCTGCCCAGGGAGGTGGTGGAGTCACCACCCCTGGAGGTGTTCAAGAGGGGACTGAACGCGGCACTTGGTGCCGTGGTCCAGTCATGAGGTCTGTGGTGATGGGTTGGACTTGATGATCTTTGAGGTCTCTTCCAACCTTGGTGATACTGTGATACTTAGATTTGTTAGTGATGAACCTCAGAGAGAAGCTTGTGAGGAGGCAAATCCTCCTGTTTTCAGAGTACAGTTGCAACTGGATATAATAAATGAAGTATGGAGCTAACTGTTAGGACATAATAAGGAAAAGCATGGTTTGTAACCACATGGTCAGCACTTCTTGGAATCAGGCCTCTTATAGAAATATTAGCACTTAACCAAGTAATTAAAGCAGGCAAACTGTGTATACACAAAAGGTTGAAATAAGTTCCACATGTAAATTCAGCCTTGATGTTTCTACTGTTCAGGTTGTTAACATCCTTCTCACATAGCATTAAAGGTGTGGATTTATTGGCTGCAAAGGAAGGGGTGGCTGCAGTTTCCATTAGGATGCAGGGGTAGCTTCCTCTCCGTTAGATTCTTAGTAGCATGAGGTAGAGTTGACAGCAAATACATATTAGTTAAACGACACACACTTACCTATAATAATGGGTTCATATGACTACATAATACCCATATTGAAAGGGACAAGGCTTGACTTTAAATGGAGGTTTTGGGGTTTGCAGTAACACATCACAATTTCATATGTGACTGGCTTTTTGCAATCATCCAAAGCTTTCCTGCAGCATAAACAGTTTTCCAATTTATTGCCATGATTGATTTTCTCTACTTTGGATTCCTCTTCCACCTCAACTTACTAATCCACAGTTTTACAAACTAAAATCTCAATTAGTTAAAAATACAGGTGCTGCAGTTACTTTTGTGTTACTCTGTGGCCCACCTGCCACATAAAGTTTCATAAGTGATTTCTGTGACTACAGATCACAAAAGCATTAGAAAAGTAAGAAACAAAACCCAGCAACTAAAACAACAACCACAAATCAACAAAATAACCCCCCCACCCAATTCAAAAATATGGTTTTTTGACTCAGAGAAGCTAAACTTTATATACCTTCCTCAATGAGTAATAAAATTTTTAAAAATACAAAACAAACAACAAAAAGCAAACAACACCCCCCCAACCTCACAGATGACATCCTGTTTGCACTTCACTTGATCAGCTTCTTCAGCACACTCAATTGGTGTGATAGAAGACTACTGCAAGGTATTTCAGAGAGCTGATTTATAGTCTAGCTACAAGAGCATTAAAGGCATGCGTGTGAATCTTGATGAGGTCAGAAAACTAGACAGTCTAGTGGAAAATGATTAAACACCTAAGTACTATGCTACATCAGGTACACTTGCAAGAAATCTAAAAAATGTAATATATATTATCTTGCTAATCACAGCAAATAAAATTATGGTGAAACAGCTTAACATACAATGTGAAAGGACACAGAATTACTACTGAGATGATTGAATCATAATTCCTAGATAAAGCATGCACATGCAAGTTATTTGAAGAGCTTCCAAGAACAGCATAGCAGCACACAAATACCAAAAGAAATTGGAAGGGCAATAAGGTTGTAATGATCGTGCCAGCCACATAATGTAGATGCCAAAGAGCTGCACTTCTGGATAGAGAGTGTTTGCATATTTTAAATTGGATTTTTAAAATCCTACTCTTCTTTTTTTAAATCTTCGAAAGACCACTGAATGTTATTTAGAGGTATACTGAAACACCAATGAAATAGGTGTTCAGGAATAGGGTAAAAATGTGAACAGAATGTGTTTCATCTCATAGTCACTGCAATCAACATAAACATCACTACTGTTCTTGTTTGGTGCAGAAAAGGGAAACATGAATGTGCTGGAAAATGTCCTACTCCCAAGAAATTTAAAAGTGCCTTCCAAACCAGTAAGTGACAAGCAAGTTATTACAGCTTCTAGTAACAGTGATAAGGCAGCTATGTTAGTCTCAAAATAATACATCTGTTCTATAGAAGTAAGTTTTTCTGACCTGAGGTAAACAGGAAAGCTTGACTGTTTCATCCACTGCTATACATATAAGATCTATTGTCACTTTTGTTAGAACTTTACTTTATAAATCTCCCTTATTTGGTAACTATGTTATTTGCAGTTAGAAATCTGAAGTCCCAAATTCAACACAAATCTTGTGAGTGGGCTATTTACAAGGTCTTACAAAAAGCACTGAGGCATTAAATGTCCTCAGATGTTAGCAGGACAAAGGACACTCTCTTAGTAGTACACATCTCCAAGGAAAGAGCTCTCCACAATTTGTGACATTTTGAGCTTAAGCAGTACATTACCATGTGTGCCACTTTCACGTTTTCAAGATAAAATGTATTTCTGCATATGCTTACATTTTTTTCATGATGTAATTGGGAAGAGGTCTAAGGAAAACAGTATGTAAGATGACATTCTTTCCACTTGTCTTTACTAGGCACTCTGCAAACACCAGAGAGGTGTCACCCTTGCCCCCAAGAGCTTGTAGTCTGCAGAACAGTCTTTCCTGCCTGAAGAGTACTGTCTCCATTGGACGCAGTTTAGAAAATAACTTCAACACGGTAAATATTAATGAAGACTTCACAAAGCATAAACATGCCAAGCAGATGAAACCTGTACTTTATCACTATGGAAAATCTAGACACTTTTTGAAACTGATTTTCAATGCAGCAGAAGCAACCACATTCAAAACCTGCCTGGATGCTGTTCTGTGCAGCCTGCTTTAGGTGAACCTGCTCTGGCAGCACGGGTTGGACTAGCTGATGTCTAGAGGTGTCTTCCAACTCCTATCACTCTGTGAGTTCTGTGAGCTCAAGCAAGTTTAAGTATCCTAGGCAACACTTAATACATATACACTGTTGATATCTGTCATTTTTTTTCAAAATGAATATTCTAATTTGAAAGTTTGGAAGGATTGATATATTTGTGAGCTACATCACGAATAGAGCGAGGGGTAAAAGCAACTTGGCAATTTAACTTAGGAGTGTGGGCCTGCCAAGTTTATTTTGACAAGACACATTAGTGGTTGTGAACACAAATGCACGTGGCTTTACTAGTCTGCAAGAGTGGGGCAGAATACTTCTAACCCTCACTCTCTAGTTAAGATCTCAGCTTAGTTTAAGGAGTGGTTTCCTCGCAGAAAAACAGTTCCTAATTCTAGAAGTTCCTCCCAACTCGGTGGGGGGACTGCAATGCTTTATCAGTCTCACCCTACTGACTGGCCGCACAAGGAAGCCAACGTGAAACGTCCCGCAGTGTTTCAGAGGGAAAAAAATTGAGGATGGCAGGGTAAGGCGAGTGGAGGAAACAGAGTTGCATCTTCAGCGGGAGCTTTCCCAGGCCTCCTTCCCAGCCAGACACTTCCCGGACGCAGGCTCACACCCACCTCCGGCTGCACCCACGCCGGAGGGCTGCAGGCCGGGAGCCCCCCGGGACAGCCGTTTGCCCACGCCGAGGCAGGTCGCCTAAAATACGGGCAGGCGCTGCCATGGCGGAGTGAAAGCTTTGCGGGATTCCGTCAACAGTGACTGACTTCTCTGAACTATTCCACGGCTACAGCGGCCCCACCGCAGCCTCCGGCCGGACTCTGCCGCTACATCCCCCGGGCAAGGGAGGCAGGCAAAGATCCGTCCAAACTCGGCCCCGGCGCCGTCACGTGGCAGGAGAGGGGCGGGGCGGTCATCACGTGAGCGTGGGGGGGCCGGGGCTGGTGGCCGGGTTGGAGGGGAAGATGGCGGCGGAGAGGGAGCCCCCGCCGCTGGGGGAGACGCGGCCCACCGACTTCGAAGAGCTGGAAGACGGCGAGGACCTTTTACCAGCACCGTGTCTACCCTGGAGGTGAGAGCCTGCCCACTGTCGCGGGCCCCGAGCCTCGTGTCGCATCGGTGCCCACCGGGCCCTCCTCTCCCTGGAAGGCCGCCGGTACCGTGCTCGTGACCGGGGGCCCATCCGCCCCCACTTGTCCCCGGCACTTACCGGTTCGGTTTCCAGCACTTGCTGGTCCGATTCCCGGCAGTTAATGTACCAGTTCCCAGCTGCGGCCCCATTGCCTGTCTCCGTTCCGGGAACTGCAGCTCTTAGACGCTTCTCTGCCGGCGGCCGGGTGACGTCGGCCCCGCGGGGAGCTCGGTGATTCCTGTCATGTCTTATTCTGCCTAAAGAAACCGAAAACTCTTTCTCCAAGCACTGCTGTACCAAATCGTCTCTTTCCCTCGTCATACTCCCTTCTTGTATTGACAGAGTAATAAATATTTCCACCTTTCCTCTTGACACACGCCAGTTTCGCTGGACCTCCTCGCACCTTAGATTTTGCCTGGGTTAATAACAGCCCGTTTTCTTTGTTTGGCCTCTCTCTGAGGCTTCCTTCCCTTCCACTTTGCAAAAACTTGTCGAAACTTCTTTCTCTCTAAGCCTTCTGCCCCGGCGCCGAAGTGGCTGCTGAGACCGTCCTGGCCAGCGCTGCTGCCTCCAAACAGGAGGGGCAGTTGAAGGCAGGGTGCGTGTATGCAGGGCGTTATGAAACCCCAGTTGTTTCGAGAAATCAGTCTGGAAGATTTGAAAACTTGTAACGAATGCCGCTCTAAGCTGTGCTTGTTTTCCATGTCAGGAATGTTGTACCAAAAAAACCAAACCAAAACCCAAAACCAAAAAACCAAAACCCAGCAACACAAGAATCCAACCAAAGCACGAAAATCAAAACAACAGAACAACTGAGTGAATAAATAGGTCCTCTTTCTGAAAAATGCTGATGTGTTCTTTTTATTACACTGGGAGCTTTTCTTGCTGAGTTGTCATATTTCACCTGTGCATTTTGGCAGTGCACAGTCACCCATTTAAAAAGAAAATTGTTCCTGGTCCTCTTTTCCTGAAGAGTTTCCTGTCCCTGACCTTTGCAGTAATAGGATCAGTGTATGTTTTCTTTGGTTTACTCTGGCTGTTGCCTGTCCTTAAAAAAACAAACCAAAAAATAATAAAGCACCAATGTACAAAGAGGCTCTTAAATGTATTTTAAAGTTGCTTATCTTTTTTTCAAGTCACTTTCCCCCCCCTTTTTATGGATGCATAATCTCTGCATTATCCAAGAAATGATATGTGGAAAAACACTGTGAAGGAATAGCAAATGATGTGAACCCACAGTTGACAATAGACCTCTGTGTATTAATAGACCTCTGTGTATCTGTGTCACACAGAGTGTATTGGAGTCTTGTTTTATGTGCTAAGAAAGACTGCAGTATAACAGAAATAATGCCTTTACTGATACAGTCCAGAAAGCTGCAAAGGGTTAGGATTGATCTAGTGTTTAAGTCACAGTTACAATGAAAAGTCTTCATATTAAAGATTAAAAATAGTTACTTAAAACTCCTCAAACAAGCAAAGAAGTGTGCTTTGTATTGGGGTGGTTTGGCTGACGGTTCTGTTGTGCTGCTTTGTTTTTATAGACAAGACGGAAGAAAGTAGTTAAGTAGAAAGGGGAAGCCTTCTTGCTTAAAGAGCACTTATGAGAAGTTTTGTCAGTAAAGCTTTTTCTTGACATCTAATCAGCTGCAGCATTCAGGGAAGGGCGTAATCTTGTGATTTACCTGCAAATTTGAAAGGAAGTGGTCATGAACTTGATCACGAGTTTGAACTCACTGGCTTGGATGTATATTGTTCAGCTCAAGTGTGTAGGGCACCGTAGTCCGGAGAAGAACAATTATCTCATGGTGTAAGCCTAACTTCTGTCATGAGTGTTATTTTAATCTCGTAAATACCCATGAAGCAGTTGTTTCTAAATGGAAGTTCTATAGTAACAACAGTGCCTAAGACTAGTAGAATGACTATTTGCATTTCATTGTACCAATCATACTGTAATGTCTGTAGGGCTACCTCCATTAAATTAACAGTCTATTTAGCTGCCAAAGTTGCTTTCATCAGGGAGAACAAACAGAACAAATCAGACAAATGGCCTAAGGCAAGACTGTATTTTGAGTGATAATCAGTGGTGAATATAATCTGAAGAATATTGCTGTTAATTACATGTATGTGCTCTTAGTCACCTGTAACATTCTCCCAGCTACCAGGTTTTTGTAGCTCAAGGACTTCTTGAGCCCTAAGTAACATTACAATATTAAATAATCTTCCATGGATTTATCTACACATCAAATTTTCAAGTGCTTGGGGTTTGGTTTTTGTTTTTTTGTGTGTCCATGATACACACAACAAGAAGTTGGGGAAGTTACTGGTGTGTTATGAGAAGAATCATCCCCTGTTATAAATTAATAATCAACAAATTAATAATTTGCTATGTGGTAACATACTAATACCAGTATTATGAGAGAACACAAGCAACTGTGTGAAAGTAACTTTTGGTGACGTAGGTCAAAAGGGTGCATGTTTCTGAAAAACAGTATGTTTAATGTGACTCTTGTTTTATCATTTCGTCCTCCTGCTTCCACCTTGCCCTAGTCTGCTTTTTTGCTGTCTTCCTTGCATATCTGTAGCATCACTTTTTCATTTCTTCTGACCTCACTCATTTCTATATTACCTGTCTGTGCCTTTCCTAAAGCAGGTGCTCTGTGAACATGTAGCTAAGTTGCCACCTGCTCATTTAAATGGGTATTTTTATAGTTGTGGTTTTTTGCTGTGACTTTTGTAATGAAAGGATACATTGAGGCATTTGAAAACAGTGAGTAAGCAATAGATGTGGTAAGATGTCACAGACTGTCATTTACTGTAGGGCACATATATAATCTCATTACTGGTTTATCAGTTTATGTCCAATATCTGCAGTGTGTTGTGGTTTTTTTTTTAATTAGCACAGAATGCAAACCATTTTATAGTCTTTAACGATAGACATTGAATTTAACAGTGACAGTTATAGAAGAGGCAGTAAAGACCCTCTTGGAGTATCTGAGAGGAATACGTTAAGTCTTTCAAAACTGTACTATAACTTTGCAGAACATTAAGTCTGTGTCCAAGTTTATTTTGTGTAATTCTTTTGGAAATTTGTGTTTAATTCCTTGGTGTTAAGTCCAGGCTGAAATGAAAGCATGTTGGCATGCATTCTAATGTGGCTGCTTGTCTCTGTGCTGTGATTTACAAGCTTTTGTAACCCTGTTTCAGACAACAGGCCAGGTTAACGTGAACTAGATTAGTACAATGGTCAGTTTCTACCAGCCTGCTGTCTTCTGACTGAAGGAGCTTAGGATCAGCTCAGAGAAGTAGTTGAACTGATTTTAAGGGGACCCTAATATTATGAGAGGGGAGGATGTCCACATATCTAGGGCTGTAATTTCAGCCAACAGAATATGTGAGAACATGTTCTTGTTTCTTCATAAGCTGAAACTATAAACCCGTTATTACCATGGAATATAGTACACACTCAAAACTGAGAATTTTCTCAGAGAAGTGGGAAGATTGAGCTTGTTGTTGCCATTGCAAACTGGAATGAACCCGTAGGCCTCTTACCAGAAACTTGTTTTCTAGAAAACAATTAAAGCAAGACCCTGACTGTCGTGTGTATGTGCATGCCCTGGCAGTTGGGTATCTTGGCAGTTGGATGTTTTATCTGATTTTCTTTCAGCTCAAGAGTCACTCAAATTTCTCAGGCCTGTACCTTTCAGGAAATGGGCATGTTTGTGACGTTCTGTGAATCACTGGCATTAAGTTTAAAATGTCTGAATAGCTATGCTGTCTGTGTGCATCTGGGCCATGAGGGTTTTTGTGGTCTTTTTCTTGTCTTATACTCAGATTTTCACTGCATCAGTTACTAGCTCCTATGTCAGCCATTTCAATGGCCATCTCAGCTGTACTTCACCAAGCAAACGTGGCATCCTGTCTTTTAGCTTGCACCTGTAGTTGTAACTGAAATATCTTAACATGTTAATATTTGTTTGGGTTCATGTGTGCTTTTCTTGAGAGGCTGAATAGCACTCTCAGACACACCAACTGTAAAATTACCAGACTCTTAGGAATTATTGACTAGTTTGTTATAGCTACAGGACTGTGGCTTTCTAGGATTTCTTACTTCCCTGAGGAACTTCCCTCTTTTAAAGATAACTTTTGAAGGTAACAAACTATAATTTGTTGCAAAGCTCTTAAAAGCTGATGCTGTGTTCAGACTAAGAATAGTTTTTTCCTGAACATTTTCCTTTTCATGTACAGGTTGTGAAGATATTTAACTCTATCCTTAATTCATGTTATCTGAGAATGACAACTGTTTAAGAATACCAAAAAGGCATTGCAAGACTAATAGGTGAGAAAATACCTTATTATGCTAATAGGTGAGGAAATACCTTATTCAGCTGATAGCTGCTTGTACTTGATTTGGCATCTGAGCCCCAGACAGCTGCTCACTCACTACACCCAGCAGGATGGTGGAGAAAATTGGAAGGTTGAAAGTGAGAAAACTTGTGGGTCAAGATAAATACAATTTAACGGGTAGGGTAAAAGCTGCACATGCAAACAGTGCATAATGAACTTACTCCTTCCCATCAGAAGGTGTTCAGCCATCTCCAAGGCAACCAGTATTATCATGTGTAATACTTTGTTGGAAAGACAAATGCTGTAACTAAACATCCCCTTTGCCCTCTTACATCCCCACAGTTTATATTGCTGATCATGGTGTTCCATGGTCCAGGATATCCCTCTGGTTAATTGGGGTCAGCTGTCTTGAGTGTGGCCCCTCCCAGATTCTTGTGTACTCTCAGCATATTTGCTGATGGGGCAGTAAGAAATGGAAAAGACCTTCATGCTGTGTAATCACTGCTCAGTGATGACTAAACCATCCCTCTGTTATCAACACTGTTTTGATCACAAATCCAGCCCTTGAAACTATACAAGCCGTTATGAAGAAAGTTATCCCAGCCAAACTCAATACAAACCTGAAAATGTATTTGAAAGGCAAGACATTTTACTTGTAAATCATCTACAAAATAAAACTTTAATATTGACTGCTCTTTAAAAAAGAACTTAAGATTTATAAGAAATATAAATTTATTATGTCTTTATAAATCAACTCAGACAGAACTTCTGTTTCACTGGAAATCTTCCTGTAAAAGTCACTTCTAGATTTTGTGTCTTGTATGCAAATTACACCATGCTGCACGAATAAGCTTTGCTTCTTGCTCTGTCTGAGGTACCCCTAAGGTCTGTTTGAGTCCTTTCTTCTTGTGAGTTATTTTCCAGTTGTGTTTTGTAGAAACCAGGGATGTATAAAGTTTAGAAAAAGCTTACTGTAACTGGTATACTAACTAGAAGTGTGAAGCCTGGTGTCCAGTACAGAGTTCATGAGTTTTTTTACAGTGCCAGTGGACAGTATCTTTCTTCACTTCAGTACCAGAAAGAGACCTGAAATTCTACTAGGACTAGGTGGCATGTATTTACTGCTATTCCCAGGAAGAATCTGCTTTTATTCTTCAAAGTGGAAATAGCTTTGTATTAGCCTCTGGGTAACTTGTTGCTTTAGAAACATAAATATTTGTGTTTTCATATTATGCTGTGCATTGATCAGCTTAAAGTGTTCAAGGTGAATTTTGTATCTGATAGAGTTTCTTCTTTTCATTAAGATGCAGGTATAACTTGTCTGGTAAGGTACTGATAAGATACAAGGTCAGTAACCCAAATAGCTACTTTAAATAAAACTGTGAAGACAGGCCAACAGAAAAGCTTGAAGATTTTCCAAGGGCTCTTTTCCACCATTCATAAATCAAGAGTACTATTAAGGGATTGTGGTGGAGTAGGAAGGTTCCCCCCACACACAAAAGAATTCCACAGCTAACTCAGCCGGAGAAGCAGATGAAAGCTGTATTTTACAAGCAGATATGGAATGCAGTGAATATGTACAAAAATATACAATATTTACAATATATACAGAAATATACAGCAATGTATGTAATACAGGAAACCTTTCCCCAACCCCCCCCTTTGGCCAGGGGGTTCGGCCTGTCCCTCCCTTCTCCCTCCCTACCTCCCCTTTTTTTTCCCAAAAGGGTTAGAGAGAGAGAAAGGAAGGTAATTAAAAGGGGAAAACTTTGTTAAAGCTCAAAGCGAATGCAAAAAGTTAGTTTTCTTATCTGGTTAGAGAGGAATCGTAGAGAGAAACGAGCCAGCTCACAGCACAGGGGGAAGAAGAAGACGACTGCCCGACTGACTCCCCCCGACTGAAAGACTAAACAAAAAAATTGCAACTGGGTCTCACCAATGAAATTGAATTAGCATATCTCTTGTTTTCATTCTAATATCAAAACATTCGCCCAGAGTGTTCAGAAAGTGTCCCTTTCTTAAAGGCACAGCCTAAACCGGTCACAGGGATGAAGTGGAAAGCTGCCTGCTCTGTGCAACAGGTGCTCAGGAAGGCTTTTGTTGCTTGTGCCTGGCTGTATTACAGCTGTTTTTCATGGAGATGAATTGACAAGCAGAACTATATGCTTGTCTGCATCTATGACAGTATGAGAACCTTTGTGCCCTGAACCTCAAATCTATCAAACTCTGCAATCTCCAGATTTGAGTAACAGTAAAATTGGTTTGGAATGAGTATCTATGTTTTCATGAAGAATTTCTTTTGCTGATGAAACTGCTTGAACCTCACAGCTGAAGTACAACATCTTGTTGCTCTGTGGAACACTGCCTTGACAGACAGGCTGTTTCTCCCAGAATATGCTATTTCTGAGTTCCAAAAACACTTAAAATTGTTGACTATTATGTGTGACACACTACTGTCATTTGTAGAATAATGAAACATGTCAAGCAGTGAGGTTTTCTTAATTTTTCTGGACAATTTTGTCTAAATTACTTGCAAGTTTTGTGACACAACTTGAGGACCATACTTCAGAGAGTGAACAAATAAACCTTTATTACCCCACAGCACATTATTTGCTCTGGGGTCATTTGGGCATTGGTTTAGTGTGAGATGAGAAGCATACATGTGGCTAGTGGATTGGTTCCTGGTAAGATCATAAACCCTGCTACCCTACATCAAATTCCTGAGTGCTTCTGCTTTGATTTTCATTGCAGGCTCTAGGGCAAAGTCCAATGAGCAGTTTGAGAGGTTGCTGGTTTTGTTGCTTATCACTTCAGTCTGTTTATTGGTTCTCCCATGTTATCTGTGGGCTTTTCAAAGAGTGATGCCTTTGGCAAAGGGAAGGAGGTAAAACCTCTTCTATCAGCTTGAGCAGTTCCTTGTTGCAACCCTGACCTGGTTTAGAAGATTATGATTAATTTTTTTTTTAAAACATTCTTGTACTTGTTTTCATCTCCCTTCTGTCTTCAGCAGGGAAAAACTTGAGCTAACACCTTTCTAGGGTGAGAGAGTCTTGAGTTAAGATGTCCTCAGAAAAATGACTTTTTACTGAGTCTGAATCTGTTTTGCAGATTTTTAACCGTTTCTTGTTTACTTCTTCTGTATTAGAGTTTCTGGTGACAGAGGTTTGGGTAGATGTTGGACCAAGATCTTGCTCGGTGCTTCTGGAAGTGAAGCAGTAGTGCTATTCTCCATGTCAGGAATGTCCTTGGAGAGCCAGCTTTAAGAAAGGCCTCTATCTTATAATTGTTGCATCTGTTACATTTTTGAATATGAAAATAAAATCGGGAGTTTTCCGGTGGCTTTTCAGTGTTTTTCAGGCTTTTTTTCAGTGCCTGCAGTAGCATTTGTTGAAGTGTAGGCTGAGACATTTAGTATCTGTTTTGAATTCTAGTTCTGAGCTTAAATTAATGACAACAGTGTAAATACTAAGAAGCAAGCAGTGGCACAATTTACAGATGCTCTCTTCACAGTGCATGCCTTCATGAATAAAGATGGTGCTGTTGAAAACTCCTTAGCTAGCTATCTTGGATGCAGGTGTGAGAAGCATCTTGCATATTTTCTAGTATAATGACAGTAAACATTTTTGATACTTAGTCAACAAGTATTTTCTAACTGAAGCACTGATCTTCAGTTAGGTGTGTCCTTACTTTGTGAGTAAACTATATACTTGGCAGTCTAGTTTTAGTATTGCCTTACTTTTCCTGAGTGTCTTCAAGTATTTCTCTTTTTTACAGGGCAAGTTGTCCTCAGTGAATTAAAAGAACTGTATCTCTGTTAAGAATAGCTTTCATGTGCAGTACAGTATGACCCTCTGTGGCAATAATTAAAGAATTCAACCTATTGCAAAGCTATTGAAATTTCCTGTGGCCAGTCTTGGATTATTTGGATGGCAATAAAGTGTTTTTTCAATCTCTGAAAAACATATATAGCACTTGAAGATTTCTTCTTTAATTTTTTTCTGTGTGCAAACCCAGATGTAAATCCGGTTCTTCCCAAGAGGAACGTAATAATCAAGTTACATTCAGCAGTACTGATAAACTTATTCTAGGTATTTCTATAGCAGGGTTTCTTCATGTTAATAAAACCTGAGGAAATGGGTGACTTTCTCTCTGACAAAGAAATGAAAAGAGCTGTTGACTAGCTCATATCCTTTGTTCATTGTTACCATGCAGGCAGTAGGAAATGGAAATAGCTGACAGGGTTTCCTTTAAGTGCTTCTTGCCTTCTCTCTCTGTAATGAAAAAATGTTTGTTGCAATAGTTCTTATATACTGACACATGGCAAATGGTTCTTTTGTAATTATTTAACTTTTTGTGGGTTTTTTTTTTTTTTTATGTAGTCAAGTCCTTCATCTCCAGAGCCGGCAAGTCTTCCTGCAGAAGACCTCAGCACGAACTCCAGTGGTCCAAAGCCAGCAGAAATCATGCTGGATGATGACAGAGAAGACCTCTTTGCCGGTAAACACTCTTTTCTTCTAATATGTCTGCATAAACTGTTTTGCTATTGGACTGACAGAAATGTACGTTTTGGGCAAGGAGAATTAAAACTTAAGTGATTTGGCAAAGAGGTACATTTTCTTTTCCTGTGGTACATTGTAATGTTTGTTACATTAAGTAAATACAAGTTTCTCAGTGGTATGTTCTGTCAGTTCATAGTGTGATAGTGTTAGCTGACTTGTATTCTGCTGACCATTGTAGTATAATTAATCATTATGTAGTATAGTAGTATTTACCATTATGTAATTAACATGTTATAATTGTGTGTAAAAACACAGCTTAAGTTGCATTCTTATTTTCTGCTTAATAAACATACATAAGAGATCCCAGTCTTTTTTTCAATTATAAAGATAATTCAGATCATATTGCAAGCTGGATGGTATTTCCTTTTACTTAAGACATTTATTATAATGAAAAGATAGCAAACAGGCATATGGGACCAGTCCTATAATTTGACTAGTGCTTGATTCTGTCCCCGTTACTTGACAGTACTGCATATTTTGGAGAAAGATGTATGAAAGTTCTGATAAGTAATCAAAAAACAGCACATTTCTAGCCCTTTATTAATCAGTCACTACTTTGCTGTTGGTTTGTGACTACCGTAATGGGGGTTACTGTTGCTCTCAATTACACATGTAGGAGGTGTAGTATTTGGAGTATATTTTGTACCTCAAAAGATTGTTCTGAATGCTGCTTCTCAATATTGATGCTGTTCCTGTTACTACATACTGAGTGAGGCAGTTGGCAGTCAGCTTTGAGCACAGTTCTCATCTCACCTTCACTGATTCCGTGATGTAATAATGTGAAAGTAAACTAGCTCACAACACTGTTACACTGTATTGACTGCTTTATTAACTCACTGAGTGTTTTAGGCGCAGGACTCCAGGCACCAGCCCTTGTGGAACGGCACATCCTCCCCCACACCCTCCCACACCCCCACACACCCCTGAGCCAACTTTGCTCTCCTGAGAGGCTGGTGTGACATGGGTGGATACTTGCTGCAGCAGTGGTGTTTTCACTAGAGAGAGGGAGGTGCTGAATCACATGAGCTCATTCCTGAATTGTTCTCCAGTTAGGTCACAAGGCCAGGGATAGGGATGGTGGAAAGTTGCCGCAAAGCTGTTTTCCAAAGGAGAGACAGGCAAGGGAGAAGGGGTGGAGGGGTAGCCCAGTACATCAAGGAGGCTCTAGACGCCATGGAACTAGAGATTAAGGATGACCAAGTTGAGTGCCTGTGAGTGAGAATTAGAGGGAAGGCTGACATCCTGGTTGGAGTCTGTTATAGACCACCCAACCAGGATGAAGAGGTTAGTGAATTATTTTATAGGCAGCTAAAGGCTGTCTCAGGATCACCAGACCTTGTTATTGTGGGTGACTTTAACCTTCCTGATATCTGCTGGGAAGGCAACACAGCAGAGAGGAGGCAGTCTAGAAGGTTCTTAGAGCATGTGGAAGAAAATTTCTTAACACAGCGGCTGAGTGAGCCTACCAGGGGTAAGGCTTTGCTTGACCCTCTTTTTATGAAGAAAGAAGGGCTGATGGGAGATGTGGTGGTTGGAGGCTGTCTGGGGTCCAGTGACCATGAAATAATTGAGTTTTCAATATGCAGTCAAGCTAAGAGGGGCAGCAACAAAACCTCCACTCTGGACTTCCGGAGGGCAGAGTTCAGATTCTTGAGGAACTCACTCAGAAGGTACCTTGGGATACAGCCTTTAAAAACAAAGGGGTCCAGGAGGGTCTGGACCTACTTCAAGAAGGAAATCTTGAAGGTGCAGGAACAGGCTGTGCCCATGTGCTAGAAGATAAGCCGCCGGGGTAGAGGGCCATCCTGGATGGGCAATGAACTTCTGAACAAATTGAGGGGAAAAGAAGACGTTGTATCATCATTGGAAGGAAGGAGAGGTTACCCGTGAAATATTTCATGATGTTGCTAAGTCATGTAGGAAAAAAAATTAGAGAGTCAAAAGCCCATTTAGAGCTTAGACTGGCCTCTGCTGTGAAGGACAACAAAAAACGCTTTTATCAATATATTAATGGGAAGAGGAGGGGCAAGGACAAGCTCCACTCCTTAGAGGACATGGAGGGGAATATTGTAACTAAAGATGAGGAAAAGGCAGAGGTACTTAACACCTTGTTTGCCTCAATTTTCAATAGCCAGACAGGTTGTCTTTCAGACAACTGGCCTCCTGAGTTGGCAGTTGGAGTCAGGGATCAGTGTAGTTCCCCTGTAATCCAGGAGGAAGTAGTTAGAGACCTGCTGAGGCCCTTGGATCCCCACAGGTCCATGGGACCGGAGGGGATCCATCCTAGGGTGCTGAGAGATCTAGCAGATGAGCTGGCCATGCCACTCTCCATCATTTTTCAGCAGTCCTGTTCTCAGATGACGGGAAGCTGGCCAACGTGATGCCCATCCACAAGAAGGGCCAGAAGGAGGAACCAGGGAATTACAGACCTGTCAGCCTGATCTCAGTGCCAGGTCATCTTGAGTGCAATCACGCAGCACTTACAGGATGGCCAAGGGATCAGGCCCAGCCAGCATGGATTTAGAAAGGGCAGGTCCTGCCTGACCAACCTGATCTCCTTCTATGATCAGGTGACTTGCCTGGTGGATGTGGGGAGGCCTGTGGATGTGGTCTACCTGGACGCCAGCAAGTCCTTTGACACCATCCCCCACAGCAAACTCCTGGCCAAGCTGTCAGCCCATGGCTTGGACAGCCTCACTCTGTGCTAGGTTAGGAACTGGCTGAAGGGCCAATCCCAGAGAGTGGTGGTGAATAGTGCCACATCCAGCTGGCAGCCAGTCACTAGTCGTGTCCCCCAGGGATCAGTGCTGGGCCCCATCCTCTTCAATACCTTTATTGATGATCTGGATGAGGGGATTGAGTCCATCATGAGTAAATTTGCAGATAATATCAAGCTGGGGGCAGGTGTTGATCTGTTAGAGGGTAGTAGAGCTCTGCAGAGGGACCTTGACAGGCTGGACAGATGGGCAGAATCCAATGGCATGAGATTTAACACATCTAAGTGCCGGGTTCTACAATTAGCCAAACCCCATGCAGCACTACAGGCTAGGGTCAGAGTGGCTGGAGAGCAGCCAGGCAGAAAGGGGTCTGGCCAGCAGGAGCAGGGAGGTCACTGTGTCCCTGTACTCAGCACTGGTTAGGCCACACCTTGAGTCCTGTGTCCAGTTCTGGGCCCCTCAGTTTAGGAAAGATGTTGAGTTCCTGGAAGGTGTCCAGAGAAGAGCAACAAAGCTGGGGAGGGGTTTGGAGCACAAGCCCCATGAGGAGCAGCTGAGCGAGTCTGAGGTTGCTTAGCCTGGAGAAGAGGAGGCTCAGAGGAGACCTTCTTGCTGTCTACAGCTACCTGAAGAGCGGCTGTAGCCAGGTGGGAGTTGGTCTCTTCTCCAGCTAGCCTGTGACAGAACAAGAGGACACAGTCTCAAGCTGTGCCAGGGGAGCTTTAGGCTGGATGTTAGGAAGAAGTTCTTCACGGAAAGAGTGACCGGCCATTGGAATGTGCTGCCCAAGGAGGTATTGGAGTCACCATCACTGGAGGTGTTTTAAGAAGAGACCGTATGAGGCACTTGGTGCCATGCTTTAGTTGATTAGATGGTGTTGGGTGATAGGTTGGACTTGATCTTGAAGGTCTTTTCCAACCTGGTTAATTCTATTCCAAGAGAAAAAGAGAGTATAGAGCGTTAATATCTCTTCTTTTATATTTATATTATCTGATATTGGGACATAAAATGATTAACAGTACTTTAGCAATGAAGCTTTCTAATACTACTGATTTGGTTGTTTAGCTTCAGTAGAAAAAGCCAGCTTTTTAACCATAGAACCATCTGGAGTGGGTATTTTAAGAGAGCAAATTCTCCTTTGGATAATAGTGGCTGGAGTAAATAGTGAGAAGAACTAGACAGAAGGAACAAATATTAGCAGCCAGTTTGTTTCAGCTGAAATGAATACTGTGAGAAAAACAGTACTGATTTAATGACTGAGTTTTGTCTTAGAGACATTCTTTTAAATGCATTCAGTACTGAAATGAAAGTGTCTAACATACTGCATGTCTAACACAACTGAGACTGGTCTGTAAATGTCAATTTTTTATACAGACAGAGGCTAGTAGAAACTCAGATGGGGAAAAAACAATAATGATTTATTGAGCCTCACTCAAAATACGGCATCTTTCACAGTAGTCTATTCTAAGCAGGAAGTTTGCATAATGCAGTTGTACCCTGGTGATGAACTTCTGTCTTCATATTGCTGTCAGTACAGGCATTGTCAAACACAATGTCTAATTTGTGGTCCAGTTCTATGCGTTCACAACTGTAATTTTTTTTTCCTAGGGCTGTTTTGCTACACAATGATGTTAATCCAGCTGGTTATCTTTCTGATACAGTGAATAGAAACAGTGTGAAAGGGCAACATGAGATACCTGTTTTCTTGCTTCCAGCATGATTGAATAAGCCCTGGCTTTCTGTGAAAGCAGGACTTAATTTACAAGTGAGTGTAGCTGAGATTTTTCCTTCTTCGTGTTGGAATACCAAAGAAACCTATCTTGGCACAGCTTTTAGGAAGACATAGAACAGAATGAAGTTCCATAGTTTTCTAACTTACACTGTTCCTTCATAGTTATTAGGCACTAAAATCCAGGTAAAGGAAGTGTTGTGGGTGCTTCCCGAAAGGAGGGACACTTATGATTTAAGGGCATAAATGATTTTGCAAACTTACTTGTTGAAAATGTGAAAGTATGCCCTTTAGCTATTATAGGCTTGATAAGTATTCTTCATTAGTCCATTTAATAATGCAACTCAATAGAAAAGGAGATGAATGAGAACAAATTCTATTGTTTCCTGTATTGTTTTAATGCAATTAGAACATAGGATATTTTTAGCCTTTTTAAACTGTACTTAAGACATCTTGGCTATTGTTTTTGGAGCAGCTATAGGATAATATATGCAATAAAAACATTTTGGAAGTACATTACCTTGTCTCTGGTGACTTTTAAATGAACTATTTAAACTGGGTTTCAAAGATGGAAGAAAATGAGTTTTCCAGCTGTCATTGAAGACCAGTAGATTTTGGTCTTGCATTCATTAGTAGTGTGGGTTTTAGTCTGTGAAAAAGCAAACAGCCTTGATAAACCCACTTAAGGATTTTCACGCTTAGAATAAAAGTCAGTGTGTTGATTATTTGGCTAAATAAGAATTGCTTTATCTTACCTGGTAGAGTTCTTAAATGCGGAGGTCATAATGGCCATCGCTGCAAACCAGGAGTTATTAAGAGTATCTTGATGGGCTTTAAGAAGGGTCTTAAAACCTGGCTGTACATAAGCTTTTACTGTTGAGTGAATAACTAGATAATGAATTAGCCTTACAATATGTTGGTTTAAAATTCTGTGTGTGTCTGTAGAAAAATGCTGTGAACTGCTTGTGCAGGACATGGCTGGCTGTGCCCCATGCCTCTGGTGTTCACGGATGATGAGCAGATGTGTAGAGTTATATTATTGCTCTATCACCATTCTCAGAAAAATGGAATATTGTACTTTTTCCTCTCCCCATGCCTGGTGAAAGATTACTTTCTGTCTTGTTTTGGAGTTTTTCAACTCTGAAAGGTGTTTGGGAATGGATCATCTTATGCAAGTACCTAGCTTCAGTGTCCTGGGGACAAGTCAATATGTTGTACAAGGGGTAGTGTGTGTGATTTTACTGGGTGGGTATTTTATGTTCTTTTTCAGGTTGGGGTAAGTTTGTGTTAGGCTTTTTTTCACAGGAGTTGACAGAAAAGAAATGCTGATGCTGTGGACCAGACAAGACATGTACTTTAAGACAGCTGAACAACTAAAGTTTCTATCTGATTATGCCTGTCAGGCTGTAGTCATGTGGCGTGTCTTATCAGAAGAGTTCAGTGTAGATGCCTTGCTGATTTTTAGAAGCTGGTTCAGTTCTGAGTCTCTTCTGCAAGGAACTGAATGCACAAAAGCATGTAAATGTACAGTGTTGAAGTCAGAAAGCAGGCTTATTAGTGAACAACTGTTCTGTTAAAACTTTCTGTCCTCATTAAGATTTTGATTGGTATCCTGGTACAATAACAAGGGTCATGGGCTGTGACGTAGCTGTAGCAGCTCTCATAGTCCATTCTTTTAGGATATTCATCTTTGAAGCATTACTACACCTGGAAAAGCCTTTCTTAATAACTTGTCTGCTGTTCTGGACAACAGTTTCTACTCCAGTTTGATTCCATATTTACATAATCATCTGAGTAAACTTTCAAAGATAATAATCCAGTTTGAACACTCAAGCCATGTCAGAGTGTTAGAGGTCTGACATTTAGAAGTGTGACCAGTAAAAAATACCTTACTCAGCTGAAGCAAGCTGCTTACGAAGAATTGCAAACTTACACGTTCTAGCATGATGGCAAAAAGTGAAGAAACAAGAGCCTTGTGATGCTGAGATTGAGCCCCATGCTTGAGTGCTCATAGAAACCTGGAGCAGTTGGCTGCAGAATGTTAAGCATAAATAGTTTTCAGCAGGAGGATGGAACACTTTCTTGTTCTATTGGAGCTAAGCATTTTGACAGTGTTCTATAACAGGCTGTTAATAGACAGTAAAGTGTAGGAGTCTGGCAGCATTAGATTGGTGGGGGCACTTGATACGTGCTCCTAACTGCCATAGCTGATGTGAATGTTGGTTATCAGTGCTGTGCTCCTAGAAGTTCAGAAGAACAGTTGCCTCTTGTTATGCAAGATGAGCTTATGGTTTTGAAAACTTCCTAAAAAAGCAAGACATCTGGATCTTATTTTTAAATGGAAATATTAGTACAGAATATTTAAAAATCAAAATAAATCCATGGCTTAATACCTAAGGGGTATCAGGTCTTTTCAAGGGCAAATTTAAAATTAATAAATCAAGGAAATGTTTCTGAAAGTGCCTACATTCTCCTCTGATGCTATAAACAGTCATCTTTCCATGAGGAAAAAAGAAAAAAGAATCATCAATGAAACTTTCTGATCTAGACCATGTCATCTGATTTCTGAAAGCTAGAGAATATATGTAAGAAGCATAAATGCCAGAATTCATCAACACAAACCTGTTTCTTGGGAAATGGATCTTCAATTTGATGTACAACACAAAGTTTGCTTTTCCAATGGCAAAAAAAGTAGCTAGAAAGTATAAGAGCCTGCTTTTGCTTTATACAGCTAATACTTCCCCCTCCCTTCAGAATCTTCTAATACTTTTGTTTTGAACAAAAAGTACAACATCCTTGTCTTTGTCACACCCTTCCACTACCTTTTCCATTTCACTCTTCTAGATTTACATAATGTCCTGGATGCATACAAACTTGGGGGTGAGAGGTAACAGGAGGGAGGATGGCATAAATTCTCCTTTCTTCTTCCTAAAAGAACTTGACATGCTGCTATGAGACAAACAGAAACTATTTTCTCTGGTAAGTTCTTCCAGGAAAACCAAAAAGGAAAGCCAGTAGGCAGCACCTTTAAAAATTTGCTTATGCCCAACCTAGCTGGAGTTGCATGGCTTGAGAAATACTGGTGTGGAGGGACTATAATTCTGGTCTTGCTGGAAGGAAATGTCCTTGCATTTCCAACAACTTGTTCCTGCCTCTTTTTTGTATAAAAGTATTGCACAAGCTTAGCAGTAGCTTCATCTGTCTACTAAACAATAGCCGGGGGCTAATCCTGGATGGAGTTCATATGATGCATGATGTAGATCAGTTTAAAATCCTAATGGTTATGTGGATACAAGTCTGAGAAGTGCTGGGAAGGAGTCTGCTTCTGTTTGGCCTGAGAGGAGTGCTGGGTTGTTACATTGAATTCCCAACTTTTTTTGTGAAGTTATACTTTACAGTAACAGAAAAGTGAGAAATCTGCGTGCTTTGAATCGCTTCATGATTTGTTTTACGTATGCCTGTCTAAAGTTTGAAAAGTACAAAGTGGTGATTAATGGTTTGTTTCCCAAGCATACATGGTTGGACATAGCTGGCAATAGAAAAAGCAAGAACTGAAATGGAATGGCTTTATTTATAATATGTAATCTTTTTTTTCTGATAAATGTTTCTGTGAAATAGTAATTCGTATAACATAAAACATATATGTTAAATGCTGTTAGCCACTGAAGAGGAAAACTATCTTTTTTAAACAAGTTTAAATGTTCTACTACTCTAAAACCCTTTTTTTCCTCTTCTCAAATATTATAGATACTCTTTGTTCATATTAAAAGCAAGCACCTTTTTGTATTCTCCATTTTTAACTTTAGTTTGAAAATACTATGGAAATCGTGTTGATTTGAAATTAAGAGCAATGTTATTGGCAGGTTGAGTGAAATTATAATTCCTCTATGCTCAGCCCTGGTGAGGCCACACTTGGAGTGCTGAGTCCAAGTCTGAACTGCCCAATGCAAGAGAAATATGGACAGGCTGGAGTGAATCCAGTGCAGGGCCATGGAGATGATTAAGAGCATGAAGTATAGGACATAGGAATAGAGACTGTGGGAACTGGGGCTGTTCAACGCGGAGAAGGGCAGGCTCATGGAAATCCTACAATATGTATAAATACCTGATGGGAGGGAATGCAGAAGGAGAAGCTGTATTTCTCAGTGATACCCACTGACATGGCAAGAGGCAGTGGATGCAAGTTGAAATACTGATAATACATAAAGAAAACACCCTACGTTGGTTTTGTGCTTTTAAATAGTGAGGGTGGTCAAGCACTGGCACAAGTTGTCAAAGGAGGAAGTGGAGATGCTTAAAACCCAATAGGATGTAATCCAGAGCAACCTGCTCTAGCTGACTCTACTTGAGCAGATGAGTTAGACTAGATGTTCTGTAGAGGTCCTTTCTGACCTCACCAACTTTGTGACATTTTTCAAAACAAAGCAGTAACAAGACTTTCTCAGCCTATCCAGAATAAGCATCTGCTTCAAACCAGGTTAAGGCATAGTGACCTTGAAGTTTACTTTCAATTTATTTTGAGCTTCAGTACCAAACAAAATTTAGTCACACAGGCATTTTCATCCCTGAAATAGAGAAATGTGCTTTTGTTCTTTTATGGAGAACATCAAGGACTGGCAGAAAATTGTTACAGAGAATTGGGAAACAGCATTGACTAACAGAATACCTCTAAGTGGCAAGAAAGATAAAGCTGAGTGATTTTGTTACATTGATTGTGAAAGATTATAATACTACTTTTTGTAGTAATGAATTATATGGTTCATTGGGTGCTCTTTCCAGTTCTAGTAGATTACAGTCTTCTGGACAAGAAAACAATCCTAAGTGGGACAAGAATGAGGACTATTTCACAATTTTTAAAGTGGATCCAATCTCTATAACTCTTTTCTTAACAATTTAGTAAGGACTAGTTATATTCATATAAGAATCAGGCTTTAAAAAGTTTGGAACAAACATGCTGTCTTTTCTTTGGACAACTCAACAGACAGATGTTGCTGACACAGGTCTTTCCCAAACTCTGTACTAGGCGTTACTGTTAGCTTTGTATAACTTCAACCGGATCTATTTTAGTGCTTTTTCCACTTGCCTATTCAATTTCTTGACGCAGGAAGTCTAGCCTGTAGGAAGAGTGGAGATGGTTTGGAAAGTCAGTGTTGGTTTCAAATTACTTTTCTGCAGTCAATGTTATCTTTTAAGGAACTGGAATTCTTGAAAACGCACATTTAGCAAGAACCACTGCATTAATTATTTGAACTAGAACAGGAACTTCTCTGTACCCAGGAAGTGTATAGTTTACCAGTGGTCAAAACCAGCCAGTAGAGGAAAGCATGCAGGATTTGTAAAGCAGAGATTTACATCCTCTTTAAAGATAGATGACCTATGTACAGTCTGAAGAAAGTACTCAGTTTCTAGTGAACTGGTTTAAGCCCCAAAGAGACTGAAGACAGATGGAGAGTAAAGATGGCCTTACTAGGCCAAATGTGTCACCTGCTAGTATTTTTATTTCACAGCCTGTGGGCTTTTGACAGGGGCGGGAGTGTAGTATGGTTGTGTAACTTCATTTAGCACATGGCTTGGTCTGCTCAGTTATCAGCCTATATGACTAAATCAGCTGTTGTTTAAAGTTCAAAAACTAAAATTAGTACAGGTGCTGAAAAAGACCTGCTCGTGTAGTAAAAAAAAAATTCATTTTTTTCCACAACACCTCATGCAGAAATAAATGACTTGCCACTTGTGGCTACTTTAAATGACTCTTTTCCTAACAGCATCTTTTAAAAAGTTTTAAAAGTTACACTATTAGTCTTACTTTCACTAGTTAATACAATACAATACAATACAATACAATACAATACAATACAATACAATACAATACAATACAATACACCAGGTTGGAAGAGACCTTCAAGATGAACACTGCAAGCTCAAATGTCACATCAGGTTTTACCTATGTTTTGCAAGAAGTCATCGGGAACAAGTGGATGTTATTTGCAGATGATCTTACTAAACTTGTATTGTAATTTTTTACTGTGTGTGTTTTATCTTTGTGATGCATATCCATCTCTATTGCACAAAAAACTTTGCTAACTGAAAATGTTTATTTAGAAGCAACAGAAGAAGTTTCACTGGACAGTCCAGAAAGGAATCCAATACTGTCACCAGAACCTACTCCTGCAATCACTCCTGTAACACCTACTACATTAGTAGCTCCCAGAATGGAATCAAAAAGCGTAACAGCCCCTGTGATTTTTGACAGGTCCAGAGAAGAGGTATGCAGTAAACTTCCAAATTATGGAAAAGTCTTGTTTATTTTTTTTAAGTTTTTCTTCCTTTAAAATCATGATTGCTAAATATGGACTCATGGGATTATCCTTTGCTAAGGGGAAGCATATAAAAGAAAACCTATACTGTTTATCTTGATTATGAGGTTTAGTGTGAATTTGACTTACGAAAAGACCATAACAATTCACTGCTTAAGCAGTTATAACAGGGCACCGGTAGCATGAGGAGTAAGAATCCCTGTTCCTTCAGAAGATTTACTATAGAACTATATGTAGGAGCAAGCTATGAGCATGATACAGGAGAAATACTGATGATGTATAATAACTTATTAGTGTATTACAGGTTTCAGCTTGGATTTCTGCAGTGTTGTTGATGGGGAAACAGAGGAAGGAGTTTGGCATTAGCCTGCATGCTAACAAAGACCAGGCATTGCCCAATGCCATTCATTCTGGAGTGTTCTTTAACTAGACAGTACCTGTGCTAAGCCTTGTTTGCAAACTCATTTACCTGTGACTGAATTGATTATGAGTGCTTCCTCAGATACCACAGGATGGCATCTTTTGTCGCTTCAGCCCTGGTACACTGTCCCTTCTTAAGACCTCTATTTTCATCTGGCTTATGTATATTACATAAAATACTGTGAAATTTTTCAATATCTGTTACTGTTCCCTTCCTAAGCTCTTCTGCTGCAGACACCATTAATAAAAAGGAGTATCAGTCCTTGATTAGAGGCATATAGAAATATCTCAATGAGAGTGGCTTTTGAACTACAGTGTCAGTTGGCATTGTAGGAGATACAGCAAATATAGCCCTGAGATACTTTCTAAAAATCTTGAGGCCAACAAGCTCTGAGAATAGATTTTCATACTAAAAGTTTTGCAGGAAGGATTGAAACTAAACTCATAGAATAAGTTAGGTTGGAACACACCTGTAAGACCATCAAGTCCCATCCATAAGTCTACCACATGAACTATGTTACAATGACAACCAATGTTAGAAATTATATTTGCTTAATCATTAGATGGTGAGTCTGGAAGAGTGTTTTAGTTACACATACTGACTTTTTCTCTTCCCTCCTGTATACCCCTATCCTTGTACCCATACATAATATGAATGCAATTATCTCTTTAAATGTGGCATATCTTTTTCCTAGATTGAAGAGGAAGCCAATGGAGATTTGTTCGATATAGAAATCAATGTATCAGACCCAGAGAAAGTTGGTAAGTTCCTTGTGTCTAGTAAGTCAGTTGGCTGACTGGCAGACTCTTATATCCCTTGAAGACCATTTTGAGATTTTAGCCTGATTTGGTTTTCACTTACCACTTGGCTGTTGTCAGTAGCTGAATGGAAAGCTATTTAATGTATATTTTAGAACAAAGTGTGGGGAGAGATTAAAATAATTTAACCTAGGATAAGTATCTTAATTTTCTTACAGGTGATGGCATGAATGCTTATATGGCATACAGAGTAACGACAAAGGTAACTAATGCAAATACTTGCAGATAACTTTGTGTTCATACCTGAGCAGATGAATCAGTAATTCTTAACAATTTTTTTTTTCAAGACATCACTTTCCATGTTCCACAAAAATGAATTCTCTGTTAAAAGAAGATTCAGTGATTTTCTTGGCTTGCACAGCAAACTAGCAACAAAGTACATGCATATTGGTTACATTGTGCCTCCAGCTCCAGAAAAAAGTATTGTAGGTAAGTGTAGTTCCTGTAAAGTTGAATTTAAGCATGTCATTTAAGTACTGTAATACAAATTAAGAATTTTAGTACCTGTTGGTCTTGTAAAATGAATACTTCTATGAACAAATAGTATTCCCTGCTTTGCAGGTACAAGTTATTAAATATCATTGCTGGATTTTACTTTTGAAAAGTTTGTGCTAAGTTGGAAAGATAGGTACTGGTGTCTTCCTAGCTCAGACCAGCATTGATAATGACATTTTTGCTAATACATGGCTTTCTGTTTCTTATCTATCGTTTTTTCTTCACTGCTGCCCTTCAAAAGCTGATTAGTCTATCAAAACAAAGATGTTAAATGAAAGTTTACTTTTAACTTGTGTTATTACCAGTTGCATGCAATATACGGAGCTTTATACATACTCTTTTAAAGTTTCAGTCTGTTTTTTGTTTGTCACGGACGAAAACCTCCAGTTTATTCTTCAAAGTTGTTATTCAGAGAACACTTTTGAGTGATGCTAGTCATCGTGCATGCCTAGAAGGATCAGATCCTTCCTCCATGAACTAAGATGTGTGCCAATGCATCTAAGCAACTTAATTTTTAAGAGAGCTTATTGCAACATAACTAACCTTTTAGAACAGTAAAACCTGCTGAAGTCTTTTGTCTTGCATAAATGATTGGGTTCTAGAGTGCTGTTTAACATGTAGGGAATGGCAGGATCTTTTTTTTTTTTTTTTGTGGTTTAAAGCTAGTCAGAGCATAGCATTTCTTCTAAGCAGGAATAGGCAAGCTGTGTAGATGTAAGCAGCAGAAAGCATGGGGAAATTATGCTTTTTAACTCTGGAAAAAGATGGGGTTTTTCAATCTGCAAAACTGCAAATGTAATCTGAATTCTTGGGGGATCATGGAAGTAATTATGATTTTGTAATAACCAATTTTTCATGCAACAAAAATAAGGGTATTTGCAAATGCTTAAAGGGCCTATAAAGAGGAAATGAGACTTCTAGTCTTGTCCTCTGGGTAATATAACTTTTAAGGCATTTATGACTGCAATTACATGGAAATGTAGTACTTGCATCACAGTCAAATTAATCTGTAAACAAAGCTTGGGCTTGGTTTGAGGTTCTACTTTAAACCAGCATAAGTATTTATACACCTGTAAATGTGTAAAACAATAGGACTTAAGTGCCTTGTAAGCAAGCACTGGCAATTGCTTGTATAGAGATTTTGTTAAGCTACAGATAAATTGGGAAAACTCAGACCCTGTAGGATATTTTCCAAAGATTGTGAAACTCACACTTCAATCTCAAGCTTAAGTGCGCAGGTAGTATTTACTTATCTCCAAAAACATGTAGACCATACATTTCTAATTCTGCAGAAAAGATGGGATTTTAGGCTGATTTAAAACAAGGCATCATAAAGGAGAGAGCTGGCAAAACAGCTGAAAGTAAAATGACAGGTTGTGTTTACATCACGTGTTTATTTTTAAAGTTATAATAGGAAATATTTGACATTCAGTGTATAACAAGTGTGAACTGTACAGAAGTCCTTAGTCCTATTTTGCTGTTGATAGTGACTGGAGCTTTAAGCTCTAGGAGGTGCAGGCGTTTCAGACTTTAGCCACAAATAGTCATCTGGTAACTGTGGAAAAACAGGGTAAAACTGAGTCACTACTTCTTTGTGAGTTGGAAAATCACATTTTCTACTTTAAAAAAATTAAAGGGCCATGAGGATGATCAGAGGGCTGGAGCACCTCTCCTACAAGGACAGACTGAAAGAGTTGGGCCTGTTCAGTCTGGAGAAGAGAAGGCTCCAAGGTGACCTAATTGTGGCCTTCCAGTATCTGAAGGGGGCCTACAAGAAGGCTGGGGAGGTACTTCTCAGGCTATCAGGTAGTGATAGGACTAGGGGGAACGGAATGAAGCTGGAGGTGGGGAGATTCAGGCTGGACATGAGAAGGAAGTTCTTCACCGTGAGAGTGGTGAAGCCCTGGAATGGGTTATCCAGGGAGGTGGTTGGGGCCCCATCCCAGGAAGTGTTTAAGACCAGGCTGGATGAGGCTCTGGCCAGCCTGATGTAGTGTGGGGTGTCCCTGCCCATGGCAGGGGGGTTGGAACTAGCTGATCCTTGTGGTCCCTTCCAACCCTGACTGATACTATGATACTAAATCTATTAAATCGTGGATCCTTTCCTGTGAAGGATTATAGAGTGCCTAAGCTATAGAAACTGACTTTACACTTGCATTAAGTAGTCTTGTGTTAGTAGAGAAAGGCAGCTGACATGATATCTAGAAATAACTGTCAGTATCACAAGTTAGGAATTCTTCATATCATTCCTCATGTCATTTGATTACATACTCATATTTTCCCTTATGAACGTCTGTTGCTATCAAATTTGAATAATCGTTCTGCATTAAACTGCAGTATTTCATGCTTTCTGCAGTGAAATGTTAGTGAATGGTAATACTTTAATGCAAAAAGATGAGACATGTGAACTACCTCACTTTTGTTTGAATACCTTAATCCTTGTAGTTAAAGACATTCAGTTTTATGGGAAAAATGTGGATTTACAGTTAAATTACACTGTGTAGTATACCTTTGGAAAAAATTGTCAACTGGATTTATTTTCATCATGTTTCAGAGAAAGGAAAAACTAAGGCTTCACTGAGAGCTTAAGAGTCCCTCCTTGTTCCTGTTTGTCCCTTCTGTGGGTTACTGTGTGAAACTTCTAAAAGCAGAAAGGGAGATCAGGTGAAGAAAACTTTGGGAACTGTTGACCTAGCAGGTCGCAGAGTACACATGAAGAATTTCAGACTTAGAACTTTTATCTGGAAAATCACAGAACTAACAGAACAGGAATACAATACAGGTAGAAATAAGATGTTTATCTCTCCTGTGTTTTAGGAAATGAAAGTAATTATGAATATTCAGTGTTTCATGGAGGTTTTGGTAGGACTCTGGTTCCTAAACTCTCATGAGTTTGGGTCTTCAGCATGAAAAACATTGACCTCAGTCTTACAGTTGCAGAGTCCTTCTGTTACTGAGTCTGAATCTATTTCCCATACCATGATACATCAATGACTCTGGCTCTCCTATCACTCTGTTTTTTTACTACTCTCAATTTGGCCAGAGGAGGCATTGTAAAACTGTATTCATTTTATTCTGCTAATTTTACTCTCCATGCAGCTTGTAGTTCATAAGCTTTAGAATTTTCAGAGCTGGCTAGCTTGTCCTAATTAACTAAAAAATTCATAGGTTTAGAACTTAAATAATAGAATGAAATATTGATAATAAGCTTACCAATTAATTGGCTTACAAACTGAGATTTATTTTCTGACTCAACTTTATTTGGTTAGCTCTTACCTTCTTCTGAACAAGAATGGCCAATGAGACTCTGATCTTCATTTAGATTGTCTTTATAAATGCAATAAGTATATTACAGGAAATTGTGTATTTTGCTGAGCTGCTTCCAGAAAAACAGCAGCGTACAGTGTTGGTGTTTTTTATGTTCCTCTGTAGTGTTTTTCATTGTAATTTATCTTAAATACATAAACTTAGGTGAGATTTGGTTTCTGATCATGTTTGTTATGTTAATGACTTATTTATGATAAAATATAACCAACATAATGCCCTTTTTTTTTCCCCCAAAGGCATGACTAAGGTGAAAGTGGGCAAGGAAGATTCTTCATCTACTGAATTTGTAGAGAAAAGAAGAGCAGCTCTAGAAAGGTAATGTATTCAATTAAAACTCATTTAGCCTCCGAATTGCTTATAATGCACTATGTGGGCTCTGTAAATGAGATCTGGGGGATCTGTAATCAGATGGGTTGTGGAGGTTGTATGCAGCTGCCAAATCTGTGCGTAGAAATGGAATGATTTCCATTGGTAATGGGAAATGTAGCTTTCTTCATAAAGAGGATTACAGCTAATTCTTCAAACTGGTTGGTCCTCTTTTTACGAACAGAGAAGGGCTGTGTTGTGAAGAGGTTATTAAATTTATGAATATGAAATATGAATTATGAAAATATGAAATTTTATTAATTATAAAATTATTAATAACCGATGAATCAACAACTTATATACATGTTCTAGTGCACGTTCGTGAAATACATTCCATAAATGGCTTAGTATTATGATTAGAACTTAATTAAACTATCTACAGACTAGCTCTGTGTTTTATATAACCAGGGGTGCAGTTCCACCGCTTGGCCACTAGATGGCGACTCGGCGGAACGCGGGCGGCTTCTGGCTAATATACAGCGATACTGCAATCTTTGTGTGCGTCAGCGATGACTCTGCCACACGCGGATACTTTGAACTGAGTGCTAGTGGGTGGAAAGCACGTGGAAGATATTCTGTAGCTGTTGTTTGTAGCAAGGTGGGGGTCCGGCTGGCTACTGCCGCTGGACTGGTTCCTGGTTGCGTTCGGCCCGTGGGGTCGGCCCATGGAGTCGGCTCGCAGAGCAGGGCGAGGCGACGATTGCCGATAGGCGGGCTCGGAGGTTCCCGATCGGTCCCGTGGCAGACAGTCTTAGAGAGTGCGGCCTCTCCGTTCCTGGGCTTAAAGGAACTGCGGGACGCTTGAGATAGTCCCGGGCTAGGTATATGCGGACTCGATCTCTATCAAGTCCCTTCTCCCCGACAACTGGGCAGATCTTACCCTCGGGGGCTGGTCCAGTCCTCCGATAGCACGATGGGCTCTCCTGGAGATATGACCGGCTATAGCAACGCTGGCTTCTCGGGCTCAGCGAAGGCCCTCCTCTGGGCTGATCCTCACGATCAAAGTGCTTCTCGCGATGCAGAGGCTTCAGTATGCATGCATGGATGATGGAAGCTAAAAACAAGCTCAACGGCAGAGGCGGTGGCTCGATAGCTGCTCTCTCGAGCAAGTACAAAGGCAAAGTGAAGAGGAGGCAACTTGTTTACCAACAGGGGTAATATTTATAGATTCCTCGAGGCTGGGTTTGACCAATGGGCACTCTGATAGACAACTGGCTTCAGCCTATAGAAAGCGTGAAGCTGGAATTATGCCCATACTTGGTAATGGTCTTCCTCCTAAAGGAGGGGAGACCTATCCACATGCTGGGGGCCAGATCTAGTATCTGGGCAGAATGTGCCTTCACCACAGGCTGGTAGGAGATGTGGTGGTTGGAGGCTGTCTGGGGTCCAGTGACCATGAAATAATAGTCAATATGCAGTCAAACTAAGAGGGGCAGCAACAAAACCTCCACTCTGGACTTCCAGAGGGCGGAGTTCAGGTTCTTAAGGAACTCACTCAGAAGGTACCTTGGGATACAGCCTTTAAAAACAAAGGGGTCGAGGAGGGCTGGACCTACTTCAAGAAAGAAATCTTGAAGGTGCAGGAACAGGCTGTGCCAATGTGCTGGAAGATGAGCCGCTGGGGCAGATGGCCATCCTGGTTGGGCAATGAACTTCTGAACAAATTAAGGGGAAAAGAAGACGTTGTATTATCTTTGGAAGGAAGGAGAGGTTACCCGTGCAATATTTAATGATGTTGCTAAGTCATGTAGGAAAAAAATTAGAGAGGCAAAAGCCCGTTTAGAGCTTAGACTGGCCTCTGCTGTGAAGGACAACAAAAGCGCTTTTATAAATAACTAACACCTTCTTTGCCTCAATTTTCAATAGCAGGACAGGTTGTCTTCCAGACAGCTGGCCTCCTGAGTTGGCAGTTGGAGTCAGGGATCAGTATACTTCCCCTGTAATCCAGGAGGAAATAGTTAGAGACCTGCTGAGGCCCTTGGATCCCCACAAGTCCATGGGACCAGAGGGGATCCATCCTAGGATGCTGAGAGAACTGGCAAATGAGCTGGACACACCACTCTCCATCATTTTTCAGCAGTCCTGTTCTCAGATGACTGGAAGCTGGCCAACATGGTGCCCATCCACAAGAAGGGCCGGAAGGAGGAACCAGGGAATTACAGACCTGTCAGCCTGACCTCAGTGCCAGGCAACAGTACAGAACAGGTCATCTTGAGTGCAATCACACGGCACTTACAGGGTGGTCAAGGGATCAGGCCCAGCCAGCATGGATTTAGGTTGTAGCCAGGTGGGGGTTGGTCTCTTCTTCCAGGCAACCAGCACCAGAACAAGAGGACACAGTCTCAAGCTGTGCTAGGGGAGGTTTAGGATAGATGTTAGGAAGATGTTCTTCACAGAAAGAGTGATTGGCCATTGGAACCTGCTGCCCAGGCAGGTGGTGGAGTCACCATCGCTGGAGGTGTTTAGGAGGAGACTTTATGGGGTGATTTGTGCCATGGTTTAGTTGATTAGATAATGTTGGGTGATGGGTTGGACTTGATGATCTTGAAGGTCTTTTCCAAATTGGTTAATTCTAGTGTTCTGTTCTATTCTATTCTATTCTATTCCATTCCATTCAACATATGAAGCTCTTGATCTTCTGGAGTTCCAGAGCCGATCTTATATCAAAATATCTCTGCAGAACTTCCTTGCTAATAACTTTCAGTTTCCTAAGTAACAGAATAACATTTGAAATTATACTGAAACACAAAATACTGATAGGTTGCTTTGTCTTAGTTAATGTGTTACTGAAAATTGGCCTAGAACTTCATTCACATCTGCCAGTTAAAATTGCACCTAGAAGTTACTGAAGTTGATCTTTCCATAGAGTGGAACTGTGAAACATGATCTAGTTATACAAGTCTATTGCTAAAGGAGTGGTGGTGTGAGATGTGAAGACTTGGATTAACTGCTAGAATTAAATTCTCTGAGATAACTGAACATGTACTTCCACACAAATTTAGGTCTCTGTAGTAGAGATTACTAGTTTCCCTCTTGGATGCTTACTTGGAACAACAGTAAGAAGGTTAGAAAAAGTTTAATTCACAAGCTTGTGTGCATGCTTTAAGTGCTGCTGTTCAATTTATTTGTTAAACAAGTTACACTAGTGTACAACTTCCAGTGGATGTTGAGAACTCCTCCCATTCTGGGAAATGGACTCCTTAGGACATTTGACAATGTGGGGAAGCCTGTCCACTGCATTATTGTAGATAAGCTCATCTGTTGGGTTTTTTGTTGTTGCTGTTGCAAATTGGCTGGCATTGGATGAGGAAGATTTCACTCAGCTGTTGCAAATATGAAGTATAACATTTACCACTGAGCAACATACAGTGATGGCATGTCCTACCTTAAGGAGTTTCTGGTCTAAATAAACTATATTATAACCACTGCGCACACCTTTGGCATGTTACATTGTGGTACAGAGTGCATGAGCCTGTATATTTCCAGGTTTTGTGGCAGAGTTACTGGAGTAAGGCTTCAACAATGTTTAAACAGTTTACTGGTCGTAATTTGTAACTCTGTAGGACTTGATTGTTGGAGGAAGGTGACAGAGACATAAATACGGTTTGAAGAGTCATCAGAGAGGCAAAGGTTTGAAGGGTTGTAGAGACTAAACTATCATCTGACCCTCTAGAAGTGACTTTTTAAGAATGTTCAAGCCCTATTAGATATAGAGAGAGACGTTATGTGCTGCATTGTATTCCATTTGTTAGGTGAAGGATACTTTCCAGTGCTGTCAGGCACACTAAACCTGTTTTGTTATCTAATATTCTAATTTCCAATTTTTAATATTATAGGTATCTACAAAGAACAGTAAAACACCCAACCTTGTTACAGGATCCAGATTTAAGACAGTTCTTGGAAAGTTCCGAGGTATTAAAGTTCTTTTAAGTTCTCCTATTTCTTTCTAGATATGGTAACCTACAAAGCAATATGTTCTGTTTGTACTGAGACCAAATGCCCTAAATTCATATGAAGTCAAATCAGATTGTGCCCTTCACAGGACAGAACAGCCCAGGTTTCTTAGGTAATGGTGTGACTCTGCTTCTGATAAAACTGAGTGGTAATAACCAAAAACTAGTTGCTGTTCAGTGACTTCTCAAGTGAGTTCATATGTTCAGTTCTGAGTGAAGCTTAGCATGCAAGGTGAAACGATGTTACTGATTAGGCTCGAGGTGAGGAGAAAGTGCTTCACCGAGAGAGTCGTTCGTCATTAGAATGGGCTGCCCAGGGAGGTGGTGGAGTCACCATCCCTGGGGGTGTTTAAGAGGGGATTGGACATGGCACTTGGTGCCATGGTCTAGTCATGAGGTCTGTGGTGACAGGTTGGACTCAATGATCTTCGAGGTCTCTTCCAACCTTAGTGATACTGTGATACTGTGATTGTTAAATAATATGAAGAACCAAACTGGTTTGGAAGCAGCTTTCTTGCCTCTAGAGATCCAACTTAAGGGGTGTTGCTAGGGTAATATGAAAACACTAGCAGTGCTGTTGGCTGGGCTAAGTGTGAATAGAGGACTTCAGTCACCTGTGTAGTCAATTTCACAATATCAAAGTATTGTTAATGATGCATAATATCTCTTTATGTATGTACATACTGAATTCATTGTAATACTTCACTGTCTTTAGGCCAATGTCAATATCTTAGTTATACTAATAAGTCAGAGAGACATCACTACTGACAAAAGTTTCATTGATAGATAACTTACCGTGGATTTGTCAATGCTGCTGACAGAGTATTGCATGAAGGGTAAATGGCCTGACATAGAGGCCACCTTGTGTGGCACATTAGGGCTAGCCTGAATAATATTGTCAATTAAATTTAAAATTTGTTAACTTACCCTTGAGGATTTCTAAAAACTTAAGCAAATACATAGTTATTTTACTGTGCATGAGGTAGGTTCTGAAATCTGGCCTATACTGAAAAGCAAAAATACATCAACCGTTTGTAATCAGTACACAGTGCAAATCTTGCATTGCAATTAAATGTTTTACAGAATTTCTTTTGTGTAATTTGTTATAAATCAAAGCTTTTCTGTTCCTCTAGCAGTTTGTTCTCTGCAGTGTGGGTGGCTAGTTACAACCTTTGGCTAGTTCATAACAACTTTGGACAAGTGCATTGTTTGTTCCATTTAAATGTAAAGATGTAGAAGAAAAGTAAATAGTCTAAGTTTTCCTCTTGAGAATGTAGAAGTAGTAAATCTGAGAAATTGGATTCCACCATATTGGAGCACATAGGAGTAAAGAAAACACTATATCCTTTCCTTTTCCCTCTGTGCCCAGTTAAACCTCCATCCTTTTAACCAATCTGTTTGCCCTTATTTGTCATTCAATTCCAGCTGCCGAGAGCGGTTAACACCCAGGCTCTGAGTGGAGCAGGAATATTGAGGATGGTAAACAAGGCTGCCGACGCTGTCAACAAAATGACAATCAAGATGAATGAATCGGATGCAGTAAGAGCTGATTTTTCGGCTTGAATAATGAGACGAATTAATGAGCCTCAACAATTGCATTTTAAAGCTGTAGAAGTAGAAAATGGGTTATTAATTTGCTTACTGGCTTGAATTCTTAGCTGGATCAGCTGACCACCCTGGCAGTCCATGGATAATTTGCTTCTTTAAAACCAGAAATGCTGGTGGTAATCTAATTTGTAATGCTGGATTCTTTCATCTTTTGTCAGTGGTTTGAAGAAAAACAACAGCAATTTGAGAATCTAGATCAGCAACTTAGAAAACTTCATGCCAGTGTCGAAGCATTAGTCTGCCACAGAAAAGGTAACTTTACTTTTATGTGAGTGCATGAATTGAAGAGCTTAGAACTTTAGGAAATGGCGATAAAATGAGCTTAGTATGTCAGAACTCTTAAATAATTAATAGAGTTGTACAATAGATTTTCATGCAAAAATCTTCTAATTGTACCCTTTAGTGCTCAAGTGTTTTGATACACCTGATTGTGATCTCAATTTTATCCAGAATATCTATAATTCCCAAAGTTAACTGTGCTGATTTGGCATAATTTCTTTATCTTATGGAGATCAGATACTATACCTAGCAGTGATTCTGCTACAGTAAATATCCATAGATGTATCTCTAGGTCTTACAATAAGAGTCATTACCTTTTGAACAAAAAAGTGGCTGCATAAATCCATTTAAGCATCTTTTGATTCAAAGCCATTCAAAAACAACCTCTTCCTAGAGTATTGCTCCATTATCGAATTCCAGCTCTTAAACAGGAGTTTATTTTTCTCAGTTCGGTTCATGTAATGATACATGATCAAGCTACTGTGCACATTTCTGGAAACATAGTATCAGAGTATCAGCTTTTAGTTTACCTATTCTAAAGAGAAGCAAAGCTTGCAAGTTTGTATTTCAATCACCTGTGCTGCTGTTTTGCCAAAGATTGCTTTCTCTCAGATGGTTTAAAAAAACCCAAACACCAAAGCCTTGATTTGTAGCTCACAGAAGACCATAAATGTTCCTTCTGGTGCTACTGTATTATGTTAAAATACGGGGTCACCTTTTGGTGTCAAAGGCATGTGAAAATGTTATAAATTGTTTTCTCATAACTCCATCAGGAATTACTCTCTGGAGTAAAAAATGTTTGGCTAGATAGCCTTAAAAGTATTTCAAGAAATAATTGAACATGTGTGTGTTTGTTTTGTCAGTTGCTCATAGAGCTGAAAAAAGTTCCGTTTTAAATACCTTGAAGACATTTTGCTTCTGCAAACATTTCTAGTGTCCTGATGATACTGCGGAAGCAGCACAGTTGCAAACAAATCTGCACTTGTAACCCTGATGAAGTAAATGAGATTAAACATTTGTTCAAAGGTCCTTCACAGGACTTAATTTTGTACAGAGTGACTTAGATGGAATTTGATGAGATAGTTGTTCTAGTATTTAATATCTAAGCTCAAAACTTTACCTTCATGGATGCCAGGCATGCCGGTGTGTGGGTTATCTTTAGTTCTAAGACATCACAATGTGGCAAGACATCACAGTATGCACAGTTAAAGGTATTTTGGTTAATGAAACAGCACAACAGAAAGAAATTCCACTCATGAGGGCGGTGGTTTCGTGAAATTGTTGGGTTTTTTCCACTCTGAAATGCATGAAGGACTGTGCTATAGACTTGTTAAAATTGTTTTGAATTTGCTCTGTAGGTCACTTTGGTTTTGTTTTGTGCATTTGCATTTTCACTGAACTGGATAATACTTCAGTGATGGTTTTTTCCCTATGTTTTGCTGGACAGAGTAAGCATTTCACTGAAAAACTCAGCAAAACTTTACTAATGCAGGATTTTTTTCTCCTAACTGTGGTTTCATTGTGATCCCCTTGTGTATTTTATCATGAACTTAGAGTTTTCAGTTGATGAAGATAGGATTGATGCAGGGCAGAGGTCACCACGCCACTGATCTATGCTGTAACATAGTATAACAGATTATCTACATTTTACTGAACTTTACTCACTGTATTTCAGAACTTTCAGCCAACACAGCTGCCTTTGCTAAAAGTGCTGCCATGTTAGGTAATTCCGAGGACCACACTGCTCTGTCTAGAGCTTTATCTCAGCTTGCAGAGGTTGAGGAGAAGATAGATCAGTTGCATCAAGAACAAGCTTTTGCCGATTTCTATCTGTTCTCAGAACTTCTTGGGGATTACATTCGTCTCATTGCTGCAGTAAAAGTGAGTACTACTAAGGAAAATACTCGAGTTTGTGTTTAAAATACCATTCTTCAACTTGTAGATTTAGAGTAAATGAATGTCTGCATTTGCACATGCTAGCACAGGTAAGACTACATTTGTCCCTGAAGCTCTAGCTGAGTTAAATGATCAGTTATTCCAATGATAAAAATAGTTGTGATCAAAAATGGGGATGGATAAATAATGTACGTGGTGAACATCTACCTGACCAGCACTAATTTTGCACAGTATTTGATGACACCATGCACTACTGTGTTTAAGCATGCTGTATTTGTTTCTTTAATGTTATGCATTTTTATAGCATAGAATCATAGAATTGTTAGGGTTGAAAGAGACCTCAAGGATCATCTAGTTTCAACCCCACTGCCATGGGGAGGGACACCTCACACTAAATCAGGTTGCTTGGAGCCACATCTAGCCTGGCCTGAAAACCTCAAGGGATGAGGCTTCCACCACCTCCCTGGGCAACCTGTTCCAGTGTCTCATCACCCTCATGGTGAAGAATTATCTTTCTAACATCCAATGTAATCTACCCATTTCTATTTTTGTTGCATTCCCCCTAGTCCAATCACTACCTGACACCCTAAATAGTCCCTCACCAGCTTTCTTGTAGGCCCCCTTAAGATACTGGAAGGCCACAATAAGGTCTCCTTGGAGCCTTCTCTTCTCCAGACTGAATAATCCCAACTTTCTCAGTCCATCTTCATAGGAGTGGTGCTCCAGCCCTCTAATCACCCTCCTGGCCATTCTCTGGACCTGCCAGCACGTCCAGATCCTTCTTGTAATAGGGGCTCCAGAACTGGACGCAGTACTCCAGGTGGGGTCTCACCATAGAGTAGAGAAGAATCACCTTCCTTTACTTGCTGGTTATGCTTCTCTTGATGCAGCCCAGGATATGACTGGCTTTCCAGGCTGCAAGTGCACGCTGATGGCTCATGTTGAGCTTCTCATCCACCAGCACCCCCAAGTCCTTCTCTTCAGGGCTGCTCTCAAGTCAGTTGCTGCCCAGACTATATTGGTGCTTGGGATTGCCTCAACCCAGATGCAGGACCTTGCATTTGGTCTTTTCAAGGTCAAGACTGTCAAGGTCCCTCTGGATGCCATCCCTTCCCTCCAGCATGTCTGCTGCACCACGCAGCTTGGTGTTGTCAGCAAACCTGCTGAGGGTGCACTCATTGCCACTGTCCATGTCACCAACAAAGATGTTGAACAAGACTGGTCCCAGTACTGATCAAGAGGGACTCCACTTGTTGCTGGGCTCCACTTGGACATAGACCCAGTGACAGCCTCCCTGTGGATGTGGCCATCAAACCAGTTCTTTATCCGCTGAATGGTCCATACATCAAACCCATACTGCAGCATCTTGGAGACCAGGATGTGGTGCGGGACAGTGTTGAAGGCTTTGCTCAGGTCCAGGTAAATGATGTCTGCTGCTCAGCCTTCATCTTTCAATGTTGTGACCTTGTCATAGGCCATCAGGTTTGTCAGGCAGGAGTTGCCCTTGGTGAAGCCGTGCTGATTATACCCACTTATCTCTTCATTATTCTTCTGCCTCAGCAGCACCTCCAGGAGGATTGCTCCATGATCATAGTGGGCACAGAGGTGAGACTGACTGGCCTGTAGTTCCCTGGGTCATCACTTTTTCCCTTTTTGGAAATGGGGGTTATGTTTTCCCTTTTTCAGTCAGTGGGCCTTCCCCAGACTTCCATGACTTTTGGAATATAATAGAGAGTGGTTTAACAACCTTATCTGCCAGTTGCCTCAGCACCCATGGGTGTATCTCATCAGATCCCATGGACTTGAACACTTCCAGATTCTTCAGATGATCATGAACCTGATCTTCGCTCACAACTGGCGCTTGCTTCTTCCAGTCCTTGCCATTATCTTCTGTTATTCCAGGAGCCATTGCTGGTGAACACTGAGGTAAAGAAGTTGTTGAGAACCTCAGCCTTCTCCACATCACTTTTCAGAAGTTCATCTGTTAACTTTCTGAGAGGGGCCACATCTTCCCTAGTATTCTTTTTAACACTAATATACCTATAGAAATTTTATGTGTTCCCCTTGATCTCCCTGGCTAGATTTAATTCTAACTGGGCTTTAGCTTTTCTAGCCAGGTCTCTTGCTGCTTGGGTAGTTCCTTATGTGCCCCCCATTGCAGCTGTCCTTTCTTCCACTCCTTGTAGAGTTTCTTTTTGTGTGCCAGCGTGTCCAGGAGCTCCTTGCTCATCCAGGCAGGTCTCCTAACATTCTTTCCTGCTTTCCTCTTTGTGGGTGTACTTTGCTTCTGGGCAAGGAGAATGTGATCCATGAACACTGACCAGTTGTCCTGGGCCCCTCTTCCCTCTAGGGCTTTGTCCCACAATACTTTGGCCAGCAGATCCCTGAAGCAATCGAAGTCTGCATGCCTAACATGCAGGGCTGTAAGCTTGGGATATGTCCTCCTAGTTGCCCTGAGGACCTTACGTTCTATTGCTTCATGATCACTGCAGCCAGGGTTATCCCTGAGCCTCACACTGGTGACCAGCCCTTCCCTATTGGTGAGAACAAGGTCTAGCATAGCATTTTCTCTCATTGGTTCCTCTACCGTCTGGAGGAAGTTGTCATCTATTCATTCCAGGAACATCCTGGTACCTAGCTGCGTTGTCCCTTCAGCAGATGTCAGGGTGCTTGAAATCCTCCACAAGGACCAGGGTTTGTGAACATGAAGCCACTTCTATTTGCCTGTGGAAGATCTCATCTGCTCGGTTCTGCTGGTCAGGTGGCCTGTACCAGACCCCTACAGTAACATCACTTTCCCCTATCTTCCCTTCAGTCATCACCGATATGCTCTCAACCATCTCATCATCCTTCACCAAGTGGAGCTCCACAGATTCCAGCTGGTCACTGATACAGAGAGCAACACCTCCTCGCCTCCTCCCCTGCCTGTCCTTCCTAAAGAGCTTGTATCCATCTATCTCTACATTCCAGTCATGGGAATCATCCCACAAAGTTTCAGTAATAGCCACTATGTCATAGCATCCTGGCAGTGCCGTGGCCCTTAATTCATCCTGTTTATTGCCCAAGCTGTGTGCATTTGCATAGAGGCACTTCAGCTGTGCTGGCCATGCCACCCTCTTAGGTGAATCCCCCTTGATTCTCTTGGGGTGTCCCAGTGCTTTGTCCTTGGCTTGCCTCAGGGCTACAAGTTGAGACCCCTTTCTAGCACTGCGTCCTTCTGCCTCTGGTGAACTGCCCTGCTGTTTGTCACAGGCAAATCCCTCTTCAAATCCAGTTTAAAGCCCTATCAATGAGCCCTGCCAACTCCTGCCCTAGAATCCTTTTCTCACATCCTATTGGTTGCTTGCAGCTCTGGTGCCCTATAAACTGAGCTGTGATCATAAAATCCAACCCCCTGTCAATGACACCAGTCCTGGAGCCATGAATTGACCTGTTAGCTCTTCCTAAATGTTCCATTGTCCATCACTGATATCAGAGAGATGGAGGAGACCACCACTTGAGCTCCTGATTCCTTTAGCAGTTGCCCCAAGGTCCTGCAGTCTCTTTTAATTATTTATGAGCCTCTCACTGCTGCATCATCGCTACCTACCTGAAAAACCAGAAGTGGGTAATAGTCTGAAGGACTCACAAGGGTGGGAAGTTTACCTGAGACATCCTTTACCTGGGCACCAGGAAGATAGCAGACCTCTCTATGAAGTGGATCTGGTCTGCATATTAGGCCCTCCGCTCTCCTCAGCAGGGAGTCACCTACAACAATGACCCTTCGATTTTCCTTTTCAGGTTCAGTTTTTTTGGCTGTCTCGAGGCAAGTCAGCCTTGGTGGCACTTCTGGCCTTTGTGGCGCTTTTGGCCTTTGTGAGCCCTCATTCTTGCTCACAACCAGTTCCTCTTGCAGAGCCTCATACCTGTGCTGCAAGGGCACTATAAGTGGTGTGCTTCTTAAAGGAGCTTGCTTGCTCCTTTTGTATCATTAGTTTCATTGGGTAGCAACCTGTTCCTGTTGACCCTGCACATGTGAATTATTACAGGAAGACTGTGGGGGCTTGCTGATGAGAGGATATCAGAGCCTCTCCTCCACTAAGAGTTAACTCCTGTTTCTGTAAAGATCAGCATGCTCATAAATTTTCAGGAACAGAATTTGGCTGTATTTGACAGCTATCAAATACTTCCTTTATATAAGAAACAAAACTTGTGGGTCTAGATCTCATTACAGAAAATACTCACTTTTGGTGTAACTCATGCTGCTCATCATAATTAGGTTTTGACATGCAGGGTTTGTCTGCAAACTTTTTATCCAGAAACATCTTTTAATTTGACAGGTTGTTGGGAGTATACATAGTTCTTTTGTTTTCTTTTTTTCCCCAGTGTGTATACTTCTGCTACCTTAGTCCATGATTAACAAAAATGTATTGCTGAATTGCTGTATAATCCATGTACACAAAAAGGTTGCCAGAATCTACATTCAGGGAAGTATTTGCTTAAGAGAACACTTTGTAGTAGTTGTTTTGGTAGTGGCTTAATGGAATGAGGTACATAAAATGGTTAGTGTCTGCACTGAAACAGGCTTCTTGCTCACTTTGTTATTTGTGGAAAGTAGAGCTGTCCAAGCACGCCATTGAATGAAATGCAGGATGATGTGGTAAACACAGTGAAGTTTCTTGGAATATACTTTGTCCAGTTTTACCCAGAATTAGCTTTTCCTGCTAGGAATTTAGATTGCCCTAACAATTCCAGTTGCTTAATAAATTTGTCTGTACTTCAAGGGTGTGTTTGATCATCGAATGAAATGCTGGCAGAAATGGCAAGATGCTCAAGTCACTTTACAAAAAAAACGTGAAGCTGAAGCAAAGCTCCAACTTGCCAACAAACCTGATAAACTGCAGCAAGCTAAAGATGAGATAAAAGAGGTAATGTTATCAAACATTATTTTGGAGGTCAGAATTTCGGTGTTAGCTCATTCATTCTGCAATAATGCACTACTTTATATCATTTTTTATTTACAAATCACTCATTTGCTGTTTTCCATATTTATTGAAAATTTTTAAAGGATAATATTTTAAATATTAAATGTAGGATCTGTAAGGCAGTTAATACTGTCTCTACAGAGTCTGGGAGCTGGGTGGAGGGGAACATGCCAAGATGAATAATACTTTTAACTGTTAACAGATTACTTGGGTAGGCAGAGGAACATGTTTTGGCTTATAAAGCCAAAATCTAGCTAAGAAGACTAATGGAAAACTGTTCCTATGTTTTGCTTAGTTACGCAGCTTATGTACCCATATATATATATATATATATATATATATATGTATGTATATATGGTGTAATTTCAGTAAAAATAAGTCTAACGTTGAAGTGTCATAATTTATACACTTTTTCTGTCATGCTTCACCAAGGAAATTGAAGAGGTAGGACAACTTAATTATTTAATGTTAATGCATTCAAATTATGCACTAGTATTCTCTCATTAAATAATAAGAGAACATCATTGCAGATTTCAAGCTCTCTTCTGCAGCTACTTCAGCTTCCTCATTGGTCACTAACCACGTGCTGCTGTGTTATTTATGTCCTTTAATATATTTTGCATACAGTGTTGAAATTGTTCATTAACTTGTCTTTCTCTTTATTAAAAAAGGCCTTTGTTTACTGTGAAAACTTAGTGTCACTCTTATGTGACCACATTCGTGCTGGTTACCTCTCTTGATGTCACCCATCCATCCACAGTATAAGTGAGCTGGAACTCCTTGTCAAAAATGCTTCCCGAGTATTAGAAGTAGTAGAAAATACTCTGATCCATTCTCAGTCCCAGTATTGAAAGAATTAATGTTGTTCCTGATGGATGTAATTTTTCTACTTTATTGGATGATTAGAGGAGCTTGTGAGTACACTCACAATTTGAATGTCCTGGTGGAAAGTTATGCTGCCATTGAAATATGTGTAGAATTGCTCAGTTTTGTTAATGGCAAACCTTCTGGCATAGAAACTGCAAAGTGGAAGCCTACACAGCTTGACAGTCATTCCTGACTCAACTATTTTCTGTGGGTAAAAGGCCAAAGAACAGTGTTAGAAATACCTTACCGGACAGGGAGAAATCTCTCACTATCCAGTGATAATAGGTGTGATGAAACTGGAATATTAGACTCACTAGGCCTATAGAGACTTCCACTAAAGTCTTGGGCACCTCTAGTCACTGTGGTAGAAAGGTACAGGCAGTTTTAATCTACCTTTTAGCTAAATTTTATATTGTTTCAGTTATTAGATAACTCTTCAGGGTGTTTTACCATCAAGGACATCTTACTATGGCTTACTAAGTATCTGAAGTGTGAGGTTGATAGCTTTTTTCCACAGCATATCTAGTTAGCTAATGTAAATTTGACACTAAAAAAGTTTGTAGTAAAAGCAGTTTTAAAGTAGTGTAGGTGATGTTGATCTCTTATTGTATAGGTGGATGTAAACTAAAGAGAAACTTACCCAAAACCTGGTGTCATGTATTGTATGAGTGCTACACTCTCAATACGGCAAAATCACTTGCTCTAAATTTTCCTTTTGTCATGATCTTACCTGTGATAACTTTTCCACTGCTGCTTTCTATGAAGACAGTTCCCACTGAACAAGAAAGCATGTGCTTTGGCTTGCTTAAGCATCATGCTTTCTGACTGCAAAGCAAATGAACATGTTCTTAGTAGCTTGTCATCTGCAGCAGAAGTATGTTAGAGATAATGACATACTTGACCGTAGGCAGAGCTGAAGATTTAATCATGTCTTCTGGGATTAGGCAAGTAAAGGGAAATAACTTTTGGGACTCTTCTACTCTTGACTGGATGGGTTGTCACAGAAAGCTTACAGGTTTAGATTCCTCTTATAGCGGTGGTTGTAAATGAATTAGTGGGTAAAAGTGTAGAGATCCTTTTTGTTTTCTAAAGAATCACAGAATCTTTTCTAAGTATTAAGTGTGCTTTGATAGCAACACTAAAATGGGTTTACTTTTTATCTACAGATAGCATTACCTTAGAGATATTGTCTTAACTAATCTGATTACATTCTATTATACAGCTTGTTACTCTGGAATTATTTTAAGACTTTTCGTTAAGTTTGACAAAAAAATCAAGCTTTCAAGCTGCTATTACTAATACACTGAAATTATGATTGTCATAGAACAAATGGACAACACAATATCTTATCTCTGAATGTCTTTCCTTTGCCAGTGGGAAACAAAAGTTCAGCAAGGGGAAAAAGATTTTGAACAGATCTCCAAAACCATTCGCAAGGAAGTGGGAAGATTTGAGGCATGTATCATTTTGTCCAAGTAAATGACAGTTTTACTTTAGATAATACTGACCTTCCAAGTAGAATTGGTTAAGAGGTTAATATGCCATAATTTATCTATTAACAGAAGGAACGTGTGAAAGACTTTAAAACTGTTATTATCGAGTACTTAGAGTCGTTAGTGCAAACACAACAGCAGGTAAGATAAATTTTAAGTTTTGTACAAGTTAATATTCAGTATGTTCCTTACTAGGTTCGGATGAAAAAACAAACCACCAGGTTTTAAGTGTAGCAGTTTCTAAAACTTGAGGAACTATTTCTTATCTGTACTTTATGTACTAGACATAGTGATTGCCATTTCCCATCTATTGCTATGTTCCCTTGCACAGCTCTAACTCAGGGAAGAAAGGGAGAAGCTCCCTTAGGAATGTGGGTGAATGGAGGGTCTTGTCCTCTTCTGAGACTGAAGTATACTTTCACTTACAGATTGAAGTAAATTGTAAAAAATACATGCTTAGAAATACTGGAGAGATTTGAATACTTAAATGTTTATTGCTCTTCTTACAAAGTACTAAATATTGCTGAATATTGCTGAATATTGTACAGCAGTAGAACAGTTTCTAGTGACTCAGAAGCAGACCTTTTTCCCAAAAGAGTGTCTGGAGCATTTCCTTTATTAATTTCAGGGACATAACCCTCTGACTTTCTTTCATTAAAACAAGCAAATAGAAGTGGTATTCTTAGAGGTAAGAATATCAAACTGAGCTTGTGAACAAATTCTATATAACTGTATTCTATAGTGTTGCATTCAGTGTGTAGTAACAACTCTGTTGCTACGAGTAGAGTTCTGTATTTATTGTATGTTTTCTCACATCTTGTAATAATGTGAATGGATAATATGAAGCACCTATATCCTTTATTCAGTGGACACCAGTTTACCACAAGAGGATAAAAATACATCTATTTTCTTTTCCAACATTTAGTACTTAATGAGTGTTTTTCCCTTTTCTTTAAGCTAATAAAATACTGGGAGGCATTCCTACCTGAAGCCAAAGCCATTGCCTGAAAGAAGAATATTCCAAATGGCAAGACACTATGGATGTTTGTCCTGGATAAAACTAAATTCCACAGTGAAATCACTTCAAATCATCCAAATAAACCACTATATATTTTATGAATTAACATGTGGCTTTTTTATATACGACAGCATTTTATTAACAAGCTGCATGTCCTGACACTCTATGAAGTGGACTGTGGCATGACGTTCTGCAATATGTTGCTGAATTGAACACTATTGAGTCTTAATACTTGCACAAAAATGTGCACTGCAAGGCCAGAAAGCTGATATTTTTGTTCTTTACAATACAGTGTTCTGTAGTATGTTTGCCTGATCTTTATGAAACAAATTTAATCATTGATTAATGTTCACTTAAACATTCCTGTACAAAATCATGTTTTTGTGATTACAACAATAAAGGGATGCACCTTGTGAAACATCAAACACTCTGGTTTTGTGTCTGTAGATATTTACTGGTGTTCTTAGAAGTAGCTTTTAGAAGAAAATGAGATTATATCAAAGGCAGAAACAATGTTTATTAAAGAATGCTGGAGACAGTATTACAGACCCACAAACAAGTATTTGTGGTAAACTGTTCTGATTTTTAATTCTTAATCTGTTAAGTGTATTCTTTTTTCCTGAAGTTATCACTGCCTTGGTAAATGTGTTAATTCTCATGGGGTCAAAACGCTTGGGCAACAGAAAAATCAGAAATGTCTTCAAACTGTTTTACAAAGATTCTGAAGGGTTAGGACCACCTTGCATGGTGACATAACAATTATCCTGATGGACTGATAAATATCATCAGTTGCCTTCAGCAGACTCAGGATACAAAAAGGAAAAAAAACCTTGCAATAATTCTGGTAATAGGGGAGGAAGAAAACTAATTAATTCAGCTGAGTGCAAGGTAGCTGTAAGCATTCTACCTGCATTTTGTGGAGTAGGAAATATATTTGCAGAGTGCAGTTACGTCTTCTGTTAAGAAATCATGGAAGCTAAACATTTTTCTGAAATGCACGATACGGGACGTGGTGCCCTGTCATTTAAATAACATACTAACATTAATGAGAGGTTTTCACAGAATCACAGAATGTTAGAGGCTGGAATGGACCTCGAAGGATCATCTAGTCCAACCCCCTGCCACAGCAGAATCACATAGAGGAGATCATGCAGGAGTATATCCAGCCAGGTGTTGAATATCTCCAGAGAAGGAGATTTCACAGCCCCACTCCCAGCAGCCTGTTTCAGGGTTCCATCAGCCTCACAATGAAAAAAAAATTTTTCCTTGTGTTTTAATACTAAGTTGTAGATAAATACTAATCACATAAAATGAAAGAGAAACTTTTGGCTAATTGTAAGACTACAGGATTGGTGCATGAATTTGTATTGGTTGTGGTCAAATACAAACACACAGATCTATTTCTAAGCAGAATGGAAACCTGAATTCAGCTGAACAATAATACACTCTGATTTATGCAACAAAATTTGTATACTTACCAAATTGGTGGCTCTTGTTTCTGTACAACATTCTGTTGACTTCTAGGAAATTTTAAGGGAACTAGTAAAGAAACTACTTTAAAAAATCCAAGCACCTTTTGAAAAAGGCAAAATGGTAAAACCTGAATCTTGTAATACTTGTGCATCACTGTTAAGTTATTTGGTAACTGAATTTTAAAAGTATGCTACAGGTTTATAATGAAACTGATCTAGGTGCAACACTCTATTTTGACTTTGACTTACCCAATACTAGTGGAAATTCACCAACAGCCCAAAGTTAAACTTCACATTTGTTCCAGTCAAAGTGGGCACTTCCAGAATTGAAGACTCAATTTGGACATGCAGAGCTCAAAACAGGGGAAAATATGCTTTCATGATGTTATTTCTTTAAGTTCTTTATCCAAGTTTTCTTAGCCCTTCATCTTTTTTCCTTTTTTTTTTTTTTCCTTCTATCAAGATTAGAATTCAGTTGAATTATGGATCAGGTTTCTTCTGTGATAAGGGAATGAGAAATAGCTTTCACATTAGTCTCCTAGCACATATTACTGTGACTTTCTTTGTCTATACCAGACAATTGCAAGTAGGAATGAGTTGTGCAGGCGTTTTTTTCCTTAAAGCTAGAAGCCTGAGAATAAAAGACTAACAGTATTTCTGGAATTTAGTGTCATTGCTAATACAAAATTACCTTAGTCTTTTCTGCATCACAAGCTTAGTTTGAACAGAAGACCCAGATCAACTATCACATTTGGCAAGAATAGAACTCATTGTTTCAAGAATCTGATGATTTGTGTGTATGTCCCCACATTGTGAAGATTGAAGGCTTTCTATTGTCTTTCCTAGTATGAGTAAAGTATGTTTTAGCAAATGTTTCTTAAGCTAGGTGAGTGGAGGTGCTGAACTGTTTTCTCTGTGGAGCTCACTACAGCATGTTGTACTAAATTTAAGTGTTGTTTTCCTAAAACTCCAAGCCAGTGTACCACTGAATAATCATTAGCATGAACACAATGAATGTTTGCAAAAGGATGAACTACATTTGGAATGCTGTATAAAGGACAAGGTGCTGCTGAAGTTTAGGTTAAAATAAACTCTGTAGATGTTTACAACAACTTTAAGTCATCCTCATTCTTGTATCTATCATGTCCATGGTGCTTTCTGAATTAAAAATATATGATAGAATGTGCTTCAAACTGAAGACATTGTTACTTTTTTTCCTTACACTGCCATTCAATCTACAATAAGTCTCTGGTTCTTTAGTCACTGTCCCTTTTAAAATTGAATATTTGGCTTCCTTGTCACTTGCTCTTTCTTTTATCACTCCAAAGTATTTTCTGTTTAGGCATCTCTGGAGTTCATGCCCTAAATATGTCAGTTTCTTTCAAATTCTAGTGTAGATGAGCTGCTGGCTAGTATATACTGTGCATGTAAGTGAACACTCAACATCCACTAAAATAACGTGTACAGTGAAATTATTGTCTTGAGAAAAAAAACGCAAAAATAACAACAAACCCAGAAAAAAAACAAAACCAACACCAGAAAACTTAAATTTTCCTGGTTTTCCATTTTAGGATAGAAGAGGCTGTGTAATAATTTCAGTCTCTAGTAAAGAATGAGTCCATGTGAAAAAGTTCAATTTTAAAGCCACAAGGACCTGAAGATTCAAGTTGATCCAAATACTAGTTGTTACATGCTAAGGGGATTCCTTTTTAAAGAATTCCATAGTTGTGTGGAGGGTGAGCTTGCTGATCAGATGACATCTTTTGACTTTATTGCTAACATGCTACTTTTTTTTGCCCAGATTAGTAAGGAAATTACTATTGCGGGAAAGGGACATAATAACAAATCTGGTTTCTGTCATAAAGAAAGAGGATTTCAGAAGAGTATGCAAGGCAGTTCAGGCAGAATTCTAGCAGCTTATTGCTATGAAAAATGAAGTAAAAGAAGTATGCAATGAAAATGGAAGGGCAGCAAAAGATTTGAGATAAAACATCTGTAGTTTAGAGAAAACAATCTTTGGAAAAAAGGGAAACAAATGGCCAACAAAGGGAAGAGTTGTTGTTTGATTGTAGAGGGGGAGGTTGTTTGCCTGCCTTTTTTTCTTTTTTCCTTTTAATTTTTAGGGAGCTTGAACGTTTGATTGTGAAAATGCCACATTCTTAGTCAATTTGGCATTTTCCCTGACTGGACCTGATTCTAACTGGTGATGGCTCATAGCTTCTGAAATCATGGAAGGTTGAGCTGGAGTATAATGACAGGTAAGAATTAAAACTTGAGTGTGTTTATTAATTTATTTTGCATTCTGCATCAAGTAATCCAGGATACTGATGACTTTCACACAAAAAACAGTACTGAAGACCAACATCTGCAGTTCCTACAGGATTTTTTGGGGCCTTCTTAGCAGATGAACTTGAAAGCAGCCTATGTAATTGTTACCAGTGGAGCTCATTGCTTTTACCATTTCAAGTTTACTAAAATGATTTTAATACACTGGTGTAAATCAAGGTACATTTAAAATGTATTCTCCTTGCTTTGTTGTTTGTGGGAATCATTGTATCATTTGTGTAATTCGCTTTCAAAACCAAAAATCCTGGATCATTTCCACCATACATTGATAGCATTTTATGAATTAATGTTTCTTAAATTTTTGTTTCTGTGAGACAGAAAGACAATCTCTGGCCAGTCAGCCATATGGAGAAATCCTCTTTTTTCTTTAGATGTAATTTTAAAGATTAGTCGAGTAATGATGATATATTGTGCAAATTAAGTACTTAACATTCCAAAAAGTATTGATGTATTTGAATTCAGTTCACCATGTAATCTTCCTTGTTCCTCTTCACTGCTGCATAGTCAAAAGTTCCATTATATACTATAGAATTTGAAACCAGATTAATGTCTCAAACTTTTCTTTGTTAATAAGTTACATGTCATGAGAGAGAAAAGTAGCTTTTTGAAATAACTGGTTATTAGATTGCAACTCTTCTACTGGTTTCTCATCAGTATAAATGCCTTATGGCACAAATGGAGTCATTAGAACTGTCCATTTTGCATTAGTGAAAGAACAGAAGTTAAGTTTAAAGACTGGATTTTTAACCAGAATCTAACAATAGCAATAGTGTGGTAATTGCTCTTGAGCATGCCCACATTTACCAGACTGATTAGACTATTACTGTATGCCTTACTTGTCCTTGGGATAGGATTATAATGTATTTATCAGACCATGCTTTGAGGGAACACAGGATTCCTTACTCAATCCCTTCAGTCATCACTGAATGGTTTCCACAGGAAGAGCAAGTAGGGACTGGAAACCCATTTGCTCTTGCCACCACTACCACAAACCAGCACTGGGAATTCCCTGCCTTGTCACCAGCAGTTGAGGACACTGGCACAGGAAAAGAAATAAATACTCGAGGACTATCTTGCATTTATTTCAGGTAATTATTTATTACATGTGGTTATTACTTTCCTTTAACAAAGTGAAGTAGTGTTAGTTTGTTTTAGTCTTCTTGGGTTTAGTGAAAAGCCATCTATTTTGTATTGAATTCTTCAGGTCACAGGTCTTTGATTAGAGCAAAGTTGTAATTAGCTGGTAATAAAACAAAGAGAAATGGAAGGGGGAAAGAGCTTGCAATGCTTTTCACCCTGATGTCTAAAAGGAAGCAAATCATTTTCCAAAGGATGTTTAAAAAAAGCTGATTTTAGAAGCACTAAGAAAGCATAACCACAGATGTTAATAATTTCTGTCCATTTCTGAGTTATGTTTATACTGCCTATGCAAAATCAAACCCTGCATACACATGAATTTATAACCATAGCTGTTCTTTGAAAGATGAGAGACGGTGAAGTTGCATGTCTTAAGTATTTAGCTTCTGAGGTTTTCTAGCATTCATAGAACCTTATGAGGGGCATTTTAAAGCAGTGCCATCTGATACATCTGCAGTTTGTTGTCATTTTGTACTGCTTTGAAATGGTTTGAAATTTGGAGTTAGCCAATTTGTGTGAGGAGTGTTAATCTGTGCAGCAGCACTGCCAGCTAGATAACATGTAGCGTTCTATCTTCTGTTTCTGCCTCCATTACTTTTTTAAGTCATCAACACAGCTGCTTGTTTTGTGGAGTAATGAAGCTTCATTGAATTTCCCCAAGGAGTAGCAGTAATCTCTGCTTCTCTGAAATGGTTTGGTCTGACAGATAATGAAGCAAGGGGTGGCTTCTCAGGAATGGGCACAGTATGGGCAACTTTTCCTAGGCATGAACTTTTCGGTTTTCCTTAATTTAATGTATCTCAGTTCACAACAGGCTTTGTGACAGATACTGTATTTGTACAGCTATCGGGTGTTTGTTGACAAAGCAGGAAGTGGTTGGTGCTGTGCATTCACCCCTTTGGAAGTTTTATTCCCCGTTTTCTGTGCTCCGAAGCACGCTGCTGCCCTGGCACATTAAAGCAGATGCTCTCCAAATTAATTTCTGAAAATACTGCGTTTTCAGGAAAATCTGCGCTTCTTCCTATTGCACACCCAACTCTCCAGAGCTTCCGTAACGGGGCACAGGGACTCTGCTGACCGGCAGGCAATCCCAAAGGCGGCGTGGCCCGCAGGGGTGCCAGACACCTCGTTCTTTCGCCCCGCAGACACCGTTTACTCACACACATTTACAGAACGTGCCCAGCTTGCTCCTTCCTGGCAGCTTTTGCCAGGGCAGGATGCCAGCCCCTCACCGATCCTCCGGACGCGCACACCACCACGTCCTGAAGAGCAGCGGCGGGGCCACTCGCCTAGCCCAGCCCCGCCCCACCCGACGTCACGTGCGCGGCGTCACGTGCTGTGTGCAGATGGCTGCGGCGGCGTCGCTCGCCGGGAGGCCTCGGCCCTGAGGGGGTATCGCCGTCCCAGGCGCAGCCCGGCCGGGCCCGCCTCGCTATGGAGGTGTACATCCCCTCCTTCCGCTACGAAGAGAGCGAGCTGGAGCGGGGCTACACGGTGAGGGGCGGTGGGGTGGGAGACCCCAGCGCCTCGTGGGGGCAATATGTTGGGGGTGGCGGCGCGAGCGGTGTATGCGTCAGGGGTCAGGCCGCCATGCAGGTGCCGGCCCTGAAGGGCCAGCGGGCCGGGGCTGCCCCGCGTTGCCTTGCCCAGACCTCCTCAGCGCCGGAGGAGTGGGCTAGGCTCGTCAGGCATCTCCTGCCCCACGCCAGCTTTGCGCGCTGGAGTAGTGACGACAGCGGCTAACAGAGCATGCTATGGGCATAGCAAGAGGCCCCTTGGAGCCTGGCCCTGCTGAGAGGCACACCTAGGTTGCGGGTCTGGACTCCCCAGCGGAGAAGTTGGATTGATTGCAGTGTAGGGCCGAACATGATGAATGGCCTGAAGTTTCATAATGTCTTGCAGAACGAAAGACAGCTGTAAGGGAGCTTGGAGAAGAGGGGACTTATGGAGTCTTATTGCTGTGTACCAATAATCGGAATGGAGGAAAGAGGGAGCCAGACACTTCTCTTTGGTGCCCAGTGACAAAACAAGTAGCAGTAGGCACACATCCAAATACAGAGGGAATACCACTTAAATAGGAGGAAAAAAAAAAAGGAAAAAAAAAACCCACAAAACATTTTATTCCCATTAGGGTGATCAAGCACTGGCATAAGTTTCCCAAAGGACTGTAGTCTCTGTCCTGAGAGCATCTCAAAACCTGACTGGACATGGTCCTGGGTAGCCTGCTGTATGCGACCTTGCTTGAGTAGAGGAGTTGGTTTACAGACTTTTCAGAGGTCCATTTCTACTTCAGTCGTTTTCTCATCCCGTGGAGCTGTTGGGCAATAATACTTGTCCACACACTGCTAGGTGGAGACAGGAGATGCTCTGAACCAAATTAAAAGGCATTTAACTGGATGTTGGTGTTCAAAAATAACTTGTTTTAAAAAATCTGTTCATCACAGAATCATAGAATATCAGCTTAGAATGGATGTCAGTGTTCAATGGATTGAACTTTTCTTGGGAAAACCATGGTCCAGAACCCTGGCCAGCTGCCCATGCACTAGTTTTGAAGTGTTAAAGAAATGCTAGGAAGAAAATCTAATGTTACAGAATTATCTGAAGATTGATCCATGGAGGCAGAGTTGCATGAAGCAAGTGCATCTACTGGATGCTAATGTGTATTACTTGATATTCAGTATTGGCAAGTATTTACAAGCCTCATAAACCACTGTATATGTGCTAATGTGGGGATGTAACAGCATTAACACTACAGTCACTTAATTGAACTTAAATGGAAATCATGCTCCACAGCATGTCTGGTTGTAAAATATTCTGAGTGAGTGTGGTTATGATAGCACAAACTGATGCCAGCATGTCCCAATTTGAGTGGGTTAGTTGAAGTAACAGTGATTTCTAAGATGTGTGTTTCACACAAATAGATATATTATTTTAATAGCACTGTACATTTTTTATAGTTTTTTATTTCTTGAAAAGTAATTATGTCATTCCTGGAATTACTTAATTAGTAATGTTAAGATGTGTATACTTTGGAGAAATCAGAAATTAAATTGTATCTTTCTGGAAGTGTTTCAAGAAACCAGTTCTGGGCCCCTCAGTTTAAGGAGGACATCAAGACACTTGAACATGTCCAGAGAAGGGCAACAAGGCTGGTGAGAGGCCTTGAGCACAAGCCCTATGAGGAGAGGCCGAGGGAGCTGGGGCTGTTTAGCCTGGAGAAGAGGAGGCTCAGGGGCGACCTCATTGCTCTCTGCAACTACCTGAAAGGTGGTTGTAGCCAAGAAGGGGTTGGCCTCTTCTCCCTAGCAACCAGCACCAGAACAAGGGGACACAGTCTCAAGTTGCAACAGGGGAAGTTTAGGCTGGAGGTGAGGAGAAAGTTCTTCACCGAGAGAGTCATTCGCCATTGGAATGGGCTGCCCGGGGAGGTGGTGGAGTCGCTGTCCCTGGAGGTGTTGAAGAGGGGACTGGATGTGGCACTTGGTGCCATGGTCTAGTCATGAGGTCTGTGGTGACAGGTTGGACTCGATGATCTTCGAGGTCTCTTCCAACCTTAGTCATACTGTGATACTGTGATACTGTAAAATTATCTTGAAAGTGAAAATGTTTGATTATTACAGTGTTACTGATTATTGCAGACCTCTTTCTCTCAAGCAAGGGGGGACTGCAGAGTGCAGAAGACTTTGTGATTAAGTAGATGTTTCACCAGTTCTGTGCTGCCTGAATCTGATGAATTAAAAAAGTTGAGAAAAGCAGAGGAAGTGACGCTGAAGTATTGAATCTCTTTGAAATGTGACCTTCAAATTATAGGGGATGGGTGCAGTCCTGGACTAGTGCAGTGTATCTGAATGAAGTATGTTTTTCCCTATGAAATTTACTGGTAGTGCAGTTATTTTGCATCGTTAGTCTTATGTATAGTATTAACATTCAAAACAACACCCCTCTGATGAGCACAACTGGTAAACTGGTAACAGTGGACAGTAAGACTGAGATACTTAACTTCTTTGCCTCAGTCTTCACTTGCAGGCTCTCTTCCTACACTTCTAAGTTGATGGACTGCAAGACGGGGACTGGAGGAATGAAGTCCTTCCCACTTTAAGAAAAGCATAGGTTTGTGACCACGTGAGGAATCTGTAGGCATATAAATGTATTGGATCTGGTGAGATGCATCCCAGAGTCCTGAGAGAATTTACTGGTCTAGGCCACTCGCCATTGTATCTGAAAAGGCATTGCAATCAAGTGAAGGCCTCAGTGACTGGAAAAAGGACAACATCATGCCCATTTTTACAAAAGGTAGAAAAAACAATTGTACTGTCAGCTTCACCTCTGTGCCTGGCAAGATCATGGAGCAGATGCTCCTAGAAACTATGGAGGACACGAACGTCCTGCCTGAACAACCCAGTAGTCTTCTATAATGATGTGACTACATCAGTGGACATGAGGAGACATATGAACATCATCTATTTGGACTTCTGTAAGGCCTTTGATATAGTCCACTATAACATGCTTTTCTCTAAATAGGGGAGATAAAGATTTGCTGGGTTGGACTGCTCAGTGGATAAAGAATTGGTTGGATGGTCACATGTAGCGGCTAGCAGTCAGCAGCTTGATGTCCAGATGGAGATCAGTTGCAAGTAGTGTCACTCAGGGGTCTGTACTGGAGCCCATGGAGTTCAATATCTTCATCAATGACATAGTGTGATTGAGTGCGCCATCATGACCGGTGCAGTTAACACAGCTGAGGGAGGGAATGCCATCCACAGGGACATGGACAAGCTTGAGGAATGGTTCCATGTGAACATCATGAGGTTCAAAAAGGCCAAGTACAACATGCTGTACCTGGGTTAGGGCAAGTGCCAGTATCAATGCAAGCTGGGGGATGAAGGGGTTGAGAACAGCCTCGTGGAGAATGACTTTGGGGGGCACTAACGAATAAAAAGCTGGACATGAGCTGGCAATGTGCTCTCGCAGCCCAAAACATCAACCATATCCTTGCATGCATCAGAAGAAGCATAGTCAAGCAGAGTAAAGGAGGTGATTCTACCTTTTGAGTCTGCTCTGGTGAGACTGCATCTGGAGTACTGTGCCCAGCTCTGGTTTCTTCAGCACATGAAAGAGATGGACCAGTTGGAATGGGTCCTGAGAAGGGCCACAAAAATGATCTGAGGGCTGGAGCACCCCTCCTGTGATGACAGACTGAGAGAATGAGGGTTGTTCACCATGGAGAACAGTAGGGTTTGGTGAGCCAGAACAAGGGGACACAGTCTCAAGCTGTGCCAGGGGAAGTTTAGGCTTGAGGTGAGGAGAAAGTTCTCCACTGAGAGAGTCATTCGCCATTGGAATGGGCTGCCCAGGGAGGTGGTGGAGTCACCGTCCCTGGAGGTGTTCAAGAGGGGATTGGACATGGCACTTGGTGCCATGGTCTAGTCATGAGGTCTGTGGTGACAGGTTGGACTCGATTTTCAAGGTCTCTTCCAACCTTGTTGATACTGTGATACCTTTTTGTGGCCTTTCAGTACTTATAGGGGGCCTATAAGAATAAGGATTTTTAAACTGTAAGAGTGTAGATTCAGACTAGATGTAAGGAAAATTTTTTTGCAGTGAGATTGGTGAGACATTGAAACAGAAAGGTGGTAAATTTCCTGACCCTGAAAACTTTGAAGGTCAAATTAGAGAGACTCTGAGCAGCCCAGTCTAATGAAAGTGTCCCTGCTCAGTGCAGAGGGTTTGGAACTAGTCCTTTAAACTACCCTTGCAACTGAAACCATGCCATGAATCTGGGTGCTACTTTACACAGTTGATCTTTTGCTGTTCTCTTTCCCAGGAGTGATACTTGATTGGATTTTGGTTGGTTGTTTTTTGTTTGTTTGTTTGAGTACGTGAAACAAGGATCTATCAGAGGTGATGTGATTAATAGCAGAAAAGGACCATGGATCTTGCAACAGATAGAAGATTTGTCACATGCTAGTTCCCCAGCAGCCCAATAATGCATCAGACAGTTACAGAGGGTGTTGTCTACACTGTGACTGTCAGGGGCCATTTCTTAAAAATACGGTTAAAGAAGGAGTTTTTGAGAAGTGTGGTGATATACATCCTTTCTGTGCTAGAAACAGTGATGGTGGTGACCTTCTACATGAAATGAGAAGGAGACTTCTTCCTCTTTACAGTGGCTTTTCATGGGTACTGAACCACATTTTCCTGACACATTTGGGTTTCTGGTTCATCTGTAGATGAACAGAACCCAGTTTGTTTGGGATTCAGCCTACCCCTTCATATTCTCACTGCCTGAGAAGGAAAGACACAAAAAGAGTGTTTGTCCTTTTCTTTAAGGAAGTTCATTACCAACTTACTGGTTTGTTTTCAGCTTACTTTCCCTGAACCCTGTTGTTACAGACTAATTTCTAGGCAGAACTGGGAAAGTGGAATGGACAGAGACCCATCAGCCACCAGCTAGCTGTTAGAAGCAGGATTCAGTTCTGTGGAGAGTGTGGAAGTGACTTGCCACAGAAACTTCTCCCTAGCTTCAAAGGGAAGACTACACAGAAATTAACATAAATTATAGGGTGTTGACCACTGAAAGATCAGTTTAGGGAAAGAAAAGATGAGCAAGAAAAAATGGTGAAAAAGTCTATAATGCAACACCTGAGATAGGGCTCCATCAACATAGTAAATGGGAAATAAGCTTCTTTTGGTCTTACTTCAGGAGCTTGGCTTTACTGAAGCACTCTCTCTCTGATATAAAACCTTCAAAGACTTTTTCCATCACCACAACACCTTCCCCCACTAAAAAAAAAAAAAAAAGGTAAACTTGCACTTGTTCTATTTTTGTTTGGAGTGTACATACAAAGATGAAACACAGAATAAGAAAATGTCTGTTTTCCTTGTGAACAATTAGATCTCATTGTCAGTTTAAATTGATGACACTACCTTCCAAACTATTGAGCCTGTGCTAATAAATGCAACAGTTGTTCATAATTTGGCAGTGAATGACCTTTAAATGTAGACGCTTACTAAGGATGTCCCTAGAGAACAATTCAACTTCGAAATGACACCCATGTGTTCTTGTTATCATTTAAATATGCTTCTTTCATCAATAACAGAATAATAAATACTAGTTAAATTTCTAATGTTGATTCAGATGCTAGGAAACTTACTGAATAAATTAGTGTACATTTGATTTATATTGACCAGAAAAATTTTACAGTGGTATATTGCAGGTCAAGGTGACACACATTTAAATGTGTTGTAGAGCAGAGGGCATACTTGACTGACACATGTGCTTAGTACGTTTTTAATTAACACTTCCAATACTACTCCCCAAATTGCTCCTGGAGTTGCAAATGTTGTGAAAGTAAGATATGGCATATAAGATTGTAAAGAACTATGGATTTTTTGGAAGTCCATAGAGTTTACTGCCGTAGCAGCAGTTAACTTACTAGGCTATACTCTTGTTTATGGAAGTATAAAACTACCAAAACCTTAAAGTTTAGTATAGCGTATTTATTTCCACATACTTTACTGTTAATGTGAGTCAAAAGGGGGAGTTCTTATATACTCTTCCGTTTGAAGCCTAAATATAAAAGCCACAATAGCAAGTGATGGGGGAATATATATAAGCATTGTGGTTATAAAGCATGGAGGGATTAATCATGTGGATGCGTTATGTAAAGGAACTGTGAAACATTACTATTCTTTTCCTGAGTATCTTGGCTGTGTTAGTTTGGAAGTTTCAAAAACTCTTAACAGGCATTATATGTCTTGAGCATGCAGTCTGCCAGTATGAAGACTTCTTGCTTACCAGTCTGGCTTGTACTAGCTCACCATATGTTGGCTTGTGTTACAAGTCCTACTGAAATCAATGACAGACCAGTTAATCCAGGTTTAAGGAGGTTACACAGAAAAATTAGGTCTGTTACATCAATTAGACCTTTTAAGTTGTCTCAGTGTCTTCATAGAGAATTTTTAAATGTCCCGATTACTCCACAAGGGAGTCAGAGGAGGTCTGTACAGATAGTTTTCTCTCCTGCACGAAAAGATGAAGGAGGGTAAAAGATAATTTGAGAGATGCCAATGCTTCTGTGATGTCAGGAAAATGCTATTTTAACTATTGGGTTTGGGGTTTTTTTGTTCCAATGAGGGGGCATGTATTAGTGGAAGATATAGACATAATAATTTAGTCCAAAGATTGCTGCTATTGAAAATTCTGGGTTTTTTTTATTCTTTTCATTAATTTGTGTGTTTGTCAGTAGTGATGATTACATTTCTTCCATTCAGTCAGTTTTCCTGTTGATAGACTTTAAGAAAGTAATAGGAAACTTATCACTTGGTATGTAACAGGAACTTGAGGAATATCAGGGAAGACGTGGAGGATTTTTAGTGCACATAAAGGCAGCTAAGGCAGAAACTTGGAAGGAGGTAAAACCAAAATGAGAATCTGACTGAATGTATACATAACATTCAGTTAAAGCCATTTCCCTTTTTGTGTGTTTCGTCTGAAACTTGAAAGAAGACCAAGAGTTGACACATCCTGTCAGTAAACTGTAACTGTAAAACATAAGTTGCCCAGTTTTCTCCCAAGATCTACTGATTCACAGTGTCAATGAAGAAATTACATTTTCAGAAAGATAGGAAGTAGCAGAGCATTTAAAACTGCATCACGATGATATGCTTGAGTTTCATGATATCTTTGAGAGATAGTAGTGGTAAAACTTCATAAGTTGATACTGCTGATGAAATTGTTTCATCAAACGATTCATGCTTAACCACTTCTGGTGTTTTCTGTCTGTACAGTATCAAGTCATGATATTTATAAAATCATGTCAAGAATAGTGTTAACCATCTATCTATTTATCTATCTATCTATCTATCTCTGTCTATTCATCTCTATCTATTTATCTCTATTTACATCTGTCTGTCTGCCTATCTGTCAGTCTATCTATCTATCTATCTGTCAGTCTATCTATCTATCTATCTATCTATCTATCTATCTATCTATCTATCTATCTATCTATCTTCTCTACTTCCCTGGGGTAAGAACACACCAGACTTCAAATCCAACATGAAAGAAACTGTAATAGAGCTCTCCTTTTTTATGTAACGTCATGGCATTTATGAGGTTATCTTAGAATCTCAGTATATGATATTATTTATGTTAGGTGACTATTGAAGTCCTGAAGAAGCTGAAGATGTGTTTTTTGCCTACAGCAGTGATAGATTAATTTAGTATTGCAGGAACAGTTTTAGAAAGCTGACTTTTTAATAACAAATTGTGGATTTTTTTTTTTTTTTAGAATAATTGGAAACTTAATGATAATTCTTCAAACCATTACAATTTAAAATTATCCATTGGAAAATACCACCAGGTACCCACCTACTTAGAGGTTTTAATTTTTGCAGGCTTTGTAAACAGTGTTGTCTGTGCTGCTAATTTATGTGCTCCTTGATCTTAGCTGTCTCTAAGTTCCTTTGTGAAATTTTTATATAGAGGAATTAAAAAGATAACTTGTATGGAGTCTGAGTATATGTAGTGGGTTTCATAATGATTATCTTTGAATTCACAAGAAATAGCAAATAAATAGAGGGTGCTTCATAGTGCAGCTTAGTGACCTGATTTTGTTCTTACTTAATAGGCTACTGAGGACAAAGTTTAGTGAGATTCATCCTATCCCTGCTAAGGTGAGGAAGGCTCTTTCTGGTGCCCTGGCAGTGAGAACCACAGAGAAGACAGGCTTGTGTGGCAGAGCACTTGATGGTAATATTTCAGTGCTGCGCTAGGGTACATTGGTAGTGCACCATGGGAGTGTGCTAATGGAGACTTTCCAGCTTCTGCATTTTGAATACACTTATTGTAAGGAACCAGTATTTCTCCCATTTACAATTACATGAGAACTTGTGTCAGCTTTTTGTTTTCAGTTTTCTGTAAGACTGAATGTTTTGTGGCTTGGGGAAAGCTGAACCAGCATTTTCTAGAGCATTCTGGAAGGGAATTTTGGTGACAAAACAGAAGTGTCATCAATCCTTTTGAAAGTTGTGTTCTAATTTTAATGGGAAATGGAAAAAAGAAGTATGTGTAGTCTGTTAACAAACTATTTATTCTTAGATGTCCTGATGATAAAGACTGTAGGCAGAACACAGATGCTTTCTTTCTGTGAGCAGTTTTTAGTATTATTATTTTGACTGTATATTATGTTATAAATATTTCACATTTCATAAACCAATAAACATTGTGTAATTGTTGCTTCTTTTTTCTTTCTTTTTTTCTCTTTTTTTTTCTTTTTTTCAATAAAGTGTTCATAACACAATAGCAGTGCTTGGATACTTTTAGGCTTTGAAATAAGATGGGACACAAAATGCATACCATGAGAAAGGAGCACTGCCTACCTCAGTTCCACTTAACAAAATTTCCTCTCATTCTACTGCTGATGCAGTGAGAGCTCCACCTTCTGTTCAAAACAACCTTAGGTTCTTAAAATGTATAAATAGGAAGACAGAGAAGATGCTTGGATGTTGAAGCTGCCACCAGTGTAGCTAAGAGTAAGTAGTTTATAAGAAATGACAACCAAATCTCCAGTGCATCTTCCAGTTAGTGTATTATTTATTTGTATGTCACAGTGTTTATGGGTCTCAGTGAAGACCAGGGTCTCTAGGTGACAGTTGAATTGTGTACATGGTACACAGTTTTGAAAATCGCTCTTGAAAGGCATTGCCTACACTTGGTAGAAGTTGTTTACCTGGTGAAATGTGATATCTATCTATAATTGTATTAATATTGTTTGATATAGTGGAAATCATACAAGCATTTTTGAAAGTCTTTTTTCTTCTAATCTTCCTTGAAAACCATGAGATAAGTGTTACTGATCTTCATTATTTTATTATTTATTTTCTTTGTCTCTCTTGTAATTGATTTACTTTTTTAAAGTGGATTCTCTTTTTATACCAGGGCAAAAGGTATTCGTGTGCTGCAGTATCTCCAAATTGGAAATTAATGAATTTTAAAGCTTTCCTATCATCTTTTACATAAGGACAAACACTCTTGATTATGTGGTGAAACAATCAATTGTTCTGCTGCAAGTTTGTATTGATTACAACAAACTAGTTTTATGAAAAGTGACTGTATGTACTTCAGCTAACTGCTTTTACTTCTGGCTTGCACAAGTGTGTTTCTTTACACATAGATTCCCTTTCATACTCTTTAATTAGCAAGCAAGTTCTTTTCCAGGATTAGGACTCCCTGGTAATGTGTGTTCCTTGTAGTTAATCTGTGATGGTGATTACAGTCTAACTTCCTTGTTCTTTTGAGATGTAGAAACATACGGACTGTGTCTTCAGTTCATTCATAAATGAGTAGACTGGTGGATTTATAGTAATGCCAGGAAATGTTATAAAAATATTTACTTTGCTTTGGAGATTTGGAGAAATGAATATTTGTGAAAAATTGCAACCAAAATTTGGAGCTGAATGCTGTGCTCTTAGAAATCAGAAAACCTATTAGCCTGTTGCTTTCTGATTGCTTTGAAATTCTGAGAAAAATTGTATCCCATGCTGACATACGCTGCATGAAACTCTAAAACACTCCATTCTTAAAAGCGGGTTAGAGAACATTTAAAAGACAGATTGTAATTAAAAATCCATTTTCCCTGTAAAAACCTAGCTCCCATTTTGACATTGTAGTGAGGGAGCCTAAAAAGTCAGTAAAAATCTAAACCATCTATTTTTGGTATTGAATAGAAAGAAGCCTTTCCTTTTGCAGAGTGCTTAGAATGCGGATGTATGATTGATCAGAGTACAATATTTGCACTGTTTCTTCTGTATGATTTAAAAATTCCTGTTTGACACAGTAGATTCTGAAGCACAGGTGTGTGCTGGTTTTTTGTTTTTTTTTTTTTTTTCCCCTTTCCACATTTCTCTCAAGTTCTGCTATAAATTCTTAGTGCCAGTTGCTAAGAGGGAAAGGGTGTTTTTAGATGTGTTTTAAAACAACTTGGTAAGAACTTGGTAGGAGCATTACTGAGAATAGAAATTGTCTCCTCTCAAAAATGGCAATCCCTTTGTTGGCTTGAATTAGAGGCTAAGTAAGAAAATTATTAAAGACCAGCACTTGCAGCTAAGACATCCTTTAAATTTTTCCTTTTAAATTGTGGTGTCTATTTGTTAATACATATATATGGGGAAAATAAAGGGAATACATTACGGGAATCAGAAACAGGTTTAAGGTACTTGATAGAATACTTTTTCTCCAAATGTGTTTAGTCTTCATATTGGAACTTTTTTCCTTCACTACTAGATGGTTTGTATCTGATTGCAGATTTAGAAAACATAGTTCTGAGGCTGAAAAAAACCAGTACAGTCTGGTTTCTAATATGGAACTGAACTAAAAGCTTGATTTTTGCCTAAACCATGGGGGGAAAAAAAGGAGTTCTGTTCTGTTCTGTAAACTAAGAAAATGCATGGGTTTTGTTGTTGGTGTTGGTTTTTTTCCTCCAGAGTGTGACTGTTAGGAATATCATTGCACTTTTTAAATTCACTGGCCAGGATATTACCATTAGCACAAAACTTTCCTAACTGCCCTGGTGTTTAAATAATACATGTTGTGAAATGATACAGAAAATGCAGTTATTTTAGTTTTGGTCTGGAAGGGAACTTGCAACATGCTGCACATTCAAAACTATTTTTTGCTGCTCTCCAACTAAATTGTCAAAAATTGCTGATTTGAAAGGGGGTAAAAACCTGCTTATAGTAATCACAGATATAACTGTTATCTGTTACAGGCTAAGAACTTAATGCCCCATTTCTCAAATGAGTTTTTACAATAAGGAGATAGCTGTATCACACTCTTAAGTGAAAAGCTCATGAACTTGCCTGCATGGCTATTTCCAACCTCTACTCTTCTAACAAGCTCCCAAAGTTGTTGTTGCTTATAAAAGTGGAAAATGGACCTGATAAAAATGTTTAGTCTGCAGGGCTGTGTTTTATTTATCATATCACAAAAGAACAATGTTTTGTGCATCATGGTCAAAATAGAAGCGACCTTGCTTGTTCATGAGTGCTCAAAGCCTAGAGATAAGAGGCAAAATAATAGAGTACAATAGAAAGAGTGTAGTGTAATTATTTGTGGCTTGTCAAGCGAAGCCCTCTCAGGCCCCAAGTGATTCAAATCTGGGAACTCTGCACAATTCTGTACACTAAGCGTAGCCAGCATCAGAGAAATCTCACCCAGCTTCTCCGACAGTACTGAAATTGCATCAGTTTGTCATGCACTGAGCATGCCAGCTTCACACAATATCATTTGCTTGCAAATGGGCCTGGCCCCAAAGCCCTGAAACACATTCTTTGGTATCTGACTCTTGGCCTGTGATTTGTCATGTCTCTAGTGCTATCGGCGTAAAGTAATTTTAATAGATTCTGATGGTTTGCTTGTGGAAGGTAAAGAATGCACTACAGATTGTGTCAGGTAGCTTTCTATGGCATGTAGCATGGTAGAGGCCCTCATGATGGTGATAGCCAAACAAAGAGTATGGAGAAATGAGAACCCTATTTTGAGTGGTATTTAACACCCTTCTCAACACCCTACTGTAGACATCCTTGCTAACTCAGCAGGTTCAAGAACTTAGCAGCTCAAAAAGCAGTGTTTTTCATGCTTAAGAGTTGTTTGCAGATAAAATACATAACTAAAAATCAGTGGCTTTGTTTCTTCGTGTTCAAGAAAAGCATGCAAGATGTGTGAAAATACAAATTAATTTCCACTGCTCAACCTTTTTTTTTTTTCCCCTTTCCTTTGTGTTTAGCTCTGTGTGAATTGTTTGTACAAGTTAGTACTAATTTCTTTAGCAAGTATGTTGTTTAATGTTGGGGTGTTTTTTTAAGTTTGTACAATTTACACTGAAATCTGTCATGTATAAAATTATATAAATATGGTTTGGAATATAGATTCCTGAAGAGTTTCTTCAAAGATTTTAATTGCAATACTTACTTGAAAATTATTGGATTGCTAAATCTTTGTTTGGAGTAGTTTTCTTCAATATGAAGTAAGTATATGAGGGTTTTTTTTTTACTGTTTCTTGACACCATTGAGATGAGATTATTTTACCATTGACATCTCTGATCTTTACATCATTTTTTTCAGCTGACTTCCTTAATTGATTACTACTTGGTGTTGGAGCCTGCAGCATGGCTTTCCAGAATTCTGCTGACACAAATCGATTAATGTGAAAGTGTTAATGTTACTGATTTCATCTAAGAAACATTCAAAGCCATGTCAGTAATCTGTTCTTAAAAATGGTCAGATCGTTGAATCTTGTTATTTAGACCATGTTAGTTTGGGTTAACAAGGGTTTCTCTAAAGAGCCCAAAAAGTACCGTTCTAGTGAATCCTGTGGGAAGAGCAGATTTTATTCAGTTGTCATATATTACTATAGCATACATGCACATGCCTTAATATTTAACAGACTGGTTTAAAACATGTTGTTATTAATATTTATGGTATCTCTGAGGAATTTATAAAAATGCTTGAGCACAAACTATTTCTTTTAGTTTTGCCTCGGGAATTACTGACAGCAGTGTAACTCTGAGCACCCCGCTAGCAAGTCTGTGCACTCCTGCTACTTGCTTTCTCACTGTAGCTTCCACATTTGCTTAGCAGCTTTGCATAGCTAAGCGAAATTTTAAAATAAGCCTGCATTTTTTCATTTCCTGTTATAAATATATTCAGAAAAATACTGTTGTGATGCAATTCTTCAGTTTTGGGTTGTGATCAAAACTTGCTGTTCAATCTTGCACATGAAAAAAAAAAAGAAAGGGAAGTTTCTTTTTATGCATGATGCAGACCAGTTTTTGAAAGTATATTTTGCTTCTATTTCTTGGTGGAGTTTTTTATAGGATGATTTCTTAAAACAATACAGATTCTTGCAGTGTGCCAGCTTATGCGTGTTTGTGCATCCGTAATAAAGCTTAATCTTACATCCTACTTAAAATATGTGGTTGGTTGTGGAAAGTGCACGTTAAATCCAGTGAGCATGCTGTTAACACAAATACTGTTTGTACTGATGGCAATCTAAGTCCATTTCCACTAACCAAACATCCAAACCAACAAACTACTGTGGTCAGTGTAATCACCTGGGATTGACCAGGCATAGAACATAGATATCATACATACTCTCTGGGTTTGTACATGTGTGGCTGAGCACCGGCATGTGTCAACAACAGAAGGATTTATTGGGTTGTATTGCAGAGATGAGTTGGTGGGTTAATGATTTATTTAAATTTGCCATCAACACCACAGTGGAGTGACTGTGGAATCACTCTGGAGAATAAGAATATAATTAAAACTAATTTTTGTCAGTTGGAAGGAGTATTTAAGAAAGACAAACAGGGTGCTAATGCAATAGGAAGTGGAATCAGGTGCTGTATTTGTAAAAACAATAATCAGTAGCACAGAGTAAGAGCCAGCACACTAGGTAACAGTTATTCCTGAAAGGATTTGGGGCTTACCATTCATTGCAAGATGGCCATCTCACTGTTGTCATGCTGTTGCAGAAAAAGCAAATGCATACTGAGGTTTCAGCAGGTGAATGTAAAAAAGAGGTCAATAATAAGAAGTGTATACTAAGCATGGAGTACTGTGTACAATTTCAGGTACTGCATTCCAGGAAATGTGAATGTGTGGGAAAGAATGTCCACAGGAGAAGGCAGTGTAGAAGGAAACATGATGTGTTACTCTGATTTCTGTATCTCTGATCAGTATGAAGAATGAAATACACCATGGTCTGTTTAGATTGAAAAGAATACACTGAGCAGGAACTTCATAACAGTCCTCAGTAACATAAAAGCTGCTGAAAAATAGGAGGAGGCAGTCAGTGGATTGAAGATGATGTGCTCCTATGCTGTGCAATTTCCTGTTCTATCCACTGGAAGTTTGAAAAACTAATTATGAAATGGTGCTGAGTAACAAACATACTGCAGCATCAGCATACCCTTCAGGAGTAGGTAGGGTATGGAAACTCCACCTGTGTGAGACATAGGTGTTTCTGCCAAGAGCAGAGGTCTTTCAGTACTGGACAATATTATGCAGAAAAAACCACGTAAGCATATTGTGTGAATATTCTGAAGCCCAGCTGACCCTCTCTCAGCAGTCTTCCTTGAGCTTCTTTTTGTGAGCCTTCAGTGACACTTGGCAATCGTACTTTGTATTATTTCAAAAGTTTTACCTTTATCCATCCCCATGTCTTAAAATTTACAGATTTTGTGGCTTTCTAGAACCCTTAAAAATTCACCCAAAGTAGCTCTGTTCTCCTGAGAACTTTAGGAGCATCTCACACAGGAACAGTTGCTGAAACAATGATGAACTTCTCAATCTATGTTTCTGCATGCAGGAGTGGAAACATAATTTGTTACCTTAATTGAGAGCCTTTTGCAAGTTCATCCTGGGGGCCAATAATTCTTTTCTGCTTCCAGCTCTAAATTTTGAGGTGACAGCAGTGCTTGGAGTGGGCTTGTCAAATAATTTTTTTTCCTTTTTTTTAAACACTGCTAATATTCCTCAGTAAAATGTTTATGTTCAATATTTACCTTGGTTAGTATTTCAGAATTGGACCACTTGTATCTGTTTCCATAGCTGTAAATATACACAGCAATGAAGGGAGGTACAGCACATTAGGAACAACTTCTTCCTCTATAAGCCACTCAAGAAACTGCAAAAAAAACAGTGCCTCTCTTACCCACAGTACACTTCTTGGTGTGTACAATATCTGCTATAAAATGAAAGCTTTCTAAATGGTTAAATTGCTGGATGGGTAGCATATGAAAACTAGATTGTGGCTTAGTCAACCCAGTCCAGATCTTTTCCTCACATGTTGGTTAAAAAAGGAGATGGATGCATTTTTGCAGGAGGAGAAAGTCATGTGGAAGCTGTTGCCAGAGTTAACACCTGAAGAGCATTCCACCGTAATCCTCTCTCATCTGAAGGGGCATGAAGGTAAACTGTACAAGTTTGGAAATTCAGTTTTAAGGATTGCTGATGACTGAGATAACAGTACAAAGACCAAGCAGTTTGTGCTACTTACTCCAACATGTTTTCAGGAGTTGGTCAAAGAATTGCATTTTTTGAAAGAGTATTGCAGAGGGATTTGTAGGACGATACTGCCAGGTTACATGCTCCTGTCTACAGAACTTGCTGTTTGTATCACCTAGTCTTGCAGTTGGTTAATGAATCAGTCAAGCACATTCTTTTAACTCTGTGGAATGAGTGGCTGCTTGTCAGTGTGTGCTTCAGTGTTCAGAAGATCAGTGTCATCTCCTTTTACTGTTTCCTGCATGTTCGCTGGTAATGCAGACCTTGACTCTGCCTCACTGCAGGAGCTTATGGTGACTCTCTACTACTAAAGTTCTTGTGTGCTTGTTCCTGTGTGGCTTCTTGTTGAGAACTTACATGCTCTGTTGTGTCACAGACCATGTACTCTGCCAGAAGTCACAGACAGAGCAAAGCAACACAATGGTAGTCTGCCATCTGCCATTTTAGTCCTCTTAGCCAGTAACATGGATGGATAGATACGTAGATAGATAGGTAGGTAAGTAGATAGATAGGTAGATAGATAGATAGATAGATAGATAGATAGATAGATAGATAGATAGATTCTTTATGTATGTAATTCATTTATTGCTCATGTTTAGTTGCAGTTCTTTGTACTTAACACCAGAAAAATCACTGAAGTATCTTCTGCAGCTCCTGCAAGAGTACTACCTGAAACCATAAGGCTTGGTGCAAAATACTGGATGTACAACAGTATGGTGATGTGCATGTCTCAAGAACACTAAATAAAAACTCTTGTATTTCACTGCTGTCCTTGGTGTTAGCAGGTTGTTTGATGCAAAATGATTTAAAAATCCCAAATATGCAAGAATCTTTGTCACTAACAATGAGTATGATTACAGTGAAAAATAATTTCTTCCCCAGGACTCAGACAGACAGTTGGGCAGTGTGGTAAGAAGCCAACACAAGTCAACATTTACTCAGTCCTCAGTTAAGTGTCCATTTTTACCTCAACAGTTCTTAACTTCTAGTTTATAGGTAGTAAAGCATGATTCCATTTACAGATCATGAGCAAGCTTACAGAAGAGCACTAGAGACTACTTTATGACTATCCAGGGAAAGCAAATTACTAGTCTAATGGCTGACATGTGCTGTCAGCCTTTCGTGGGCCTCAGTGCTGGATCACCCTAGCATTAGTAACAGGGGATTTAACTTTGATTTGTGACCAGCATCTTCATGGGTGATTTTAACTTGAGAGCTCAGTGCATGCACAAACTGCCCAGCCACTAGTGGGGGTCAGAAGAGACAAAGTGCTGTAAGAACACACTTTGAGAAGGCGCTGACTGTGGAAATCCTCAGCTCAGCCATGCAGTCACAGTGTAGCTTTCCACAGTGGTACAGAGATCAGGACTGGAACTAATACAGATAAAAAGCTGTAGTTTGATCAGAGCAGGCTCCTGATGTTAGTAGTACATCTGGCACTGAAGCTGGCTTGAAGCTTTGGCATTCTGTTACTTTCTAGTGTCACAAACAGGAAATTTGGATTTCTAATAGACTTAGTGCCCTTCTTTTGGTGTACATGGGCAGGGACAGCTTTAACTCACTGACAGGGTGTAGACAGCTTCTCTTGGGCAAGCTGTTTCAGTGTCTCACCACCCTCAAATAAAATTCTTCTGTATGCCTTATTTAAATATCTCCTCTTACAGTTTAAAACCATTGCCCCTTCTCTTGTCACTACAGGCCTTGCTAAAAAGTCTTTCTCTGACATTCTTATAGCCCCCTTTAATTATTGAAAGGCCACAAAAAGACCTTCTTGGAGTATCCTTCAGGCTGAACCACTCCAGCCTGTCTTCATAGGAGAGGTGCTGTCCCAGATAATTTTTGTGGCCCTCTTCTGGACCTGCTCCAATGGGTCAGAGAATCACAGAATAAAAGGGGTTGGAAGGGACCTCTGGATATCATCTAGTCCAACTGCCATGCCAGAGTAGGTTTATCTAGAACAGGTTGCAGGGAATGGCATCCTGGTGGGTTTTGAATGACTCCAGAGATGGAGACTCCACCGTCTCTCTGGGGAATTTGTTTCCGTGCTTTGCCACCCTCAAAGCTCATGTTTAGATGGAACTTTCCATGTTCAAGTTTGTTACCTTGATACAGTTTTTGATCAAATTGATAAGCTGGAAATACGATAAAATATTATTATGAGAAATATAAAAAAACAGTTTTCTGAGCCAATTTGATTCTGGTTCATTTGCCCCGTCGATGATAGGTTGATTACACACAACAGGATGCTAATACACAGTAGAATAACAGTCTGAAAATACCAGAACTTGGAATACAGGGGAACAAACTGGAAGCTTCTTATACGTATGAAATAAACAGCGATGCTGCCCCGGGTGGCATGAATGGACCACCTCGGGTTCACAACGACGCTGACCAACAGGTACCTTAGAAATAACCAGGTAAGTTAGCATGACTCATGAACTGCTGAGCTGCTAACTACCAAAATTTTCACTGAATGAAGCAATGCTCTGCGTTCGTATTTGTAATCCAAAGGGCAGAAATAATCCAAAAGGTAGTATCCAAAACTAGAGGAAGTGAGGGAGGGAGAGAGAACACACTGCTGTGGTGGAGACCTAAACGCTATGCTGCTAGTACAAATGAAGCTAATTGCCCTGAAGACAGGGGCAAATAGGTGCTTGTCGCCGCCTTGAATCCCATTGACGAATGGGGTGGGGAGAGAAGATGAGAGAGAAAAAAACGAAGAATATGTGGGCTCTGCAATCTTCCTCTATAAATTCCCTTTTTGAAAACTGAATGGCCCAATGGCACAGTGGCTATTCAAATCCCACCAATCAGTTCAAAATATCTGGTGGGCAAAACTGCACACGCCTTCTCAAATAGCCTCTGACATGAGCAGTTGCCTCTCTGAAACATGAGGCTCAGGGTCCAGCTTCCACCTCCTCCAGGCAGCCTCAAAAGCACCTGCCTATTGTCTCCTTGACCTCAAACCTGGACCCTGCAAACGAGGAGGGAGGAGAAAGGGCAGTGGCTCAAACAGGTTTAGCCAGCTTGTGAATATGTCATCCAGGTATCTTGTTCTGTCACTGGGCACTACTGAAGAAAGACTGTCCCTATCTTCCTGACATCCACCCTGTAAGTATTTATAAGCATTGATAAGATCACCTCTCAGTCTTCTCTAAAAGCCCTGCAGTCCCCAGCCTTTCTTTATAAGAGAGATGTTCTAGTTCCCTAATCATCTTCGTAGCTCTTTGATGTACCCTCTCAAGCAGTTCCGTTGAACCAAGAAGCCCAAGGCTGGACATAATACTCCAGATGCAGCCTCACCAGGGCAGATTAGAGGAGGAGGAGAATCTCTTTTGACCTGCTTGAGACACGTCCTTATGCACCCCTGGATGCCATTTGCCTTGGCCACAAAGGCACATTGCTGGCTCAGTCATCCAGAAAAAGACTCCCAGGTCTTTTTCCATGTCTCTCATGTGCTGAGGATCTTAGAGCTGGATGTAGTACCTCAGGTGGGGTTTCACCAGAGGGGAGTAGAGGGGGAGAATTACCTCTCTTGACTTGCTGGCCATGCTACTTTTGATGCAGCCCTAGATACGATTTTTCTTCTGGGCTGTGAGTGCACATTGCCAGTTCACATCATTTTTTATCCACCAGTACACCAAAATCTTCCACTGGACTTCTCTCAATCCCTTTGTTCCCCAGCCTGTATTAATACTGGAGTTTGCCTCAAATGCAGATGCAGGGGCTTGTATTTGGCCTTGTTGAACCTCATGAGGCTCACGTGGGCCCCCTTCTCAAGCCTATCAAGATCCCTGTGGATGGTGTCTGTTCTCTCAAGTGAATCAGATGCACCACTCATCTTGGCATTCGGTTGAAGTTGAGAGCAGCCCTGCAGAAAAGGCCTTGAGGATACTGGTGGATGAGAATCTGGGCGTGAGCCAGCAGTGCGCACTTGCAGCCCAGAATGCAGATTGCATCCTGGGCTGCATTAAATGAAGTACAGCCAATAGACTGGGAGGTGATTCTGCCCCTCCTTTCTGCTCTAGTGAGACCTTGTACTGCATCTTGCTTTGGGGCCCCCAACACAGGAGACATGGACCTGCTGGAATGGGTCCAGGGAAGGGCCACAAAGATGACCGGAAGGCTGGAGCACCTCCCTTATGGAGGCAAGCTGAAAGAATTGTAGCTGTTCAGCCTGGAGAGGAAAAGGCTCTGGAGAGACCTTATAACTACATTTCAGTGTCTGCAGGGGACCTACAAGGAGGCTGGGGAAGGACATTTTAGAAAGGTTTGTGGCTACAGGGTGAGGGGCACTGGCTTTAAACTGGAGAAGGCTAGATTTGGATTAGACATACGGAGGAAGTGGTAAAACACCAGAACAGGTTGCCCAGGGGTGTGGTTGAGGCTCCGTTCCTGGAGATATTCAAGGTCAGACTTGAGGTGGCCCTTGGCAGGCTGATGTACTTGGAAATGTCCCTGCTTACTCCAGTAGAGTCAGACAAGATGACCTGTGAAGCTTCCATCCAAACCAATCCAAGCTGTGGTTCAGCTCTGTGGACCAGGCCTTTGCTTCAGGCTTGGCATCAAGCATGAGCAGGACCAGTTGCAACAATGCTAGAATGCTTACTCACTAAGTAGTGCCAAGGTCTTGAGAAATTAATCTTTAATTATCTCTTGAGACATTAAGCCCTAAGGGGATTGATTAAGTTGTACCTCAACAGTGTTATTTCTTGAATTCTCTGACTCGAGAATTCTCGACTTTTAACCTCAGGGTTAACTTTGTTCTTTGTTTTTGTTGGTTTTATTTGGTTTTGGTTTTTTTTTTGATGTAATAATGTCTAAATACATATTTTTACAGTAGACATATTTCAATGCAAGAAATAGCAAAGTTCACTATGTAGTTTGGAAACGAAAAAAGCCAAATTACAGAATTCTTAAATGTTTTACGAATGTTATGTGTTTTTTCTCTTATTCTCCATTGTGTAACATTGTAAATATTTAAATATAGCTTCCAAAAATAAAATATCTGTAAAATGTTGAACTTCTGTTGAATCTAGGAATTTGGTGTGCCAAGACAGAACTGGTTATGGGGTTTTAAAAATTACTTTTGGCTGTAATTGTTTGCATCAGCTTTGACTAGTCAGCTTTGACTAGTGGTCAGAAGTGAGGGACATGATGCTGGTGAGCTTGCTGCTGACGCTGGGAAACAACATGGTCCACATTCTGCTATTGGGTTCCAGCTACTCCTGAGCCACTGGAGACAAGGGATGTCCTTTGTAAGCTCCCAGTATAAGCACATACTGAGCAACACTGGACTGACTTGGTTTAGACACACTGGAAATTTGTATTCACTCCAGAATATCATTTTAATTTGCAGGGATTTTGAAACAGAGAGAGGGAGGGATTCTATTTCTATTGCATAAGCTTTCTAAGCAAAGGTTTCCTTCAGGAGTAGAAATAAACACTGCTTTCTCTTACTAGATTGTTGGAATCAGTCTTGGCTGAAATGAAGTCAGAAATGTTTAGGCAGTTTTCTGCATACTTTATGCTGTAATCATATGTGTTACTAAAATATTGAAAATAAATTTGCTTAAAATTCACACAGCATAAACTTTGCTGTTTTCTAGTTGTTAATCCTAGTGTGTACTGATTTCACATGTGTATATGTGTAATATATTTATAAAAAATAGGAGAACATTCATCACTTCAACTAAAACAAGCATACTCTTACTAATCTGTAACTCATGAATGATTAAGTTAATGAAATAATGTATTAAGTGATAAAGCACATTACTGATTACCTGGCTTACTAGTTAGTTGCATATTTAAGCAAACAAATAATTAGATACTTCTGTGGGCATGTTTTTTATGTGTAAAAGATGAGCAAACACAGTCTGATTCATGGAGGTTTGTTGTAATTACTCTTCGTGTTTAAAAGTGAAAGTACAGGAACTATACATTTTTCTGATTTAAAACCTCTGTAGACTGAAGATTGTTTCTGTTGCATGTGTTTTAAGAAAAATTTTTGAAAGAAATTGAAACATTAATAATGTGGCTGTCAGCTATAGAGATTGTTCTATACGCGAAGTGTTCTTTACAAGCCATTCATTTGATTATTTCATTGATTGTCACTAGAAAATGAATGTTTAAAAGTCCGTGGGGTGATTCTGGAAGTTGAGTAAGTGTGTATGCTCTGTATCTGAGGATTGTCTGTGTAAGTTAGCTCAGGTTCACTCCCTGGAGTGGTGGTTTAGTTGGTTTGTATCTTTGCTGAGGAGCCTAGCAGACCAGTAGGGGTCACTCTATGCATTGAATTTAGGAAATGTGTGCGTTATTTTAATTACTTTTTAAATTGTGAGTGCTAGCACATTTGAAAGTCCTAAATCATAGAGAAGAATAGTACTAATTTTTTATTATATTATTTTGCTGTCTTTCAGTTGGGTACAAAACATACATAATAGTTAACACCTCAAACTCACTGCAAAGCATGGATGCATCAGAGACTGAATGTCTAGTGATGCAGTTTTGGAAGGGTCTGATGTTGAGAGTCACAGTATCACAGTATCACCAAGGTTGGAAGAGACCTCGAAGATCATTGAGTCCAACCTGTCTTCACAGCTTGCTGAAAAATTTTAAGTGTGCTGAGAAGAAAGTGGTCCTGGTTGGAGCTGCTTTATTTCCATGGCCTAACACAATAAGAGGCTGGAAAGTCTGGTGAGGCAGCCCAATGGGCCACATTCCATTACACTCAAAAACTCCAAACTCTAAGGCCATTTTAACAAGTCTAGTGGAAAGATACCAAGCATGTTTTTCCTTTTAAAGTACACATGTATTAAATTAAATAGATGGCTGATAATATCCTGCTCTTTTAAGTTGAGTGGTTAGTCTTGCAACTACTTGATAATCAATGTGGTAACCTTGAACCGATATATAAGTCACATCTTTTTCCAGTTTTTCTGTAATGGCATCTCTTCTCCTCCTGCCCTCTGCTAAAATCTGTGTCTTAGGATTTGAATTATTTTCCACATAAGGTTGAAGAAAGATGAAAGGACTTAAGTATTTTAATCCTTTATGAAATGAGTTTAAGTTGAATATGATAACTGAATCTTAAAAAAACAGTGAGATTTGTTGTTTCTAATACTTTCATTACTGAGATTCCTTAATGAGGGATGCATTACACATAATCAGATGGAACTAGCAATGCTGTTTGTCTTGATATCCTTGATGTCTCTTCCACTAGTAGTTGGAAACACTAGTAGTTTCTGTACCTGTGTACCTGTGTTACTATGTACCACAGTTGTGCCTTTAGGACCTCACGTATGGATCTGGAGCCTTTGGATTGAGTATTTTGAAGTATTTTGAAGCCATTGAGAATCTTTAGTGTAAGCAGTCTGTGGAGAAAGCCCTGCTTTCCAGGAAAAACAAAAAACACACCCATACCCCCACAAAAAAACCCCACAACACCAGCAAAACCCCACACCAGCAAAAAACCAACAACAACAAAAAAATCCCCACCCCAGTCTGTTGCCCTAACTGACCTCCACAACCTAGGAGTCTGATTTCTGATTTCAAGCAAGTCTGGTAGTTTGCATCAGAAAATCATGGGGAACCATGAGGAGTCAGGTGAAACTGAAATACAGAGTAAAAGCATATTTGTAATTCTCACAGTCATTGCTTCAGAGGCAGCCTGTAAGAATAAAGTGGTTAATTTCTGTAATACTGATACAACAGTGGGCAGGAGCAGAAAAGGATAACAGCAAGATGGTAAACAGCAGCATTTCATGTTTTTTGTGCCTACTGAGATTTACTTATTTTGATGAGCAGAATCTGAAAACTTGTGCTGATCACTTTTGCACACATTCCAGTCTGACAGCAGGACCAAAGATCTGCACAAGTGTATGTCTTTCTCCCTTTTTTTAGTGAACTGGTTGAAATTCTCGTTATTCTAATTCTTGGTAATTTCTGCATTGTAACAATGTCTTTGTTTCTTTATTTTTTTTTAAATATTGTCTCTTTACTAAGAGCTATATAGCATGGAAGAGAGGAAATGAAGAAACAGGTGGTGTCATATGCTTATCAAAACTGTGTAAGGTTTAACTTGTATTTCCACCTCTTCAGTTGATCATGTAGGAAAGGATCATGCAGTGGCTCAAGTTAATGCTATGTTGCTAACATGGTAGCAATTGAGATTACTTGTTTCAGTTAGGCAACACCGATAATTACCAAAGAATGTACTGCTTAGGATGGCCTATGTGTGATAAATTAGTAGTGATACTTTGGAGATTATAGTGGTGGCGAATGGTGCCACATCCAGCTGGCAGCCAGTCACTAGTGGTGTGCCCCAAGGATCAGTGCTGGGCCCCATGCTCTTTAACATCTTTATTGATGATCTGGATGAGGGCATTGAGTCCATCATCAGTAAATTTGCGGACAACACCAAGCTGGGGGCAGGAGTTGATCTGCTGGAGGGTAGAGAAGCTTTGCAGAGGGACCTCGACAGGCTGGACAGATGGGCAGAATCCAATGGCATGAGATTGAACACATCCAAGTGCCGGGTTCTGCACACTGGCCACAGCAACCCCATGCAGTGCTACAGGCTGGGGTCAGAGTGGCTGGAGAGCAGCCAGGCAGAAAGGGACCTGGGGGTGCTGGTTGATGGTAGGCTGAACGTGAGCCTGCAGTGTGCCCAGGCAGCCAAGTAGGCCAATGGCATCTTGGCCTGGATCAGGAACAGTGTGGCCAGCAGGAGCAGGGAGGTCATTCTGTCCCTGTACACTGCACTGGTTAGGCCACACCTTGAGTCCTGTGTCCAGTTCTGGGCTCCTCAGTTTATTAAGGATGTTGACTTGCTGGAACGTGTCCAGAGAAGGGCAGTGAAGTTGGTGAGGCGTTTGGAACACAAGCCCTATGAGGAAAGGCTGAGGGAGCTGGGGTTGCTTAGCCTGGAGAGGAGGAGACTCAGGGGTGACCTTATTGCTCTCTACAACTACCTGAAGGGAGGTTGTAGACAGGCAGACACTGGTCTCTTCTCCCAGGCAGCCGGTATCAGAACAAGAGGACACAGTCTCAGGCTGCACCAGGTGAGGTTTAGGCTGGATGTTAGGAAGAAGTTCTATACAGGGAGAGTGATTGCCCATTGGAATGGGCTGTTCGTGGAGGTGGTGGAGTCACCTTCATTGGAGGTGTTCAGGAGGAGACTTGATGAGGCACCTGGTGCCATGGTTTAGTTGTTTAGGTGGGTTGGATTGTTTGATGGGTTGGACACGGTGATCCTGAAGGTCTCTTCCAACCTGGTTTATTCTATTGTATTCTATTCTATCGTATTCTTTAGTTGTGAGGTTTTTTAAAGAGAATGTTTGATTAAACCAAGTTAATTTTGCATTATTTACTGTTTAATTGTATTGTTTAAGTTTGTTCTGAGAAAAAAAAAGAAAAAAAAAAAACAAAAAACCCTACCAAATCCCAACCATTCTGAGATAGATTGAAATAGTTTTCCAGGAGGTTTCAGGGGAATGATATGAATTAGGAATATGACAAAATGTCAGTTTAGTGAACTACGATTTCAACGTCAACTTGATGAACAAAGTATTAGGGAGGGGAAAATCCTTTTGCTTCTTCATCTATGGCAGTGTAGATCTTCCCTGGCTATTTTTATTCTTAAATGACAGATGTAGTTGTATACATTTTTTTTTCTTCTCGAACTCATTTTCAGGTGTACTCCACATAAAAAAAAAAAAAATCAAAACTTAATGAAAGTAAAAATCAGTAAAAAAGAAAAACAGTACGTAGGACCAAACAGTAACATAAACGAGAGCTGGTAACAATTGACCCATCTAGACAGGATACAATAGAGTTGCTACATCATACAGTAGTAAATGTACTGGGTCTGGAAGTTACTGCTTGTACAGTGACCTTCTTACAGAACACAAATCAGTCATTTTTCTTAGGAACAGAGTAAGAAGACTGAATCTGGAGGAGGGAGCAAAAAGATATGGAAGTGCACTGCAGAAGTTGTTATAGATCCTCTATGTGGGAGGGAGCCTTTGAGTGATATGCCTTCAATACAAAGATGAGCTCCTACTTGAAGGAGCTCTCTTAAATGATGTCTTTTCTGATGGAAAGATCTGGTTGTTTGGTGCAGTTGTAGGGTCTCATGCTTTCAGATTAAAGATAACTGACAAAGAAGTTACTGAAAGTCAGTAAACATTTTAAGTGTTTATAACTACCTGTATTTGGGATTTTTGGGGGTTTTTGTCTTTCAGGATTTCTTTAAAATATACTAGGTTCTTGGTTTATGGTAAACATAAGAGAGAGCAGCCTGTGGCACTAAAATCTATACATACCCACTAGCAAAGAAAGGTGCCTCTAACACAGTGAATCCAGATACTAGTTTTTCTTTTGACTTTGACTTTAACTCCATTGAGTTTAAATAGGAAAACAGAAAAGTCACTGCTTCAGCCTTGTGTGCCTATCTAGAAAGAAGTGATCATACTGCTACAGGCATGCTTTGAGCAATGACTTGGGCATTTCCCCAGTACATATATCTCTGTCATAAAGAGTCAGTTTCTGTTCTTTTGAAGTCAGATGCGGTGATGTAGGCTTTCTGTGAATTATTCACAGGGAAGAAAAAGTCTACTGTATCTTCTAAAACAGAAATAAATACCTCTGATATATGTTTTCCTGTAATGAAATAAAGGAATGTGTTGGGCCCCATCCTGTTCAACATCTTCATTGATGAAGTGGACAAAGGGATTGAGTCCATCATCCATAAATTTGCAGATGACACCAGGTTGGGAGCAGGTGTTGATCTGTTAAAGGTCTGGGGGGCTCCGCAGAGGACCTTGACAGGCTGGGCAGATAGGCACAGTCCAATGGCATGAGTGTCAGGTTCTACACATTGGCTACAATAACCCCATGCAGCACTACAGGCTGGAGACAGAGTGGCTGGAGAGCAGCCAGGCAGAGAGGGGCCTGGAGGTACTGGTTGACAGTAGGCTGAATATGAGCCAGCAGTGTGCCTAGGTGGCCAAGAAGGCCAATGGTATCCTGGGCTGCATCAGGAATAGTGTGGCCAGCAGGAGCAGGGGGTCATTCTGCCGCTGTACTCAGCACTAGTTAGGCCACACCTCGAGTACTGTGTCCAGTTCTGGGCCCCTCAGTTTAGGAAAGATGTTGACTTGTTGGAACATGTCCAGAGAAGGGCAGCAAAGCTGGTGGGGGGTTTGGAGCACAAGCCCTATGAAGAGCAGCTGGGGGAGCTGGGGTTGCTCAGCCTGGAGAAAAGGAGGCTCAGAGGAGACCTTATTGCTCTCTACAACTACCTGAAGGGAAGTTGTAGGCATGTGGGGGTTGGTCTCTTCTCCCTGACAACCTGTGACAGAACAAGAGGACACAGTCTCAGGCTGCACCAGGTGAGGTTTAGGCTGGATGTTAGGAAGAAGTTCTTACTGGAAAGAGTGATTGCCCATTGGAATGGGCTGCCCAGGGAGGTGGTGGAGTCACCATCACTGGAAGTGTTTAAAATAAGACTGGATGAGGCACTTAGTGCCATGGTTTAGTTGATTAGATGGTATTGGGTGATAGGTTGGACTCGATGATCTCAAAGGTCTTTTCCAACCTGGTTAATTCTGGGTTCTGAATATTAAAATAATGCCTCAAATGTGAATAAATAATTTAGATTGTTGTATGCTGCAGTTAGGATCTGCTTTAGGAAAATACAAGCTGAATCCAAAAGGAACTAAGTAGTAATATTGTCAGATATGAAATTAATTTTATGTTGTCTAAAGACTGAAAAAGTATGTTTATTATAATTTACCTTCAAATTCTGCATGTCATTTATGCATTCATATGTCAGCAGCCTATCATAGCTGCTGTTCAGTTACAGTGGAAGTGTACATATGCCCTCTTGTTTTTCCTGAAAAGGCTCACTCCAGTCTATGTCCAGCAGAATTTGGAAATTATAATAATGAGTAGTGTATCTGGTTTTCAGGGATGGCTCAAAGCAAATTAACTTCACTGAATAAAAACTTATTTCTTGTGCTTTGGATAGATACTTTGCACTTCAAATATGGCAAATAGTGCTAGATCCAGGGTTAATTTAAAAATAGGTTCACTTGGCTTTTTTGGGTTTTTTTTGTAATTGGTTATGAATTGCTTCCATCATCAGTATCAGTGTCAAGGCTTTGAGCCCAGATATTTTTGCATATCAGACAACTGAGATGAAGAGAATTTCCTGTTTTCTGTATAAGCAAAAAAGTACAAGAACCAGACTTGGAAAGGACAAAATGTAATTTGTCTGCAACTTCTTGTCTAAAGATACTCTTGTTGATAATTCTCATTTCTTATGAATAAAAGCTTATTTTTCATCAGAATGCAGAACACTTCTTTGCCTTTGTTTTCGTTGATTAAAAAAAAAGTTGAAAGTAAAATCAGTTTCGTAAATATACATAAAATAGCATCCTATCTATACTATGCATTGTCTGGAGTACTTCCCTTCTCACTAACTTCAAGAAGATTACAGAAAGTTTGCTTCTCAGATATTTGGCGTCACATACATTGAATGAGTGACTGTTTATTTGTCTTCCACTTTCCTCTTAGATCTGTATATATTCAATATGCATGCTTTTGTGTATGTGCAAACACATGCCAACAGCTAACCATAGTGTCTGAGATGACAGTTTCAGTTAGATGTATACTGAGCTAGCTGTGGAAAAATGTTGAAGGTGTATTTGAAAGCCATTTGGTAAGATTATGTCCTTGGTTTCGTTTTTCTGAGTCATTGCAAATACTGCCTTCTGGGCTGAAATATTCCGTCAGAAATAATTAGTATACATTGAAATTCTTCTTAAGTTCCAGAGGTATCTGTCCATCTACTTCTTAGGAAAATGATGGAAAATAAATTCAGTCTTGTAGCTGTTGTATTGCAGTTTTGTTTGGTTTTGTTGGTTTGGGGTTTTTTAGAGCAGAAGTTTTATTTGAGTGGGATTTTATGAGGCTGAGAAAAGTAATCACTCTGTACTTGAAACTTGATTCAAACTTACCCAGATGACCTTTGAAAAACACAGTTTACCACCAGATTTTTTTTCAGCCTGAAAGCAAATTTATGCTAGGATTTTTTGTCAGCAAGTGCATTACAGGAATACTAAGAAAAGAACAAGACACATCTAACAGTTACTCTTTTTGTCTGAAAGAAGTTTCAGTGATACAGCTGAACTGAAAATAGCAAGACTGCTGTCATCTTTTACCTTCATTGTTTATAAGTCATATGTGGGATAGTCCATGTTGTTTCTACTTAGAAATAGCAGATGTAGTACTCTGCTTGTATAAAATATTCTTCGCTTGCACTTCTCTGTTATTTCTGAAGCTTGGATTTCAGTAGTTACAAAGGACTTGGATTTAGTCAACCTCTGGTCTCATGCTGCTTGTCTTAAGAGCTAGGAAATGCCTTCTCTGAGATGTGAGGGGGTTTTGTCTTTCCCCTTGAAATGAAAAGAAAATTTTCTGAGTATCTGAGGTGACCAATAGTTTGTTTTGGATCTGAAAAATGTTATCAGTTATAAATAGTTAACCTGAATGCAAGACTTTGCTTAGAAAGACTGAGCAACAGCTACCCGTTTTGAAGAGTGACATTGGACCATGGACATCATTACTCTTTCTGGATTTTTTATTTGAAGCAAAGAGCTACCACTCCTGTTTCCTGTAAGATATGAAACGGAAAGCAGGTTCATCTGAGGTTTCTGCTGTGCCCGATATACCTCTAGAAGTTTCATGATTTTAAGTTATTCAGGTACTTGTAACATGCTGGCTTTTTTAAATCATTGCATTTCACTTTGTCCTAAAACTACTTTTGAGTTTTCCAGTTAAATTGCTAACACAAACATAGACTCTGTAAGGAATAGTTGTATTCTCTAATTATATCTTTACAGGTTACTCCATGTCTTTCAACTGATACTGTTTTCTACTCAAGGAAATAGTGAGAAGAATGTAATAAAAATAAGAAAATTAATATTTTAGCTGCAGGACAGTTTTTATGGAGAGCCTCTGCCCAAGAACTCTCTAACATTTAAATCAATACAGTTTGAAAGACTCTCATGCAAGTTGCCATAATAACCTCTGAAACAGTAATGATCAGTTATCACATCCATTGGGAAACTGTACCAGTCCCAAGCATAAAAATGGTCATTTAAAATGTCTTTACTAAGCAGCACAGAATTCTGCAGAACTAAATCTCAAGTAGATCTGGCTCCCTAAATGGTAATTCCATCTTTTTTTAAAAGGTCAGCTCAATTAGATTTTGGCAAGATTGAGTCTTCAGTGTCTCTTAGTATATTCATCAGGACACATTGGCTGGTAGTTTGCAATTGCTCATGAGCAAAACAGATTAGTAATACATTGGTACCAGTGCAAATAGATTGTCCTCATCACCACATAGACAAAACACTCATGAGAACCGTGCAATTCTTTAAGCACTAGTGGCATGATATAATGAAGTTGTATTCCATTAGGCACTTGTGTACAAGGGAGCAGAATGTCATCACCTGAGTGTGGCTGTATTTCTGTGATACAACCTCATCTGTTCCATCAACTAGTTTTGCTCTGATCAATAAGCAGTTTTCTGTGGCCTTTCAGTACTGTCAGATGTCATTGAATGATGTAAATACATGTCAGAAACTAGAAACTTGACAGCTCACCTAGACTAAAGAGTGAAGTGTGGGAGAGGGTGTACTGCTGCGATGGACAGAAATGACAGCTAATGTCTGCTGTGTATAAATGATTTGATATTGCTAGAGACAAGATTTTTCATTTTCCATAAGCATGCAACAAAATTACTGTGGCTTTTACAAGTCAAATCGTTCAAAAAGATGAAGAGAGAGAAAAAAAGGCTTTTTATATTACAGGACAGCATACAATGTTTTGAACGGCCCACTTAGAAGTCACCTCTTGTTTTATTCTTGTTTTCTGATACTAAATCTTGGCTTTTACTTGCTTTTAAAATGAAGGAAGGTTGTATAAATATTGAAAATGTTCTCCTAGGCAGCATACAATGGGAATTGTCTATTCATGCTAGCAATCTCTTTCAAAGCATCAGTATTTCACCACAGAATAGAAAACTGAACAGGGGTTTTGGTTGGCTGGGTTTTTTCCAGTTGTGAAGTAGCTTAAAACACCTTTCAATATTGACAGTAGAGGATTGAGGAAGATAGTAGCTATATTCCATAGTAGAGAATTGTAGTTTAAATGTACAGCGTTGTTCTCATTGAGGTTTGGTTGTTGGTTTTTTGTGTTATTATACTTCATGATTCCAATGAGGATCAACTGCCATAGGAGTTAATAGAAAGAGAAGAGAGCTTAGTACAGTTGAGTCTTTCACTTTACTGTATTACAGATTCACCAAATTGTCAGGGTTGGAAGGGGCCTCAAGGATCATCTAGTTCCAACCCCTGTGCCATGGGCAGGGACACTTTCCACTAGATCAGGTTGCCCAGAGCCACATCCAGCCTGGCCTTAGAAACTCCAGGGATGGGGTTTCCACCACCTTCCTGGGCAACCTGTTCCAGTGTCTTACCACCCTTACAGTGAAGAATCTCTTCTTGAAATCTAATCTAAATCTATCCTCTAGCTTGGATACATGGCACCTAGTCCTATCACTGCCTGACACCCTAAAAGTCTCTCACCGACTTTCTTGTAGCCCCCTCAGATATTGGAAGGCCACAATAAGGTCTCCTTGTAGCTTTCTCTTCTCCAAACTGAACAGCCTTAACTCCTTGAGTCTGTCCTCATAGGAGAAGAGCTTCAGCCCTCTGCTGGGGAGGTACTTCTCAGGATGTCAGGTAGTGATAGGACTAGGGGGAACGGAATGAAGCTGGAAATAGGGAGATTCAGGCTGGATGTGAGGAAGAAGTTCTTCACCATGAGAGTGGTGAAGCCATAGAATGGGTTATCCAGGGAGGTGGTTGAGGCCCCGTCCCTGGAGGTGTTTAAGACCGGGCTGGACGAGGCTCTGGCCAGCCTGATCTAGTGTGGGGTGTCCCTGCCCATGGCACAGAGGTTGGAACTAGATGATCCTTGTGGTCCCTTCCAACCCTGACTGATTCTATGATTCTATGATTCTATCATCCTTGTGGCCCTTCTGGACACATTCCAGCACATCCAAGTCCTTCCTTGAATAGGAGCTCCAGAACTGGATGTGGTACTCCATCTGTGGTCTTGTGATAGCAGTGTAGAGGGGGAGAATTGCCTCTTGCAACCTGCTGACCGCACTTCTCTTGAAGCAACTCAGGATACAGTTGGCTTTCTGGGCTGCAAGTGCACACTGGTGGCTCGTATTGAGCTTCTTATCTACCAGCACCCCCAAGTTTTTTCTTAAGGGCTTCTCTCAAGCCAGTTACTGCCCAGTGTATATCAATGTCTGAGATTGCCCCAACCCAGATGCAGGACCCTACACTTAGTCCTGTTGAACCTCATGAGGTTGGCTTGTGCCCACCTCTCCAGCCTGTCAAGGTCCCTCTGGATGGCATCCCTTCCCTCCAGCATGTCAGCTGCACCTCACAGCTTGCTGTCATCAGCAAACCTGCTGAGGGTGCACTCGATGCCTCTGTTCATGTCACCAACAAAGATACTAAACAAGACTGGTCCCAGTACCTATCCCCGAGGGACTCCACTTGTCACTGTCCTCCACTTGGACATGGACCCATTGACAGACACTCTTTGGGTGCAGCCATCAAACAAGTTCTTTATCCACCAAGTGGTCCATCCATCAAACCCATACTGCACCAGCTTGGAGACCAGGACGTGGTGCAGGACAGTGTCAAAGACTTCGCTCAGGTCAGGTAAATGGCTCTCCCCTTGTCTATTGAAGTTGTGACCTTGTCATGGAAGGCCACCAGGTTTGTCAGGCAGGATTTGCCCTTGGTAAAACCATGCTGATTGTACTCAGTCACCTCTTTATTATTCTTCTGCCTCAGCAGTGCCTCCAGGAGGATCTGCTTCATGATCTTACTAGGCGCAGAGATGAGACTGACTGGCCTGTAGTTCAGCCTTGTTTCCCTTTTTGAAAATGTGGCTTATATTTCCCCTTTTCCAGTCAGTGGGGACTTCCTTAGACTGCCATGTCTTTTGGAATATTATGGAGAGCAGTTTAGTGACCTCCTCTGCCAATTCCTTCAGTACCCATGGATATATCCCATTGGGTCCCATGGAACTGTACACTCTCAAGTTCTTCAGATTGTCATTAACCTGATCTTCACTTACAATGGGCAGTTTCATCTTCCAGTCCCTGCCATTATCTTCTGTGATTTTTGGAGTGTGGATGGGGCCCTTGCCAGTAAAGACTGAGGTAAAGAAGTTGTTGAGAACCTCAGACTTCTCCACATCACTTTGTCACCAGTTGTCCCGTTTCCTTTCTGAGGAGGCCCACGCCTTCCTTAGTCTTCTTTTGCCATTAATGTACTTACAGAAACTTTTGTGATTCCCCCTGATCTCCCAGATAGATTTTATTTTAACTGAGTTTTAGCTTTTCTAAGCAGGTCTCTTGCTGCTTGGACAGCTTCCTATGTGCCCCCAGTCTAGCTGTCCTTTCTTCCACTCCTTGTACAGGTTTTTTTATGTGTGTCTTAGAGCTCCTTGCTCATCCAAGCAGGTCTCCTAACATTCTTTTCTGCCTTTCTCTTTGTGGGTATGCTTTGGTCCTGGCCACAGAGAAGGTGATCCTTGAATATCAGCTGTCCTGGGCCCCTCTTCCCTGTAGGGCTTTGTCCCACAGTACTTTGGCCAGGAGATCCCTGAAGCAATCAAGGTCTGCATGCCTGAAGTCCAGGGTCTCAAGCTTGAAATACATACTCCTAGATGCCCTTAGGATCTTAAATGCCAGCACATTGTGGTCACTGCAGTCAAGGCTGTCCTCGAGCCTCATATTGGTCGCCAGACCTTCCCTATTGGTGAGAACTAGGTCTAGAATAGCACCTTTTCTTGTTAGTTGCTGCACCATTTGGAGGAGGAAATTGTCATCTATCTAATCCAGGAACATAATGGATAGCTGGTGCCCTGCTGTATTGTCCCTCCAGCAGATGTCAGAGTGATTGAAATTGCCCTCGTCTGCTTGGTTCTCCTGGTTGGGCGGCCTGTACCAGACCCCTATGTAACATTACCTTCCACTATCTTCCCTTTAATCTTCACCCATAGGCTCTCAACCATCTCATCATCCTTTCCCAGGTGGAGGTCCACAGATTCCAGCTGGTCACTGATACAGAGAGCAACACCTCCTCCTCTCCTACCTTGCCTGTCCTTCCTGAAGAGCTTGTACCCATCGATCCCTACATTCCAGTCATGGGACTCATCCCACCAAGTTTCAGTAACAGCCACTATGACACAGCATCCTGGCAGCCCAGTGGCCCTTAATTCATCCTGTTTATTGCCCAAGCCGTGTGAGTTTGCATAGAGGCACTTAGCTGTGCTGGCGGTGCCACCCTCTTAGGCAAATCCCCCTAGATTCCCATGGGGTGTCTGGGTGCATTGTCCCTTGATTACATGTTTTACGCTGTGAAGCAGACTCTTGTTCCAACTTTGTCATAAAAAGTTTAAAACATGAGGCTGCAGTTTTCTGGGGGAGAGGAAATTTCTGTAATGGATGGCTGGTGCCAAGTAAAAGTTTAAGCTACTTGAACAGGAACATCATGTTTGGCTATTTGTCTTGAGGGTCGAGTTATACAATAGAATACAATAGAATAAACTACGTTGGAAGAGACCTTCAAGATCACCGTGTCCAACCCATCAACCAATCCAACCCACCTAAACAGCTAAACCATGGCACCAGGTGCCTCATCAAGTCTCCTCCTGAACACCTCCAATGAAGGTGACTCCACCACCTCCACGAACAGCCCATTCCAATGGGCAATCACTCTCCCTGTATAGAACTTCTTCCTAACATCCAGCCTAAACCTCACCTGGTGCAGCCTGAGACTGTGTCCTCTTGTTCTGGTACTGGCTGCCTGGGAGAAGAGACCAGCCTCTGCCTGTCTACAACCTCCCTTCAGGTAGTTGTAGAGAGCAATAAGGTCACCCCTGAGTCTCCTCCTCTCCAGGCTAAGCAACCCCAGCTCCCTCAGCCTTTCCTCATAGGGCTTGTGTTCCAAACGCCTCACCAACTTCGTTGCCCTTCTCTGGACACGTTCCAGCAAGTCAACATCCTTAATAAACTGAGGAGCCCAGAACTGGACACAGTACTCAAGGTGCAGCCTAACCAGTGCAGTGTACAGGGGCAGAATGACCTCCCTGCTCCTGCTGGCCACACTGTTCCTGATCCAGGCCAAGATGCTATTGGCCCTCTTGGCTGCCTGGGCACACTGCAGGCTCACGTTCAGCCTACAATCAACCAGTACCCCCAGGTCCCTTTCTGCCTGGCCGCTCTCCAGCCACTCTGACCCTAGCCTGTAGCACTGCATGGGGTTGCTGTGGCCAGTGTGTAGAACCCGGCACTTGGATGTGTTCAATCTCATGCCGTTGGATTCTGCCCATCTGTCCAGCCTGTCGAGGTCCCTCTGCAAAGCCTCTCTACCCTCCAGCAGATCAACTCCTGCCCCCAGCTTGGTGTCATCCGCAAATTTACTGATGATGGACTCAATGCCCTCATCCAGATCATCAATAAAGATGTTAAAGAGCATGGGGCCCAGCACTGATCCTTGTGGCACACCACTAGTGACTGGCTGCCAGCTGGATGTGGCACCATTCACCCCCACTCTCTGGGCTCGGCCCTCCAGCCAGTTCCTAACCCAACGCAGTGTGCTCCTGTCCAAGCCATGGGCTGATAGCTTGGCCAGGAGTTTGATCCTTCTGATTCAGCTTAGACATTTTTACCATGTTTGCCAGCACATAATATGAAGGAAAAAGTAAAAGTTGTAATTTTGAAGAAAAAGTAAATGCATTAGTAAAATAACTATATTTCTTTAAAAAAATCCATGGGTTTAGTATTCTAAAGTAACACCTGCATGTATTGAGAGATCTGTACTCTTGCCTACTTGTAATAGTAGTCTCACTGCTACCTTGTTGTCCCCCACTCTATTCTCTTAGCCACTGATGAAAATACTGAAAAAATGTGTTTGTGTTGTGATGTGTCTATGTGTTTACAGGTGTGTAATGAAGCTACCTATCTGTCCTATCCAGCTGAGTCTTCACTATCTTAATAATATTGTAATGCTTTAGTGCTCTCATCCATTACACTGAAGTGTAATTTGCGTGATAACAAGCTCCAGGACCTTCAGATTCAGTACTGTGCTTCTGCTGCGGTGGGCTTTGGCCATGTGCCTTGTGGCCAGTGCTGATGGACTGAAAATTTAATCCTCACTAGTCACTCACCATACTGCCCATATGTGCCGGGATGATGTGCCAGGATGACATGCCAGGACATGCTAGATGAAAGGTCTCATCTCAGAGCAGAAGTTGTGATTCTCACTGTTTTCGAGACTCCTCAGCTTGGTCTCTGAAGTTACTGTCACTTCTGCATCTCTAATGGGTTTTCCTCTGGACTTTCAACCAATACTTGACCTGAGCTGGAAAACAGACCAGGTTTCTTGAGAGTGGCATGAATCTCGGTTAAGAATAGCCAAGCAAATTAAATTTATTCCCTATTCTAATTGGCATCAGATTTTTACCTCCACCTTTCTTTCCTGTGGTTAATTATTTGGTGTGACTTGCCTTTGTGTCATATGCAAAGAATGGCTAGATGTTTATCTGCCATTACACATTTGTCATGAGTACCATGGAAAGTAAGGTAGGTAATGCTAAGTCGTTAATTTATGCTGTGACAGCATACTCAAATTAATTTGCTGCTTATGATGAAGTATTGTGATGAGAGGCTTCCAGAGAGCTATGAATAGGTTGATGTTTATTTTAAATGAGAAAATTATTTTGAGTTGATTTCTATTTTGATTTATGAACTCATCCAGAGCTACTATTGTTACAGATGAGACATACTGTCACTCTTTCTGATATGTAAAACAACCAAAATTATTTTACAGCAGTGTTAGGGTGTGTAGAACAATGGTTGCAAAACCAGAATGGGGTCAAGGTATAGCTGTTAAGCAGGACTTTTGTTGCTGATTTCATTGTAGCCAGGATGTTACCGCTTTGGGGGTTTTTTTGAGGGGTTGGGGGAAGGAAGGAAGATGACTGAACTATAAGGTAGAGGAAACTACTACACACCTGGAAAATATTCTCTCTGCAGACTTGTGTTTCTGGATTGAATTTATCTTAGGAATTGTTACCAAAATTCTCTAGAAGCTAGCAAGAAGCCCCTCCTGCAGCTTAGTGTTTTCTTGTGCTTTATTATACTTAGTTTTCAAACAATCTACTACCACTTCTTTTTCTGTACAGTCATCTTAATTTTACTTTAAGTACTTGGTTGCTAATACTGGCAAGTGAGATTAGCTATGTTATAGTCCAGTATAATCCCCAGAATACATTGAAAATCACCAAATGAAGCTAACATTCTACTTTCCATTTTTCACAATCCCACTATTGAAATTATAATGTTTAAAATTTGTTCTAGAGCTATTTCTGCAACAGTTCTGAAATAGAATTGCAATCCTAATACACTTCACAGTGGTATAAAGATTAAAACTCATTTGTGGTAACAGGGAGATATGTGGTTGCCCCAAATATATACTGATCACAGCAGTTTTCCATACCATTCTCTTTTTTCTCTGTGTGAACAGTATATATTAAGATAAACAGCCAAATTTGTTGGGTTTTTGTTGTTGTTATTGTTTTTTATTATTATTATTTACAGGTTTTGCAGTGTTTCTGTCACTTCAACTTCTTGATCCTTATTAAGACTTCAGAGATACAAACCAGTAGCTCAGTAATTGCTTTCTTGAATCTGCCTTTAATAATTACATTTAGTAAAGCTGTATCGAAAATTAGGAAGGCAGAGACTAATGGAAAACTAGATTTTTCACTGAATTAGAAAGCAAGACAATCCATATATTGACAACATTTCAAGTTGAAACAGATCAGGAAAACTGTTTTGGACTGTCTGTGCAAAGAGGCAAACACAGGCCTGATGTGCAGTGGCATCTGCATTTTATACAGGCAGAGAAACTATAAGAGATTTCATGTAAATAGGTGTCTTGAGAGGGGACAGTACAAATCTGATTTGGAAGCAAGTCACTTGAGGTTTTTTTCAGTCAGAGAACCTCTTTTTCTTCGCATTCACAGAAAGTCAAGAAAGTACAACTTTTCACTGAATAAAATACCTTGAAATGGAAGGTGAGGGAAAGAGGAAGCAGGTTTTAAGTTCTTATTTTACACTGCATCATAATCTTTAGAAGAATGTTTGCAGAGTTTGGCATGACAACACTGTGAGCCATCTTATATGCAGGGGCTGAGGAAAGAAGGTATCAGGTCATTGTACAGATATCAATGGGACTTTTCACCAGAACAATTTGAGGCATTTGAATTCCCTTTTAAGATCAAATGAAAACATTAAACTATTTTGGATTTCTATTCCTGGTATGTTGAATATTTTAAATACCTCTTGCTAAAAATAGGTTAGCTATTTGGGTGGTGGGGGGGTTGTTAGGTTGGTTGGTTTGGGGGTTTGGGCTTTGTTTGTTCATTTCTTTTTTATTCACTAAGAACAATGTGTTCATGGTACTTTAGGTTTATTTTTTTTTAAAACCAAAGACCTTTTAAATGTATACTCATCTTGCAGTGTAAATAGATCATCTTGCAGTTATGTATTGTTAGTTGGGTACAAAAGTTTGTGCTTACAAGACTTCCATTTTTAAACAGTTTCAATTAGTGCACTGTCTCCATGTTTTTTTCCATTTTCGTGCAATAACTGACTTATTTTGTGATAAATATCATTCGGGTATCTTTGTGTCTTCTGTAGTCTTTTGAGATTGGGCTCTGATTTAGTGACCTGATAAATAGCCCTGTGCCTATCTTCAGTGTTTTTGGAGACCCTTACTTTTACCCAGCAGTACATTCCCACTTGCATGCTACACTTCTAATAATAGCTTGTTTTGGCTGCATAATGCTTTCTTTTGCTGCTTTTTATGACATACCCACAGAACTGGGAATGTGTCTTACCTGACTCTTTGTGAGATTTGGGTCACTGTACATCAGTAGAGCATAGATCCTGTGATTTCATGTCACTGTGTGATTTCATGCCACTGTGGACCAATTTCACTAAATATGGAAGAAGAGAGCTTTGCTTATATAAATTTATACCCTTTATTGATATTCATTTTACTGTAAATTTTGCATTTTCAATATGTTTCATTGAACATAGGTTGATAGCTTGGGAGTTACTGAGCATAGAAAAGCATTGATCTTCTCTTACAAAAGCCTTCATGTTAAATCCAAATCTCATAAAATAGAATTTAAATAGTAACTTTTGTTGTGTTATATACTTGTATTAATCACTATATAGTCTTTAAGTGTGTAATGAATATATGTTGGTAATCTGATAAACTTCATTAATTATTTTCATGAGATATGGAGAGTACCAGTTTCTGGTTAGCTTTTGGACTGTTGTTGAGGCAGTTTGCTGTACTGTTTGGTGTCAACAACAAAGACAGCGCTATTAAATCACAATCAATCTGAGAAATTCTACTTTTGTTTGTAAAGCCCATAAAAGCTAGTATTATCCATGTTTGGAATGGAAATAAGGAATGCATGAGAGAGAACCAGCAGGGTAACAGGAAAGACAGAACCACAAATGTGGAGGCATACTCGAGATTCCCTCTTGGCTCTCTGCAAGTCCCCTTCGAGCAAACCAGCATTGTTTGTAATTTAGGAATGATTTTGTCAATTTTGAATAAATTGCTGTCTGATTTTCAGACTCACTTTCAGACATGACTGTTTGTTGTTTTTTTTTCTGTACCTGGCATGAGAGACAAAAGAGAAGAGAAAGATCATTAAGCTATTCTTGGGAAACAGATCTTGTGAAGTGCAGCTGAAGGAACTGGGGCTGGTTAGTTTGGAAAAAAAGGAGTCTGAGCAAAGACCTCATAATTTTCTACAGCTATGTGAAAGGACATGGTGGAGGGGTTGGTACTGGTCTCTTCTCACAGATAATTAGCGATAGAACAAGAGGGAGTGGCCTCAAACTGTGACTGGGTGGGATTAGCCTCGAAATAAGGAAAAATCTTTTCACAGAAAGAGTCGTCAAGCATTGAGACGAACTGACTGGGGAGGTCCCTGAGTCAGCAACGCTGGATGTGTTTAAAGGTCATTTAGATGTGCTGCTTGGAGATATGGTTTAGGGGTCAACTTTGTAGAGTAGGGTTATTGTTTGGACTTGATGATCCCAAGGGTCTTTTCCAACCTGAATGTTTCTATGATTCTGTGATTCTGTAATGGGATTATCTATTGTGGTGGAGTAGGAAGGTTCCCCCACACACACAAAAGAATTCCACAGCTAACTCAGCCGGAGAAGCAGATGAAAGCTGTATTTTACAAGCAGATATGGAATGCAATGAATATGTACAAAAATATACAATATTTACAATATATATACAGAAATATACAGCAAAGTATGTAATACAGGAAACCTTTCCCCAACCCCCCTGCGGCCAGGGGGGTTCGGCCTGCCGCTCCCTTCTCCCTCCCTACCTCCCCTTTTTCCCAAAAGGGTTATAGAGAAAGAGAAAGGAAGGTAATTAAAAGGGTGAAAACTTGTTAAAGCTCAAAGCGGATGCAAAAGTTAGTTTTCTCTTATCTGGTTAGCAAGAATCGTAGAGAGAAACGAGCCAGCTCACAGCACAGGGGGAAGAAGAAGACGACTGACTGACTCCCCCAACTGAAAGACTAAACAAAAAATCTACAGCCGGGTCCCACCAATGAAATTGGATTAGCATATCTCTTGTTTTCATTCTAATATCAAAATATTCGCCCAGAGTGTTCAGAAAGTGTCTCTTTCTTAAAGGCACAGCCTAAACCGGTCACATCTATCATGTCCCATCTCACCCATCTTCTTCAAAATATTTCAACAGGATCTTCACAGAAACAAGAGGTTCAGGATGTCATTTAGTAAATCAGAATAAATTTAACTTCTCAAGGTAATTACTTCACAAATCTGAAGGGTAAACTGCTGCTCAGTAACACAAAACTGTACAAATTTATGACAGGAAGTCATGAATGTAAACCTGGATCTTCTAACTGTCTTCCAAAAAACAAGCATGGCAAATAAAACAAATTGGTTTGTCTTTTTACTTTTCCATTCTGACTTGGAAGGAGCTTTCATAGGATCATAGAGTGATTTAGGTTGGCAGGGGCCCATAGAGGTCCAGGCACCCCCCACCCCACCCTTGTTCAAAGCAGGGCCAACATAGATCATATTGCACAGGGTCTTGTCCTATCATGTTTTGACATTCTACACTAACTCTCTGGGCCCCGGCACCAGTGTTTATCTAATGTAGACTTTATAATGAAACTATTAAATAGACCAGATTTGGCACTAGACCTGGTGATAGTTTTATTTTTCTACAAAAATTGAGTGAGCTTTACATGCAGTAGTTTTCCATTAGCTCTTTTTGAAAGAAAAAAAAAAAAAAAAAAAAAAAAAAGAGAAGGAGATTTGATAGAAGATGATGTTTTCAGTGCAAAGAAAGATCCAGGAATAGTATTACGCATTTTACAGTATTTATTTCTGATGGGTAGAATTTTGCAAGCTGTTTGTTTTGCAGACTGATGTGATGACATACTAGGGGAAGACTTTTTTTTGAAACTGAGCATATTGGGTAATGTGTACATAAAGAAAAAACTGCACAAAAGCATACAAGTCCTAGCATTATTTTTTTTTCTGAAATTATTTTGTTTAGCTGTTATCTTCTCACTGCTAACTACAGTGATGCTTCATATGTTCCTGCGAGACCATTACAAATCCTATCAGACTTTACTACCAGAAATATTACGTATGCGTGTAGGGCATTACAATTTCATGTATAATTGATGGTCAGCATGTTGCAAACTAATGTGTAATATAGGAACAAGAAAACATCACTCTTTTAACATTCTATCAGCTTTTTACCTACAGATTTTAATGAATTATTTCCTCTCTTTTCTATGGTATTAAGGAATAATTAGAGGAGTTTGTTCTTCTTAAAAATCCTCCACTGGTTTCATTCGGTATGTGTTAGTAATTGCAGTGATTAGGACGTTTTGAGGGAAAATGTCTTTTTTACTTCTATGTATTTTAAGAATACCTGAAGTATGAAGAGTAATTTTTCATTTACATATTGTCAACCTATGCCAAAACCTCTGGCTGGTGCAAAATCCGCAGTAGTTCATGGTTTTGCAGGTTAATGTCTTTTTTGAGGCTTCTCCCATGAAGCAGAGGAGGAAAGAGATATTTTTCACTGAGAGTCTCTTTCCTCAGGTAGAAAAATCAATACTGCATTCTGTGGAATATCTCTCCTATTTCCTCCTTCACCTCTTTAATATACCCTGGAAGGAGGAATTGAGAAATGTTGGTTCTGTGTGTAGAACAACTGTGGTCCCTGCAGCAGTACAACTTCTCATGTTAAATCAGCTAGGTGCTAGCACTGACAGTGTGTGGAGGAGCTGACTTCAGAAGATATTTGAACTTGTGTGTGCACTTGCCAGTTTTGGTTTTGGTGTGTTTTTTGTTGTTGTTGGGTGTTGTGTTGGGTTTTGCCCTTTTTTGGTGGGGGGTGTTTGTTGTTGGGTTTTGTTTGTTGGTTGGTTGATTTTTTTGTTACTGCATCATGCCCAAGAGGGATACTCAAAGTAGGTTTTTCTAAGAAAAAGCATAAAATAAGTTGTTCAGCATTGCGGAAATACTTGGATTTTAGATCTGAAGTTTCCAGAGTGATCTGATGTTACCATTTGCCTTAATCTCAAGGCCATACTTTCTGTACATATGGTCTTCCAGCCTTCTTGAAAGTTTTTTTTGTTCTTATATGCAAAGAGCTGCTAAGGACATTGCTGTTTATTGATTTGTTTCCACACCACTGTCCATATTGCATGCTAAGCTAAGTGTGCACTCAATGGGGAAAACACTGACCACTGCAAGTAAGTAGGTGCATGTACTCTGGGTCACCTTGTATGAAAATACTAAATGACACTATAATTACTTAATTCACAATGCTTGTTTCTGAGTGGTTTCTCTATTTTCTGCTTGTTACTCCTTAGCAGGCAACTAGGAATAAAAGGATAGGAATATATCATTTAGATTAGATACTACCCCAGACATATAACTGGTGGATGTAGAGCTTTTAGGTCCCTAGTGTAGATCTCTGCACTAAAAGGCACTAGACTTTTTGTCATCTAGCTACCCCACCTGCAGCAGAGGGAGGGAGAAGGATACTGTGCATCACCAGTGGGTTTTTGCAGCAAGCACATGCCATGGCATGCATTTCTGATTCATACACAATGAAAACAAGTGTGCCCTCCATGGTTACAGCAGCCAGAGTGCTTCAGATTAAAAAGCCCTTCTGCTCTTCCTTAGCCTGCTTATTTTGCTGATAATGCATTATGTTTTTTTCAGGTGTTGTTCCCCTGTACCATAATGTAGATTCCTGTCCATCATATCTTTCTCAGAGAAAACTTAAAATGTCCTGTAATGGTTTTGTTTGTTTGTTTGTTGTTATTGTTGCTTTTCTCCCTAACATCATAGCAGCTCCTAACTGTAGAAAGGTATTCTGTAGACCTGAAATTTACCCTGACTTTGTGGAGATGCTGTAAGATTTCAGTTGGTACAGATATACTGTTAGAATAGAGCATCAGAAGTGCTGATGCCATTAGAAAACTGCATTATGCATATACTTTGTGCAAAGTTCTGTTAGGAGTTGAGCTTTTTGCCAGGAGTTTATGGGCTAGCCAAATTTGACTGCCATCTGACTTCCTGGTTTTCTTGTTCACATCTTAGGGGAATTTGTATGGTTTGGATTGGTTTAGATTGGATTTTGGGTGCTTGATTAGTTTTTTTGGCATGGGTAAAATAAAATATATTTGTCTTCAAATGTGTGTTTGAACTGTCTGAGCTGTAACTTTCTAAAAATATTTTCTATCTGAATCACCTACCTGTTATGGAAAATCTAAGCTCAAAGATTAAAAGTTGGCAAAACTGTAAGTAACTGAGAATAGCCTTGTAATTGAAAATATTAGATTATTTTAATTACTCCCAGCACTGCTATTAACTCCTGTAATATATTTTATTAAATTAACTCCATCTTGGGTGCTCTTCAAATGTTACTGAGATGTTAATTAAAAATAGGAGTAGTGTGTGGGTGAGCTGCCGCATAAAATAGGCTGCTGAAGAATCAGCTCAGTCAAAGTGGATGTCCCTTCCATAGGCCTTCAGATTTCTTACCTGTTAAAACCGTATGTGGGTAAAAGAAAAAGTAAGTAGGGACAGAGGCTGTACAGAAAGATAAGCAGTTACTTGCTGAGGCAGTTGCAGGTAAGGTGGCACCTTAGGATAAGGTAAGTGGCATTTTCTTTGCTCTGTAAATAAAGAAGTAGGACTCAACTGTAAATACAGTTACGAATCAACTTATGTTGCAACTAAAAACCTTAATGTAAACTAAACAAAGTTTACATTCCTTCTACAAGGTGGCACTGGAAACTCACAGTAATATAGTTGTTGTAACAAAACAAAAAAAAACTACTTGGAGAAGTTATTTATGGCAGTGTTTTGTGAGAATAAAGTTTTTTCTGTTCAGTACTGAAGGTGAAGAACCAGGAAGATGCCAGCATTGCATGAAGTTTGCATGGGAGAGTAAAGTGTTCGCTAGGTTCATAATAAGGCAGAGAGAAAATTTGAAACCTCAGAGCAGCAAAGGCAGTCATAGATCTGACAGCACCACATTGTATCTGTTATGACTTCTTATTGTTATTTTTTTTCTTCATAGTACCCTTGAATTTGGTTGAATTTAGGTGATTAAGACTGTATTTAAACAAGGGACTTGATTGGTATCTGTGGGTGATGAACACCTAGACTTGTTATACATCCAGGAATTGGGGCATGAAATGTACTCAAATTTCAGGTAAAAATTAGTATATCAATATTGGTTCCTCATAATGCTGTGTTTAGAAATCTTTCACTGCTGAAGTATTCAAGCCAAGTTAATTCTTTAGTAGTCTGTGCTTGGCTATGTCTCGAAGTTTTTTTCTTCTTTAAGGAAAAGACAGTCACAGAGTTTTAGACCAGTGAATTGTACTTGTTGACTATGGGCTTCTAGTTAACATTTTATGAGAGTGGCACATTATTATCTTCAGTTCAAGCAACACTCAGCAATTAAACATTTAGCACAAATTTCAGTCATCCATTATCTGTCACTTTGTTTGTAGTATGCATGCTTTTATTTCCACATTTCCAGCATCAGATGCAATTTATAACTTATTTTAAATCTTACTGAAATATGTTGAATACTTCATACTTTATCTGGCTGAATACATGTGCAGGCATGTAATTACTCAATGCTTGCCTCACTATCTTACAAATGATTGAGAGGCCAGCTGCAAATTAACATAATTCTCACTGAATCAATGCTCATTGTCTTTGAAATGATAAATATTTAATTGTGCAACTGGTGCTCCCTGATAGGTTATTCAATCTTGTATTACAAAATTGCTAATAGGATAGTCTAATTACATATATTATACTGGGTATCGGTTTGTAGTAGGATTTCTACTGCCTTTGAACTGATACCATATGTTGACATAATTGCACTGGATGTAGTCTCCATAAGCAGTTTAAATGTTGCCTTTTCTCAGAGATAGGGTTTTGAGTCAAATTCTGTGCTGTCTTAGCTCTTCCACTAATGCCAGTACAGTTGTGCTTGAAGTGTCTGTGATTCAGCTGCTTGCTGTGTTTTATATTACAATTTATGAGGAAATCAAGTGAGGAAATACTTTTCTCTCTTTCTTACATTCTCCCCTTGTGTTCAAGTCAAATCTAAACTGTGTATTGCTCTTGGACTTCATTCTCACCCTTTTGTGGGACATCTACATCTGGCTGACTACAGTTTCTGCAGACATACCAGGATAGAGCTAGGCTGGCAGCCTTGGCACTGAACTTTATCCAGATTTTGCCATGAGTTTTGCTGCTTGTGCTGCTCACACTGCTCCTACTGTTATGCTGTCAGCAGTACCTGAACTGGTTTAAATCTGGTTCAGGAATATCTGTGTTTACTGTGGCCAAGCCAGCTACAGCGCAAACACTCTGTTGGTCACAGCATTCAATATTTTGTTGGTTCAGGGCACTGTTTGTAATAGCTTCGGTTGCATTTCCTTCGGAAGTTGGGCAGAGTTTGTTGCTTCCATTCTCTCTGCCTTCCTTGCACATGAAGAACTATCTGGTTTTCTGCAGTTGGATGTATCAATAATTACATCCTGCTAACATGTTTCAGGGCTTCTCTCTGTCACAGCACTCTCAGTCCATTTCTTTTCAGTACTGAAGGTGAACAACCAGAAAAATGCTAGCATTGCATGAAGTTTGCATGGAGAGTAAAGTGTTCACTAAGTTCATAATAAAGCTAAAAGAAAATTTGAAACCTCAGAGCAAGGAAGGCAGTCATATATCTGACAGCACCACACTGTATCTGTTATGACTTCTTATTGATCTTATTTCTTCATCCCCCTTTGAGTTACCATTCAAAAGAGATTAATTGGCAAGGGAAACCATTGGTGAGCAGGATGGTGTTCTGTGATAGATGGATGGGATGACTTTTCAGAAACAAGCACTGATGTTTGAAATAATGCTGTCAACTGCATATAAGAATAACACAGATGGCACGCAATGGTGGAGGTAATTAAGTTTCCAGTTTGGAAGGCAGACCAATGCTAATTTAGTGACAGTTTGGATGAGTTGACTCCTTTAAAGAAAGTCCCTGAAAATATTGTGTATTTCCTAACTGCTCAGCTTTGTTACTATTAGCACAGCATCTGAATCCTCTGTTTCATGGCTGATGACAAGCTAATCCCAGTATCTAAATGTCATGTGTGAAGAATCTTTGCTAAGATGCACAGACATTTAGAAAAGTAACCTTGTTGGACTGCTTTGACAACTTTGCTGCTCTTCAAAAAAACTATGTGGACAAACTGCTTGGGTTGACAGCTAAAGAGGATCAGAACCTTCTCAGATGTGTTATTGTAGAGACCCTAGTAAGAAAAAATGCAAGGTGGATATACAATATTTCTTTCCCCTGGTATTTACTCATCTGATTTTACCAGCTTGTGTATTTTGTAACTTGACTAAATACTACTGTATTTCATGCTCATATATGTTTAATTAGTCACTAGCAGAGGAAAAGGCTCAATTCACATAGCATGGTAGACATACAATGGAATATAAGACAGTACAAAGCCAGCTCCTTTCAAGTGTAATGCTTATCACCCTGCTGTATGCTTTTTAAGTGTGTTCTTTGACACTATTTGGCATTTTTGTTTGTAACAAAACATCTGTGCTTTGGAGTTCTCAGTTGGCCCAAGTGTTCTCCAGACAGCTAATACAAGAGCAAACAAAATCTCTGGGAAAACCTTTGTCCTGTGTCTAGCTTTTCACAAAATTATTATTTGTTGCAGCTAGGTGTCCGCAGTATGGAGGCACTTTAATTGTGGTTATGAGTTGCATCCTGCCTTGGGAAGTGAGACAACTCTTTATAGACTTTCCAAAGGATTTTGTGACAAAATACAAGAGTGTGTATATATTTTTTTGTATATATAGATTCAGATTTCATCAAACTTGGAATTCCTTTGTGTCACATAAATGTACTTTTTCCATCAGTTTTTTGTGTTTGTGTTTTGTTTTGTTGTTTGTGGCTTTTTTGGGGGGGTTCAATATTCAAGTTTTTCACCCCAAAGTACTGTTTCTACTGGAAAGTTTTTCTTTTCTTTGAAAAGGCTCATACCTGTTCTAGTAGTAGAAAACTTCCCATATGAGACATTGAGATGATCCAGATGGACAAGTAGAGTAGAGCAAGCTAATGTTTTGTCTGTGTAATTGTTGGCATTAGCGTGTGTTAGGAACTCTTTCCTTTTTCAGTAAAAAATGAACTCATTTTTCTTTAATTTTATTTCTAAGAAGGTTAGCCAAATACTTGACTACAGTGACAAAGAGATATAAAAAGGGTATCATCTGTGTAACCAAAAGCTAGTCAGATCTTGTAGCTTCTTGGTTTGGTTACAAATTGGATTTCCATAGTCAGTGTTTTGCTGGCAAGGGAGAGGTTTTTAGCTTGAAAAGCCAAGTAAGTTATTTTTCAGGAAATGACAGAGTAGTTCCTGTGGGATTTTATGAACCATGTGTTTGAAAAAGATTGGTTTAGAAAGAGTTGAAAAAATCAGAAAACTACTTACTCTTATATATCAGCTACTCTTTCATTCAACAGTGACAGCTCTGTGGAAGCCTCCCTCGAGCTTCCCATGTTGTAGGAATTACAAAACTGTCTGACTTGGTTTCAGCATAAATGGTTTTACTAGCTTTTGCTCTAAAATCAAAGAAATAGGACATACACTGTTCAAAGGCAATTTCCAGAGAATACCCCCAAATCCTGTGCATGCCTTTTGTATGTAATTCCTCCCCAAACTGTGGCATTTTATAAGTGGAGGAGGCCCATTCTGGGGAGAAAGAAAAAACAACCAACCAAACAAAACAAAACAAAACCAAAACAAACAAAAAAACCACCAACCAAAACAGCGTAGCTTACTAAAAGGTTCTCAAAAAGACATTAGTCTGGTTTAGGCAGATACTGGTACCAGTAACACTTGTGTTAGTTTAGAGACAGCTTTTTCAGCAAAAAAATTAATAAGGAGGCCTTTAAATTAGAAGTCAGATTAATAAGAGCACATGCTTCTGATTGTTCCTAGGTAGACATCTCTTTTTTTTTTTTTTAAGTAATGAAAGTCTATATTGCAGTAACATGAGATTTAACTGAAGGAGTCAGTGAAACAACATGCTTATCCCCTCAGTGGGTTTATGTCAAAGTAGAAAATCTATTTATGTAACCAAAACAGTAAGGCTGCTTCTCCAGGCCGAGAGGGGTCAGGTAACTGCTTCACAAAGGCTGGAGCTGTTGGGAATGCTCTCTGGAAATCCTGCAGTGAATGTTTCACTTCACTGACATAGCCTTTCTCCTTCACAGACTCTGGACAAAGCAATGTCATAATTTCATAAAGTCAAGCCTTGATTTCCTTCATTAGTTAAACTGTGTGTTTTTTTCTTAGGCCGTAACTTAATATTATACATTATGATGGGGACTAAGTGAAACAGCCTGATTCCATATAATACACATGACAGTGCTTGGGGTGAAGGAAAGGGGCTGTTTGTGGTTGCAGCCCAACTTTTGACCTAACTCTAGATAAGATAAGCACATCTCATGATGGATAATGCAGTGGATCTGAATCCCTTTGGGGCCCTTCAGCACAAGTGCAACAATTGTGTTGAGTAAAGCTATACAATGATGGCACAACAAGCAGTCACCCTGGTAAGCCCAGAGGTGAAGATAGCTGTGGGCCCATTGTCTGCCTGTGAGGACCAGTGCCCCAGACATCACCACTGGCTGAGCTGCAGCTCCTACTTTCTGTCTGTTCTCATGTCAATCAGGAAAAATGGTTCTGCAAGTGTGAGGACTGCTGTTAGGAAGGAGGTATAACTCTCAGCTCTGACCCTGTTAATTTCACACACCACCTTGCCCTGCCCCCAATGCTGATTATTCTAATTTTCTGATAGCTAATCTTCTGCTTCTTTTCTGTTACTGCCTGTTTTTACTGCTACTTTTCTGTTACTTCTGTTACTACATCTTTCTGCCACAGTCATTCCTTCTTAGGACCCCTCTAAAATCAAATGGAGCAAACTGAGCCCTTGAGAGCTGTTCTTTCTTTTTTGTGCTTCAACTTGTTTCTCAATTCTGCATCAGGAAAGAAACCATTTCCTTATGGGAAGAGCATGCAGGAGCTTGTGCAGGAGCTGCATTTGTAGAGCAGGGGAAACAATTGTTACCGAGGGGAGGCGAATATGTGACCATAAGCCACCTACCTAAGGCAGAGGTCTTAAATCTTAGCAAGGGGATGTGGTGGGGATAATCTAAAGTGAACAGTGAATGCAAGCAAAGGGAGAACTAGACTTGAGATGAATGTGGTTGGAGAGGAGAGAAAAAGGGAGATTTCCCTCATCTCATGCCTCGTGACCCAGATTCATGTCAGCCTGTCTCTGCTCCCTTGGGCTTCCCTGTACCCATGGCTGAACTGAATTTTGCAGCCCCTGCTTCCAAAGGATGAAGTCAGAATAAGTTCATTTGTTTTCATTTTGGGGATAGCAAGATTCAGTTTTATCAAGGCTGCTCTGAAGTTTGAGTTGGCTTTGAATATTGTCTTCATCTCCACTTCCACTGTGAAGGGCATTCAAAAGTATGGAGTATTGCCATGAGGTCCTTACAACCCTGATACCAGATTGCCACTGCAGCTAAATGCAGCTCTGGTTACTTTCACCACCCAGGTGCCAGTACTGACTTTGTGCAATGCTGTTTTTACCCAGATCATTTGGATGGGATTAGGTTTGAAATCATCTTCTGATCCTTGTTATATGTTGTGGTCTTGCTCTAGTCATAGCACAATTGAAACAGAAAATGTGCTGTTGTCTGAACAATAATGAAATACTAAATACATGGAAATCCTATGAGTGTTTCATGGACCGTGGCTGTCATTTCATTTGCTCTGGAATTCCTTCCATACAGCCATGACAGTGGGTTAAGGTTGAGTTTCTTGACGCTTTGAACGCATTAGCTGTTCCTCAGACAAAAGTCTGTCAAGCATACTGAAGCATCAAAAGGGTTGCACTTATTTATGTAATAGATTAAATAGAATTAGTCTTCTTAAGTTTGGTCTTGAGTGAGAAAAGCACAATGGTAGAATTTTGTGGGGTTTCTTTCCTGGTGCGTGTTAGACAGAGGTATCTGTTCTTTGTAAATTTTTCTGCTTCTGTTTTATTTATTTATTATTTCCTCATTCTAAGCAAGGCTGTATATCTCTTTCTCATCTATAATTTTTCATAAATTTATATACTTTTAGATTATTTTTATATACATATATATACAATACACTGGTATTAGTTTACCATAATTATAAACTGTGTAGTTAACAGCATTCTCACAAGTGAATAAAAAGTACCATCTGTGTATTTCTCATGTAACAGGAAAGCAATCTGAGAAACTTGTTCTGTCATAACACTTATGGCATTAGTCTGTGATTTTTGTTAAACTGATAATTCAGGGGGGTTTGAGAGAAAATTACTAGAGCTGCATATTTTCACATCTAATTATCTGATAAAAGATGTCTTTTTGTGTCCACCATAAGCATTTGACATAGGTAAGAACTGATGGAAAATAGCATCAATGTTATTTACAGTGCAGTTTGTGATGTGCACTTATAACACCAGGCATGCATGGTTCTTGTAGGTCTTATTGGTTCCTGTTTTACACCATTCCTTCTTTCTGTCTTGGAAACGTACAGTGATACAGTACCAATTCTTTACCCATATATAATACAATTTAGTTACTGTGTAGTATTGTCCAGTATCTGCACCCAGAAGAGAAATGTAAGTGTTCTTCTTGTAAACAGGAAACAATATTAGACATTTGCTAACAATCAGAAATGGACAAATTCCAGAACATAGCAAAATTAGGCGTACTAGGTAATGATAACAAATGAGAAAACATTTTCCAAGATCTGAATATGGTCCATAACATTGGAACAAAGTGGAGCAAAGATGAGAGACAAAAAGACTGTTCTTTACTTTAAAAATAATTTGTAAATCTATTTTGTAGTCAGACATGGAAGTTTTTGCTGTCTTAGTAATAAAAAACCCAGGAATTTGCAGGTTTGATGGTTATTAATTGCAGTGGCAGATCTGCAGTTCTGCTAGTCAAAAGACCAACATTATTCATACTGATATCCCATCCAAATGTGTTTGTCTCATATATCATTTATGTGGCTTAAGTTCTGTTGGAACAATGCTTTTAATGGGTAGTGATCTTCTGGCTTTGTGCAAACATCCTTGATAGCCTTTGTGGTAGTAACCTAGAAAACTGAACCATTTCTACTTTCAGACTACTTGTAAAGAGTTTTCTAATTGGTGCTTTCACATCTATGGTCCTTCTGTCCTAGGCAGGAGGAACTGCAAATCATTCATTGCAGTATAATTTCTGGTGTATCAGTGACTATGGGAAAATCATTTTACTTGTATTATTCAGTGATTAATTGTTGCATATTTCATTTAACTATCTGTCACTTATAAAAAGTCATATGTCTTTTCAGAGTTATCTGTTCATATAATATGAACATTTTTACAAGAAAAGTAATTTCCTTGCAGTGTTGCATTTTTTCCCCCATAGTTCTTCCGTCTTTATTTTGGCACTTTCATCTGTGTTCACCAGTTTCCTTACATTGTTTTTCTGTCACAGCCTGCAATTGCTCAGTTAAATTTGTGTGAGATTTGTCTATAGCTATTTTGAATCCATGAAGAGATCCTATCTCTCTCGTAAGTTAATGTATCTTTCTGTCTTTCACACAAAGCCATGTCATTATATGAAATAGTAGCACAGAAACTCACTTCTGTGCTTTTATTTTGCTCTTGTGAATTTTGCTCTGGTAAACGGTGAGGAGGCAAACCTTAAATTTGTTTTATCTAAATGAGGTCATTTCATAATATGAAGCTCATAAGCACAATATGTTTTATTTCACTTATTTGCATTTCTGCTTTGTAAGTTTCTTTGTAAATCAATTTATTATTTAGGTTTGCGTTAAATTAAAGCACTTACAGATGCTATAGAGAGTAGATTAGAAATACTATTGGCAGGGATCTGTTTTCAAACAGTAATTTTCCATGTCATGCACAGCAGATCTGTTGTCCAGTTTTCTAAATTTTAGATGGCTGTTAAAACTAGATCCAAGGGGTCTGGATGCTGCCATTCAGAGGTAAAATTAAAGCATTGATACTATAAGCAGTTGAGGGTGTAGAGGCAGCAGATTTATGGTTTTTAAAATGGCATCACTATGCATAGAAAGCAATAGGACTCCTGCCAAAGTAACTAGCAAATACGTTCTTTAGTGTCATGTTGTAACCAGAAATTATGAAACTGTAATTAAAAGTTTGCTGAGATTAAAAGAGAAAGTGAATAAATGCTGCATAATTTTTGATGCTCTGAAGCCAATTTTGTAGTTCCTTAACCTGTGATGAAACACAGAACATGAAATAGGTATATACTTTGAAAAAAAGGTCCAGAGAGGGAGTTACATTTCCTTTCTTCCCCACTATTCCAACTATTATTTATAGACTTCAATGGGAAAGATGTTTCTCCAAAGTTGTGTATGCATGACTGAAAACAGAATGGAACTGCACAGGCCAAGCTATGATTAACAGGAAAGTTACCTCTCAGAGTAGTGCTTACAACTGAGGCAGGAGCCCCTTAGACTTCTTCAAGTTGCCTGGCTAGCCCTGTAACCAACAGAAGTGCTAAAGTAACTGTGGTGTGGCGTCTCCTAGCTGACAGAGATAAAAGTAGATGTTATGAGCTGCGCGTAATCTGTGGAGCTTTAATATCAATAATTAAAAACTGTTGCAATACCTTAACTAGTGACTTAGGGTCACTTCTAACTTAACTAGTTTCGTATTCTATTATCCAATCTTCCCACCAAGTTATGCTTGAAACTCTTTCCTTGCAGTGGCTTTCCTGTGCAATCCAAAGCATTTTGTTCCTTGCATAACTATTTCTGTGTAAAATATAAGACGTAAATAAAGCTTTCTTCTCAAATAATTATGATGTTAAGTCTCAACTTGAAAAAACAAAAAACAAAGCCAACACTGGCTTTTTGTTGCGTGACATTCTTTTTTACAACTCCAAACTTAAAACATAGTCGTAACAGTGCCTTGGAGGTTTTTTTATGTGTAGAGGTAAGTTGTTTCATAGCCAATGTCTATTCTCCCAAAATAGTTTAAATAGATGGTGGGGAGAGGAGGAGATTAGTGCACCCAAGTAAGGTCACCTGCTCACAGTGATTAGGACACAGTCCTTTTCAAAGGGATGGAATATATCACAAATTGTTACAACAATGTGAGCTAATACTGGAAATGTAAACATTGGTGTGAAATGACTGCAGTCCCATCTGTCCAGCATTCGAACAAAGGCAAGTGCTTTTCAGCCTGGATTAAATAAAGTACTCTCTGTTTCTAATGTGGTTTCGCTAGTGAAAACCATAGCATTTTGACCTGTTTGAAAGGCAGATTGTAGTGGACAGCAGAAAGCTTATCCAGCGTGGTTTCTGTATGTTTGCTCTGATCAGTGCTAGCTGGGTTATGTTGTGACAGAACCTCCTTTTTCCTGCATTCAGGCATAAATCCTGTTTGCAAATTTTTTTCAAAGAACTTTTTGTTTGGCCTAAATCTGGAGTCTCAACGTAATCATCTGTCCTGAACATCATCTCTAATTGTCCTGGAAATAATTATTTCCAGTATTTTCTGAGCAAAACAGAAACTGAAGAACTGCTGGATACATCAGGCACATTTTCCGTATTGCTTTTCTGCTGATTTTTGTCTCCATTTAATAGACTGTATTTTCTTGAGCACTTAAAAATATTTCTCATCACTTTTTACCCTGGAACTGACCTGGTGACCTGAGAATCAAGAAAATGTCGTGTTAGTGACTGCTAATTAGTGGATCCAGGGAGCTTCTTATCCTGGCCTTTCAACCTTCCAAAGGCAGCAACAAAAGCTGTCACATGTATCATACAAAGAAAATAAGCATTTGCCATGTTTGGTGGGGATTTTTTGTTGTGGGTTGTTTTTGGTTGGTTGTTTTGTGGTTTTTTTTTTCCCTAGGGTGTGGATAGTAGCAAAAGCTCAATTGAGACTACAGATGAATTTGTGGGTTAGGAGGATATTAACCTATGATATAGTGTTTGCATTTATTTCTTCATTTCCATGCATAACATACTGCATCTGTTAGCCAGTTCTTACTGAACATGTGTGAATGTGTTAGTATGCTGTATTGTAAAAGGGAAAAATAATGATTTTATATTTTTTTTGGGTCTTCTTACCATCCTTTTCCAAACTTATTTTTTAACTACTTGAAATTTTTTCTGAAAGGAAACATTTTAATACTTAGTTTTTCATGTGTAGTACACAGTCCAAGATTCAACAAAACTTCACATTAATCACTGTTGTAATTCTGCAGCTTGTGAGTCATCAAGGGTTTTTTGAGACTACCTTCTGCAATGACTGGTAAAATGTGCAGGCACAACCATGTCACAGAACCATTTGTGCAAGTAACATTAATCTCCTTTTTATTATTTGTAATTTTCAGGTCTTTAAAATAGAGGTGCTTATGAGTGGAAGGAAACATTTTGTGGAGAAGAGGTATAGCGAATTCCATGCACTTCATAAAAAGGTAACGATCTCTGTGTTCATAATATGTAACCTCATTTTGCCTTAGTTTTGGTGTTTTCTTCTCTGTGTTACTGTACATTGTTTATCATAAATAGATCTTGTGATAGATGTCTCTGGAAATGAGTTCCTAACCAACTCAACTTCTTTATTTTGTGGAAGGAGGATGATGACTCTTTCTGATGTTACTAACTCTCCATTTATTTTCTGTTATTTTTTACATGCTGTATTGCTAAAATGCTGTCTGTAGTATTTTTTTCTTCTTGAAATATGGCAAAATAAGACAAATTCCTACAGCAATCAAATATGGTTGTGGGTTTTTCTGAATTAGGCAAATAATTTGTTGACTCTAGACATTGTGTTGTTAACCTGCTGTATGTAAAACTGAGGAAACAGCTTTTATACACCAGGATACTAAATATGAAAACGACTGAGTAGACCATTTCACTCTGCTACTCTTCATACAATGAATGTGATAGAAGATATATGCTAAGCTTGTCTACTGAATCACTTTGCTAATGTATAGAAGGGAACTTAGTACTCTAAAGATTAATTACCCAGTAATTGTTCTTTAAATGCTTTTGATGGCTGGTAAGTGTGATTTCTCCCCTCACAGCTGAACTGGCTGCTGCTATATGGTTGTGAAGCTGAAAGGCAAACTTGCCCATGACACATTCAACTTACACATCTAGATTATTGAGATATATACTGAAGAGAACTGGCCCTACTCTTGAGCCCTGAGTAACACCACTGGTGATGGGTCTCCAGCCAGATTTAACCCCATTCACTACAACTCTTTCAGCTCTGCCCTTAAGCCTGTTCTCCACCGAGTGCACCATGAGCCTGCCTAGCCCACAGCTGGACAGCTTGTGCAGAAGGGTGCTATGAGAGACAGTGTCAAAAGCTTTACTAAATCCAGAAGAACTATCTCCACCACCTTCCCTTCATCCACTAGACGGGTGACCGCATCGTAGAAGGTTTAGTTAAACAGGACTCCCCTTTTGTGAATCAATGTTGACTGTGCCTAATGACGGCATTATTCTTTAAATGCCTTATATAATCTGCTCCATAATTTCTCAAGGAGCTAAGGTTAGCCTAACAGTCTGTAGTTCCCTAGTTATTCCCTCGTGCTCTTTATATAGGTTGTACTAACATTGGCTAGCTTTCTATCAGCAGCAACCTCTCTAGATTCCCAAGATTTTTGGTAAGAAGATCAAGAGAGGTCACTGCTGTAACATCCTAACATCCCCCTGCTCCTTCAATACCCTGGAATGAATCCCATGAGGCTCCATGAACTTGTGAACATTCAGCTAATAAAACTGGTCCCTTACAATCTCAGTTTCACCAAATGGAAAGTCAGTGGTCTTAAACTTGTGGTCCCCCAACTCAAATGACCAGGCAGTGCAGGGTCTATCAGTATTACTAAAACTGAGTGGGGGGGAAAAAGGCAGTGAATGCCTCAGCTGTTCATTCTTCCCTTTGTTGTTGTCTAATTTTTCTGTAATGTCCCAGGCTGCAAGATTACTTCACATGGAATACCTGCAGACTCACTCTCAAGATTTATTTCCTTGTACACTGTTGCCTCTGCAATAATCCCCTTAGCAGAGGTTTCTTCTTACAACCCCAGAGAGCCAGAAAGGACAGTTCCTTTCTCTCTCCAGAAACAGCAGCAATATAAACAAACAAGCATGAAAACAGGTATTCTAACCAGACACTTTGCACCACTCTTCAATTTGATTTATCTTACTCCTCGTGGGCTTGCTCTCCTTTTATATTATTCTCCAAATGTGACAGTGACTTTTCTTCATGTGTTCTCTGTACAGATGCAAAGCACACAGCATATATTTGCAACAGTATACTTCTTTTCTTTTTGAAGTTGTAGTAATATACCAGTAAACATGGTTGAACAGCCTGTGCTCTGACCCATTCTTAGTGCTTTCAGTGTAATAGAAATCCTGAAGAAAGCTTTATCTGGTATTACAGTACGTGGTTTCACTCTTTCCTCTCTGTTATGTGTTACAGCAGAAAATCTAAATACTCACAAAAGTGAGGTGTGTACTTCAGCAGTTTTTACTGGATTAAAATACTTTGAGCTTGTATCTCAACTGTTCTTTGTGAACAGTTTGTTCACATCCCATGACTCTATTTATACTCAAGTCCAGACACCGGTTTACTTTCAGCATGCCAATAGGGTGTTTATTTTTTTCCTTTCTTCCCTTTTAATGAGAAAGTTAGTTTCCCTCTAAATTGCTGTAAGTACATGGCAATTGGAAAGGTATCTTTAGACTTACTGCATATTCAAGGTGCCCTTAGTGCTGGAGATGTTTGTAGTGTGCAGGAGAAACGAAGTTTCTGTGAAGAACAACTGTAGTAGAAAAAGGGAATAGTGACTGAAGGGGACATGGTGCCTCTTGCCAGAGAAGGGCAAGCTCCACTCACATCATCTGGAGGAAGGAAGGCTTCTTTCCTCATATGGGCCATTATTAATTCATCATTCTGACTAATTCATTACCCTGCCAATTTTTTTAGCACCAAAATGATAGAAAGTGACAGTGTTACAACTGCTGCAGTGAAATCTGCAAAAATCTTAAGTTCTATGCATCTTATTTTGCAAGTTATTTATAATGTTAGAGTAATTGCTGTAATAGTAATAGTAATAGCTTACTATTTTTTGACATTGTAATAATTGTTCATTGCAATATATTATTGGATTACTGTAACTATAAGAAAGTGATCATTCATTCTTTGTGCATCAGTATAGCATATGCAATACCTGTGCTTCCACATTCAAGCAATTGTGGCTTGTATGCTTTGTATAACAGGGCTGCAGAGCACAAAAAGATTGTTAATCATCAGCTGAGGTACCAACCACAGAGTATTTATCTTGTAAGCAGCCAGGCCTTGGTGGATGCGTATATTGTTTCAGATTTGTCTCCCCTCATCTGGAGCATTCTCCTCATTTGTTACTCGTCTGCAGGTGGTGTCATAGTTCACAGCAGCTATGACTGTAGATTCTTCAATATTCTCAACCCGTTTTGAGGAAAAAATTGAGGCTTATACTCTGACATTGAATCAGCAGTAAAAGAACATGGGTTGGGGGATTTGTTTTGGTGAGTTGTTTTTCTCACTTCACATCTAATTGTATTTTAGTAATGTTAAGAAATAAAGACGTTTCCAGAGCAATTGAGGTTCCCTTGCTGCAGCTTTGTTACTTGTGACTGTAGAGACATTGATATGTTGGCGCTGCTTTTTCCTGTAGTGACATCTCAGAAAGCTCAAAGATGAAATGTAAATTCTCAGTCTCCCATGGGTATGCATGTCAAAGTCAATTTTGAGTTTCTTTCCTTGCGTTCCTTGCCTCACATTTACTCAGAGGCAATACCCAACAGAAAGAATGTCTAATTTCAACTTCTATTAAAATGTAGTGGAGTCTATTACAGTTAATATCTTTGATCTTTAGTTTGGAGGAAAACTTTAATATTTTTTGGTTTTGGAAAAAGCTCCATCAAGAGAACGTTTAGTGTTGTCAGAATGTGTGATTCTGTCTCTATATCTGTAAGTACTCCTATAATCATAAAATCATGTAGTTGTTTTGGCTGGAAAAGAGCCTTAAAATCAAGGAGTCTGACTGTCAACCCTGAAGTGCCATGTCTACACATTTTTTTTTACACCTTTAGGGATGTTGACTCTACCACCTTGCTGGGCAACCTGTTCCAATGCTTGACCACTCTTTCAGGAAAGAAATTTTTCTTAATATCCAATCTAAACCTTCTCTCATGCAGCTTGAGTCCATTTCATCTCGGTCTATCATTATCTAGGGAGAAGAGACCAAAACCCACCTCACCACACTATCCTTTCAGTTAGTTGTAGGGAGCGATGAGATCTCCTATCAGCCTCCTGTTATCCAGGCTAAACAATCCCAGTTCCTTCACACACTCCTCAGCAGACTTTTCTCCAGACCCTTCAACATCTTCATTGACCTTCTCTGGACACACTGCAGCACCTCAGTGTCCTTCTTGTAGTGAGGGGCCCAAAACTGTATTCAAGGTGCAGCCTCACCACTGCTACATACCGAGGGACAATCACTTCTCTCCTCCTGCTGGCCATGCTATTTGTGATGACGGCCAGGATGCTGTTGGCATTCTTGGCCACCTGAGCTCACTGATGTCTCATATCCAGGCACCTATTTACCAACACCCCTGGGTCCTTTTTTGCCAGGCAGCTATCTGCCCCAAGCCTGTGGCATTGCATGGAATCATTCTGGCCCAAGTACAAGACCTGCCAATTGGCCTTATTAAACCTATTGATCCAGCCTGTAAAATTTCCTCTGTAAAGTCCTCCTACCTTCCAGCAGATCGACAGTCCCACCCAAATTGGTGTCATCTGCTAACTTAGTGATGGTTTCCTCAATCCTCTCATCCAGATCATTGCTAAAGATACTGAAGAGAACTGGCCTCAAAACTGAGCCCTGGGGATCTCCATTAGTGACTGTCTGCCAGCTGGATTTAACTCCATTCACTACAACTCTCTGGGCTTGGCCTGCCAGCTTTTATCTCAGAAAAGTGCCCACTCATCCCAGCCATCAATATGTATACAGATATACATTTCCATGTGTATGTATATAAGGTTTCCTGTGGGAGTCTTTAGAGGAGTAAGTTATAAAGCTGTCTTAGAAATACATTCAGTGGCATATCTCTGTGTTGAAGATATTAAACACAACTGTCAATCTGTTGGTGTGATTTGAGAGCAAGGATATTTTGCTTTCTTGATTGACAGCTCTCCAGAGAAATGGTTAGCTCTCCTCTCTATGCTTCTTCCACTTATTCATAGTTACCTTAATCTAGAGTCACAAATTGTTGCAGTGTTTTGTCACAGCAATTAGCAAGGTAATATCAGTGTACATTGTGGTGACATTGTCTGGTATCATCCCATCGTGACTAATGAGGAACTCAATTCAGATAATTCTCATGTAGTTGGTACAGTTTTGTTCAAAGGCTGTTAGTAACAATAAATAGTAGGGATCTTCTTCACTGTCCCAGGCAACTAGATAAGGAGATTTTTAAACTGCAACCTGCACATATGATATCTGTTATATACTTCAGTGAACTGATGGTGAATAACTTCATTGCTGTGCTCTTTTCCTTTATGCATAGCTGTTTTACCTGTACTGCCTTATGCCTCAAATAAACATATTAACTTTAAAGGATTGGTATTATACTTTGTATATGTATGCATGTCTTCCTATTTGCAGCTCAAAAAGTTCATAAGAACTCCAGAGATCCCTTCAAAGCATGTGAGAAACTGGGTTCCTAAGGTCCTGGAGCAACGACGGCAAGGCTTGGAGTTGTACTTGCAGGTGAGTCTCCTGTCAGCACTGTGAAAGTAGAAGCAGCATCCATTTCAGAGTGGTAGATTCCAAAGCATTTGAAGGTATGAAGTAGAGTGTTTTTACTGATAGGCAATTTTAGAGGCAGAAAATGAGCTGGATGCTTACCAGCAGGGGTGATTTCTGTTAATTTAGCAACATTAGCAGCTGAACATCCAGAGTGTTTTGCACTTTTTTCCCTTATTCTGGCAAAAGCTGTTGACTGACTTTGGTGAACCTTAGTACCTATTTTTCTGTGCCTGACATAGGGAAAATTAATGGCATTCTTTCCAAAGTTGTTCCGACCATACCAATCAAAAATGTTGCAGAGGATGTAGGAAAAGGCTTTTTTAAATTCACCTCTATTTAGACAGACTAGGGGAGTATCTGCTTGTCCAATTCATCCCTCTGTTGCACATGTCTGTATCTGTGTTGTATCTAGTCGAAGTAAGCACATGTCATCTCATATTTATGTCAGTAGGTTTGGAAACTTGCTTTTCAAGTTCCTGATTACCTATTTGGGTCCTGATTCTGGTACAGACTGTAAAAGGAGTCTTCAGGAATGATTCAGACATACAGACATCAATATGAACTGATAAATCCTGGCCTTTTTTAATACACAGAATTTCTGCTCTCCCCATGATTGCTTTAAAAGTGTCCTGTGGTGTAGTTCCACAGCCATTTCTCTGATGACAAAGATAGAAGATAAAGGTGTTACTCTAGACATGTTCCCAGTTCAGTCTGCCTTCATCTGTACTGATGCAAGTGCTGTTTTATTGAAGGGAATCACAGAAATTACCAGAGTTAAAAGCAAATTGTTTTGGGAAGAAGGCAAGAGTGAGAATATTATATTTTTACTCATATCATAGTAAAAATAGTAAAAAATTCAAAGTTCTGATTTATATCTTCAAGACCCATCTGGATTCGTTCCTGTGCAAGCTTCACTAGATTCTAAGGTCCTGGCAGGGGGATTGGACTAGCTGATCTCTGGAGGTCCCTTCCAGCCCCTATCATCCTGTGATCCACAGTTGCAGCACTACAGCTGGAAGAACGGTGTACTGCAACAGAATGGACAGTGAGCTGCATTCTTAAAAACCAGATGGTAACCTGTGCTGCTTAGGAACCTCCCTGTTTCTCAGGAAGGTTTGTAAGGGAAAAATTGCTCAAGTAGAAGAGTACAATTATTGTCTGACGTGAGACAGTATTACTTCTGCCATTAAAATTTTTTAAAATTTGGAAATAATAGGAAAGCACAGCTTAGACTTTTTGTTCTGAGACACTGGGCACATTTCAGGCAACACACTTTACTTCTATTTTTAAATTTTTGAATCTGTAGCTCATATTGTTAAATTAAAACAAATAATAATAAGAAATATTTTTTTCTTCTTGCTCTGTCATATTTGTAGCATCTTTGGCATCCAAAATTACATTTGTTGTGTGGGTGAACAAACATTGCTGTTGGAGACCTTGGCTTTGAAAAGGAGTGGGACCTTTTTGGTTTTAATGGCTATCTGCATGGCTTGCTCCATCTGTGTGTTTTTCTCTTGGAACCATTTGCTGTGAATTTTTAATTACTTTTAATTTTTTTAATTTTTTTTTTAATGCAGCCATTCTTTGGAAAATATTGCTGCTAAGGCATATCTGCTAATTTCTCTTAGGAGGTTAATTCTGTTAAAAAGATAGAGGGGTAAAATGGGTAGCTCTGTTTAATTACTGGTAAACTTTAAAATAACATCTCCCCCTACTGGAAAAGTTAGTCAACTCTTGTGTAGTTGCACGTTTTCCCCTCTTGCCACCGCAGGCTATCTAAGGAACATAGAATCATAGAATCAATAAGGTTGGAAAAGACCTCGAAGATCATCAAGTCCAACCTGACACCCAACACCTCATGAGTATTAAACCATGGCACCAAGTGCCACATCCAATCCCTTCTTGAACACCTCCAGGGACAGTGACTCCACCACCTTCCTTGGCAGCACATTCCAATGCCTAACAACTCTCTCTTGAAGAACTTTCTCCTTACCTGGAGCCTAAACTTTCCCTGGCACAGTTTGAGACTGTGTCCTCTTGTTCTGGTGCTTGTTGCCCGGGAGAAGAGACCAACCCCCTCCTGGCTACAACCACCCTTCAGGTAGTTGTAGAGATTAGCTTTTACAGTTTAAATACATTTTTCACCCACAGCTCTAACAATTAGGAGCAAGTTTTTAAGACTATATGTGTTTACCTTCCTGAAGCAAAAGAGAATATAGAGGAGATATGAAACAAGCTAAAAATAACAGGTAGGTAATTATGTCTGCAGATCACATCCTGACAGAACTGCAGCACTGTACATGTAGGCTGGAAGGGCCTGGTGGACATCATCTGATTAAAATACGACATGCCTATCCATATACTAACATGCTAAATTAATAACAAAAGTTCTTAGCATTCTTGTCAATGTCAATTATTTCAGTTTCTGCTAAGAAAAAGCAGAACAAATCATCCGTGAAATTTTAATTTTTAAAATAATGGGAGCCTGATTTTAGACAATCAGAAGTTTGTATTGGGACCTCAGTTATCACAAGTTTGTTAATAATGCAAATCATTTTCAAGGGGCAGTGTAAGAATGTGTTACAATTTTGAATTACATAATTAGTTTTAAATTTAACACCATGTATATAAAGTATTGCAAACCTATTTACCGGTGATGCTAATAATAGTTAATCTGCAAGAGTGATTTGCCTACTACCAACACTGGTCAGTGGTGGTATCTGTAGCTGTCTGTGTGTGCAGCTAGTATGCTGTTACAGAGTCATAGAATCATACAATGAATAAGGTTGGAAAAGACCTCAGAGATCATCAAGTCCAACCCCTCACCCAGCACCTCATGACTACTAAACCATGGCTTCAAGTGCCACATCCAGTCGCTTTTTAATGCCTCCAGGGACAGTGACTCCACCACTTCCCTGGGCAGGACATTCCAATGGCAAATAACACCTTCTGTGAAGAACTTTCTCCTCACCTGGAGCCTAAACTTCCCCTGGCGCAGCTTGAGACTGTGTCCTCTTGTTCTAGTGCTGGTTGCCTGGGAGAAGATACCAACTCCCACCTGCCTACAACTACCCTTCAGGTAGTTGTAGAAATCAATAAGGTCACAGTATCGCTAAGGTTGGAAGAAACCTTGAAGATTATCGAGTCCAACCTGTCACCACACATCCCACGACTAGACCATGGCACCAAGTGCCACGTCCAATCCCCTCTTGAACACTTCCAGGGACGGCGACTCCACCACCTCCCGGGCAGCCCATTCCAATGACGAATCACTCTCTCGGTGAAGAACTTTCTCCACATCTCGAGCCTAAACTTCCCCTGTTGCAGCTTGAGACTGTGTCCCCTTGTTCTGGTGCTGGTTGCAAGGGAGAAGAGGCCAACCCCTTCCTGGCTACAACCCCCTTCAGGTAGTTGTAGAGAGCAATGAGGTCGCCCCTGAGCCTCCTCTTCTCCAGGCTAAACAATCCCAGCTCCCTCAGCCTCTCCTCATAGGGCTTATGCTCAAGGCCTCTCCCCAGCCTTGTTGCCCTTCTCTGGACATGTTCAAGTTCTCGATGTCCTTCTTAAACTGAGGGGCCCAGAACTGGATGCAGGACTCAAGGTGTAGCCTAACCAAAGCAGAGTAGAGGGGCACAATGACCTCCCTGCTCCTGCTGGCCACACCATTCCTAATGCAAGCCAGGATGCGGTTTGCCTTCTTAGCCACCTGGGCACACTGCTGGCTCATGTTCAGGCAGCTGTCAATCAGCACCCCCAGGTCCCTCTCTGGCTGCTCTCCAGCCACTCCAACCTCAGCCTGTAGCTCTGCATGGGGTTGTTGTGGTCAAAGTGCAGCACCCGGCACTTGGACTTGTTGAATGCCATCCCATTAGACTCTGCCCATCTGTCCAGTTGGTCGAGGTCCCTCTGCAGAGCCCTTTGACCCTCTAACTGACCAACATCTGCTCCCAACTTGGTGTCATCTGCAAATTTGCTGATGACTGTCTCAATCCCCTCATCCAGATCATCAGTGAAGACATTGAAGAGGATGGGGCCCAGCACTGATCCCTGGGGGATGCCACTGGTGACTGGCCTCCAGCTGGATGTGGCACCAATGACCACCACTCTCTGGGCTCGGCCCTCCAGCCAGTTCCTAACCCAGCGCAGAGTGTTGCTGCCCAAGCCACGAGCTGACAGCTTAGCCAGCAGTTTGCTGTGGGGGACGGTGTCAAAGGCCTTGCTGAAGTCCAGGTAGACTACATCCACAGCCTTCCCCACATCCACCAGCTGGGTCAGCTGACCATAGAAGGAGATCAGGTTGGTCAGGCAGGACCTGCCCTTCCTAAATCCATGCTGACTGGGCCTGATCCCTTGGCCATCCTTCAGGTGAACAGTGATTTCCCTGTAGATGATCTGCTCCACCATTTTCCCTGGCACTGAGGTCAGGCTGACAGGCCTGTAGCTTGCAGGTTTCTCCATACTGCCTTTCTTGTGGATGGGGATCACGTTGGCCAGGTTCCAGTCATCTGGGACCTCTCCGGTGAGCCAGGACTGGTGGAAAATGGTGGAGAGAGGCTTGCCCAGCTCATCTGTCAGCTCTCTCAGCACCCTAGGATGGATCCCATCAGGTCCCATGGACTTGTGAGTATCCGTATGGCTCAGCAAGTCCCAAACTAATTCCTCATGGATTTCTGGGACACTACACTGCTCCCTGACCCCATCTACCTGTTTAGGCCAGTTATCCTGAAGTCCTCCTGCCTTACTTCTGGTATTTAGTACCTAAGCCTTTTCCTCATCTTTATTTGCAATATTCCCCTCCAGGTCCAATAAAGAGTGGAGGTTCTTCTTGCCCCTATTTTTAGCATTAATATATTTATAAAGTTGCTTTTTATTGTCCTTTACAGAAGTGGCCAGCTTGCATTCTAACTGGGCTTCTGCCTCTCTAATTTTTCTCCTACATGATCTAACAACATCCTTATACATATCACAAGTTGCCTCCCCGCCTTTCCAAAGGCAATTCCCCTTAATTCCTTCAAGATCTGCTTGCCCATCCAGGCCGGTCGCCTTCCCCACTGGCTCATCTTTCGGATGAGCCCACTGACAGTGGGAACTGCTAGTTCCTGTGCCTTCAGGAGCTCCTGTTTGAAGTAGGTCCAACTGTCCTGGACCCCTTTGTTCTTAAGGGCTGCTACCCAGGGTACTCTCCGAATAAGTTGCTTAAACAAGTTGAAGTCTGCCCTCCGGAAGTCCAAGATGAGGGTTCTGTTACTGCTCCTTTGCTCCTCCCTATTTCCCTGCATATTGAAAACTCCACTAGCTCATGGTCACTGCACCCTAGACAGACTCCTACCATCCCATTTCCCTCCAGCCTTTCTCTATTTGAGAACAGCAGGTCAAGCAGAGCCTGACCCCTGGTAGGCTCACTTCACAGCTGCATCAAGAAGCTGTTCTCCATACATTCAAGAACCTTCTGGACTGCCTTCTCTCTGCTGAGTTAAGTTCCCAGCAGATATCCAGCAGGTTAAAGTCACCCACTAGGACAAGGTCTGATGATCTTGAGACAGCCTCTAGTTGCTTATAGAATATTTCATCTGCCTCCTCATCCTGGTCGGGTGGGCTATAACGGACTCCAAGCAGGATGTCAGTTTTGTTAGCCCTCCCTCTGATTTTAACCCACAGGCACTCAATCCTTTCATCCTCAACCTCAAGTTTTGTGGTATCAAGAGATTCCCAACTATACAGGGCCACCCCTCCTCCTCTTCTCTCTCTCCTGTCTCTCCTAAAAAGCCTGTAACCCCCAGTGCAGTACTCCAATCATGTGAATCGTCCCACAATGTTTCTGTAATGGCAATTGTATCATAGTTTTCCTGGTGGACCAAGATTCCAGTTCCTCTTGTTTGTTACCCATACTGTGTGCATTGGTGTACATGCACTTCAGCTGGGCTGCTGATTTCTCAGTTAGCCCTAGTTTATGTCCCTCTCCCTTCTCTCTGGACATACTGGTTTCCTCACCCACCCTCTTCAGACCTAGCTTAAAGCCCTCCCAATGAGCCCTGCCAACTCTAGTGCTAGAGCCCTCTTGGCCTTTCTAGATAAATTCACCCCATCTATGTCCAGCAGGTCAGGTGCAGTAAAAGTTGCCCCTTGATCAAAGAACCAAAAATTCCACTGCTGGCATCATCCCTTGAACCAATTGTTGATGGCATGGGTTCTCCTGTTCCTTTCAGTGTACACCCCTGCTGCTGAGGGAACTGAGCAGAACACCACTTGAGCTCCTGCCCCATCAATCAATTATCTGAGGGCCTTGAATTCCTTTTTGATTGTCCTGGTGCCCTTCTTACCAATCTCATCACTGCCATCTTGGATTACCAGCAATGGGTAATAGTCAGAGGGCTGGATTAGCTTTGGAAGTCTTCTGGTGATGTCCCATACCTGGGCCCCAGGTAGGCAGCAGACTTCCCTGTGCGATGGGTCAGGATGACATACAGGACCCTTTGTTCCCCTCAGGAGAGAGTCTCCAACAACAATTACCCTCTTCTTTTTCTTTATGGCACTAGTGCTGAGGGATGGTGGGGACTAATTTGCTTTAGGCATCCCCTCAGATGGTTCCTCTTCAGCCTTCTCATCTACATTGCCCTCAGCATGCATGGCCTCATACTTATTATGCAAAGACAACGGCAGATGGAAAGAGGGCTGGGATGGATTCCCCATGCTTCTTCTAACAGGGACCTGTACCCATCCCCACCCTGTTTCCGGGGATGCCTCCTTCAAAAGGGGAGGTCTGCAAACCTCCTCCCACATATCTACCTCCCTTTCGTATTCCCTGAGAGTCTTGAGCCTTGCAACTTCATCCTTTAGCTCACCCACTTCATCCTTAAGCCCAGCCACTAGATTGAGGAGAAAATTCACCTGGTCACACCTGACACAGGTGTTGTCTCCTTCACCCTCCATTCCAAGCGCCAGGCTCCAGCCCTCTGCAGCTAGCAGCCTGGACGACTGCGTGCTTGAGCACTGGCTCTGTTTGGGTAACTACCATTTTTCTAATACCCTTTGGCCAAGTTGTTACCGTGGCTGGATCCCTTCAGGCGGGTGAAATTAAGTTTAGGGGTTTTATTGTTTGTTGTTAAAAATATATATTCCACCTAGCTACTGTATTTTGTCTGAGTTACCACAGAGGCTTCTGCGCTCTGTCGGCTGACCCAGCACATGCCGCTAGCTGCAATCAGGCAAGAAGCAGCAGCTCTCCAGCCAAAATGGCATCGCGCAGCTCAGCCCTGACGCGTTTTGAATTTCCCAACGTCACCAATTTTGACGTCACGATCTTGAGCAGGCACACGAGAGACGACCCTGCCAGTCCTCACTGACTGACGAGGTCCTGCCGCCCTGAAAAGCTCCTAAAAGAAACCAAAATAGAAACGTCTCAGCTCAAGCGCGCCAGCCCCAGTGGTGGTCCCAAGGCAGATCTCTGGCCAAAATGGTGGTCATTAACCATTGTTTCAAAACCAGGCAATCTCTTGCAGGTGTTGAGTATTTATAAGAAATGTTATGTTGAAATAATTTGTTTTATGCAGTACATATTAACTTCTTATTGTTTGACTTTGCATCATGAAAACCTCTGCAGGCATGGATAGCACCCTGCAGATCGTAGTCAAGTGCAGACCTCTACCTGACGTAAACTGATCATATTGGGTTGTTAATACATTTTTAATTAAGTAGTCTTCTATAGTTAATTGTGGGTAAAAATGATAGGAATTTAGAATAATAGAATCAGTCTGTATCAAGTAGTAAAGAAAGGAAGAAATGCCCATCTGAGCTGGAAGGTGCCACAGTCACCAGTACCTTGTAACTTCTTTGTGACCTTTTCATGATGAAACCACCATCTTAAATCCTTTCAGCACAGCTTATTTGTTTCTTGGAGTGGATGGGCAGAAGCTCAGAACCATTTCATTATGTCTTTCTGAAGAATGGCAAAATTATAAATAAATGAATTTTATTAAATTGTGAGATACAAAGTTATTTTCTTAAATTTAGTAGTTTGCACTTTCAGCTATTATTCATCAGATGGATTATTTTTCTCTTGTTTCATAAATCTTTTCTCCTTGTTACAATAGGCTGATTTTCATGGAATTGTGAAAGAATGATATATCTGTATGATTTTTAAGTGACTTCCGTATTTTGCAAGTTTGAGGGAAATTTACAACTTCCACATTTACTACTGTGTAACAATTGACTAGTAAGCACAAGTAAGCCCTTGTGGATACTGTGAATAATTAAGTGACTGAGAAAAAAAGGATTATGTTTAATTTATTAAAGAAGAAAAGAGCGTGGCCCCAAACATTCAAGCAAATTAGTATGACAAAATATTGCACCTCTGCTGGCCTGTGGTAACTGTCTGTGTGATTGACCTTAACCTACAGCACACAGGACTTAAGCTAAGATGGTTTAGTCTTGACTAAGTAAGGAAATACCTGTTACTGACGGTGGAAGAAGACTAAACCAGCTTTAATTACCTTGTAGTGGCTATTAACTCAGAGCTGCCATAAACCAACAGTGTGTGATACGAATTGTGACTTAATACTTACTTATTTGTATATCTGAGCTTGCAGTTTGTAATACAGCAGAAGTGAGAATTCAGGTGGTTTTCATTTAAAATGTGTAAAATAAATCATTGGATTACACTATTGCTGACAAAAATCTCTCTGGTAATAGTATTAGATTGCAGCAAGATTTGAACTTGGCTATGAGTTGTTTATGGTTACAAAATGTCTTCTCTTGGTACATTTCCTGAAGAGTTTGGTCTTGAGAAAAAGTAGAAGATACATATTTGATGTAGCTGATTGTGCAGGAAGCCTGCAGTTTGAGAATGGCTGCCTACTGGCCCTGCATTGAGAGCGTGTGACTCCTGATAGAATGGCTGTGAGCCTGGAGAAATAAGTCTTCTTCAGAGAGTCAGAAGGTGAAGGTAAATGTTGAAGGTGACATGGCAGACTGCTCATCAGCATTGTAGTTTCTGGGTTCTGATTGCTTGGGTTTTTTTAATCCACTAATCTTGGGCTGACTCTTTATCACAAAGCAATGCAGAAACATATTCTGCTTTGTAAGTGTATTTAAAGGAGATACATATAAATTGAAATGCTCCCTCCTGCACAGATATTTTTGTGTATGAGTTTGAAAGATCATCTTGTGGATGGATCAACTGAACAGGTAGTTGAGGTTTATCAGGGCAAAAACCCCACAGGACAGAATTTGGATTACCCCCTCTCCCCCTCTCTCTTCCCCCTCAGGGAAAAGATAGGCAGAGGAAGCAAGGGGTAAACAAAAGGGCTTGTATGGAATTGGAAGTTAAGAAAGTAATTTTAACAGATAATAAAAGGTATTAAAAGAAAAGGGATGTACAAAGAGGTTGGGGGAAGGGATATATATATATTTGTATACATACAGAGATATTCAAAACCCAATCTCGTATAGCAATGGATTTCCCCACCACACGTGGATGCAGGCCCAACCACACCGAGGGTTCCAGCAGCCAGCAAACGCTTCCCCACCAGACCAGAAGGTGAAAGGAAAGAGAGCCCAATGGACCTTCTTGTCCCCTTAAATAGAGGATAGGCAGGAAAGGGGAGGGAATAACATGATCTGTTCACCCCACTGGAGTCCTAGGGTCCACCTTCCCACCTGTTAACCCTTAAACCACAACAGGGTTTTTTTTGTGGACACTGAAGACACTATTTAGATTCCGACACTGAGAGGCCTTACCTCTTTCTTTGTTATGAAAGCATTTGTTATCAAAGCAGCTTCATTGTCAATCGCATCAGTATTTGTTGCAAGTAGGTTTCATATTATGTATTTCTGGAGGAGCAGTTTTTATGGAGCTTATTTCCAGTGAATTGGTAATGGATGGACAAGAATTTGATCTTGCCACCTGCTCTCTACTGATTTGGAGTTAGGTCATCTCCTTGTCCCAGCAAGCTGACACTGGATGTTATTGCCATCCAGTCTCTCTGCCCCAGGGACTTGCCCTTTGACAGGTCTGCCTTTTAAAGTTCAATGGAATAGATATTTTCTAACCCCTTGGGCAGAAGAAGTCTTATCATTTGCTGATATCATCAGTTCTACAAGATAACAGGCATCATTAACAAAATTCACTGTGAAGTGGCACCCACACCTCAGCATGAGGACTCTGTAGCTGCTACTAGTCCTCACTGAAATGATTTGGTTGTGGAGAAGAGTGATTTTAGAGGAGGCCTCTATTTTTATGAACTTCAGGATACTAACTTGTTTCTTGTTGTCTGGATGACCTGAAGAAATTCTTCTTGTGACTGGCAAGACTCTTAATGTAAAACAGAAGGCTGTAAACCTTCTGAACTGCTCTGTATGTATATAGAGTCTGTATCTACATACATCTCTAACCAGAGTTAATACGTAGAGCTAATATTTCTCTCTCAGCTGAGGTCAAGAAAACATACTTGCCTTTCATTTACTCTTGAACTTTTGTTTACAAAGAGAACAGTCCTGATTCCTGGAGATAAGATTGGTTAAAGTGCTGCTTGGCTGTGAGACTTGAAGACTTGATGAACTTCTACATTCCAGCAATTTCAGGAATCCAAATCCTCAAAATGAATTATGGAGTTTATGAAAGTGGACTAGAGATTTGTTTTCCGTTTAAGAAAACAATCTGGAGATCTGAGAAGCACTCTGACCTATATTTCAATATTCCTCAAAATGCAGTTCTATTTAAAAGTGTTTTAACTACCAGGTGTTCCTGGAAAAGATAAATAAAACCGTATCTGTTATGATACTGCTTTTAAGAAAGTAGAATCCAATCCTATACTACTTAGCTTAGTTTCCAGCAGGGTGGAGTTAGAAAAACTGCATGAAGTAATGAATAACAATATGTACTTGCTTTGTGAGTAATTTCATCAGAAATAAAAAGGAGAAAACCACCCATTGCAATATTGCATGTTTTTATCTTTCTTTTATTCTGTTTTGTTTGTTGTTTCTTTTTTTTTTTTTTTGGGGGGGGGGGGGGGTGGGGAGGGGGCAGGGGGAATAGTTCCACAGCAACTAGAAAAAAGTAAAGACAAATGAGCTGTTAGTGACTACAAAAGGAAAACTACCTTACAGAAAATTTGGCCCAAGATGATGTTTGTTCATGGACCATGATGACTTTCTTTCATTGCTTGAATAAGTAGTTATACTAAATTCCTTATGATAAAATATAAATAAATAAATAAATGTTTTTTCCTGACTGCACAGCAGGTACAAACAAATCAATAAATCTGGGTGGAAGCATTAAATAACCTTCCATATCCCAGAAAAACAAACAAACAACAACAAACCCTCCTGCTAATTTTAGTCATCTATCCCAATTGTATTCTAAAGCTTGTGGACTGTCTTCTTCTACATTGATCTGTCTGTTGTTTAGTAAAAGTTTTAGATTCAACTGAAAATTTTCAAAAAACAAAAGGAACACTTTCTTCATTTGGAAACTGTTGCAGAGCATGTCAGAGTTAATACAGTGCTTCATATTGCAAATTATGATAAGAATCTTCTGCTTTCTTTGATTGTCAGTAGTCATTGCCACTTTTTTGTATCATTCTAGGGAGTGAGATAATTTGATTTATTGGAATTTTTTAATCTAATTGTGAACAAGAAGAGTTTTCCATCACCTAGGGGTACATTTCCTTATCTCTTCACTGCTTAACTGATTCAGTTTCTGTTGGACTCTTGCTATCCTAACAAGAGGAATGCAAAATCAGTCATTTATAACCTTGTCCATCCTCAAGAAGGCTGGAGAGATATCTGTTCTAAGGACAACCATCTAGAGTACTGCTGCCAGTCTGCAAGTACTCTACACTGTGCACAGGGTAAAGCTTTGCCTTTCAGTAGTCCAGTACTGCTCACCTGTAACTGTAGCTGAAATACTGCTTCAGAGCTGTTGTAGCTAGAGTAGGATCAGAAAGAAGGCAAAACAGACCTTTGATGATGCACAGGATTTTTCACTGTTTTCTCTTCTCTCTGTAAGTGGAGGAAAAAATGTCCCATGGTAGTATATAAAAGTCAGCCTGAGTGTTGCTAGGTAGAAAAAAGCTAGGATTTCATATAAAGACAGGAGGATCTTGTCTTGTAGGTTGGTTGAAGCTGACATAGTTCTCTAAGATCAGAAGCAATCTGTAAGTGCTTTCTAAATGGAACAGCTCTTGTTCCATTATCCATTAAAGAAGGGGAAAAATGTAATATCTGTATGGGTGGACATTTTTGAGCCAGTGCTGTTGAAGCTGTTTAGAAATAACTGAAATCTGTGTATGTGATATGTGCAATTTTATGAGACTTTGCTCTGGCTTAGTAAATCTAAATCGAATCGCTTACTATCTAATTCTGGAAGTGTAATGGCAAAATGATCATAGAAGTATTCAATGATTGTTCCACTATTCAAATTTCATTTCTGTGCAGTTCACATTTGTCACATTTATCCACCCTGTCAATGTTAATGTTCACTACAATTGTTCTTCCTTTATATTCCCAGAAACTCATTCTATATCAAGCATTTAGTTATTCCTATATACCTGTGTGTCTTTGTCAAAGGGTACTGTGGATGCAAAATTTTAAACTGGTTCAAGGGAAGACTGGAGAAGTTCACAGAAGAGCACTTTCTGTCAGGCAGAGATGGTTCTCAAGCTGGAAGGTTTCAAGGCTGCTACAGTGTGGAAGGAAATCATCTCATACATTAGTCTTGCTCATTTATACTCCTCTTTGGTATCCCTTCATAATAATTTTTGGAGGTAGGATACATTGCTAAAAGGACCTTTGGTCTGAACCATCATGGCCTTTCTTAAGTAGTCCTTAAAGCAAGGACTTGTTTTTTGCCTTGTTATTAGATTTGATTAACCATTAATATGTTTTCATGAACTGTGTCCTGTATGCACCATGAGCACTAGTCTTGAAAGAAAAGAGATTGAATCATATGGTTGAGAAGACATGGCGGTATCATACTGATCTGATGAAGAGTTGTGCAGGTCAGATGCTACTGTGTGAAGCTGCTTGTAAAAGCCAATGCCTTTTAAGACCAAACGCTTTACACACGGGAAGTTACTGGAAGTATATTTAAAAGCTGAACTCATTGGGGAAAAAAATTAAGCTCTAAGACTTTTGTGCAAAATGATGGCCTATTTTTGTTCTTCTCCACTTTATTCTGTGCATATCTGACCTGTGGGGTTTTCCCACTGGAGTTCTGTTTAACCGTTCCCCATATCTGACCATGAGCTGGACAGAAATCACTTTGACTTCCTCGTGTCGTTCATTATCCACAACAAAGATTTCTGCAGGGACAATCCTTCCCTTTGTCCAGTGTACACATTGACTGTTGGGATCTATTTCTAAGTAATTTAAGACCAAATTGGCTTATTTGCAAAAAAAATTAGAAAAAATTCCCATCAAGTCTAGAACAGATGCTTGTCTTCCAGATTGCTGTTTCTGGAAACCAGTTTTGTTTTACATGCAGGTGATTACATTGGAAAAAATTAGTCTAGCATTAGAAAGTTGCAAGTAAAAGTCGGGTTCAGTGAAATGAGATTTAACTGATGTTTTGCTGGAAAGCCTATTGAATCATCCACATCTATTAATCACATTGAAAATTCTCTCCATTATCCAAAATTATTCAGTGTCTTCCTTCTCTAACTCCATTTAGTCTGCAGTAATCAAGGTTGAACTGTACCTGTAAGGAGCTTTAAAAGCAATGGTATGATAAGTATAAAAAGACAAAATGTTCTTTGTCCTCATTAAAGATTGTGAGCAGAGTGTTAAATAATATTAATGGCTGGGATTGTCAGTACTTAACAGTACTTTCCTGGTACAAGTGATTTTATTGATCGATACAGTCTCAATGTAGCAGGGCAGATTATTCTACTGATTTTATCGAAGCCTTAACTAAGTTTGTTAGTGCACCACATATCTTTAAATAGATCTAGATGATGATGTAGATTAAGAAAAGCAGACCACCATCCATCTTTTTTTGATCGGTTAATAACTTAAATCCATCATTGCTGCAACCAGCTTTTTAAAGATTCTCTTGTGCATACGTTTCTTTGGTGATACAGATACATAGCTGGTTTCAGATGGCTGTGGATTTTAAAGAAGTGTGCTTGGCACATGCAGGATGGTGTATTTATTAAGAGGAGGCAGAAGGCAAGAGAAAACAGGAGAGCAAAATAATTCTATAGATAATTTAAAGGAGAGCCATTTATTAAGAGTGTCAGTTTGCAGAAGTGTTTCCCACAGAAATATTCCAAGCATTTTTCAAGTATGCTTAGCAAAATTACCTGATTTATATTTTAAGAGTTGCATTTTCTGTTTTTCAAGGAGTGCTGTATTGTGTTTTGTGGTTCATATTTTTTTCCTTCATCTTCAGAAATCTGTTTGGTTTTGCCTTATAGGATTGTGCTGCACGAACCTCACTCTCATTTCACTCTTACATCTTAGAGCTGATCAAAATAAATTTTACTCAGTTAAAAGCAGAAGTTATGTTAGAAGCCATGACAGATTTAGAAACCATATCCAAGTGCTCATTCTCTTTTTGTTATACTCTATATAACAATGCTAATGTATCACATTCTTTCACCCAAGTGAAGATGAACACCACACTGCTAATGGTGACTTTCTATAGAGGGAGAAATGGTCTCTGTCATGACCAGGATATGCTGAGAATAACTGTAAGGTATTTTAAGAGGAAGGAAAAAAAAATTATGTTCTCAGCCTGTTAAAGAACTAGGGTCATTAAAAATCAAGCACTGGCACACTGCTACAGTCACTATAGTCTGCTGACAACCAATTGTTCTAATGCCCATCATTCCTTCTAGAGCAATACAGAATGTGAGATCTTACTTCATTTAGCCATGATGAAAGGAAAAATGATCATTTTCCTTATTCTGAAGACAACTCCTCCTTTGACTTGGAGGCATTTCATTTACTTTTTCCTTAATAAATATTTAATAGATTTGCTTGGGCTTCTTTAAGGGCAGAAGAAAATTTAGTCCATTATAGTAAAGGAAGGAAGGGGAGAGCTGTAATTCCTGCAAATGGTCTTTATTATCACCACTTCTGTATGGTAGAATGACTCAGTTTCTCCTGTGTTTTTAGTCAACTTACAGCATTTAACAAACATTTTCATTTCTCAATGAAATATTGAGTATACACTGAATAACTGAATACCATCCATTCTGTGCTTTGTGTCAAGAACTGATTGAGGGAAGGTGGGTAAAAATATTACTGCATGTGTAAGCAATATTAAATAAATCCTTACATTCAAAGAAGCAGAATTAAAATTTGACTGCTAAGCTTAACCTGACAATTCTTCACTTTGAAGTGTGCCATCTCACATTGTTCGTGTCATTTAGCACAGATCATTCTGCAGGAGGAGGGGAGAAAAAGGAAAAACAACAGAAAAAAATAACACCAAACCAACGAAACCCAGTGAAAAAAAGTGGAACTCATCACAGGGTTTTAACAGAAAAATAGTTGATTAAATAAGCAGTGATTCTTGAGCTTCTGGTTTGGATATGTTGCATGGAAAGGACACAGGAACATAAAAAAATCTTTGTAAGAAGGGCTGCTTAAGCAAGAAATAAGAGCTCCATCAGTAGCTAAGAAAGGTGAACAAAGGAGATGACTAGTTTTCCTCAGACAGAATGTGTGAAGGTGCTTAGTGAGCCTTCTCCATTTGTCCTTCAGTAAATTGGACTTTACTGCATTAGATATAATTAACTTGTGTGTCTTCCCTTTTCCTGGCTTTTATGCAATCTTGTGAGCCTCTGTTCTGAAGGGTATGTTGAGGGATTTCAGAGTGAACTAAGGGGAGAAGGTCCTGTGCTCATGGGTAGCCTAGGAGAATAACGAACGCTTGTTATCTTCTGCTAACGTCTATCTCCACACACATCAACATTGCTTCCCTTTGTTTTTCATTTTACCTGCTTACTGTTTCTGTAATCCAAATATACAGACTTGGTTAAGTTAAAAATCTTGGTTTACTGAAACTGTTGACTGTAGAGTATCTTAACTGAGACAGTTTTGAATTTAAGTACATGTATACTTACAAGCAAGTATGCATTACTGAATGATGCCTAAATTTATAATTATGACACAGATTTTTTTTCTGTTGACTTTAAAAATGTGGACATTAAAATAAGAAGCTTCCATACAGTTTCTTCTGTAAATACTATGAATTATATATGGGAAGAACTTCAAGAATTATTGATAGAAAAAAATTTGATTTGTGATGCAGTTTCTTCTTTTTAATTTCTCATAACTAATGTCTTTGTCTAATATACCTTTTCTTCTGTATGTGAAAAAAGTTTGCAGAAACAACGAATGAAGTAGAAGTAGAACCTTTAATTTCATTAGGCACATTGTAACTGGTAAAGATTAATGTATATATCTCTTGCTAATTCTTTTCAATTACTCAGTTTATATAAATTCCCAAACCTTGTTAATTATGCTGAAGTCAAGTGGTAATTTTTAACAGTATTTCCACAGCAGGGGAATTTTCCTGGTCTAACCTTGGCCTCCTGTAGAAACTCTCAGCAGATTAGGCTTTCTGACTCTAGTCCATTCATTTTCAGTACAAGCCTAATTGCTGCCGACTGCCTGCCACAGGTACCCTGGTTATCGTACATTTAAGGGATGCAGGTTCTTCTGAGAACAAATAAGGAAAGATTAATTGTTTGTTTTGTTTCATCCCAAGAGAAATGTGGGAGCTTAATCAAGAAAAATAATTTCTTCTGTTGATTTGGCTTATTTGTGGAAAGGGATAATTGTATAAAGGCAGGCACAGAACTATGCATTTTGAAAGAAATTTTGCTATTTACCTACTTTGGAGGCAAAGATACAACAAAATTAATGTAACACAGCATTGGAATTGATGGGAATGATTCACATTTCTCATAGTAAGTAATTTGGCTGCTGGACTTTTATTTGAACCAATATTGCTAGGTGGTATTGTCATTTGTTTTGTCTGCTTCTTTGGATATCTAATCAAGGAGACAATAGTAGGGGAAAAACGCTTTTCCAAATTGTCCTTAATTGCTAGAGCACAAAGCAAGCTAAATGCTCTGGTATTTCCAATTAAAGAACTTGTTTCCAGCAAGCACCATTAAATCTATCTTTCCCAATCTGATAAATAAGCTATCAAAGAGTGGAATAGATTAATTGAGAGCAGTTAGTCCAAAGCTTAGTATAACAGCCAGAGTAAGCCAACGTTATCAATGAATGCAAATTTCACATAAAGCAGTAAGAAGCACTGGTACAATGAAATAGAGTTGAGAGTAACCACTAAGCACAAAGGAAAATTTTATCTGTGGCACAGAAATTAGTCTTGTTTGTTTCTCCTTGTAACAAAAGCACTAAAAGCTGTTTGTTTTCAAGACCTGTTACATGAACGTCAAATTGTATTTGACACCTTTCTTATGTAGATTTCTCCTTCAATGTGCTGCAGGAAATAGCAGATGTGGGGAAATCACACGTCCTACAATTCACAGCCAGTCACAGGATTTACTCCAGTTGCTTCTGAAACACAAGAAAGTCCTGTTTATACTACAACACTTGTGTTTGTTACTGTTTAGTAGGGTAGTCTCTATGTGTGGTTTACTTAACGTTAATAAACAGTAAACCCCCTGTTTGGCAGACACTGAAGCCTAACACTTTGTATTCTGATTCATTTTTAATACAGGTAGGTCTCCCTAATGATACATATGCAGACATTTTTGAAGGGTGTTTCTTTCTTTTATCTGTCTGTGCATGCCAAATGGTATTGACTCATACAGTGTATGTATTATTATGCATGCGGATCCTCTGGATATTTCCATTAATGACAAACCACAGGAAAACCACCTGGCTGTTCCCTTTAAGTGTCAGCATTTTGCCTGTTGATAATGAATGCATCAGCATGAGGAGAAATCTTCTGTCACCTTAAATATTGAAATAAATTTATAGGCTCTCAGTATATTCAAAGAAAGTATTGTATGTTGGTTCAGTTGTTGGATATATAGGGCTTTGGAGTAATGTACGCCATCAAGAAGGCAGGAGAGGGTACACATAATTTGTTACACACAATGCAAACAGATTTCTAAGACAGTTTTTACAGAACTACTCTGGCTAGTTCAGCTGTATCATTGCTGTGCATATTGACATCATTTATGTAAACTGATAGCACAAATATACCAACTGTCACAGCTTTTTAAACTGCTCCCAGAACAGAAGTTTGTGTGGTGCATCCCTGGCCTTTACACCAGCAATGTGGCTGGAGTCTGCTTTTGTAGAATTAGAGTTTTAAAATGGTAGGATAAAAATCTTATTTCTTATGCTGTTGCAACCTACTGGGTATGTCTATTCCAGGAAAATGAAAAGGTCAGTGTTAACTTTCCCAATAAAATGTTCTGAGAAAATGTCATTCCAGTTATGTGTATCTGACTGGGGAAGTTCATCCTCCATTTTTTGAGTGTCTTATTTTTTATTTCTAGAATATCATCATTGGTAGGGAAATACAGCATTCATAACTGTGATAGCATGGTGTCATATCAGTTCGAGAACTGATGATAATAAACATGCTGCAACAGATCATAGTACTTTGAGCACAGGTCATTTACCTCACTTTTTCTTTTTATCTTTGCTGGCAAATCACTACGAGATAACAGTTGTATTCCGAGTGACTGTGGTTTCTGATTAGCTTCCCTGTAATGCTGGCTTTTGGAAAATGTACAGAATGTGCCCGAGAAATTATGAGGGCATTAGACAAGTGAAACTTCTCCTAGTTTCTCCAGATGTGAAAGCACCCAGATCTCCAAGTGCACTTTTCAACATGAGATCCAGCTCTCACACTGGCTACAGTGGGGGAAGGTTCCTTATGCAACATTTTGAAAGCACTTGGTAAAAACAGATTACAGAGGAGAAAAAGACCATGAACAGGATTCACAGCAGTCTTACAGCCACCGGCATAAATGCAGCTGTCTCTACATTATGCCATCAGATGTTTCTCTCTGCATTTGAACTCAGTGAAGGCCATGAAGTGAAACATCCTAATAGTTTTGAAAAGCATTATTTGTGTAACTTCAGAGTTGGGAAGCACTTTGCTTTTTTTAATGGCATTGTGCTTATATGCCATGTAACAGTAACAGTTCTCTACTTGCTTTATAGGTGGATTTTTAAAATAAATAATCAAATTCATGCAAGCTTAATCATGTAGCCTTAATTAGTTATCCAACTTTAAATGGCAGAATGATGAGGACATATAATACAATACAATACAATACAATACAATACAATACAATACAATACAATACAATACAATATACCAGGTTGGAAGAGACCTTCAAGATCATCGCGTCCAACTTATCAACCAATCCAACCCACCTAAACAACTAGACCATGGCACCAAGCACCCCATCAAGTCTCCTCCTGAACATCTCCAATGACATGTACTGCAAGAGCAAGTTGCCATCAGATATTGGGATTTTTTTTTAGTATCAAACCCAGAAATCAGTGGATGTTGTGAAGAATTAGTGCTCTAATGATGCAGGAGGGTGTTGACAACTGTGGTACAATGCAGATACTTAGAAACAGTATTATTAATGTAAACGTACAGCAATAGCCAGGCTTAGCATCTCGAAAGGAATAGCCAGGCTTAGCATCTCGAAAGGAATAGCCAGGCTTAGCATCTCGAAAGGAATTGAATGTGACCGAAAAAGACATTTAAAAAAATAATCTCTGGTTTGGGCAATTATTTTTGTCCAATTGCACAAAACAGTGGTATTCACTAAGAAATTCAAAGGGACTGCACCACTGGACTGTTGGTTGATGCTGAGATACAGGTCAGGTGGAGGAGCTGGTCTTGTTAATGTATGGATGGAAACATTTAAAATATTTTCCCAGTAGAATATCAACCAGTTGTAACAAGTATGTTGCCATTGTTATATCTATAGCTGATTCCCTCAACATCCTAAATCACTCTGCATCTTCCCACTTTTTCTCATTTGGGGTTTTTTCCCCTTAAAATTTTGTCCATTTGACTACTTTATTCAATCTACATCTTAGTCATAGTGTTGTCTCCTGGTGATGTGTTGAAGGTTACCTCTCTGTCCAGTCAACAGAGAATACAAGGGTTTTTGTAGACTTCAGTTCCACTATAAGTGGTTTATGAACGTTTGTACTATATCCATACCCACTCTGACTTCAGAGTACCCCTTCTCCAGATTTACTTGAACTGATGGCATAATCTCTTTTGTTTGCACATCATGGAGTCTAGAGTCTGATCAAGCTCTCTATACTCCAGTATTATACTACTGTTCTTTCATTGAAGCAGCAAGAAATGTAACTTAAGCCAGCAGTTTAATCTGAGCTTCAAATGCTAAGGCTCACTTGCAGGGTAAACCAGAGCTCTTGGCAACAGAAGAATCACTGGGAATGAAGGGTGCAACTGCCTTTGAAAATTCTTTCTGCATAAGAAAGCCAGAGTATTTGTGCCAAAAATTAATAATAGAATTAAGTAGAATGCTGTCCAAAAAATCCAGAATATATGATTGATTAATTTATTTATGATTCTCAGTTTCAACCTCATTTGTGGACTTTACTGGCCAAAAGAAGTAGCTTTCTGGTTGCTGAGTAAGGAACATCAAACAGTTGCTAAGTGTGAAGGAAAAAAACCACCGAAACTGTGATCTTTATAGAGAGCAGCTTGGAATTCTCCTAGTATTTTAATATTATTATGATTTTCAACACATATCCGGATAGCTGCGTTACTTCTGTTAGGGAACTTGTTTCTCCTTTCTGGAGAATTTGTTGCTCGTTCAATAACAAGAATTTGGAGAGTTTTGCAGAACATAATCTGCAGGATTGCTATGATGTGAAAAATGCCGACTTCCAAGAGATGCTGCATGTCTGCCATCAACACAGAAGTAAATAAGCATTTGATGACCAAGTTGGGATGGGCTCTTTTCAGAAATAATTGCACTGTTCCTCACCTTTATCATGGACTCCCTTGCTAGTGAGTTTTGGGAGGGACAAGTGTCAAGGAAGAGAACCATAATGAAGTACCTGCGATTGAGCAAGGATTACATTGCTCTGTTAATTCTGTAAAAACTTGTCAGTTTGCCACCCAAATAAATGCCTAGACTGCGTAAAACATGGAGCAGAGTGACCTCCAGAAGAAAAATCAATGGCAATTCATATTTCATATGTCTATAATGGCTTGTGAGATCATGCCAGCAGTTTGTTTATGGAACAGCTTTTTCTACCAGGGGTTGTTTCCTGACTTTTTCTTCTTTTCAGTGGTGGTTTCCTCTTAATGGACTGTGAATCACAACCAGATACAGCAATAGACAGGTGTTACGGTGGTGATTTTTTATTATTGTTTTCACATTACTGTCTTCAGAATTGCTGCACCGTGGTCTGTTTGAACCAGTACAGTAATGTATAGTCAAAGTAAATCATGTTTGTAACTATTTCTTTGGACGACTCCTGAAGCTGTTTTTCACCTTCTTTTTAGTGGACGAGGCTTTATCCTCTGTGAAATTATCCATCAGCTAATATTTTAACTGTCAAACTAAATCCATCGTGTGGCTTTCATTTTTAAGCAATTTGTCAGAGGGGCAAGGAATTCTCACAGTCCGCTAATTTAAAGACAGGATTTTGAAGATATCTTTTCCCCACCCTGCTTTGCTTTGCTTTGTTTTTTCATTTTTTTTAAGATGCTGTTGTAAGATTTGTATCCCCACTGAGGACCGAGATGTCATAGGGATAGAGAAAATGCCGCTCACTTTATGGATTACTGTTAGGTCAACAAAACTTTGGCAGCATTGATTAACTTGACAGTGAGTACAGCAGTACATTTATCACTTATGGCTGTGCTGTAGAAAATCTAATAAGAGGCAAACAATTCCCTTTAGAGCAGTAACAGGTTCACTGTGGCTAACGGTGCATGCACTGGAAATTTCTGACTTTAAATTATACCCTTGCTGCTAGTTGGGTCATTGACTCAAAGCTACTGCACTTTCACTGTTATGTTCTGTATTATTAATTTGATCAAAATTGTTTAAGCTTCTGTAAATGTGATCAAACCAAGTATTGGAGTTCATATAAACTCAAAAGCATTTTTTAAGAAGGCATGCAGAAGGAACTTGATCCAAGCTTTGTAACATGGAAGGGGCAGCTGCCTGTTACAACTGTTTGGGGTTTTATAAGATTATAAAATAAAAACTTCTAACTCTGGCTTACAAATCTGCCTCTGACTCACAGATTTAAATAACCTAAACCCCAAACTGGATGGTGAGAGGGACTTTTATCATATGTGTAAATGTGTGGTTTGTTGATTACTGGTGAATATGTTAAAAATTCTATACAGGCTGATGTATAGACGTGTGCTTCCAGTTATCTTGATTTTGTAAGAATTATGCGAATTAAACAATTAGCAAGAGATTTGCTGGGTTTCCTGCATGTAAGTGCTGTTGCTTGACTGCAAGTTAGTGTTTGGTTCTAAGCTGATCCTTAAATTACTTTTTATTCAATATCACTTGGTCTCACTTCAAGATACATTTTCTATATATCCATATATCCATGACCAGTACACGGTGAAGTGTCTGTACAGAAAACCAGTAATTTTTTACTCCTTTTTTTTTTTTAAAGTCTTGTAATTCATAGTTCTTTTAAACAGAAGCATCTCATAATGTCCTCTTTTACAGAAGCTTTTCTTCAGTTCAGATAACCAGAAGTCTGTAAAAGCCTCATACCTTAATAACTGTGTTTCTAGGTACAAGCATGAAAGAACAATGAAGAAGATAAAGTATTACATGCAGATCAGAACATACCAGGTGCAACTAAATTTGTGGGGTTTCCTTTGTGATATAATCTGCAAGTTGCAGTTCAGATGAGAGAGTGGTTAATTACTTTTTGATATATATTAGGATCCATGGCTCACAAGAGAAGAGAACTTTTGTGTGTAGCAACTGCTAAGTATTTTGTGTTATTTACAAAACCATTTAAATTGCAGGTTTTGTTCTACAACATCTGTAAAAATGATGTTGTTTTCTTTGTTGGGAGAGAAGTACTCTACTTGAATCAATTGTTAGGAGGCTTAATGTAATAAGGCAGTTTGTGGTCTGACTAAAAGAAACACGCTGCAAAATAAATTCCCATAGCAGTTTGTTTTTAACAGAAAAACTGAGTTCACCTGAAACATAAATACATTGAAAACCAAGACTTAATAAGGTAGAGCAGCTTCAGAATGAGGCAGAGTGGGCTGCTGCCCAAAGCACATCTTGCAATAACTACAGTTTAACCAAATACCTCTGTAAATGATAGTATAGCTCCATCTACCTCGTTACAACAGATTCTTTGCAACAAATGCTCAAGTGAGCTGATGTTAAGTACCGTTTGCATGGTGAGAGTTAAAAATGCAATTAAAATAAGACTCACTGATTCATTCTCCTTTTTTTTTTTTTTTTTTCAGATTGCAGACTAAAAGTTCTGTTTCTCACTTTCTTACTGCATTTTAGAGGCAACAAGACACATTTCCACACTTTTCCTGGGTTCATACAATAAAGGAGTTACCCTACTGCCTGCCTTACTGAACAGAGACCTGATATTGATTAACTATCACACTGACATCAGAACTACTCTTAGGATTCAATTTTTTTGTTGTTTTGCATATTTTATTGATCAAAAGTGGTAAATGAGCATCAAGCGTGCAAGAAGACGATGAATTGTTTACTTGCATAAAATAACCTTTCAATAAGGGAAGATGCATTGCTCACACTTTTGGTGCTGTTCTGCTGCCCGAAGCAGATGGCATTCAGCTGCTATTGATCTGCTCCTATAGTTACCGAGCAGCATGTAACAAGGCATACTCATTTCTCTGAAAGAGAGGTGAGTTTTTTTGCCAGAGTGGTGAGAGTGAAAAACGAAGGACAGGGGGGTTAGGGGATTGTTATGGGGTTGGGTTTTTTTGCAAAACAGGGAAGACCTTGCAACTTCTGTTGGCGTCTCTGTGCAAACCAAAAGCAGGATTCATGTGCTTGCAGAGAAAACAAGTTATTTTGTGTAGTTCTAGCACTTCTGCTAACATTAGTTCCCACTGTAGATCAAATTGGAGAGCAAGCAAGTACTTCATACAGTAAAGGGCATCTGGAATTTAGCATTGCAGACTCATAGTTGCTGAGGGTTTTTATTATTTATACAATTTTTCCCCCCATATTTTTATAAAGCTGTCGACTCCTTAGCAAGACAAAATCCTACTGTAATATTCTGGGTTTGATTCTGCAAAAAGTTCATTTCACTGATGAGTAAATAATTTAATAATTTGATGTTGGATCTCTGCTGTTACGGGGGTGGGAGGAAGAGGGACCAAGAAGTTTCCCTGACAGTTATCTTTTCATGGTATTTAATGCAGAATTTTGGCACGAACAAGATCTATAACTGTTTGACAGATTTTAGTGCAATATAGGTATGTGACAGAAGAAGATTTCAGTAAATAAAGCATAGGAATGGTTATTGTAAGACAAAACCATTTCAGATTATTTAATGTGTTAGTTCTGGAGGAGTAGTATGTATGATGGGTGGTACTGAGAAGTGGGATACAGTGCTTGATCGAACTATTTTAACATAGAAATAGCCTGTCTGCCAAGATCCACAGGTGTGGTAATATGAGACTTAAGAAACCCAGCCTTTTGACAAAACCAGACCAGTGAAATATTTTGATGATACAAGCACTCCACAAGAATGATAATTTCATGTAAATGTCCTGTCAAAAATCTAGAAATCTGAGGATTTTTTCCTCATCTGCATTGTTTCCACAAGGTACTGTAACTAGAATGCTATTCAGTTCCACAGTAACTTACTTTGTCTCCCTGACTTTAGTCTTTGTCCACCTACCTGTTCTGCAGTGATTCTTACTGCTGAAATACTTACAGCTGATTTTTGAGCAGTCTTGAGCATCCTTCTGCTATGATGATGTTTAGGAAAATAAAATAAATTATCCCATTATGACTGCCCTGCTGTCCTCTGTGTCATCTATATTGTCTTCCTTTCTGGTAAAAACAATCCATGAGTTATGACCCTTGGCTAAAATATTCTTACAGCATAGTTAGTAGCTAGTTATTTACCAAGAATTTAATTTAAACATGCACATTAATGTTTGTTGAAAAGTGTCTTGCTTTATCTGTGACATTGATTCCTACTTGCCTGTATAATTCATTAAATGCTGTCTAAGCTTTTCTAATGCCCATATGGTCAGAGTCAGTACATCTCAACTGTTTGTTACTCTGCCTCTGTAGCATAAGTAGGCAAGAAGAGATTATTTGATCTTTGGCTTTAACCTCTTGGATTCAATCCAGAGCAGATTTCTCAAGGAGAAAATAGATTATTTTGTAAAATGGCTAATGCTGTCAGCACAGTATTTAATGCATTCTTCCAAGCTCATTGGGTCTTGCTGTCCTGTGGAGCTGGGAAAATGTTATAAACGTTACTATTACTACAAAGATAAATTAATGTAATGGCACCTTGAGAAGTGCATATTTTTAAACAGGGTTCTGTTACAGTGCTTCTGCAAGAAAGCCTGTTGCTTTCACAAAGTAAAACAAGTGCATTGATACTATTGTTCTATTCCTTTGGTATCTGCTTGTACTAATTCTCTTTTTCCTGAGCCCCCCATGTCCCTCTCATCTTTTGAGTTTCTTGGTGCTTACTTTGTGCTTCAAAAAACAACAGCAACAACAACAAAAATTATTTTTACCTTTTGCTGCTAAAGGTAAGCAGCTGTCTTGCAGATGCAATATCTATTTACTTATTAAGCTGACTGAAATTTAGTGTAATTCTCTGGGTTACACGTACTAAGTTCCTTGCAATTACTCTTGCAACACTGGAAAATAGCCTAGAGTCTTTATTCAGCGTTTTGTGCTGAAAGGTCTACTAGCACTCAAAACTGAAGAAAAACCAAACAAAACCCAACATCAACAAAACAATTTTAAAACCTCCAACAATGAAAAAACCAACTCCTCAGCATAAAAATCTAAATATATTTGCTCAGCAAAGTTACCCCTTCTTTACTTCAACAAAAATGACACAGTGCATTCATTAACCCCAGGTGCAGTGAATTCCCTGTGCTTTCTCCATTCTCTTGTTTGGACTTTGGAGTGGGTACCTGCTGCTTAGTCTAATTAGTTTCAAAGGGAATGTCGAGTCATTTCTCAAGAGTTTACTCTGACCCAAAACCTCTGACAAGAAAATATCAGGGAGACAAAGTAAGTTATTGTGGAGTTGAATAGCATTTTTGTTGCAGCACCTTGTGGAAACGATGTAGATAAGGAAATAATCCTCAGATGATTTCTAGATTTTTTTTGATACAATTTTGCATGGAATTATCATTCTTGTGGGGTGCAAGACTTATTTTCATAGCTAATGTCCTCAGGCTTCATTAACCACCTAAATCTTGCCTTATCCCCACAAAACCAGCAAAATGGGTTAGAGCTGTGGGATCATTCTTACGAAGCTAAAATGAAGTGAAAACAGTATTTGAAGGGTATTTTTCAATATTTCATCATTCAGCATTGAAGCTGTGTTGTTTGACCAATAGTACGTAATTGAACAACAAAAAAAATAGATTCAACATCCAGTCCAACATCTGTGTCTTAAAACAGTCTGTGACATTATCCAAAGAGCAGGGTTTTTTGGGGGGTTAGGAAAAGCTGGTCATGCTGCAGACCTGCTCCTCAGTTTCTCTGACTGCTGAACTAGTATTCTGTTGCTTCTATCTCTGAAGAATGGAGTAGAACATATTTCTTTAATCACTGCCTTTTCTTCAGGTTCTCTCAAAGCTATCCTCTTTAGGAAGGACTATTTACAAGTATAGTTGTATTTGGTTTGGCCAAGCTGGAGATAATTGTCCCCAGAACATCTTTGTAATGCTGTGTTTTGCAGTGCTGTAGCTGGGTGTTGATAACACACTAGTGCTTTGGCTGCTGCTGAGCTGAGCGCCCAGGTTGTACTTTTCCAACACTCCTTCACCCCAAGAGTGTGCTGAGAGGTGGGTAAGATCTAGGGAGGGGACACAGCCAGGCCAGCTGCCCCCAAAGGGTATTCCATGCCATATGACACCAGCTCAGATATAAAAGCTAAGTCAAAGAAAGAGGCATGGGGTCATTCTTTGATGGCATCTGTCCTCCAGAGCAACTAGTATGCATAATGGAGCCCCCACAGCAAACTCCTGGTGAAGCTGTCAGCCCATGGCTTGGACAGGAGCACTCTGTGCTGGGTTAGGAACTGGATGGAGGGCTGAGCCCAGAGGTGGTGGTGCTGGTTAGTGGTGCCACATCCAGCTGGCAACCAGTCACTAGTGGTGTCCCCCAGGGATCAGTGCTGGGCCCAATGCTCTGTGATATCTTTACTGATGATCTGGATGAGGGCATTGAGTCCATCATCAGTAAATTTGCAAATGATGCCAAGCTGGGGGCAGGTGTTGATCTGTTAGAGGGTAGGAGACCTCTGCAGAGGGACTTTGACAGGCTGGACAGATGGGCAGAGTCCAACGGCATGAGACTGAACACATCCAAGTGCCGGGTTCTGCACATTGGCCACAGCAACCCCAGGCAGTGCTACAGGCTGGGGTCAGAGTGGCTGGAGAGCGGCCAGGCAGAAAGGGACCTGGGGGTACTGGTTGACAGCTGGCTGAACATGAGCCTGCAGTGTTCCCAGGTGGCCAAGAGGGCCAATGGCATCCTGGCCTGTATCAGAAATGGTGTGGCCAGCAGGAGCAGGGAGGTCATTCTGCCCCTGTACTCAGCACTGGTTAGGCCACATCTTGATTCCTGTGTCCGGTTCTGGGCCCCTCAGTTTAGGAAGGATGTTGACTTGCTGGAACGTGTCCAGAGAAGGGCAACAAAGCTGGTGAGGGGTTTGGAGCACAAGCCCTATGAGGAGGGGCTGAGGGAGGTGGGGAGAGGAGAGGCTCAGAGGAGGCCTTATTGCTCTCTACAACTACCTGAAGGGAGGTTGTAGCCAGGTGGGGGCTGGTCTCTCCTCCCAGGCAGCCAGCACCAAAGCAACAGGACACAGTCTCAAGCTGCTCCAGGTTTACACTGGATGTTAGGAAGAAATTCTTCACACAAAGAGTGTTTGGATATTGGAATGGGATGCCCACAGAGGTGGTGTAGTCAGCATTGCTGGAGGTGTTCAAGAGACTGGATGAGGCACTTGGTGCCATGGTTTAGTTGATTAGATAGTGTTGGATGATAGGTTGGACTTGATGATCTCAAAGGTCTCTTCCAACCTGGTCTATCCTATCCTATCCTATCCTATCCTATCCTATCCTATCCTATCCTATCCTATCCTATCCTATCCTATCCTATCCTATCCTATCCCTATTCTATTCTATTCTATTCTATTCTATTCTATACTATTCTATTCTATTCTATTCTACTTCCCACGAGTGACCAAAACAACACCTGGCTTGATGGAAAGTAGTGAATAGCATCTTTGTTTGTTTGTGCTTCCATGCACGCCCTTTTTGCTTTGTGCTATTAAAATTCCATTTACCTTACTACTGGCTTTTGTTATACTTCCCCCTCTCCCCTGTCCATCTAAGGAGGGGAGTGATAGAGAGGCTTTGGTGGGCATTGACCCCCCCAACCAGGGCCATGTCACCACAACAGTAAAGACAAAATATAGCAGTGCAGAAATCATAGGTTCATAGATTCATTAAGGTTGGAAAAGAGCCCTTGGGAGCATCAAGTCCAACCATTGACCCTGCTCTACAAGGTTTACCCCTAAACCATATCCCCAAGCACCACATCAAAACAACCTTTAAACACATCCAGGGTTCGTGACTCAACCACCTCCCTGGGCACCTCTTTCCAATGCCTGACCACTCGTTCCACAAAAACATTGTTCCTCATGTCCAGTCTAAACCTACCCTGTTGCAGTTTGAGGCTATCCCTCATGTTGTATTGTGAATTAGCTTGTGAGAAGAGATCAGCACCAACCTCTCTACAGCGTCCTTTCAGGACAAAATAGTAAAGCTGACAATTTTTTTCAAATTCCTCTCTGAAATGAAACATAGTAACAGCAGGAGAAGATTATTTTTATTTATGTTAATATGTCTGGAAAGTAATCATGCAATTACAAAGACTGCAGCCATTCTGCAACCAAAACTGTACTCTCTGTCAAGCAGAATTTTTAATTAGATGTGAATTAGTTTCATGTATTTCACAGTGTATCTGCATAAAGCTTTTAGTGAACGGAAATAACAGCCATTTCACCTCTCATTTACATTCAGGAATGCATTGTCTCATAGATAGTTTGTAATCAATACAGGCAAAACAAGGCAAACAGTATTTGGTTCCACATGATGTTTTCTCTTAAAATATTTGTTGTCTTTGGTTTGTCCTAATACTCTCTGGCTTTGCAGATCTTTAAGTAATGTGCATATTTCTAAAATAAAAATGGGGGTGACAGCAAGAGAGAAGTGTTGGATTATCATCCCTGCATCAGCCCTTCATTTTCACTGTCTGCAAATGGGGATGCTGGCTGCCCACTGGGTCAGCCTGCAGCTCAGTCGTCTGCCATGACAGTCATTCACGTAGGATCCACGAAGTAGAATAGGGCTCCCATGTCCCCACAGTGTATCTTCATCCTTGCTAATGCTGGGAGAGGGGCTGTGTATGCACGAAAACCTTTCACTGTGGGGTTCTGCTGATGAGAACTGGCAGGTGGAAGCTGCTCCTTTCAGCTCCCTGAATGGCACAAAGGATGAGTGAAGTGGAGAAAGAAGAGAGTGAGTTGGCTATTTCCAGCCGTGCTCCATCATCCTTCTCTAGGGGAGCCATCTACTGCTGTGGAGTAGTACAGTTTACCCTATAACTCAGGTGGCATAGCATAAAATCATATTTGGAGTAGATAGTGCCTGAACAGCAGGCACATGAGAGAAAGATCAGAGAGAATAAGATTTGACAATTCCTCCTTAATACACTCACCATTTCCATGCATTTTGAGTTCAATGAATTCCTCTTCTATCAATCTGTTCAGTGTCTCCTTAAACACATAGAAATTTTCAGCATCTGCAGTGTCTTCTGGTCCATCATTCAAATACCTATTCCAGTTTTCTACAGCCCCTAATTTTTTAGAATAGTAATATGTATTTATTATTAATGTTGTTGTTGTTTCTATTTATTTCTTTATTCCTTTACTGACAATTTCTAATAAACTTTTGATTTGCTTTTTTAAATTATTGCAGGATAGGAAGCTTATCTTTTGAAGTATCTGTTGTAGCCACCAGCATGCCTTTCCCCTAATCACTAATCAGGCTAAAACCCCATCATTGTTTGTTGTTTTTGCCCAGGGAGGTGGTGGAGTCACCATCGTTTGAGGTGTTCAGGAGAAGACTTGATGGGGTGCTTGGTGCCATGGTTTAGTTGTTTAGGTGGGTTGGATTGGTTGATAGGTTGGACATGATGATCTTGAAGGTCTCTTCCAACCTGGTTTAGTCTAGTCTAGTCTAGTCTAGTCTAGTCTAGTCTAGTCTACTTATCTTTGTAAGGATTGTGGCTGCTGAGTTCTCCTTGAAGCCTTTGGTGGGTGTCTTTGACAAAAAAAATGAAATTAAAATAGGCTATGTCAACAGTGCCACTTGTATCTGCATGTGTTGACCTTTTCAGGGGTTGCAGTAAGTTTTGAAGCAGGATCTCCTTTTACAGCAGCCCTTTGATTCTTTTCTTCTCTATTGTAGTTCTTACAAACCTCCCTGGTATAGGCATACTACTTTAATAATCCTCAGTTCTCTCATGGTACTCAGTCCTGCTGACTTTTTTTACTGTAACAAGCATACCAAAAGTATATCCCGAGGGTTCAGAGTTTAATGATGATGTCTTGATGATGGCTGTTCATGGTTTGGACAGGTGCACTCTTTGATGGGTAAAATTTTGTCTGGATGGCTGGGCTCAGAGAGTCATGGTGAGTGGAGTTAAATACAGTTGGCAGCCAGTCAGTAGTGGTGTTCCCCAGGGCTCAGTTTTGGGGCCATTTCTTTTTAAGATTTTTATCAATGATCTGGACAAGAGGATCAAGGGAACCCTCACTAAGCTGGCAGTCAAGACCAGTTAGGAAGGAGTGTTAATTTGCTTGAGGGTAGGAAAGCTCTACAAAGGGATCTGGATAGGCTGGAACAATGGGCCAAGAGCAGTTGTATGTGGTTTACAAAGGCTGAACTTGGGTCACAGGGGTCACGTGCAATGCTACAGGCTTGGGGTGGAGTGGCTGGAGAGCTGCCGCACAGGAGATGATCTGGGAGTGTGGGTCAATAGCTGCCCAAATATAAGGAAGCGATGTGCTCAGGTGTCCAACAGAATCCTCTATTAGGAATAGTGTGGCCAGTCATAATAGGGAAGTGATCATGCCCCTGTAGTCAGCAGAGGCTGCACCTTGAATACTGTGTTCATTTTTGGGCCCCTTACTACAAGAAGGACTTTGAATTTATGGAATGTGTCCAGTGAAGGGCAACAAAACTGGTGAAGGGTCTAGAGAACAAGTCTTCTGAGGAGCATATGGGGGAGCTGGAGTTGTCTAGCCTGGAGAGAAGGAGGCTGAGGGGAGACCTCATTGCTCGCTACAGCTACATGAAAGGACAGTGTAGCAAGATGGATGTCAGTCTCATCTTCCTAGTAACAAGTGATAGGACAAGAAGAAATGGCCTTAAGTTGCAAAGGGGGAAGTTTAGATTGGGTGTTAGGAAAAATTTCTTCAGCAAAAATTTTGTGAAGCACTGGAAGCTCCCCAGGGAAGTGATTGAGTCACCACATCTGGAGGTATTTTAAAATGTGTGTAGATTGGTGCTTAGTGACATGGTTCAGTGCTGGACTTGGCGGTGCTAGGTTAAGGGTTGAACTTGATGTTCTTAAAGGTCTTTTCCAACTTAAATGATTCTATGACCCTGTGATTCTAACAAAGGATTATGGAAGGAGAAGGAGAAGAACGAGAACGAGAATGAGAATGAGAATGAGAATGAGAATGAGAATGAGAATGAGAATGAGAATGAGATGGAGAATGAGATGGAGAATGAGATGGAGAACGCGAAGGAGAAGGAGAAGGACAAGGAGAAGGAGAAGGAGAAGGAGTCTTAGGATTAAATCTACTGGCTGATACCTGCATTCTCATATAAGGAATTCCTGCACCTGTTTATCAGCAGCATTATTGACATAGTTGTAATTACTTATTAATTGCCCATTGTCTTAGTGGTCTGATGACTTTAAAAAAACAAAACACTTCATCCATTTAAATATGTACATGTATTTTGGTGTCTGTCATTAATGGATCTGCTTATGCTTTGTACTACTTTTTCCTGTTACTTATTTTTAAAAGCCTCTCTTGTTCCTACTAACTTTTTAAAATATCATTAACTTGTTTTGCCCTTCAGCTTCTTTTCCTTTTGCTCTGTTGATTTCTTCATTTCTCATCCGGCTCTGTCTTAACCTCCAATCCTTTGAGCAGTGTCTTAGTAAATTATATTGACTGCTTCCTTTCATTTTTGTTTTTTCAAAGGAACTGTAGTTTGTTGAACTTTGTTTTTAATCTTTCAAGGGCTAGTCTCTGATTTCGCTGCAGAGAGATTCACTCTTTGCTCCCACTAGTTTAGGTTCCCAGTTTAAAAAAAAATTAAAAATTTAAAAATCAATATTGTATTTTTCACATCAAACAGGTTATATTTGTACGCTTAGCCTCAAGTCAATCGGCCCTGCACTTTGCAGTTAAATATTAGTTGGAACTGTAAATGTATAATTAACGACCTTTCTAGCTAAAGTATTTCACTAACTTAAAACTTATTTGGTAGTGTTTTAAAATCAAAATTAGTGAAGTGCTTTAAGTTAGATAAGACTTTAGTAGAAATGCTGGTACTTTCTAGGCATTGTCATGAGTTTCTGCCTACAGTTTCCTGGTGATGATCCAGCAGTGTTTTAACCCATTGGGCTTCCGTCCACCTGTTTCATTTATCACACAGTATCACAGTATCACCAAGGTTGGAAGAGACCTCAAAGGTCATGGAGTCCAACCTGTCACCACAGACCTCATGACTAGACCATGGCACCAAGTGCCACATCCAATCCCCTCTTGAACACCTCCAGGGATGGTGTGTCACATGAGAATGCTATGGTAGATGGATTTGTCACTCAGGAGACATCTGGTGAGTTTTGAGCTCACTAGAAATATAACAAATTGATCTGAAAATCAGTGCAGTTATTTTTCTACTGTTCTCCAGTCATGAGGTTCAGTGGTGCAATTCTCTGTGTTTTGGTTTTGGTTTTATTTTTTTCCACTTATGTGACCTTACATTGACCTTCAAGTAGTAACTTCTGGATCTTTGTTGGAAGTTTTTTGGCATATAATAACTACAGTCAGTATCTTGTTCCTTTTCAAGTTCCACTGTGTAGATGGCACGCTTACTGTTGACTTCCTTTTGATAGGCACATGGGAAGTGTTAGCTAGCTGGTACTTCATATGGGGCATCACTTCTTTGTTGTTTTTTGTGTGTTTGCATTCTTCTTGTCTCTTCTATGTCCTTTATGCAGCGTTCTAAGTATGTTTGATAGCCTCCTCCTGTTCTTACAAAAGTGCCCCATCAATGAATGTTTCTAGTAGCAATGAAAAGTAGAGAATCCTTACTACAACAATTTAAGTGACATCTTATTTAGAAATAATTCTTATTGACACCCTATAGAAACATCCTCAATGAAGAAGGAAGTGAGGTTCTTCATGAGTAATATAAAACATTATTGTCTGTGCTATTACTTGGGAAAAACAAAAAGGAAAGCTTGCTCTTAGAAGGCTGATTCCTTCATCTACTTGGTTTTAAGTTAATGTGTTCTTTTGGTAACCTTTTTATCATTTCATGGGACTGTGTAAAGCAGTTCAGGAAAAGCAGGTTAACAGAAGAATATAGACTCTAAAGTGTGCTAAAAGATGTGGGTTTTGGTCCCAGTGGAGACTGACACTCCAGCCTACTTACTGTAGCTGGAATGTATTGATTTTCTTCTCCCCCATTTTAGCTGTGCCACAGAATTAGGTATTGTGAAGCATCCTTCCTTGTGAAGAGAGGAAAATCTGTCATGAACTTTATCACCCTAACAGTACAGCATTTCAAACTAAACCCGATTGAATGGAAAAGTCTGTGAGGACTCTTCAAAACCTTGTAACTGAGCTCTCCACTTTCATTTCCCCCCTCCAGGAGCCGTTCCAGCAGCCTTTGAAAGTGTAGTAAATGATTGTAAGAAATTAAATTTTACTTCTTCTTTTTTTTTTTTCATTAACAACAACAGAGGCAATAAAATCTAATAAAAAATCTGTGAAAACAATGCATTCCTCTGGCATGATCTTCTAAGGTTAGCAAAGTAGTATTGTTCAGGTTTTCAGCGAGATGTTCAGTTACTGTTATAATTGGCTGATGAGTAGGTTTGGACCTAACTAGAATGCCAGTGTTCGATTTCACAGTGTCCTCTGTGAAGGTATGTCACCATTTACCCTGGCTTTAGTGACAATTTTCTAAGAAGGAAACTCGTGGGAAATCATTATGCTGTTTATATGTCTCCCCTGTTGGAGAGCATTATCCTGTGATATTTTAGCACTGTTTTCCACTGCATGATGGCATCTAGCTAAGGTTAAGGCAGAACAAGTCCCTTTGCAATTTTGTGACTATATTTTACTTGCTGAAGGAGAAAAGATAACCAACAATTAAGTATTTCAGATGTCACTGAAAGAACATGTGCAACTAATCAATGACATCCGTAGGGAACATAATTTTATGGAACTGATACGGTAGAAAAATAGGGATTTTTTTAGTGATTTGTGTTACATAATAATAATTCCACCCTTTCAAAGGAAAAAAAAAACCAACACCAACCCACAACATTTCTGCTGATGTAAACATCACACTTCCCCTTGTGGTTTGTTTGGGGTTTTTTTGTGAAGCGTGGAGCAGTTCATTAAAGTTTGACAGTAACAGATAAACACTCTTTACGATTTTCTAAGAAAATACAGCGCTTATACTCTTTAGTTCAGCTGAAATCAATGAGTTTGTAAAATGTATTTCTGGAGTCACTTCCCAAATCATTTGCCAGAGGTTGTGTTATGTGTTTCAGTTTGGTTTTTTGTTTTGGTTTGGGTTTTGTTTCTTTGTTTGGTTGTGGGTTTGGTTTTTAATTTATTTTAGGAAGGAAATACACATACTTCGCCCCTGCCTTTTAATCAGTCAGTGTAGCATTCCGGGGCCCATTCCGGGGCCCACATCTGAATTTCATTGCTATGATCTTGGTACAATTTGGATGTATTAGATTTTCACTTTACCAACCAACTAATGTGAGGTTTTATTTCTTTGAAAAACCTTTCTGAGGTTTTATTTCTTTGAAAAACCTGTAACTTTAACTTTCTGAGTGCAGAGGAAATGAGGTAGTAGCCATGCTTACAAGGCATTGTCATATATTCACTTCAACAATGGCTACAATTGAGCACAATACATCACAAATTATAGACAGTGGTTTAGAGACTTTACCTACTGGTTCCTTTTCTTCTCAGCTTTTAATTAGAATGTGCAAAATAGGTGTTTCTTCCAAATCTTTAGTCAGAAGTCAAAAATCTGTCACATTACAGGTTATTGCAGGTAAATTGAGCCAATTATGGTGACAGTTTCTGACTTAAGCATATTGTTTTGAACAACTTAAATAGGAAGCTTGGGATGCTTACAATTTTCTCTGGATATCCACTTCGGGTCGCCATCAAAGGTGAGAAATGCAACTAGACTGGCATACCTAATCCAGTGTGGCTCTGGGGTTTGTTTGTTGCTCCTAGCTGTTGCTGTTTGGGTTTTTCTCTCTTTTGGTTTGGTTTTGTGTATGGATCTGTCACGAGCCCACTGGTAGGTTGCATCTCTGCCTTGATATCCTGACAAATCATGAGCCCACCGAGCTAAGAATATCTCACCTCAGTGTTTCCAGTCAACATCAAGATCAGAGTCCATGTCTACTTGAGAAACTCTTGCAGCTAAGTCTGCCTGATGGTTGTGTTGCTGTTCCTCAGTAGCTTTGCTCTTAGGAATGTGAGCATCAATGTGTCTCACCTTCACTGGAATTCTCTCGACTCGATCAGCAATGTCCTGCCACAGGTCAGCTGCCCAAATAGGCTTTCCTTTTCTCTGCCAACCATTCTTTTTCCAGTTCTTTAGCCAACCCCACAGAGCATTGGCTACTATCCATGAGTCGGTGTACAGATAAAGCTTTGGCCATCTCTCATGTTCAGCTACATGAAGAGCTAGCTGGACAGCTAGCTGGGTTGTATTCTGGCCCTTTTTTGTATCAAAACCATTGAAGTCAAACCAGTATAATTAACTTGTACCTTCATTTATTTTTTAAGTCCTTAAAACAGATGTCACATGACATTGTTGAAAAATCTTTTATTCAATGCAGTCATTCCTCCCTGGAATTTCTGGAAATTACAACATTCCCAGTCAACTTAGGTGACATCCAAAATATTGTACAGTGCAAAACTGCCTCTGGTTCTCTGCAAATTCTACATTTTCAGATTTATTGATCACTGAAGCAGAGCTGTTGGCAAACTGCATGGATGAACACATTAAAACCAGTGCTATTCACTTACAACTTTTTGTGAAACATTTGGTCAGAACAGGGTTTGCAGGTCTTGGGTTGGCTTGATGCATGTTGTGAAAACAACAAAAAAAAAAAATAAAGATAATGAGATATTAATCTGGAGTGAGTTGAAGAAGAAAACAAATAGGCTTGTGAGAGCTGTCAGGAGTTTTCCTTTCATACAGTGATGTATCCTTCTCTTCTTTCCTGGCAATCACTGTTCTTTTCAGCAGCCTCAGCAGGCAGCTTAACTTTTGGAAGAAGGCTGTCAGAATATGTAAGTATGAGGTGGCATGTAAGCATTACACATCTTTATACAACTTTTTGCAGTTGTTCGTTGCATATAATTAGTAAGATGTTTTTATTTGAGCAAATGATGCACATTGATATTCAATTCACACACCCTCTGAATATGCATCCACCTCCACCCCTCCTTCTGCGCATATCCTGAATGTAGAACAGGATAAATGTTGCAGTAGCAGAGTGCTGATCTTGCAGAATGTAAATGAAGTGGCATTTTTTAATGCAGCATCTTCATATAGAGGTGAACTGAAAGGCTTAACACTTGCTAACATTTCAGACCTATGCTTTTGTTACATCCACTAAAATCTAGAGCAGAAAACTTCAAAAGTTGCATTTTTCTGCTGTTTGGGTGTTTTTTTTTTTCAGATTTATTAGCAAGAGCCTCACCTGTTGAAGAAATGTAGACTCTGGATTCAGATTTGTAAATAAAACAAAAAAAGAAGCATTTCTCAAATATCTTTGTTTTCAATTATGTTTCTCTAAGTCTAAGCACCTATTCTACAATTTTTACACTTGGTTTTCATTACATCAGTAATCAAATCATTTGCTATAAAATCTTCTTTAAAATCTAGATGACCTCTAGTTGTCCTTTCCAACTTCATGTTGGGGTTTTTTTGTGATCCTGTTATCCCATACATGCGTTGTGTCAACCTAGTGATTCTGCAATATGAAAGAATGCACATCCAGGAACAAGTTACCTCCTGAATGTAAGCAAAGAAATGTTTCTTGCCATCACCAGCCTAGTTTCTTCTCTGGGTTTGTTCCAACACAGGATGTGAAAATTGACAGGATGAATTTAGATAGCTTTACTTGTACAAGTTGTTTTATATAAAAATCCAGTGAAGTTGTTCACTCTGGATCAGGCCTTTCTGAAGGAAAGGTGTTTAGGGAAGAGCTCGAAGCTTTCATTTGCACGTGAGCATGTATTACAGTTTGAAGAGTAAATAAATAGGGTCTTGATCTTTCCAGAGAGGCATTGGTTGAATTTATGAACTGTTTGGTTTGCCTTGTGAAAATTAAAGATCAACAATTATTTTTGGTCTGTTTCTCTGAAATTGTCAGCGATCTGTTTTTTTAGCTTGAACGGTCATTCTTGCATTATGAACATGCACCTAAGCATCTCATTAATTTCCTACATATTCTTAAATGTACTTGTAGTAAGTGTACTGAAAATTTTGAATAATCTCATCAATGGAAAAACAAAGGAGGATGGAGTACAGCCATTATGTCATTGCTGTGGAAGAATGTGGAAGGTCTAGCCAGCAGGTCTTTGGCCAGAGTTTTGTCATTGGGAGTCACAGCACAGATATAAGGAGTACATTGTAAGCTGATCTGTCAAGCCAATGAGTGTCCCTTGTTAGCCAAGGACTGCATTAATAGAATTGCAACAGTGGAGACATCCTTTTCACACTGATATGCCAGACAAGAGCCCTCTGCGAGGTGAATGTGAAAGCACTGAGCTGTAGCTGCTTTATTTTATGTTTTAAATAAACAGATTTTTATTCACAAATTAGTGTGCCAATAACTTAGCTCCAGAATCAGACATCTCTGCTTGAGAGGCATCTTGCTTGGCACCAGTGATGGAAGGTGAAAAGAACGTGGTAACATCACCTGAATGTATTTATATGTGATTCATTAAGATCTGTGGGGTTTGGGTTGAAATCAAGCATTCCAAAATAGGTGTAAAAAAAAGAACTAAAAAACATTGCAAACAGGAAATACTTTGGTTGCTGATAAAAAATATGAAATATCTCAAACAGAAAAAAAAAAAATATTGGGGTTTTGTTTGGTTTGGTTTTTGTGTGTTTTTTTTTTCAGACAATCATTTTAGAGAATGAAGAGCTCCCTAAAATATTTCTTGATTTCCTGAATGTTCGCCATGTACCTACTTTGCCAAAAGCAGAAAGCTGTGGGTAAGTTCTTATTTATTGAAAAAAACACATGGAGGCCAAAAGGCCTATATCCACACAGTGCTGATGCAATTCCCTTGACTTAAAATGGTCTTGCTGCCAACTCTAACACTATAAAATAAATGAGCATTAGGTTCATGGTAAGTATGTTTATATATCCCCAAAAGGTGATAAAATAAATCCAGCCTGTTCAAAGACTCAAAGTAGCGAGGTTTAATGTAGTATTCCTGGAAAACAAAGGAGAATTTGGATGAGAAAAAAATAGGATTTTCAAATAGGTCTTGAGGTATCTCCTGAAATGTAAGATATTCATGAACACTCACTAAAATTCCACAGAAAGCCTTTGCCTGTATTACAGTGTCAGAGTATCTGCACAAAATAGAAGTTCATTCCGTCATCATTTTATGATCTCCTTTCTGATGACATCTACCCCAATGGCCCCATTGCCCTTCCCCTGGGAAGAGTTCTTGATTAGGATAGGGAAAGGAAATCTTAATATGATAAGTGTAATAACTACAGAAATACCCAAAACAGTGTACCTGGAAGCTCTGATAACATCTGGAGCTTTAGGCTTTGTAGGAAGAATAATTTCTTCTGTTGTGCAAGATGACATAATTGATAATCCAACCGCATAACCAGAACTTGCCTCCCAGAATGTTACACAACTCTCTTGCACTTTGAAGGAAGCTGTGCGGATCTGCAAAGGATAGAAGCTGAAGAAAGTGTAGATATTTTTTAGGCTGTCTTGCACTCAGAGGTGTCTGAGGGCCAGAATGGTCTCTAGAGTCAATCAGAAGCAGAGAGACTTGCGGTTTTCACTTGTAGTTGACATCAGTCAATACCCACAGTGAGACTGTACTAGATAGACAGACAGGTAGGTAAGTAGGTAGATAGATATATAGATAGACAGACAGATGTGCTTCTGAATGTGGTGCAACAAAATGGATCATGTTATTTCCAAGGAGTGCTGTTGTGAAATGATACAATCTCCTTGTTGTAACTAAAGTTTCCTCTCGCTTTTCTTGCAGGTCTTTTGATGAAACAGAATCTGAAGAATCAAGGTGAGAGCTTGATTCCTATTCTTTCTATCAAACCAGATTAATAAACTACTTAAAATTGTTGGTGTTTACTGTATTTGTTCCTTGCAATTGACAAAATAGCAGTAGTTTAGGATTACAATTAGATGTGTTTTTTTTAATACTATGGGTATTTTCCTCAGCTGTGCTAGATCCATTTAATGCAGTGTGAACTGAGCATTGTTATGCTTGCTTTACTGACTGGAAATATTTTTGGAAATGTTTTTTACCCTTTGAGGTGTATTTTTCATAGCAAGAAGATTTAGCAGAAGGAATTGTAAGTTTGGGTACTCCCCGATACATTGATAGAGCTTTGTAGTATCTGGTTGTTCTGCTTGGCATGTGTATGTACAGAGCAGAGCAAAGAGGGCTTGCTCTGGCTGGGGTTCTCTGACCAGGGTGGGAAACAGCCCTGTGACGAGTGTGCAAGGACTTTTTCTCCATGGGTGTGGAGTACAGCAAATGCTTTGAGAGATGAAAAAGTGTGGTACAATTTTTAATATATCAAGTGGCCTAAAGAGCCTGTAGACCCATGGAACCTGGTTGTGGGTGTTCTTGTATTCAGAATTACACCAAATACCAGGGAGCAGAGCAGGATCAGGACCTCTCAAAGCCAGCTGCAAGTTGTGTGTCTGAGGAGAGGTGAGTTTTGCTCCCAGGAGATGGAGTCTGTCCTTTTTGGGCAGTGATAGCGTACAGAAACACATTGGCGTGGCTCCTGCACAGTTCAGCTATCTCATTTTATCAAAGCTAGTTTGTAGAATATTCTGTTTGTTGTCCCTTGATACTGACATCCCTGTTCTTGACCTTTACAGCAAACTGTCCCACCAGCCTGTGCTTCTGTTCCTAAGGGATCCATATGTCTTGCCTAAAGCCAACGGTAATCAAACCTGTCATCTGTTAACAGCGCTTTACTGATCTGACCCTGCACCACGTAAACCACATTATGATTAATACAAGCCTAGTCAAATGACACTGGTCCAAAATCTAGTAACCTGCCAATAAAAAAATAGTTCTTGTATAAAAAAATAATAAAACACTAAGTAGGGTGGGTGGAATTTTCTCCCTCAGTTGTTCACTCAGGCAAACCTTCTGGGAATTCAGATGGAAAGATGAACAACATCACTTTTCTTTTCTTGTTGTTGACCTTCTGGGCTGTTTTGCCTGAAGGATTTGAACTTAGAGGCCCAGTTCCTTCTAAGTGCTTTTTCCCTAAATACCAGTCGATCTCTTGCAAGCATGTTTGTACTTCCATTTGGATTATTACTATTTCTTATAATTTATAAGCTCTAGAGGTTATAAATGGGGGGGGGGGGGAAGGAATGCATACTTCAAGTATAATTGATGTGTTTCATAGGACATTTAAGTTAGCCTTCATCCCTTAATACAGGTTTCAAAAGAGTGTTTGAAATATCTTCTTATAAACCCTTTTTCTTATTTTTTTTTTCTTTTTTTTCTTTTATAAAAGTTATTTGCATTCTTAATTAGAGAGCTTACCCTCTGTCTTCAGTGCGTGCACAGAAGTAAAATACTATTTTTAGTAGTGTGTCCCTCCTGGTTTTGTCATGTTACTTGTTTGAACTGTTATTTCTACTAAATTTTGTATTAAACATATAATGTGCTCTCAAGAGAGAATTTTCTCTCAGAGCTGGAGATTTAAAGATAGTTTTATATATATATATATATATATATATATATGTAAAATTTGATTTTACAAAATATTGTGTTGAAATCAAAAGTCAGATTCTTGAGCTGCCTCCAAAATCATTAACTGTTTAAGAATAAATTTAGGAAAGAATGCTTGAAATGTCTTATCCAATGAAGTGTAGTGCCTTGAGATTTTCTCAAGAGGTATTTGAATACCTGAAGGGAGAGTGCCAAGAACACAAAACCAGGCTCTTTTTAGTGATGCCCAGAACAAGAACATCAGGAAACACACTGTCACTGTGAGAGTGACTGAGCCCTGGCACAGGTTTCTCAGCATGGTGGTTGAGCCTCCATCACTGAAGATACAGAGAAGCCATCTGGACATGGTCCTGGGTAACTGGCTCTAGGTGTCCATGCTTGAGCAGAGGGTTGGACCAGATGATGACCAGTTGTCTCTTCCAGCTCCAAGCACGCTGTGATTCTGTTGCTTTTTCAGGCTGTTATTCACAGCCACAGAGAATAGGCTCATGTATTTTGAAAGGGTTAAATAGTCTCTCTTGAAGACCATGTCCACTGTAGCTAGTAGAGTGGCCCAACAGTACTAACTTTATGGAGTCTTACTCAACTTCCAGTTCTAGAGAGAAGTAGTGAGTGCAGAAGTCATCCTGGTTGTCCAAGGTCCATATGAGAAGATACAGTACAGGTTTGTTTGGCTTTTACTTTGACTTAGGTCACATGGACTAAATGCCTGTTTGAGGCTGGAGTGCAAACCACAATGTCGATGAACCTAAGCACAGTAAGGAAAGATAGTCACTTCACAACGTCACTCCTGACCCAAGTGACAACAGTAATGCAGAAGGATCTACAGAGTTACCTCTGTTTGATCTGCATCTGGTGCAGATGCTGCATATACTAATATTTGGAGTAAGCCACATTGCGTGTCTTAATCATGCTGTTTAATGCTCCTCTTAATTGCAAAATTGGATTCCTCAAGGGCAGGGTGTAAATTCTGAACATCATTTAATTCCATACCATTCCTGAGAGAGAAAATGGATTTTATATAGAGTTATCCTGAAAAATGAAAACAGTGCTTAATGTTTCCAGCTCATATGCAAGGTTTTGCTTTAAGATATTTCAACATTTTGCAGTTCTGTGATGGTATTAATCTTCCTTCTCTCTGTGTAAGGCTAAGCTCCCTTCTCTTGAAATCATTAGGAACTTCATAATGAATTTTGCTACTCTTTTAAGTGGCACTTCACTTGAATTAAGATAAAAGCCATTTGTAATGCATGACATTTAAATATTAAGTAGGCTTCATTAATGACATGTGAAACAAAGGACATTCTAGGCTCCTGACAACTCTTCTTTTGGCCTTGACAAAATAGTTAGAATTGCCTATGGCAGGTGAAGATTCTTTGTATTCAAAGACCTTAAAATATCAAACTCACTTTCAACTTATTCTTTAACTTAGAATGTTAAAGGAAGGAAGAAAACTAAGTTTTAAGTCTAGAGGCTCCACTAGTTGACTCAATTTAGTTAGACTCTCACAGTTACTAGAGAAAATACAGATAAACCTATTCCAATGCCTCACCACTGTTTCCACAAAGAATTTTTTCCTGATATCCAATCTAGACCTTCACTGGTGCAACTTCTGGCCATTGCCTCTCATCCTGACACTAGAAAGAGAAGACTGACCCCCATCTCACTACAACCTCCTTTCTGGTAGTCTTAGAGAGCAACGAGATCTCCCTTCAGCTTTCTCTTCTTCAGTTTAAACAGTCTCAGTTCCCTCAGCAATGTTCTCCAGACATGTCACCATCTGTATTGCCCTTCTCTCTACACCCTCCAGCATCTCTGTCTTCCTTGTACTGGGGGGCCCAAAACTGAACACAGTATTTGAGATGTGGCCTCACCAGGGCCAACTACAGGGCCACAATCACTTCCCTACTCCTGCTGGTCACACTATTCCTGATAAATGATAGGGTGCTGCTGGCCTTCTTGGCCACCTGGGCACACTGATGGCTGATGTTCAGATAGCTGTCAACCAACACCCCTCCAGGTCCTTTTCTGCTGGGCAACTTTCCATCCACTCTCCCCCAAGCCTGTAGCACTGCATGGGGTTGTTATGACCCAAGTACAGGACCTGCCATGTAGCTTTGTTAAACCTCATAAAATTATTTCAGCCAATCAACTTAGCCTTTCCAGATCCCTTTGCAGAGCCTTCCTACCCTCAAACAGATCAACACTCCCACCCAGTTTGGTGGCATCTGCAAATTTACTGAGGTGCACTCAACTCCCTTGTCCAGATCATTGATAAAGATAATAAAGAGAACTGGCCCAAACACTGAGCCCTGGGGACCACCACTCTTTACTGGCCATCAAACAGATTTAACTCCATTCAGTACCACTCTGAGCCCAGCCATCCAGCCATTTTTTTACCCAGCAAAGCATCCACCAATCCAAGCCATGAGCAGCCAATTTTTCCAGGAGGATGCTGTGGGAGACAGCGTCAAATGTTTTACTAAACTCCAGGTAAATAACTTCTACAGCCTTTCCCTCATCCACTAAGTGGGTCACCTTGTCATAGAAAAGGTCAGGTTCATTAAGCAGGAACTGCCCTTCATGAACCCATGACTGGGCCTGAGCATCTGGTGGCCCTGCACATGCTGCATAATGGCACTCCAGATGATCTGCTCCATGACCTTCCTTGGCACCAAAGTCAGATTGGTAGGTCTGTTGTTCCCTGAATCCTCCTTCTGTCTTTTCTTGTAGATGGGTTTCACATTTGCCAATCTCCAGTCAGCTGTGACCTCCCCACTTAGCCAGGACTGCCAGTAAATGATGGAAAGTGTCTTGGTGAGCACTTCTGCCAGCTCCCTCAGTACCCTTCGGTGACTGCCATCTGGTCTTATAGACTTGCATATGTCTAAATGGTGCAGCAGGTCACTAATAATCTCCTCTTGGACTATGGGGTCTTCATTCTGCACCCCATCCCTATCTTCCAGTTCACATGGCTCAGTATCCAGCAAACAATTGGTCTTACTACTAGAGTCTGAGGCAAAAGAAGTAGTAACTTATAGTTTTCCTCATCCTTGACCACTATGTTCTGCCCTGCATCCAACAAGGGAGAAAGATTTTCCTTAGTCCTCCTTTGGTTGCTACATATTTGTAGAAGTTATTTCCCATTCTCTTTAACAGATAGATGTTTGGATCAGAAGTGGAGTTAAGTCTCTCTTGGATAGAGCAATGCCTATGTTAACATCTTCCCGTAAGAAAGGAAATTGTGCATTTGTAGCTTTTTAACGAAATAGTTGTTTCTGGAATATATTACTCAACATTTACCCCCCAACTCCCCTCACTGCACTGTTACTTGCTAGTATTCTAACAACTGGATTTTAAGCGTTGTTGAGTTGCAAGACAACTTCCCAAAACTAAGATTCACACTTACAAACCTTATTTGATTTTCAGTATCATTTTGTCATGATGCATCCAATGCAGTCTGAGTGCATGAGCATGACACTTTTTGTGTAAGGGGCCCACTTCTTACAGAAGGGTGGGGAAAAAAATTGCACACTATTTTAAAATGCTCCTCATATTAGAAGCTAAACATGCAATCCCAGAGTTCCTGTCACTGACTTGAAAACTGTTCTGATGATTCTCTGAGTATTGTTCTGATGATTCTTTAAGAATCACAGATCTGCAAGACTGTGCCTCGGTGTATTTGTATTAAGCCTGAATGTTTCTTAAGCAGCAAAGCCTTACAGTAAATCTGATGCTGAAAATTTGTATTATTTTTTTTAAATCAATACTCATTTTCTTACATATTTATAGTATGCTATAGAAGAACCAGTTTTAAAAAAAAAGAGAAAAAAAAAGGTTTCTGGAACTGCAGTATTTAATTTATAAAGCATCAGATTGCTCCTACAAGTGTGCTTTTAACATTAATGACAACAGCATAGGGTTGTTCTACCATGGTGCTTTGGGATAACTGAGCTTGCAGAACTTGAGGAGTCGTCATTGGATTATAAATATTAACAAATAATTTATAATGATGACTCACTATGAGAAGTTGCGAAGAATTATGAGTGTATTTTTCATGCCAAAGGTTGTAGTTCATTAAAACCTCCTAAAATATCTCTGTAACATCTTTAATATGCTGAAACCACCTTATTATTAATACTTGTGAGATAACACAAGCTAGTAAGGACTTTTTTTTTTTTTTTTTTTTTACTCACCAAGTCCGAATCTGCTTTTTTCTTCAGTCTTTACCTCCAAAATTATTTCAGCACACATTTCCCCACACACATTTTGTGATCTAAGTTACCAGGTATATAATGATCGTTACAAAAGTTGCATCTCCCCTTTCTGAATATCCTCTAGGCTGATAGGTGGAGTAAAGATGTGATTAATGAGGAAAGTTCTGTATCAGAAATAGTCTGTGTTTCTAGGCAAATCTATTTCCTAGTCTACTCACTATTTTAAGTTGTAAGATGTCATCAGAAATTTCTGATTTCTTAATGCCCACTGGTGTAAGAAAACTCATTAAAAAACACAGAGGTTGATGCATTTGAGAAATATTTTCACTTCAGTAACGTATGCCCTGCCACTTCCCTGTGTGATTCTGTTACTGTGTTCGAGGTAATTCTTTCATGCCAAATTTCAAACAAAAATTAAGTGCCAGTTTCCTCCACATCTGTGTTTTTCTCCTTCACGTATTATAGGATGACTTTTTGTAACATGTGACATTTTATGTTGATTGGGCAGAAGGAAATTTTCCTGCCTCAAATAAGCATCTCTGATCGTACAGGCATCCCTCAAGCCTTCTCAGCCTGAACGTTGCTATAAACCACAATGGAAAAACGGCTTTGAAGTATTCCCAGTAGCAGTCTTGGAATTTCTTCAAGTATATTGAGATTTTGTTAGAAATTGAATTGCCAGTGTAATCCATCTTCCTTGTGAGAAAAGATTCAGATAAAGAGCTGGAGCCTAGCAGCATTAAGTATTAGAACATCCCTTTAAATCAATAAGCTACAAATCTGGCAGTGCATTCAAGCAATGCCCACTGCTACACTAAAGTGGCTTTAGTGCTGAAACAGCATTACTAATAGCTCATCCCCGACGTGGATAGCAGTTGAGTGATGCAGTAACCCAAATTATACAAGGCCTCACCTAGTTAAGTTTCACAAAAACATTTATATTGTACTGACACAGATAAGAAAGGAAGTTTTTCTCTCTCTTTTTTTTTTTTTCAGATGACTTTCCAAACGTAGTTATAGAAGGCATTCTACATGGAATCTTCTATCCTCATTTACTGCTTAGGTAGAAGCGATGCATGGCTAGAAGAAGCTGAAGCAAGTTTCCGAGTAATTTTTAGTGGAATTAACAGGAACAAAATTCTGTGATGTGAAAATTCTACTCAGAAGCAAGAGGTAAAACCTCGGTTTAGGTTCAAGCATTATACCTTTTTAAACAAAATCCGTATCACTACAATTGCTTTAAAAAAAAAATACGGAAACAACAGTACTGAAGTTATTTATACCTGTTATGTATTGACATGCTGTATTTAACACTAAAAGCCATACACTGAATTACACTAACCTTCAGCAGAGAATCTTGCCTGTTGGAAAAGACCTTTCAAGTCCAACTGTCTTCTAACTCTACCAAGCCTGGTGCTAAACCTTTGAAAAAAATTGAATGCTTTACTAATTATTTCTGTGATATCTATCATAAATTACACTAAACCTTTTTGCACCAGGATGTTTTTCCCAGTGCATTACCCATTGCTGGCAGTGGATGGATTAAAAGTGCTGGCACTGAAGAGTGTGTCAGAAATTGCCGAAACAATAAAACTTACAGCAAGAAGAAATTGAAAGCATGCTTTCACATTATGAAACACAGCTTTCTCAGGAAACTCTCTAGATTTCAGTTGAAATTATTTTCTCTACCAGATTTAACCTGGCATTTATGCATCTCCACATCAACTTGCAAACTACATTCCATATCTTAAGCCACAGAGCACACTGCTCTGTGGTAAGCTAAAGCAAGAATATGATTAAGTAGTAAAATAATAAAACTAAAACTGATACATAAATAAATATACACACATATACATGTATTTGTTCAGATTTAACTGGAAGTTTGTATGTGTGCTACTGGACGTTAGAAAATAAATTACTAGAACCTAAAAGCATTGCTTCAGTGTATTTTTGGTGTGTTTCAAACATGACATTTGTCTGAGCTGGTATCATAGGAGATGGATCTTACTGCTAGCTCCACAAGAAGCTTGAGATAATACCTGGGTGTCAGCTCATTTAAAACTCTCAGCACACTGCTGTCTGACCATGCTAGGTTTAGAAAGGTCTATCTCATGGGGAAAAAATTCAGTGTAATTAAAGAGCCATTAAGTAGCATTGCACAAAAGCACCAATGGCAAAGCTAGACACAAACAGAAGCCCATCCTGGAGACACATGGCTTTGCCTCCTGCTGTTTTAAAGCTGCTTGGGGATGGTGAAGAGCTGTGACTTGTATAAAAGGTAGATCTGTGACTCCAACACTTTTTCAGGTAGCAGAATCCTCTGTCTGCAGAAGCAACCTCCAGGAGAGCTTCCAGATACTAGTGGACTAGTGGAAACCTGTTTGGGTGAGACAGCCAGAGATATTCTTGCTCATACTTCATAACACTGCTTCACAGTGCTGCTTTTCAGAGAATTTTACTTTAAACAGCCAATAAAAAGAAAACTGAACCAGGGTAAAATAGAAGTCTGATTGCCTAGTACTAGGCAAATTTAGAGGCCTGCCTGACAAGGTCTCATGTGGCTCCATTTTGAAGATGGTAATACTTTCACAGGTCTCTGAAAATAGAAGTGCCCATATTCACCCTGGGGAGAGAAACCAGGACTGTGGACGGTGAACCAGCAGAAGCACCCCTGAAAATACAAATGATGTGTCGGGAGGAACCGAGGCTAATACTGACCTACAGCATTTTCCCTTTTCCTTGGTGTAATATTACTCTATTACTCAGATTCCAGATACCTCATATAAGCTTCAGGACAGCCCTTAGAAAACAAGTCACTCCAGGAATCAGTGGTGTGCTGCCTACTGCAAGGGCAGAAGCATCCTTTATCGGAGCTCAGGATTGCTCTTTGATCTAGAGCTGTAAACCACGGGAAACTCAAGAGAAAAAATCCACATCTCTTTCCTGTGGAGCACTTCATAACTCATTATAGCACCCAACAAACACAGCTGTCTCTAAGTGATACCTGATGTTGACCTTGTTGAAAAGCTGGCCAGTTAAGTTGTCATCGTAAGGGTTATTTTAGCAGCATTACAAAAAATAATGAACCTACACTCGCATCCCTGACGTACAGCAAAACTGCGAGAAAAAGCACTTGAGCTTTAGCACAAGTAACATTACCTAGGTGTTAGAAAATTCACCTTTCTGTAAAACAAGGGTTCTTCTGTTTTAATCCATTTCTAATGATGATCTTATTTAACAGGATTGTGTGCAACCTCTGTAGTATTTTGAACAACAGCTGAAATTGTAACCTTGTCAGGTATTTACCATCCCTGCTAGCTTTACAAACTCATCAGGAAAGCAGCACCCCCTGCTTATTTTGCAGAATCAACTGAGGTTGATTCTCTGGGATGGGGAGGAATAAAAAACCCTCTTCATTTAAGTATTTCTTTGAAATCAAAGTTTATTCAAAACACTTCTGTATTTTACTTTTTTTTTTTTTTTTTTTCATTTTTAAAAATGCTGAATGTGTTACAGAAAACAGTCTTTTCAGTTGAAAAGGCAGAGACAAAATACTGCAAAATTTTCCACAGAGAACCAAATTACCACATTTCAAACCTTGGAAAAGTGGATTTTTTTGTGAAGACTTTCCGCAAGATCTAGCATTTAGCGGGATGTCTTGAATTTCAAGGAGTGATAGTTCCAACAAGTTTTTAAAGAAATGGTTATGTCATATAGGTATTTGGCAAATGATACATACTGCAAGTATATCCTCCTATGTTTTGAAGAGAAATGTCAATGGATCGTTGAGATCGGTTGAAAACAGGCCTTAAGGAAAAGTGATGTTTAGTTTCCATTCTGACTGCTGGCCTCACCAGTCACCTACTTCAACTACAAAAGGTTCTTTAACAGTTATTTTGCCACTGTTCACAATCACACAGTCTTGAAGGGGTCGGTCATGTTCATCTGTCTGCTGGAGTTCTATCGAGTGCACCACTGACTGTTAAAAAAAAAAAAAACAGAAAAGAGTGAGTTCAGTGTAGCCAAGGAAACTCCAGTGGCTCAAGTCTGGTACCAGATAAACAACTAAGTGCCCCAACCATTACTATTTTTTAAGCAGCTTCTGAACAAAAACCTTTATTGTGCTAAGTTCCTGTATATGTTTGGGGTTTTTTTCCACACTTACTGCTGTACTACTTGGCAACCTATGCACAGCTGACAGAGGACACAGAAGTCTGTTAGGCCTTCTATAAAACAGTTGTAGCCAACAAGACTATTATCAAGGGTTCTGGTTATGTGGGGATGTCCCATCTGACTGGAAGTTGACAAATGTGACACCCATCTACAAGAACAGCTGGAAGGAGGACCCGGAGAGCTACAGACCTGTCAGTCTGACCTCAGTGCCAGGGACAGTCATGGAGCAGATCATCCTGAGTGCCATTATATAGCATGTGCAGGTCCACCATGTGATCAGTCCCAGTCAGCATGGGTTCATGAAGAGCCAGTCCTGCTCAATGAACCTGATCTCCTTTTATGACAAGGTAACCCACTTAGTGGATGGGAGAAAGGCTGTGGATGTTTTTTATCTGGACTTTATTAAAGCCTTTGACACTGTCTCCCACAGTATCCTCACAGAGTGGCTGTTCATGGGCTAAATGGGTGGCTGCTTTTCTGTGTGAAAAACCAGCTGTGTGGCTGGGCCTAAAAAGTGCTGAATGGAATTCTGACAGCTGATCACAAGTGGTGCTCCTTAGGGCTCAGTGCTGGGGCCAGATCTTTTTAGTATCTTTCAGTGATCTGGATGAGGGAATCAAGGGCACCCTTAGTAAGTTTACAGATGCCACAAAGCTGGGAGTATTGATCTCCTTGAGGGTGGGAAAACTGCAGAAGGACCTGGACAGGCTGGATTGATGGGCTGAGATCAACTGCATGAGATTCAACAAGGTAAAGTGTTGGGTCCTGCACCTGGGTCACAACAACTGCATGCAGTGCTACAGGCTTGGGGGACAGTTGCTGGAAAGCTGCCTGGCAGAGAAACACCTGGATCTGCTGGTTGATAGCCATCTGAACATAAGCCAGCAGTGTGCTCAAGTGGCCAAGAAAGCCAACAGCGTGGCACCATGGCCAAAAGACAGGAGGTAAACTACCAACCTCATGCTAGGCACTAATCAAAGCAGTATTTTTAATGAAGAAAATTCAGTTTGGAATACTGACTACTTGTCTTTTGGTATTTGTCCACTAACCCTCTCCTCCAAAAGTTTCAGCTACTGCTGAATTCAATATGAACATGGGAGTGGGAGGCAAGCATTCCAAAGAGGTTTTCAAACTCCTTAAAGAACTGGTCAGTGCAGCAGTTCATGTTTCCGCCATTCATTTCAGAACACAGATTAATGGAATAATTTAAAAGGAAAACCAAAAGTATAATCAGTTGGAAGTACCTTTTTTAAGCTTCTATTTGGTCTTTGATTAGTTTTGCAGACGTGAAGAGATTGAGGGATTACATAATCTTTTCCTTATTGGAGAGACATGTGTTTGTGTACTTCACATGCTCCTAAAAACCCTAACAGTGAAAGTGTTACCCATAATGAGCACACGCTAGAAAATTAGATGTTAGCTTGTAGAAATACAATTATTTCATGGCTTACAACGTTAGTGAAAGGGGGGCCATTTGTAATCTGCAATGGTGTCAGTGTTGATTTCAGTGGCTAGTGGTCTGAAACAACAGCTGTGAAAGGCAAAGGCATAATTTAAGTTTCCATTTCTGCAGTCACAACTGGCTGTTTCAGTTCTAAATCATCCAGCTCCAGGCTCTTCACAACCATTTTCTACCATGTACATATTACATAAACACTCAATTGTTTTGATCCTCAATAGTTTAAGTTAAGCTAAAACAGATACAAGATGGCAGAATTAGTCCATATTTTCTTGCCACTATTTTAACTTACCATTCCATCAAGGACTTTGCCAAATACTACATGTTTTCCATCTAACCAGGAAGGCTTTGTCACACTGATGAAGAACTGGGATCCATTGGTGTCTGGGCCAGAATTAGCCATGCTAACCCATCCTATTCCATAATGTTTGAGCTTGAAGTTCTCATCTGGAAACCTCTCTCCATAGATGCTTCTTCCTAAGACACAAAATAAGAAAGTAAACTAAAAAAAAATAATTAAAAATACACCAAACCTGGTTTTGTTTAAAAAATGGGGAAAATAAAGTGTAAATTCTGGACTTGAAGCTTCATTGCCTGAGAAAGCACAGGAATGTCACTGTTCAATTGTCAGTGATTCTGTAACCAAAAGCATTTTCAGGGTAAAGAAAAAAAAAAAAAAGCTAAACCACCATATATCATGAGAAAATACTTTAAAGCTGATGATGTTTTATCCTCCAAATTTAACAAGCAGAGTGCCTCCACAGATCCTGCTTACGTACACCACTGAACAACAGTACACTTCACTCTGTCCAACAAATTTAAATTCCTTAATTATAGCCACTAAAAATAAGGTTGCCATGTTTTGTGACAATTTTAGTCTTAAGTTTTACAGCTTATCCTCCTAAATAAAAATTGTTTTAGACATGTTTAGAAATACATGAAGAGGAATAGTAGCCTAAAAGACTCACTGTGGATTTGTTCAATCATTGCATACAGATTTTGATGTTTTGCAAACAGTTTGGAGAAAGAACATTTGAGACATGTTTCAGCCACCATTACTTTGAAAAGAGAAGGCTGTCTCATTATTTGTCATCATTGCCTAGCACATCAGGGACACTGCTCCCAACACTGCCAGACACTATCCCAATAAGCAGTACTAGCTGCCAAACAAACATTGCCTACCTTTAATGCTAACACTGTGCCTTTGATGTTTTAGCCTTCCCAATTGTTCACTGAAAGGAAAAGGAATGTGTGTTTTCCATTCTGTTCCAGCAGGGAAATCACTAACATTGTACACAGACAGTTGAAATCGTAGCACCTGAAGAATGTGCATGCAAAGGAAGAGAAGAAATCAGAAGCCAGAATGCATGCAATGCAAGGGATTGCCCTCATTGGCCAGGGCATCTTCTAAAGGCTCAGGAGGGAGAAGTGGTACACATAGCCAGAATTCATACCACTAGCAAGTTTATGGTTTTAAGTTTAGTAAAAGTAAAAAGGGGAGAAGGTGTGACCCTCATTTTCTAATTTCTATACCTCTGTTTTGAAATTCCCTCCATAGCACATTTCAGAAGGTTCCACAGAACTGAGGACAGAGAGGGCACCCTATTCCTTCCCTGCCTGCCTTCCCTCTATGTGCTCTCACTGATTCCATCACAGATTAGTTCTCTGCTGGATGACTTGAACTGGCTCACGTACACATGCAAGCAATGAGTGCCTCAGGGAGGAAGTGCTGTCAAAAAGCCAGAGCAGGGGAAGGATGAAGACATCCATCTTTTGGAGACAGCATGTTGTACGAGCAACTTGGCCGGTCGCATAGCTCCAGCCCACCATGCAAAGCCATGCTTCTTGAACAGGGACAAGACATGGAGAGAAAAAAAGCTATCTGCAAAAACTGAGGACAAAGAAAGCTCTAGACATAATCAGGTAACACAAATATTTGCAGCTTAGGTTCCAAGATGCTTGCAGAAGTACTACATGTTCTAAACCAATTATTTTATTTTATTTTTCCAATATGCTGGTTTGCCCATCATTTCAGAAGGCATCTGACGAAAGGGAACCTGGAAGATACTAAGCATGTTACCTCCTGATCCGTCTCCAGCTGTAAAGTCTCCTCCTTGAATCATGAAGTCTTTGATCACACGATGAAATTTACTTCCTTTGTATCCATATCCTCTCTAAGAGAATGAAATAATTCTTTACATTAATGTAACATCCTAGTCTATGGAAATATTCCTGTGGTGAATGGCCAGATCTGACAGAATATACCACCCCTGGAGACAGATACTGGCAAGAAGCAGATGCTCATGCATGCAGCTGGGCTACACTACCCCCAAGATGGTATTATTCAGGTGATTAAAGCCATGATCTTTATTTGACTGGTATCTGACCACGGTACTTCTACATGCTAGATATGCACGGCAGCAATGACGTGAGGTGGTGATGTCCAACCATCTTGTAACTGCCTCTTGTGAACCAAGCCCCAAGGACTTGAGAAGCCACACAACTGCACAGCCTTGGGGATGGCACTCTTGTCCAAGATCCACTGCATTAAGATTTTTCAATTCAGAATTAAAACAGAATTAAACCAATATTTAATTCCCAATCCAAACCAGAGTATACAGTGGAAGAAAACTGCAAACGTACTTCTCCAGTTGCCAGTGCAATGAAGTTTTCCACAGTCTTTGGGACAACTTTTCCAAACAATCCAATTACAATTCTGCCAACATCTTTGTCTCCAATCTTCACATCAAAAAACACCTGAACATTGTTTTGTAAGAGAACAAAGGTGATACAAACATGAGCACAACAAAAAGGTCAAGCTTTGAAAGCATAAGGTGATAAGAAACTGCTTCTGACTGGTCAATATTAATAATATCCTTCAGTTACTGAGGGTGCTGTTAAAAATAATCTCAGAGCTACAGAAACCGGATCATGTAGAAAACAGTTTGAGAACAGGTAACTAGACATTTTGTGATTCTTAGTGCTCTAAAAGGCTCAGTTAGACTGCTGTATCACAAGTTTGAAGGTAGAGTCCAAGTTTTTTCCCAGACACACGTCTTTAAAACTGTAAGAAAAAGATGAAATAAGAAAGTAAGGAAGAACAACAATGCTATTCCAGCGTGGTGGACAGGAACAAGGAACTGACACTCCCTACAAACGACAGTTTGCTATCCACTTGTAATCTTCACTGCTTTAGGCATTAGTATGTATATGATTTAGGCTAAATTTCATTAAACTTGACCAACTATGGGAAGAAAATCCTAGAGCTCAAGTAAGGAGTCACTTTCCCAAACATGAATTCAAACCTTACAGAGAAATAACTAGTCTACATTATTCAGCCAATTGCCTAAAACATTCAACGTAGACGTTGCTAAAAAGCAACTTCAAAAAGGCAAATGATTTTAATATAGTTCAGACTATATGAATGTGTACTTGAACGTGCAAAAATGTTCCAAGAATTATTGAAAATAGGAACAGCTGTCAGGAAATGAGGCATTTTGAAGTTCTAAAAAAGTTACATAAAGACTATTACGACTTCTAGGAAACAGCAATATGTATTCCTATGATGTGGTATTTGCTGTTCCTTGTGGCACTCAACCAAATATTATTTGTCTGCAACGCTAAGAAATTAGTCCAATAATGATAAAAAATTACCACAGTCTCTCCAACGTGAATGCCTCTTTCACACTCTCCTACTAAACATTTCTACTGTTTCTTGATCCTTCATGTGGTTTTGACTGTTGAATTTTTGGCTAATGCTATAAAAGCTCTATAAAGAAAATAAAATTCCTTTTGATACACCTCATTCATTTCCCTGGCACTAAATAATACACCTCTTAGATGTATGGTTCCCAAGGTATTAACAGCACACTTTCACTAACTTCTTAACATTTTTATAAACACAACTCTAAATTTTGCTGCCAGGGCTATCTAGGTAAGGGGTATTCCCTGCCTGCCTTTTCTAACTGCATTTTATTTTGCCTGGAAGACTGCCTGAAATACATAAGCATATATGAAAAATACAGCCAAGGCTACCCAGACAGCAGTAACATCAAACACTTTCACAGAGCACATGAGACAAGTTCATCACAACCACTAAACCTAACCCTACCTGAAGGCTTCATTCAAGCAGAGCTGCTCACCTAAGTAGCTAACCTAGTACTTCCAAAAAGCGTGGCTTTGGCTTATTGTACATTTGGGAACACCTGACTTCCTGCTAGCACTCCACATACCTATGCTACATACTTAGTGATTTTTTGACAGTTCTGTGCCTCCTAATTGTGCAACACATAACACATCCATGTGTATTTCTGGACACAAAATCAAATGTGGGAATATCTGGTAGCCCTGGATGCCATTTTTACACAGAGAAGCCACGTTCATTTAAGCATATTTCCTCATGCTCTCAGAGAAGTCAGAAAGCCTGTAGACATTAGTGGGCTGGTCAGCTCAGCAAACTCAAATCTCAGTAAACATCTGGCCAGATACTTTGCCAAAAACTCTTGAAGAACACTATAAATTTTCAGTCTCATTCATATAACTATTTCATCTTATTTAAAATTTGTAGTAAATATTTCAAGGCTGAAATGAAAAGTGTGCACCAATAATGGCTGGTTCTCATGAACGTACTCATACATGATTTACCCAAGATGGTGTGTATCAAAATGAACAAAACAGCCAAGAGTATTCAATTATTTGGGGCAGGGGAGGAGGGAGGAAGTTGACTGTGAAAGAAAGATCTCATGCTTCCTAGAGACTAGGCAGCAGAATGCCAAGTGAATTCCTGATAAATGCAAAGTACTGTATGTGGAAGAGGACTGCACAGCCACAACTAGGGGTCCTAAATCAGCTGCCAGTCAAAAAAGACATCAGGAATCACCCTGAACAGCCTGATGAGAAGTTTGGCTCTTGTGTTGTGAACGTCAGAGAATGAAAATAAACATTAGAAATAATTAAAAACAGATAAGGACAGGACATGGGCATAAATATGCCATGGTATACATCTGTACTGCACATTCATACTCAGTGCTACACGTTATTCTGGTTTCTCTACTGAAGAATGATAAAACCAAACTGAAAAAAACAACATAGGAAAAAGGGCAACACAAATGCTCAGAGCTCTGGAATATCTTCTGCATGAAGAAAGATTAGATTAAATTACATTATGCAAGCTGTAAGAGAGAAAACTTTTGTGATTTCATGACATCTGTGAAACTATGAGTGGCTTGGGCAAGGGAAATTGGCAGCTGCAATTCTTAGTGTCTCACAACGTTAGAATCAGAAAAAGGCACAAAATTAAATCCCAGGCTAAAGGTCTGAAGAAGCAAAGTACTTTTTGCTCAGTTAAACTGAAATATATTGCTAGAACATTATTTGGCAATCAAAGTATAAGAGATTTACAGCCCTTAAAAAAACAAAATCATATTCATGGACTAGAAGTTCATGACAATGAAATCATAGACAGCTGTTGATAATGGTGGCAATGAAATTCAGAGACAAAGGCACAACCTGTGACTTAGGAAGCTGCGGCCATGCCAGGGGAAGTAGCTCTGCCCCTGCTTTGTCATGCTGGAGGCATCCTTCACCAACACCACCACTCACTTTTGAGTGTAGGTTGACTAGACACTTCAGAGGCAGAAAAATATAAACTCTATCCAAAACAGGATTTGGTATCCCACCTCCTGCATCAGTAAAAATATATTGAGAAAAAACGCCAGTGTGCTGTGCTAACTAAGTGCATTCCCATCCCGATGCCAGGCACCATGGCCCACAGGCATGACTCTTGGGCAGTGCCATCTCTAATTACCACATATGCCCACGGCGAAGCCCCAGTCCTACCACAAAGGAGACAGATGTGCAACACTGAGCCACTCTTGAGTCCTGCTCCACAGCTTCGCTGGCAGCACAGCTCTAACGCACACCAAGTACCCAAGCCTGTCATGGGCTGCAACGAGGCAACACAAACCAAGTATGAAATAAAATAACGTCTCGCACCACCAGGAGCTTCAGCAATGAAGGGGGGGGGGGCAAAAAATAAACACAGCACAACTGAGCCCCAGAGTGGTGAAAATCCCATTGCTCAGTGCAACGGGGTCACAACCACACAGCCGTCAACTGTTTCCAGCATCACAGAGACCACAGGAACCAGGATGCAATTACGAATTTTAAAGTTACTCTTTCTGTATGCCAGAGGCAGGCTTAGCTAACTGGAGGTCTGAAGTGTGCCAGCACCTACAGAAAGAGGGCATGACCAAAAAGATTCATCAAACCACCCCGAGACATTTATAAAACGGGAAAGTTAGGGCATCTGTCCAAGCTCTCCCCAAAGCCGACCCCGCTGGGGCCTTCTGCCCGGAATCCAGCCCAGGAAGGCGCGGACCAGCTTTACACCATAAAATGGGGGCAAAAAGCAGCTAGGCGGCCTCTTCCCCCTCAGTAATCGCCATCAACAGGCGCAGAGCTGGCAGGATAAACACTCCCGTTGGGGACCCGCTAAAGAGACGCCGCGGCCCCCTCACGACAGAGCGATCCCGACTCGCCTCAGCCGGCGGCCGGCCTTTAAAGTCGCCCCGGCCGCAGGCGACAGTCACCTTGGCTGTGACGCTGGGTCCTCTCTTCTTGAAGCCCTCAGCCGCCGGGGCCAGGAAGCAAAGGCAAACGACTGCACCCACGACTACCGCCGGCCCCCGCGGGCCATGGCGCTGAAGCGAGGGCGCTGAGGCAAAAGCGCTGTGGCGCCTGCGCCCGCCGTCGGGCGCCTCCTCCCGCGCCGTGTGGCGGGGGGGCCAGCGGGGCCGTGGTCACACGGTCGTCGCTGGTCCCGCTTAGGTCCGGAGCTCCGGAGCCCCGCTGGGAGGGGAGGAGGGAGGGAGGGAGGAGGAGGAGGCGGCGGCGGTAGTGGCAGTGGGAAGCTGGGCTGAGGTGGGCTGAGGTGGGCGCTTCGGAGGCCTGCGGTGCCTACCGCTTGCTTTCACGGTAGTGGGTTTTCCCGCTCCTTGCGGGGGAGGAGGAGGGCTGCCATAGTGAGCCCTTTACCCTGGCTGGATTTCGGGTGATAACGGGGTGGGGTGTCACGGTGGCCGTTCTTTGTGGAGTGGTGGCGGCTTGCTGTGTGGTCTCAGGAGCTCAGCCTCGCCTAAACCGGAGTTGGAGTTGGCTATAAGGGGTGCGCATCACTGCTTTTGACTTAAGCGATACGTGTGCGGGGGAGGGTTCCTTAAAGATCCCTCAAGTGGGTGAAGGAGCCAAAATAGCAGGTGCTCAGGGGGGTTGAAAGGAGATTGTTAGTCTGTCGCCTTTCGCCTATGTAATGTGCTGAGTGGAAAGACAAACCTGTAAGGCCCTGGTCATACTTCTAGTTTCCCTTGTGTTGGCAGTAGAGGTGGACTGTTTGGCACCCATGTCAGCACCCCAGGCTTTGAACACTGAGAAGCTGTGCTGAAAAGGTTCATCAAATGTGGCTTTCCCAAATCATTGCCTACTAAGACAGGGAAGATATATCCTAGTCTACCAAAGCACTTTGCCTTTGACAGTGACCTGTTGCCTTCACTGCTATGAAATCCCTTACAGCATCCCAAGTGGTATTCACAGGATCACAGGTTTTTAGGGGTTGAAATGGACCTCTGGAGATCTTCGGCTCCAACCCCTCTGCCAGAGCAGGATCATGTAATCTAGTGCAAGTCACACAGGAACACATCCAGATGGGTTTTAAAAGTCTCCAGAGAAGGAGGCTCCACAGCCTCTCTGGGGAGCCTTTCCAGTGCTCCATGACCCTTATAGTAAAGAAGTTCTTCCTCATGTTGAGGTGGGACTTCGTGTGCTGTAGTTTATTGCCCCTCATCCTATCACAGGGCGCAAGTGAGAAGAGGTTGTCCTTTCCTTCTTGACACACAGCGCTCAGACTAAAAAGCCTGTCCCTTCATTCTTGACACACAGCTCTCTCCAGACTAAAAAGCCCCAGATCGTTCAGCTTTTTTTTTATAAGGCACATACTCCAGTCTCTTAATCATCCTTGTAGCCCTCCATTGGACTCCTTGAAGTAGATCCATGTCCCTCTTGAACTGGGGAGCCCAGAACTGGATGCAGTATTCTAGGAGGGGCGTCACTAGGGCAGAGTAGTGGGGGAGGTGCTACAGTTCCTTGAAAATGTAAAAATTGCATCTCAGTGTGAAATTCATGGCCTTTCAAGAGACAGCATATGAAAACAAAATTAGTAGATACGGCTACACTGTAAGCAGGAGGTTGGCAGTGGCGTATGTAAACACAGGATTAAATTCAGCAGCTTGGTGTTGCTGGGTATGTGGCGTAGCACCTATGCAAAGAGTATGGTGCTGGTTTCACAACCAGCCCACAGCTTGAGAGGAGAGCCTGAGGAAGAGTAAGCAATGAACTGCCACATGTACACTGTCATTGCACCTGAGCCTCTCACCTTGAGACTAGGTCTCAGCAAATAGTAGAGACAATAGTTACACAGTCATAGAATCATTCAGGTTGGAAAAGACCCCAAAAATCATCAAGTGCAACCCTCAACCTGACACTGCTAGATCCACGGCTGAACTATGTCATTAAGCAATACATCTACATGTCTCATAAATACTTCCCTGAGCAGCCTGTTCCAATGCTTGGCAACACTTTTGGTGAAGATTTTTTCCTAGAGTCCATCTAAACCTCCCCTTTTGTAATTTGAGGCCATTTCTTCTTGTTCTATCACTTGTTAGTAGGGAGAAGAGACCAACACCCACCTCACTGCAACCTCCTTTCAGGTAGTAGTAGAGAGCAACAAGGTCTCCCCTCAGCCTCCTTTTCTCCAGACTAAACTCCAGTTCCTTCAGCTGCTCCTCTTTCTAGACCTCTCACAATCTTCACTGCCCTTCTTTAGATATGATCCAGCACTTCATAGAATCATAGAATGGTAGGGGTTGGAAAGGAGCTCTGAAGATCACAGTATCACAGTATCACAGTATAGCTAAGGTTGGAAGAGACCTCGAAGATCATCGAGTCCAACCTGTCACCACAGACCCCATGACTAGACCATGGCACCGAGTGCCATGTCCAATCCTCTCTTGAACACCTCCAGGGATGGTGACTCCACCACCTCTCTGGGCAGAACAACTCTCTAGGTGAAGAACTTTCTCCTCACCTCAAGCCTAAACTTCCCCTGGCACAGCTTGAGACTGTGTCCCCTTGTTCTGGTGCTGGTTGCTAGGGAGAAGAGGCCAACCCCTTCCTGGCTACAAGCACCCTTCAGGTAGTTGTAGAGAGCAATGAGGTCACCCCTGAGCCTCCTCTTCTCCAGGCTAAACAACCCCAGCTCCCTCAGCCTCTCCTCATAGGGCTTGTGCTCAAGGCCTCTCCCCAGCCTTGTTGCCCTTCTCTGGACACATTCAAGTGTTTCAATGTCCTTCTTAAACTGAGGGACCCAGAACTGGACACAGTACTCAAGGTGTGGCCTAACCAATGCAGAGTACAAGGGCACAATGATGTCCCTGCTCCTGCTGGCCACACTATTCCAAATGCAGGCCAGGATGCTGTTGGCCTTCTTGGCCACCTGAGCACACTGCTGGCTCATGTTCAGGCAGCTGTTGATCAGCACCCTCAGGTCCCTTTCATACAGGCCACCTTCCCTGCCAAAGCAGGATCACCGAGGGCAGGTAGCAGAGAAATGCATCCAGACTGGCCTTGAAAGTCTCTAGAGGGGAGACTCCATAACCTCCTTGGGCAACCTGTTGTAGTGTTCTGCCACCCTTACGGTAAAGAAAATTTTCCTCATGTTGACGTGGAACTTCCTGTGTTCTTGTTTGCATGCATTGCACCTTGTCCTATCACAGAACACCACTGAAAAAAGACTGTACCTTCTTCTTGACACCCACACTTCAGATATTTGTAAACATTAATAGGATCCCCTCTCAGTCTTTTCCAGACTAAACAGCCCCAGGTATCTCAGCCTCTCCTCATATGACAGATGTTCGAGTTCCTTAATCATCTTTCTAGTCCTACTCTCTAGTATATACCTCTGGAATTGGGGAGCCTTGAATTGGACGCAATACTCTCACCAGAGCAGAACAGAGGGGAGGAGAAATCCCTTTAACCCACTGGCCACATTCTTCTTCAATGCCTTCCTAGTAATGAGGAGCTAAAAACTGTTCAAGGTGCAGCCTCACTACTCACTTGCTGAGTACAAGAGGCCAGACTATTTCTGATACAAGCTGAGTGGCCACTTGTCTTCTTGGCCACCTGGACACGCTGCTGGCTTAGCTCTCTCAGCCAGCACCACCAGATCCTTTCCAGTCACTGTTCCCCAAGTCTGTAGTGTTGCCTTGAGTTGTCGCCCAAGTGCAGGGTCCAGCACTTAACCTTGTTGAATCTCATGCCACTGTCCTTGGCCTTTTGATCCAGCCTGTGCATGTCCATTGCAAAGACTTCATACCGTCAAGCAGATCAGTACTCTCACCCAAGTTAGTACCATTTGCAAACTTAGTGAGGGTGTGCTTGATTCCTTCATCCAGGTCATTGATAAACATGTTAACAGACCCAAATACTGAGAAACCAGAGAACACCACTTGTGACCAGCTGCCACCTGAATTTAACTCCATTTGCCACCACTCTTTGGGCCCAGACATCCAACGAGGTTTTTGTCCATTAAAGATTGTACCCATCCAAGCCATGAGCTTTTCAGGTGGTCTCCAGCTGACCAAATGCCCACTAGCAATTGAGGAATGCTGGACATGCTTCTGGAACACATCTTCTGCTTTATTTTGATCTGACAGGAATCTCCTTTGTGTGTGGCAAGGCTTCTCAGCATTGAAAATCAAATCAGAGTAAGTGGAGGTGTTGGGGGGTGGGAGGGGAAGTGCACAGACCTATATGCACCTAAAGTGCACAAAGCCTGATGCACATCATTTGGTATAGACTGGTCATAAACTGTTTTTCACCGGGGTGTCACTTTGCTGCTACTCTCCATTCTGCCTTGCATGCTACATATATTAGTGCATCCGAGTGCAATGATATTTTTCATCAGGCAACTGTAGTAAAATATCATTTCCCAGGCACAGCATATTGGTGGTTACTGATTCTGTATTATACAGCATATGAATAGAAACACTGAGTGATCATCTTGCTTAGTTCATGACTGACACAAAAAGATCCTGTTTCTTCAAGAGGGGTAACATATCTGTGGTTGTAGCTCCTCGGCAAAAGAAACAACCTGGGCTAATACAGGGCTTAGCTTAGACACCTAGCCAATGTGCTTGCACCTTGTAAAACTGAGGGCTTTGCAGAAGCCCTGCCTTTGGGGACTTTGGAGCACAGTTCAAGACATTTACCCAGTTTCTGTGTAGCTAATTAGGTCTGCTTGTCTTAGTGCTGAAACAAAACTAGTTCATGTGTTTACAGGTGGTTAAAGTATTTTGTTGATTCTGGTATTAGTGTTTGCTATATTTCACACAAAAGTTCTTCTTTAAATATGAAAGCAGGCCCAAAATTTTACAGTCTTTTAGATTCTTCAGTATATCACTGTACTTTTCAGTGAGTATATGAGTACAAGAATTTACTCAGAGTGAACTATGGGGGGTTTTTTTACTGTTTTGATAAGGTGCTGAGAAATTAAATTATGATTCAGCTGCCTTCCTTATATTGCATCACCACATAACAATGGTGTTTGACTAGCTCTGGAGTTAAGATTTACTGCAGAAATATGACAAAGTCCAAAGATACACTGATTTGTTGCAGTAGTTTTGTATAAACTTTAAAAGGACTCTGTAATTGTACAAATACGTTAGAAAATAGTTAAGTATTTTTGATAAGTGCTCAACCTTTTGCATCCCACATATGTACTTAATAACACAAATATCAAAAGTTAAAATCCAAAAAGTGAAAACTTATCAATTTCCCTCTATTTTTATCACTACCATCTACCTTTATTGTAGCTACCTATTCAGTATTTGTCTGCTGTGAAGTTGTACTCATTCTCCTTACACTACACATTAACTGTTACTGACTGGAATGCTCAGAGGAATATGCTGAAAATGGAACATATATGAAGGCATTTTAAACTTCTTCAGCACTCTGATGGCAATATTTGTAGGTCTGGAGAAAGTGGGAAGAGACCAATGTGTAACAAAACAGTTTTGATACTCAAGATGCATGCGAGGCACAAGATGAGTGTTGAAAATTGTGGGAAAAGCCATCATTATTTCTATGTTTTGAACCTGAAAGAAGACAAATAGAGACTGATGGGTCTCTATTTCCTAGAAGAGATTCAGTCAGATTAGTTCACTGACTACTCTGTTCAAATTATGAGGTGCAGGGGAACAAGCAATGAGCTGGGAAGACAGAAAAAGATGGTCTGGCTGGAAGGCTTCTTAATTTAAGACTTCTCAATGCAGAAGGACCTGTTCAGTGTAGGTATGCTGAACAGTACCATACACAGTACTTCTAGAGTTCCATTTCACTGTCTTAATAAAAACATTGGTGTTTGCAAGGATGATTTCCCAGTTTACTGAAGTGTAAATAGGTTTCATCCATGTACAAGACGACGGTCTGAGACAGGAAGAATGAAATGAGTGGTTAATAGCACAAAAGAGATGAAAAAACAGTGAGATGAGATAGGATCTGGTTTATATTATCTTGGAAAGTTTATGCATATTGGTGATGCTGCTAAATAATTTTTGGAAGAGGATAAAACAACATTTTAAGAGGAAACCTTGAAAAGAGGCAGAAACTTAATGTGTTCAACGAAAACTCAATTTTACATGGAAAATCTCTTCCTGATGCTGAAAGAAGTACAAGTTCTTTTTGTAAGAATTTTATTTCATTACTCTCAAACTGAAAGTGTACAAACACCAGACAAATTTAGGCTTTGTGTTGACTGTGAAGAGAAAGAAATCTTTATGATAAAACTGGGTAATAATATGTAAAATCTGTTACGACCTCTTTATTTTTTTTCTGCTTTAATTATTCATTACTATCTTGAAGATTTTTAAAGGCTCTCCAAACTCTTTACACGGACAAATTGAGCACAGTCTGCTGAGAACTACATTGAATTCACTGTGGCTTTGCACAGGGACAGCTTCTCTGTATTAAAAAAGTGCAAAATCAGGAGAGGGTCTGCAACAGAAAACGATTCTTTCCTGTTCCATCCTCCCTAACCATGAGCAATTTGTTCACCTCTTCAGTGCAGCTGATGTGAAGACTGTTATCATTTCTTCTCTCAGTTTTCTTTTCTGTAGACTAAACAACTCCAATTCCTTCAATCTTTCCACATGGGTCAAATATTAGAGCAGGCGTCATCTGGCTGTGTAGTTTTTAGCTGAAATATTACCCCTATCCTTAAATGTGAGTAGAAGTTACAGATAAGGCTTTTTTCTTTCTTTTTTTTTCTTTTTTTTTAATTGATCAAGTGACATGAGGTTATTGTGGCAAAAATTACATAGCCCCTTAACATAATTTGTTCAAACTATCTTGTGTTTGTAATACGGTGAACAGGAGATTTTGCATTTTAGATCCAGGAGACGTGCGTTATTTTGGCACTTACTGTCTTATGGATCAAGCCTTTAACAGAATGATTTGCTACTGTTTGACAGTCTTCAGTTTAAGTAATAGTATATGTAATGAGGTGTTTCATTGCTTATGATGGGCTTTTTACAATTTAAAATGCATGTGGAAGAAAGATATATGAACCATACAGCATCTGACAGATTTTGATTTCTGGTAGTACTAGCATTGGCAGTAATTCTAGCACTTCCTTTCAGCACTATGGTATTTTAGTGAGCTATGATTTATTGTAGTGGTATAGAAATATTTCATATCCGAATCACTCTAGTATATCATTTTATACAGGTAAAAAGAATTCTCGGCATGACATACATAATAATAATGCTTTATGGTTGCACAGGCACTTTCATCAATGCTAACTGTTTGACAGCTGCCAGGATAAAACTTGGAGTAAACACCGCATTCTGTAAGGCTGCTGTAACTAAGCTTTTATTTTATATCCTTGTAGATGAGATTTTGATTCTTAAACCTGAATCACTGAAAATGTGTCATCTTTCCCAGGCTTGATCCTTGTCCGTGGCATTTCACTGTGACACCACATTACTTGCCTTGGGTTTTTAACCTATCACTGGCAAAGTCGTGTGTTTAAAGCCAGACTTTAATCCAATAAAAAGTAAGAATTGACACCACTTCATCTTATACATCGTCTGAATTATAAAATGTTTTAAAGTTATAAAATACCAGGGCCATTGTTACTGCACATATTTCTAAGAGATCACAGTTTAAAAAAAAAAAAAAAAAAAGTCTACCAATTGTAAGTCACTAATTCACTGTGTATGGCCTTGATGAATAATGAAGAAAGAGGTTTATGGGGAGTTTTGTTTGCCTTTTTTTTTTTTGTCTTTCCCTTTGTGTGACTTCAGAAGGATAGAGTGTATCATATCTGCTGTCTCTTCTATTAAATCACTTGTGAAATGGCTTAGACTTCTCCTGTCATCTGGTGCACTTATGCAAAATAAATGTGTCCCATGTTCCGGATAAGTGTCTTCCTCTTGGTGAAGAGTTTTTAAGCTTTTAAAATTTTGTATCCAAACATAATTTGAAGTGTCACCCTCTCCACTTTAATGGTCAAAGCATTTACTTAGGTGATACCAGCAATGTGTTTTCAAAATTGTGCAGCTGGAACCAGAACCATTTTTGCTTTGAGCACATTTGTTTACAGGATATCAGAGCTATCTGTAATTGCACATCGCACTGCAGTGAGCATTTAGCACATAGTCAGTCATTTGAATTCTGGTTTTCATAACATCTGCAGTTGCATAAGATGCCTTAGGGGAAGAGAAAAAAATAGCAGTAAAGCCTAGCTGAAGGAAGCATACAGTCAGATTTCTTTGTTTTCAAGGCGAAAAAAAGCTAAAATTTCTTAGCATTTTAAAATTATTTCAGTTTCTCTCTTTGTGTGATTTTTGCTTGCAATAAAGATTGTTGTCCAAACACTTTTGCACATTCCTTAACTATGGCTGTGATCTCTCTTCCATGGAAATGCACCTAAAGGGAAGTCCCTAGGTGTTTGAAGAGTATGTCTTTGTCAACAAGTACCTAGGTGTTTGAAGAGTATGTCTTTGTCAACAACTTCAAGTTCCAGTAATCAAAACTTGCCTTATGATGCCTAAAGATGCAAATCAGGACACAGAGCCTGTGGCTCTGGGCTCTTAAGAGAACAGAGGAAAGAATTCCTTCCTTGAAAACACAAATCAGAAGCTGAAAAAGTTTTGAAGCAGCATCCCATCACATGACTATGGTAAAGAATTAATCCAGCTTTGCTCTTTTCATAGAAGATTTTTCATTACTGCTAACATAATTGTTGGGGGACAGTTGAGCAAGGGGAAGAAGTAGTTGAGCATGACAAGAAGGAAGTAGAAAGAGTGAAACAGAGAAAGGACACTTGCTGTTGTAAATAGCAGCTGAGAGTGCACTTGGAAGATGACTACGGTACACAGCATTGTGAAGGCATGTGAATGGGACTGGTTCCCACCTTTCAAATACCAGAGGAAGTGGTAGTATTCAAGAGGAAAAGCAGGACTTGCAGCTGTTCAAGAAAGTGACAGCAAGTACAAGAGTTCTTACTTTTAAAGTCATAATACAATCAGATGTTTGAAGAGCTTTTATAAGAAAAATGCTAATTTTAGAAAATACCTGAGTACCATTAATCAGAAGGAAGGCTGCTTCAAGGATGATTTTAATGGAGAAAAAGATGGTGGTGGTTTGTTTCAAGATGAGTGAAAGGTGGGAATAAATAATACGTCTGTCTTTAACTCACACTTGAGCCTGCTATGCTGACAGAAGTAAAAAGTTGTCTTTATTAGTACAGGAAATATAGCTTTGAACATACAGAGAACACAGGTAAACGTAATTTTAGTGTCCCTAAAGTTCACCATTTTTACTACCGTGCTAAAAGCAGTGTCTGACCAAGGACCTCATCTACTTAGAAGGTTTCTAATCAGTAAGATACTGTGTCACTGAAAAGATTAATTAATTTACTATCATACAGAGTATACTATGTAAGAAAGCAGTTCTTCACCCTCACACTTCCTTTTAACTTTGGGATTTCATAGTTCATAGAATCATAAGGTTGGAAAAGACCTCAGAGATCATCAAATCCAACCTGTCACCCAACACCTCATGACTAACTAAGCCATGGCTTCAAGTGCCACATCCAGTCCCCGCTTGAACACCTCCAGGGACGGTGACTCCGCCACCTCCCTGTGCAGGACATTCCAATAGCCAACAACTCTTTCTATGAAGAACTTTCTCCTCACCTCAAGCCTAAACTTCCTCTGGCACAGCTTGAGACGGTGTCCTCTTGTTCTAGTGCTGGTTGCCTGGGAGAAGAGACCAACTCCCACCTGCCTACAACCACCCTTCAGGTAGTTGTAGAAATCAATAAGGTCTCCCCAGAGTCTCCTCTTCTCCAGGCTAAACAACCCCAGCTCCCTCAGCCTCTCCTTGTAGGGCTTGTGCTCAAGGCCTCTCACCAGCCTCATTGCCCTTCTCTGGACACGTTCAAGTGTCTCAATGTCCTTCTTATACTGAGGGGCCCAGAACTGGACACAGTACTTGAGGCGTGGCCTAACCAGTGCTGAGTACAGGGGTAGAATGACTTCCCTGCTCCTGCTGGCCACACTATTTCTCATGCAGGCCAGGATGCCATTAGCCCTCTTGGCCACCTGGGCACACTGCTGCCTCTTGTTGAGCCAGCTGTCAATCAGTACCCCCAGGTCCCTTTCTGTTTGGCATCTCTCCAGCCACTCCAATCCCAGCCTGTAGTGTTGCATGGGGTTCTTGTGACCAAAGTGCAGCACCCAGTACTTGGACTTGTTGAATACCATCATGTTGGACTCTGCCCATCTGTCCAGCTTGTCAGGGTCACACTGGAGAGCGCTTCCACCCTCTAACAGACCAACACCTGCCCCCAGCTTGATGTCATCTGCAAATTTACTGATGATGAACTCAATCCCCTCATCCAGATCATCAATAAAAATATTGAGCAGGATGGGGCCCAGCACTGATCCCTGGGAGACACCACTCATGACTGGCTGCCAGCTGGATGTGGCACCATTCACCACCACTCTCTGAGCACAGCCCTCCAGCCAGTTCCTAATCCCTATGGAGTTGCCTGCATGTGCTTGACTTAAATATACCACCCTATTGTATGTTTCATGCCATTAAAAGATACACTGAAGTAAAGAAAATATTACATTAGAGCTACACTACTCTCTCTGGGGGTGTTGCAAATCAGAGATCAAATTTCTGAGAAATACATACCATGATCCTTTGTCTATGTGAAATAATTTTCTGTAAATTTTTGTGCATTAAATGTATGCAGTACCTAAAGGAGCTCTGCCAGGATTATGTCAGGATCTAGGAAAGGACGCTAAGTTTGTTTTCAGGATGAGCAGTATGTAGTGTCAACAAAGCTGGCAACAAAGCCACTCACTCACTCCTACTCCCTTCCAGTGGGATGGGGAGGAGAAAATACAGGTGGTTTGAGGGTTGAGACGAAGCAGGGAGCTCATTCACATGTTGTGGTCATAGGCAAAAGACAGACTCAAGGAAACAAAATCAATTTACTTTAAACAATAAAACCATCAGGAATTCACCTATAAAATCAAAATAGGGCAGTGATAAATAAAACTGGATTTCAAATATGTCTTCCCCCCACCCCTCCCTCATTCCTAGACTCTGCTCCCATTTTTCTACCTCCTCCCTCCTAGCAGTGCATGGGTCAGGAAATGAGCATTGTGGTCAGTCCCAGTCCATTTGATTTTGTTCCTGCCAGTGTCTCTTCAGGGGGAATACTCTTACAGTTCTCCCTTGCTGCAATGTGGCATCCCTCTCATAAGTGACAATCCTCCACTAAGTTCTTCTATTAGAGCGGGTCTCTTCCACAGACCACAATTCTCTCAGCACCAGACTGCTCCATTGCAAGCTTTCCTCAGAGTCACAGCTTTCTTTGGACACAGACCCCTTCTCCAGCATGGGGTCCTCTATGGGCTGGAGACAGGATTCTGCTCCACTGTTCCACTGAGTTTCAAGGGCTCAGCCTGATGTTACATCACAGGCCAAAGGGGAATGGCTGCTCTGTCTGGCATGTCTCCTCCCCTCCTTCCAACCTGCATGGCTGTCTCGAATCCAGCTTGGAACCAGGGGAGCTTCTTGAAGTTTCTTACAGGAGCCATGCTAGCAGTCTACTTCTGCCACTACCAAAAAACTCACCAGGAACGAAACCAGCATAGCAACTATATCTAGTTGGTGGTTCTCCTTAGTATCTTTTGTTTGAGCAGTGTTACAGTCAAGTTGTGTGTACTCTTGTACTCCTCATTAAGGAGGACCGCTCCCTGCCCTCTGGAGGGAGCCGCCTGAGTCCTGCTAAGGGAGCCTGCCTGTTGGCTACCTTACGTTCTGCCCCTCTCCCCTGCAGCAGGAGGGACAAGGTTGCCAGCCAGCGGCTCCACCGCAGCCTGGCAACTAACCTCGCTACAAAAGGACACAGTGTATGCTCCACATGCTTTCCACTCACTGACATTCAGTTCAAAGCACCCGCCCTAGCAGCATGACATTTCCCGTTCAAGACTCTGACACATCACAATACTCTATGTATATAGTTAAGCAGACGCCAATGTCCTGTCGCGTCGCCGCCTGGTGGATAAGCCTTGGAATTGCACCCTTTGTTCCACTAATAGAAATTAATTCTGTAAATATTCTAATTGGGTCCAAATTGTAAATACTAAACCAGTTATGGGATGTATTTCACAATCGTGCACTACGATCTGTGTATAAAATAGTTATTTGTTGGTTATTAATAATTTTAATAATGACATCAATGTTTATATAATTAATAATTCATATTAATAGATTAATAACCTCTTCATCACGAAGTGTCAACAAGCCCCTTAAGAAGACTACACAAAACATTTTAAAACAAGAACTTCTTACAAAATACACAGAATATACATAATTAATGGAAATGCAATTCTCTGGAATGACAATTTGCTCACACTGCCACCACTTCTCAACATTTAATTCATCGGAAACTGATGCTGATAACACATTTTCCTATTTGCCATTTGTGTTCTACATAAGCAAGACTGCTGAGCCTAAAGTGTAAGAATTTGTTCTTAGTGCATCTCTGTTAAATGGTTTACTGGCTTTTTGTTTTATCCCTCATTCATATGAAGCACTGTCACATGTGGGGAAAAGTAGAAAGTGCTTTTGAAATTTAAGTTGGTCTGAATAAACTAGCAGGTCTCTGAGCAAGCTGGTCTAGTTGAATATGTTCCTGCTCATGGCAGGGCATTGGTCCTATTCTATGATTCTGTAAAAAAGGAATCAGATTTATGACTACAATAAAAAGAACCTGGGATAAATAGCTCAAGGATCAGATGTATTAGTATCATTTTACTGGGAAATGCTTTCATAAATATGACTTCACATTGTGTTTTATATGCTAAAATGCTTAGTGTAATTGTAACACCATTGAAAGTTGTTATTTCTTCAGTCTTTAGTTTGCTTATAGTTTGCTGGATGCCATACTTTATCTATGCCTGGAAGCATACCTTAATTACATAATGTTTTGGATGGCACATCTCACAGAGTTTTGGTTGACAAAGTAATGATTTTTATGGTGAAAGAATATTTTTTATATTATTTACTACATTAAATTCCAAATAATCTTCTTTAGAGGCCCAAAAGCCATGCATTGATTTTTCTACTGAAAATAGAATTTGGTGGATTTAAATCAAATCCCAAAAATGCTTGCTGGAAGCAGATTTATTTCTATGTCAGGTTTTACACATCATAAAATATAGCCCTGGATTTTAGCAGAAGCAGCAGCAGAGTAGAAACAGAGCAGATGTTTCTCTGATTCTGTCTCGGGATGTGTCAATGGTATTCTTAGAAAAAGAAAAATTTTGGCTTGGCAAACTACTGGTGGCATTTTTTTCCTCATTAAAACATCAGATTGATAAAGTCCATGTACTGCTCTGTTCCAAGATGTTCCGGCTTCTTCAGACATTAGCATTCTTATTATTTCATTGGCATTGCAGGCTTCTGGGGAACTCAGTTTTTACAGAACTCTTCCTTCACATCTTTCCTTCCATCAACTTGACAAGTGAGAAAAAAGTCACCCCTAAGATTGCCAGTTGTGGCTGCTGCTGAAAGCGAGGGATTACAGTGAATGCTTAAAATTCAGTTCCAGGAAAGCTTTTTCCTTTTTGGGGCTATGCCCTGTCTCTCTCCCAGTTGACAGAAAATCCAACACTTTCTTAGATTTAGCAATGTTTTGTGTCAAAATTCTCTAGCTTCAGACAGCATAGCCAAAGAAGTGACAGCTTTATGGGTAACCCCTTGTAGAAGGCCTCAGTATTATTGTAAATTCAAAGTTTATTCACAACTGTTGTGCTCATACATTGCTATAAAAACAGATTGATATATCACATGATGTGCAAACTACTGTTTTCACACTTAGGACACCAATATGTACACTTGAACCAGTAAATCTTGAATGCAAAGACAAAATCTGTGCTCATTTCATAAGCACATTGGCTCTGTCTATTATGTTTAATGCAGCAAATGTTACCCTAGGGAATAAACAATGTTATCCACAACTAACGTGTTGTCTTTTGATGCCATGGTTCATAAATTATGATGTCATTAGGAAATCATATTTAAACAATTTATAAAAGAGAAGTAACTGTTTAAAATGTAAATTAGAGCTTGGAATTTTTTTCCCTGCCTCTTTAGCATCAGTATAAATTCAGTTCTTACAAAATGACCTTTGCCTCTGTCAAAGAAAGATACTCAAGAGCATGTGAACAGCACACTGGTGAAGCCTTCCAGCAGGGATGTCCCTGCTGCCTGGCCTTCTGCCTTCTGTCTTTGATGCTTCCCTATTAATTTCATTTTCTGTCTCAGTAAGATTTTTACGTTTGGCAGCCTGCAAAGATCAGCTTGGCTAAGGACATTTATCTAGTGAGACTTGGAGTATCTACATGTGGTCTTTTGTTCCAGAAGGTACGAGTAGTTAAAGAGACATTTCACAGCTATAATCCAATTAAATGATGCTTGTCCATAGTTGTGTCTGAAGGTCTTAACAATCAAAAGTTAGAGGTATGATTGATGTGCTCTGGTGGTCAAGAAGGCCAACATCACCCTAACCTGTATCAGTGATTGCCCTGCTGTATTTGGCACTGATGATGCTGCACCTCAAATACTGTGTTTATTTTTGGGCCTCTCCCTAGAAGAGGAACATTGAGGTGCTGGCACATGTCCAGAGCAGGGCAATGAAGCTGGTGAAGGGTCTGGAGAAGTCTGCTGAAGAGTGGCTGAGGAAACTGGGATTGTTTAGTTTGGAGAGCAGGAGGCCTAATTTCTCTTTAAAATTACCTGAAAGGAGGTTGGAGTAAGGTGGGTGTTGGTGTCTTTTCCCAAGTAACTAATGATAGGACAAAAGGAGATGGCCTTAAGTTGCACCTGGGGAGGTTTAGGTTGGATGTTAGGAAAAATTTCCTTACTGAAAGGATGGTCAGGCGTTGGGATAGGCTGCTAGGGAGGTGATGGAATCATTGTCTTTGGAGGTGTTCAAAATAAGTGTAGACATGGGACTTTGGGACATGGTTTAATGGGATGGTGAGTTGACAGTTGGACTCAATGGTCTTGGAGGTCTTTTCCAATAGAAATTATTCTATGATTCTATGATTCTTCCTTCAGACCTAGATTAGGTCAACATGACTACAAGTCATATTTCAGCCATGACCAGAACTAGCAAAATTGCCATGTGTCCCAGTCCTGATTGCGTGAGTCAAATAAGTTGAAAAGTAGTTGTTCTTCCATAAACCTGTGCTTTTGTCACCTACTTATGTTGCCTTTATGCATTTAGTAGCAATAATATCATCAAAAACCAAAGCAAATAGTGTCAAATAGTTTCCTGAGCATTCTAAGCTACAGAAGCCTTGGAGTAAAAAAAAAAATACATTCAAGCTTCTAGCATGAGTAATCCCAGCTGCTGTCAGTAATACCATGTGCTGTTGGTAATATCATGTAGGTAATAACTATAAGACTGAGTACATGCTCAGGATTCTGAATGAATAGTTGAGTTAAATTACTAGTGTGATTCTAAAATTGTAGTCTACTAATCAGTTGCAGATTACCTATTTTATTTACTAAATAATACATATACTTGGAAGACACCATACTTCAAAATAATAGAATAGGATTGGGGTTTTTTTCACAGAATTCTTCCCAAGGACATGTGTTTTTTTTAAATTGGCTTCAGGAGGTAAGAAGAGGTCTTTTAGGTACTCCACTGTCTTTCTGAAGAATGTAGCTCATCTCCTTTCTCAGGGAACTGAGAAATTATCATATATTATTCTACACAGCTAAAAATCATGAACTGTTTGCTGTTTTATTAGGAACATTATCCCTACTTAAAGGAGAGTAGACCCTAGCTGTTGGCAGGTGACAATCCTGGAGCAGGAGAAATAAGTATAATTTGTGTGAGAGGACTGTGCTATGGAGGAAAGAGGCTTTGCACACAGCTATCTCTGACCCAGAACAAACTACTTGTAAAATCTCAGAAGCTGCCACTGACTTCAGTTGGCCTTAAATCAGGAGTAAAAGTCTGACATCAACAACCGTGTGGTGACCTGGTTCCAACTAGTATCACATCACCAGGAAAGTCTCTTCAGCTACATCAAATCTTGTGTTTAGAGACTAGACATCACTTTTAGCCACATCCCTTGATCCATGTGGTAAATTCAATAGGACTTGGAGAATAGGCTTTCTCTAGTTTATGCTGGAAATAGGATATGATCATGAATAGAAGAATCAGTGAAAAGATAAGTAGTTCATGTTTATTTTGTATGCCTTTATTCCCCCAATAAATACCAAAAGGACAAAAAGACACGCAGAAGAAAATTATAAGAACCAAATACCAATAAGGGCAAATTACACCCAGAAATATACATTGTCAGTCCAGCCTTCTCTTTTCTCTTGAAGGCAAAGAAAAGTGTTCTTAAAATTTCCCAGTAACTATATAGTGCTTAGTGGCTGCTCACTACCACTGGATAAGGATCAGAAGGGATGACATAAAATGCAGTCTTTACACAAATTCTAGTTGATAGAATACAACTGAGGTACTTTGGTTTAGGGAGAAACAGGTTCAAAAAGTTTCAAGGATTAAATACACTTCTGTATTTTCAAGAATTATTGGTAGCCCTTTTTTGTGAATGTACTTAAAGATTGCATATTTCCATTATATTAATTTGTATTTAATTCCATTTCCTGCCATGGTTCACCCACACAATAAACAGGAGTAGCAATGGTAGACATGGAGGAAAAATGCATGGAGAGAACACTTTGACTGGAATACTCTTTGGAGACCAAATGACTTTTGGTTGGTTGGTTGGGTTTTTTTTCAGAAGAACTGAGTTTCAGAAGCTGCTAGTCAAGAGACACATAAACACTAATAACAGAGCTATTTTTCAGCATGGTAGAGCAGTAGCCTGAGAGATGAATACTGCAGACAGGGAGCTCATTTTGGAGTTCAGCTGCTTTTACTGATCCTTTTTTCCCTCCCTGAATGTTATGTCTGGGGGCCAAGAACCATCAGCAAGGTGAACGTTTCCAAGTGTTGTCATGGTTTCATCAGCCCAACATGTAACTTTTACATATCTGCAGATATGAGACTGTCATTACAGCATTACATCCAAAGGTCATCATACTACTGAATTTCAGGGGAAGAGGCATTGGATCAAGACCTTTTGTGTTTATTTATAATTACTCAGAAAACTTTTTAACATAAGGTCTTTGCAGTAGATAGAAATGGAGAGGAAAAGGTAATGAGTCTGAGTATATAATAGCTCCCATTTTATGTTATGCTTCTGCATGTTACTAGAAGTTACTGAGGATTAGGCAATGAGAAACACTGATGAGAAGGTTATATTCTTTCTCTGTAACTGGAGCTAGGTGGTTTTTTTTCACTGCTTCATAATCTGTACTAGTTAATCTACATTTCTTCAAGGCCTTTTCCCCAGTCACTGAAAAGGGGAACTTCTGTGTGTGTAAGAACCAAAGAAGATACGGGGCCTGGCACACAGGCAAAGAGATGCTATCAGCAAGAATTCTGACTGTGGAGAGGCACAGTCTGTGCTACGGCGTAAAAACCTGAGACTGATGTGAATCCTTACGGCTGCAACAGGATAACCCAGATTCAGAAAAAGTTACTGTGTTGTGAGGTTGTCGATTAGTGCTGTGTCCAAGGGGGGACAGGGATGTATCTGGCCTTACCACTCAGAAATCTGGGTGTAGTAGCCCAACACTTGCAGAACAGTGTGACAGCATCTTTGATAACCAGAAGGTCTAGGCCTGCTCAAGGTTGAAAGCTATGTACTCAATTCCCTCCATGAAATGTCTATACACCAATGCACGCAGCAAGGGCAATAAACAGGAGGAGCTAGAGGCCGTTGTGCTACAGGGAAACTGTGATAGAGTAGCCATCACAGAAACCTGGTGGGATGACTCCCACAAATGCAGTGCTGCAATTGATGGGTACCAACTTTTCAGAAGGGATGGATAGGCAAGGAAGAAGAGGTGGTGGAGTGGCCCTCTATGTTAGGAAGACATAGGAAACCATGCAAATTAAGAATCAGGAGTAAGGTAAGCAAAAGTGATATTGTGGTGTGAATCTGTTATAGACCACCAAACCAGAATGAAGAGGGACATGAAACTTTTTATAGGCAGTTGAGAGAATTTTCACAATTACTACCCCCTTCTTGTGGGACTTCAACTTGCCTGATGTTTCCTGGAAATACAATACAGAAGAGAGAGAACAGTCCTGGAGGTTCCTGGAGTGTGGGGAAGATAACTTCCTGACATAAGTGGGGAGGGAGCCAACCAGGGAAAGTGCCCTCCTGGAACTGCTTTTTGTGAACAGGGAAGAACTTCTAGGGGAAATAAAGGTTTGAGACCATCTAGGGCTCAGTGATCATGAGATAGTTGAGTTCTTTATCTTCAGGGAACAAGCAGAGGGGTTAGTAAAACTGACACCTTGAATTTCCAGAGGGCAAACTTAGGCCTGTTCAGGAGACTGACGGACAAAGTCCCTTGGGAGGCCACCCTGAAGGATACAGGAATCAAGGAAGGCTGGACATACTTCAAGAGGGAAGTCTTAAAGGCACAGGTGCAGGCTGTCCCTGCATGCTGACAAACAAGTCGGTGTGGAAGGCATCCAGCCTGGCTGAATAGCGACTTTTGGCTGGACTTCAAGAACAAAAGGAAAGTCAAAGGCCTTTGGAAGAAGGGACAGGTCTCTTGTAAGGACTATTAAGATGTAGTGAAGTTATGCAGGGAGAAAATTAGGTGAGCTAAAGCACAGCTGGAGCTCAACCTAGCTACAGCCATTAAGGATAATAAAAAATGTTTCTATAAATTCATTAACAACAAAAGGAGGACATGGGGAAATCTCCATCCTTTATTGGATGCAGAGGGAAACATAGTGACTAAGGATGAGGAGAAGGCTGAGGTTTTCAATATCCACTTTGCCTCAGTCTTTAGCACTGGAACCAGTAGTTCCCCGGACATCCACCCTCATGAGCTAGAGTCAGGGAGGGGAATCAGAATGAAGTCATCATAATAAATGAGGAAGTGGTCAGTGATCTGCTACACTGCTTAGAGGCACACAAGTCTGTGGTGCTGGATGGGCTATACCCAAGGATGCTGAGGGAGTTGACAGATGTGTTCACCAAGCCACCTTCCATTATATACCTGAAGTCCTGGCTAACTGGGGAGGTCCCAATGGACTGGAGGGTAGCAAATATAACACTTATCTACAAGAAAGGAAGAAAGGAGGATCCAGAAACCTATAGACCTGTCACTCTGACCTTGGTATCAGGAAAGGTCATGGAGCAGATCATCTCAAATGCTATTACATGCTGTGAGGAGAACAACGGGGGGATCAGGCCCAGCCAGCATGGGTTTATGAAGGGCAGGTCCTGCCTGACTAACCTGATCTCCTTCTATGGAATGGGCTTCCCAGGAAGGTGGTTGAGTTACCAACTCTGGATGTGTTTAAAGGTCGTTTGAATGTGGTGCTTGGGGATATGGTTTAGGGGTCATTGGTTGGACTTGGTGATCCCGAAGGTCTTTTCCAGCCTGTACATTACTGTGATTCTGTAATCTGAATAATTGTGGGCTGTTACTAAAAAGAGATGAAGAGGTGATCCCTGTTCTTTACTCTCTCTTCCTGTACATTGTGAGTGGTGCAAATCCTTTATGTCACACAGCTATGCAGTGAGTCAGATAAACTTGCTAATCTGGTAGAGGACATACCCTTCTTTTTTGTAGATTAGTTATCGAGTTATCAGTCAACCAGAACAGCTAACTTTAATACTTCATAATTAATAGATGCAGTTTTACATTGAAGAAGGAAAAAAGAAATTAGAAAAGTGGGCTAGTGAGTGATGCCTCCTGTTATGTACAATTAAACAGAACATCTAGATGCACCCTAAAATCCATCAAGTAGCTGTCTAGGACAGACTCAGTTCTAGGATCTCATGTTCTGTTGGACCTTTATGTATACTTCCATTCAACAGGTATGTAAATGCTTTTGTTGGGTTTGTTTGAGGGATTTTTTTGTTTTGGTTGGTTGGTTGGTTTAGGTTTTGGTTGATTGCTTAGTTGTTGGGTTTTTTTTCCAAAGCTTTACAAAGAAAATTGACTAATTCAACAACAGAGTTCCTCTCAGGATTTGCTGCAGATTCTGTCAATGACTTGCCCCAATGACATTACACCTTGAGCTGTTGCAGGCTTCCTTTTGTCTGCTTCTATACCACTTCTCATGTCTTGGTAGGCCCACAGAATGGGGCTAACTGCAGTAGGCTTTTTCAAACAAATAGGAGTGAATTCCTCTACCTCACACAACTAAGATATTTAAGTGGATAATTATGCTGTTGGTTTTGTTTTGATCAAAACAGCCAGGTAGCTGAGCTAAAGCATGCAGATGTACTCACATAAGTTCAAGTCTTGCTAACAGCTTTATTATTCTCTCGGAACTTTCCCCTGTGCATCACTGAAAATCACATTATTAATGTCTATTATTAATTAACACACCAAATCATAAAAACAGCTACTATTTGGCATCATATTAATTTTAGAAGTTTTTATTTAATGCAGTTTTAATGCTGGAGTGGATGGCTGGACACTACTTCAGAACACCCCAGTATATGACACACAGACATGCTAGAAAGAGTTGAGCAATTGGCAGCAGAGATGATGAAGGGGCTAGAACATCTCTCCTATGAAGAAAGGTTGAAAGATCTGGGACTGTTCAACATGGAAAAGAGAAGGCTCAGGGAGATCTCACCAATGTATAAATACCTGAAAAGAGAGAGCAAAAAAGGAGGGAGCTAGGCTCTTCTCACTGGTGCCCCCTGACAAGACTGGAGGTAATGGGTACACACTGAAATACAGGAGGTTTCTCCTGAACATCAGGAAAAACTTTGGCACTGTAAGGGTGACTGAGCAATGGCATAGGTAGCCCAGACAGGTGATGGATTCTCCCTTCTAAGAGGTGTTCAAAAGCTGCCAGGCCATGCCCCTGTATTGTTGTAGGTTTCTCTGTTTGAGCAGGAGGTTGAACCAAATGACCTCCAACTGTTTCTTTGAACATCAAATGTTCCATGATTCTGTTAACCTCCTGTGTTTGAACATCTATTGCTTACTGCTTGCAACCCTTTCTGATGATAAAATACACAGTAACATGATTTCCCAATGTGTCCAACTGTTCTGTATGATTCATCCACAAGAAGAATTACTGCCATATGCACTCTGTCTTTAATCTTACAAAAACAAATACTAAAGCCATTGAGGATGAAGCAAATTGCTCAGTGTCCTAAAATAGAACAAACAGCAACACGTTACTGTCCCCTTCATCATGCAACAGTAATGGAAGATTTCTCTGCTGGTAATTAATATGGAAAAAGCATAAGAGAAACAAGGCAAAGCCTATATGAATATGGAGGCAGTTTAGTAAAGATTTTGCAGTATGTAGTTAAACCTCCAAATCTCAAAAGTCTCTTTCTCAGAGTTAGCTCCAAGAACAACATTGGACTCTGTGATCTAGCTGCCACAAATAAGACTTTCAGTAGCTTTTCCAAAGGCTGTATTCATCAAATTTAAGGGCACAGGCAAAGGAAATCAATTCATTTCTGAACCACTTTTCATTGAATGATTTTCCACTATGAAATTCATAAAATAAACATTATGAATGCTGCTGTGGCTACTACCAGTTGCAATTGGACAAAGCCACTGCATAGTTTTTCCAAGGATTTTAGATGAAGTCATGGTCTTCATTCTCCATCCTCTCTATAAGAATGACACTAATTCATTGTGAATTATCATTGCATGTATATAGCACATGCTTCATACAACAAGCAGGGATAGCTGAAGAATATTAGATCTTGCCTCCCAGATTTGTGCTCCTTTTGCTGGAGAGGCTCTGTTAATGTGTTACAACAACTTTTGGTTGTTGTAACAAATACTAAATCAAATACTCTGTCTCTGTGGAACTTCCTGAAAGATCAGCTGAGATCAAAAGCTGTTTGGGACAGACACCTCATAGAAGATGCCGCCACAGAACACGAAGTACATTCATTTTCCTGCATTGTCAGTCTGACTCAGTCCTACACCATCAGTAGTACAGTTTTAAGGCATTGCACTAATCATTTTTCCTGCTCACATTTCTTGTCTTGGGACTAGCCTGCTTCCCATGTGATGCAGGAATATTCTTTTCATGTCTTCTGTACAGCAGGTTAACTTTTTTGTTGTTCCCACACATACCTCTTATTGAGCTTACTTCAGATAGTCTTACAGTATGTCTGATTTTTCCCTTATACTTCATAATTCTTGTCCTTTTTATCTTTAAAGTTTAACACTCTGCTAGTATCAGTTAAGCAATTTTGGAGACAGACCACTTGAAGGAAAATAAAATAAAGCTGTTATGATATAAGGTATAACCTCAAAAGTTCCAGAGGTGTGGACAGTGATATATAAAGTCATCTGTTATTTAGCTGCTGGAAATAAATTGTGACAGTGCAATTTCTATTTGTTGTTGATTGTAAAAGACAGAGGCAGTAGGAATGGATCATTCCAGTGTTCTAATTCTGTTTCATCATAATTCTGTTTATATTTATGTCCTGAGACAAATAACAAAGGCCCACCAAAGGATACACATGTTTGGGTGTTCACATGACATTCATCCCATTTATTTCAAATAATGCATTTTAATGTATGAAGTCTAAGAGCATTCTAACTGTACTTAGGATCGAGACCTGTTTCTTCCATTGCTGTAGTTTCTTCACCTGCAGGATAGCCATCTGCTGTGTTAGTGATATTGATAAGAGGTTTTGCAGATAAGAATTGCTAAGGAGTTGCTAATTGTTGCTGTTTCCTTTTCACTTGTTCCTACCAAATTAAAAATTGGCCAAATTAAAAATACACAAAACAAACAAAAAAAACAACCAAACCAACCCCCAAACCAACCAAACAAAAAAGCCCAGCTTAAGGGAATTACATCTGAGCAAAGCTTTCATAAGGTTTGTGATACCTTACCTTTCCATTCATTTTTAACTGAACATAGTTGTTTGCCAAAATAGAGAGAAAGAAAAATACAGCCTCCTGATGTACTGATTGCTTCTAGATTTTCTTTTAAATACATAATACCTGAGTCACCCTTATGATGTCCTAAAGGGCATATCACCTCAATAGAATTCTTTTTGGCAGATGTACTCAAAACTGAATGTTCTGGGTTGCAAGTTAAATGCTATTTGAGGACTTCTTGACTGCATGTGCTGCACTTACAAGTTTGGACCACATAAATGTGTACAGAGATGTTTTGAAAGAAGCCAGATCTGCTTATTATTCCAACTTAATTGCTGAACGGGCAGACTGCCCTACTCTCTTGTAACTTTTTATTGCAGGGAAGCTGACTAATCTGGCTCTTCCTCCATCAACAGAACTTTGTGAACTGTTCACATCCCACTTTGAGAACAAAATTAAGATCATGGTGAGTCAGCTGCACTCTAACAAAGCTGCCAACATTAACAATTCTGTAATTCCAAATCTTGAGCCTGTCAAAATTCTCAAGTTACAAATACTTTTGGCATTTTCTGCTCCAACACCTCAGGGCACTATTATGTTTTGCCAAATCTTTGTTCTAAACAGTTACAGTTTTTCTTGATTCTTTAATCCCTCTGGATTCTCACATTGTTAATCTTTCTTTGATGGTGGAAAACGTCTTAACAATGCCACAAAGTAAAGCAATTATCAGTCCAGTTTTTAAGAAAATAAAGAATCTGTTACCAATAGAAGATTCATCATGTTGCCATACTAATATTCCATTTTTTAAAATGTTTTTATTTTTAGTGGATGTAACACACTGCAAATGTGGCAGTGTCTTTCAAAGAAGGTTTCCTGACTTTCGCTAAGGCTGGACCCTGTCCTCTGCATTGTGAAACCATATTCTTAAGGCTTTATTTTTGATCTTCATATCCTGACTGAAGATGATTTTTTTTTGCTGCTGCTGCTTAACCTCTCTGTTTCCTTTGGCATTATTTTGATCGTAATAGAATATTAGGTCTCTTGGCAACCCAGATTGATTTAGCTCTTGTTTTCATTGACATCTATTACGCACACAGTCATTCTGCTTTTTTCTGTCCCTCTCTCTCACGCATATATTTACAGGCACACACACTCAGGAGTATCTTGTACATACCCTAGCACAAAGCAGGCAAGCAGAAGTGGTCTGACAGTTAATAACCAACTGTCCTGGCCAGTGTGTGAGTTTACTCACTGTAACTCAATTATGATGTTATACCTAGCACGTATACAATTTTTCATCAGAAGGAATGAAAGCTGTTTACAAAGGTGTTTAAGACCTAGTATCTCTGTAGAGACACTGTTGCAGACTGAAGTTTGGAAAAAGAAACCAGGCCATCAGCATACAGTATCTTGATGGCTATCATTACTGAAGTCTCGCAGGTTTTCAGCCATAACGTAGTTTTGCACACACTTTTCAGGACATAAACTGGTTTAGGTCCTGATTCTTTCAGTCTCTGTCTCAGTACAAACCTTCAATGTAATTTGCAAAATGTTTGTCTCCAGGCTATTTTATGTGTACAGTGTTGTCAATTTGTTTGCCTAGATATAATTTAATGTTATACAGACTGACAGGTCTGCTTAGATACTCAGGTGTTAGACCACATCCTTTCACAGTGCAGTATCTACTAGCACTGGTCTTTTGCTCAGCTTTTCCTGAAATGTAAAACAGAGACATGTAAAGCTTAATCACTAGTCATTGTTTCCAAAAGGGAATTGCCCCTAGATTCTTTGTTTGCACTCTTTATCAATGCCCAGGGTATTCCTGTCCCTTAAATCAAATGTCCCTTTCTAGCAGTTTATGTCTTATAGACAGCTAACAGACGTTATTCTCGTCTTCTCTTCTTTTTTTTTTTTCTTTTCCTTTTTTTTTGGTCTGGTGTTTGTTGTGTTTCTTGAAAAGACTGTCAAAATACAGGTTTATGCCTCCTTGTAGGTTATACTGTTTTGAATTATTTATCCAGTTAAGTCCACTTAATGTCAGCATCTATTCTCCAGAATGTTTTGAAATTTTCTGAGAAATTTCAGTAAGTGATCTAACTTTGCTCAGGTAGAAAGTGAAATCTTAAAAGACTATGAAGCAACATTTTAATTGCATTCTTCTTGGGTAATTTTTTCCCAAGATTTGTAAGAATATATGAAATATTATGGGCTTATTTAATAAAAGGATAATTTTAATTAGTCCATTAATCAAGCACTTGAGTTATCAAATAATAATGATTTCTTTTGAAACAGACTTCATGTGGGAAACTGCTTAAATTATAGCTTTTAACTGGCTGTAACTATAGTGTGTTTAAGGTTGTATTTTTCATTCTCTCAGATATTTTGTATTGCATTTGTTCTGGCTGTAGTGCAGCCAGTCTTGAAAATCTAACCTGTGTTCTAAAAGCAAATCTGCTTTTTTTCTGATCACACCATATAACAGATAATAAAGATTACAGATTCAGAGGTTAGCTAATAAATCTGCTTATCTTACCTAAATGAAAAAGTATCCAGCTCATTCTCCCACAGCTGTGCTGATTCTATGCAACTACCAGGAATTAAAAGTGGTAAAGAATATAGAAAATAGAAGAAGGAAGAGCAGCTATGACTCAATACAGACCAGGCTGTTGGAAGGTGCCATTTTTATATAGCCACTTTGCTGACCACAGTCACACTTTGATTTTAAGCAAATACAGTTGTACCAGTCTTGGTGGAAAAGGATTGGGAGTTGTTTCCAGTGTAAACTTCTGGAAACAGTGTAAACTTCCCACTGAATAAGCTGATGTTAAGTATGCCTGAAGATAATCACCTTTTTTGAAATTCTATCTTGAAATTGTTTATTCAAGCTAAGGGGAGGTGACTATATTTAACTAACTAGTCTTTTTGTCAGGTATTTGATGTTGGTCATTTGTGACTATGTTCCAAAATTCTAGTGTATATTAAACCAGATCTCATAAATCCAGTACCATAATCTGGTTTATGCAGACTGTGTTCCTTTTGGCTGAACCTCTAAGGTTTTCCAACATACCTCTTAGGATAGAAAGGTAACATATCATGTAACAATCAGATTAATTTCCAGAATCCTGTATCTGTCTGTATGTGCAGATTTTAACAGAAATTAATGGAGAGAAGCGTTTTGCGAATCAAGTTCAAGCTATATTCAAGGAACAGTATACTGCCTACACACACATCAGTATACCATTTTTCTACCTGGAAAATTCTCTTATATAAAAAATATTACAGAAAATCACCATAGAATGCACTCCATGGAAGATACACTCTGCAAATCATGTCTTATAATGTTGTTTCATTCAAAGCCTAAATAGGCTTTGTGGAAAAACTGAATTCTCCTGATGAACATGAAAGAGGTTCTCAGGTTACCCTGAATTCAATCCGTAAAAGTTATCGCCCTTTGTAGATGATTAGGCAAAGTTAAAAGAAGTAATAGTGATTCTGCCATGTCTTCAAGTCATGTGGCTTTAGCTAAGAACTCATTTTCCCTCTACATTAGTGTTCAAGGGAATTACTATAGTGCTGAACCATGGCATAAATCTACATTAAAATTATTCGTACTGATTTTGTCTGATGTGATCAAAGAATGTAAAATGTCAGTATTTTCCAGCAATGGTAAGAAGGACAACAAGTGCTTCATTTAAGAATGGAAGCTTTGACCTCTGAGTGTTCAATAGGGTTTTTATTATAGCACTTGTCCTACTAAAATCAGGAGGACTTGTGCTGATTGCTTGATTTTATTGTCTCTGGATTCACTTCTCAAAATTCACACTTTGTCTTTGCTTAACATACTTACTTACTTCCAGCCCAATTATTTTTGCCTCCAAACTATTTATACGAGCAAAAAATAAATACTTTAATATAACATTTTTATGGTCTGTACTACTTAAATTGTTGTACCTGTGCAGAAGGATCATGTTATAGTTCTGTGTTGAATCTTTAAAGGCTTTGTTTTGAGGCTTTACAATATGAAAGAACTAAGAGGTGCTCAGAAAAGCATCTATTCTTTTTTCCTGTACCCCTTATACACTACTTCTGTGTCTTTATATTTCCTGATGCTTATTTCTGAAAGCAATAACTAGGAGCCCACTTGCTATCCACTCAGCAGGACAGCCTTTTCTGTAATTTTTTCACAAATTTGAAGAACTCTTGGGAAGTTTAACAAAGACCAAGACTGAATGGTGGGCAACCAAATTTAGTCAAAATGGTAGGATGAATATATTTTGAAAGGTTCATGTCAAGGTTACTCAGGGAAAGGGAGTTTAACAGAGCAGAAGAGTAAAATGAAGAGTGTACCTGCTTTGCCTTCTTGAGCTGTAACTAAAATCCATTGGTCAGGAACAGAAAGGACAGCAACTGAGCAACAGAGCAGGTAAGCTTAATTTTTGCTAGAATCAGCCTTAACTTTAAAAATGCTATAGGTTTAATTTAGATGGCTAGGACAGGTCAGAGTTTAGATAAGTTGGATTTGTGCAGTCCAATTGTTTCACTTCTGTGAAGAATCTCATTTGTCCCCTGAGTAAGAAGTATAAGCTAAGCTGCTGTTAATGTTTTGACACAATCACTTAGGTTTAGGACATTTCACCTTGAATAGTGCCATTGTATTGAAGTGTGTGGCATGTTTTAATTAGCTACGTGGATGCAGAATAGACATGAAATTATTTGAAATGTAGATTTTCAATGTCAGAAGACACCAGGTTAATTGACTTGTCTGGTGCACATTAAAAGTCTGTTCTAGCAGAGAATGGGTGATTTTATATCAAAAGTAGTGATACCAATCCAAAATGTTATGAATCCAGTTCAGAGAAATAGCACTGCAATTCATCTCTGTAATTTGGTTGTGTGTGTCTGAAAAGAAGCAATATGAGTAACAATTAATCTCAGTTTTGAAAAAAAATCAACTGAACTGCATACACTACCGGACATTTAAGTTCCTAATCACACATTATATGGACAACCCGACTTCAAATTTCCTATATTTTCCCTGGAAATATAAATGTAATAGGTTGAAAACACTGACTTCTGGAAAATTAAAAATCATAAAGGCTCTAGTGGAAATAATAGTCCTTATCAAGAGCTTCACAGTAAAAGCATAAATGCATTTATATTACTAATTAGCCTAAAATGGGGTAGCAATAAACAATTTTTCAAGTTTAGTACCAAGCACATTCTGTTTAATGGATCTTTTGTTAGAGAAAGAAATCTTAAAAATAATCCTACAAGCCTTTCTGGTAGAGTGGTAGAGGTCAATTTTCCTCCTGGACCCGTCTTCTATAAGTGACCCAGCTTCTTCAATGTCACACAAAAAGCATACACAGAGAATTTCTTCTTGATGTAGTTGTATGTGTGAAGAAATTGCCAGCTATGGTTTATTTTTATCATCTGACAGCTGAAAATTACAGCATGTTCAGCCAGCACAACAAATCATGTAGAAGGTCTCTTTCATTCAGCACAAGACTAGGCTTAGGTTTAGGGCAAGGGTTTGGGTTAGGGATTAACCTGCCTCTGAGAATATTTTACATCAATCTGCCTGATACCAGCTGAATAAGGATGTGATTCCTTCTCATACTTATGTCTGAAAACAGAAGATATCTTTTAAAAAGAATTTATTAGTTATTTTATGACAATAGTTTATGCTTTGAGTACAAATTCTGAAGCAGAAGTGTAATCCATGGTTAGGTTATCAAAATAAAAAACACCTGTACCTTACTACTTACATGTTGTCATACAGATGCCCTGTAAGGACTGTTGAACCTGTTCTGAAATGTGCTTTCTCATAGTGTAAATTAAATAACAAACAGAAAACAAATTCCACAATTTGAATACTCCAAGACCTTTGGTCTATGCTGTTGTGAAGGTATGAACGCTGTGTCTTGAGGTCTCTGTAGTGGGCTTTTCTCACTGGAACAAAAGAAGCAACGCTAGCCCTTTTCAGATTTGGTGAAAGGACATTGCTAGATGAACTGTTTGTGTAGCAGAAGTGGTGTGAGAGAATGAGTGTTCCAAGGTTTGGTCTCAGCTTTGGGAAGGAATCAAAGTCTTGTGATCACAGTAGTGGCTGCAATGGATGAATCGTGTATGGATTTGACACTCTTGAGAGTGAACAGGATTTTTACAGTTGCTCTAATATGTGAGACTTGTCTACAGTGGCTATGAGGCAGAAGCTTAAACTCTTGTTCAGGCAATTCTACCCAGTCATCCACATGGAACCCTCACATGAAGTCCAACATCAGGTTGGACTTTGAGCTCTTTTCCAACCTTGTTGATTCTGTGATTCTATGATTTTGATAGCCAGGAGCTGTTCTATTGGCACTTTGCACAGCAGGGACATGGATAGCAACTGCTCATGTCACTGCTGTTACTCTGCACAGTTTGTTGTCAAGAAGTCAGATGGAGTTTTATAGCTTGATGGAGTTCTATAGCTTGTTGCTTGATTCTTAACCCTTTGTTTTCTTCAGTGGTTATTCTAGACTGCCAGTACAGCTATTACCTGATCCCAGCTGCTATAGCCTGGCTCGCACTTCCTTTGGCCTTCCATTATATCTACATATTCACCATAATAGGGTAGCTAGCCTTGTTTTTTTCTACATTTTTTTTTTGATGCAAAATTGTGTTTTGGTAAATTATCTGCATTTGTCTTTCTTTCAAGCACTGGAAACTGCTACGAGCATACTAATGTGCTTATTATCTTGGAGGGTTCTCAGTTTCTTCTGGTCAAGATTTCATTGTTTATGAGATAAAACTGACTCACATGTTCTAGTGAAACCTTTTCCTGTGGTTACCAGCAACTGCTGAGGACATTTTGACTTCCTCTGTTCTGTGTGGGACTTTCTAAAGTCCCCTGTGAATTTTCACTTAACCGATTCCTTTCCCAGAGCAGAGGCCCTTGGCATCTCCCATCTTTCCCTGTCTTTACCTATGGTATATTGCATTCTGGGCTTTTTTTGTTTTGGTCTTTTATGCTAGAAATCTCGAGTTTGTTATGTGTTATTTTGAGGGGGAGCAGGAAAGAGTAGGTCTCTTACAACTTTTTTAAATGTTTTTTAATGATTTGCTGTAATGTTAGCAGTCTGAACTTGGTGCCCAAAGCATTTTCCTGTCTATGTCTTCTTTCTAAACCTCAGAATTAGTATTTGCATTGCCAGTGTAGCAGAACACCTACCTGTGCCAGCCAAAATGCAAAGTAGCTCACAAAATCTTGTATCAGTAAGAGCTTTGGGGTTTAGGGTTGTCTTTTTTTCGATGTCTGTTCAACTGGGTAGAGGCTAAGTACCTGTGACAAGATACAGAGAGCCTGCTTGTTTTCTCCAAACAAGGGAGTTATCTCCCAGTATAGGGTTAGCACAGACAAACAAGGTGAAATAATAAAGGCCTGTCTGGTTGTCAGAAGGCAAGCAGGAAACTAGAAAAACTGCTTCTTGTTAGTCAGAAAGGAAAGGAAGAATTCAGGATTTCACAATGGGGTGCTTAGGCAGGTTTCTAGCCTAAGGTGTCTGGTTATTCCATATATTTCCACACATCAGCTGTTCTGGTTTTGGCTCCCTTGCCATGAATAATTTACTCTGGAGGATGTCAGAGAGTAAGCCTTGCTGCAGAAAATTGCCAACTGCAGTATGATTGCTCTATATTGAAAAGCCAGTTTTATCTATGTGATTTATTCTTTGAGCAGCTGTATTTCTAGACTCAGTTCTGTACTTCAGTTGCCATGAACCCATAGTTCTATGTAACATTATGAGAAGTACCTAACTGCACAGAGCTGAAACAAACATTTGTTTGTTAAAGCATCAGAAATTTAAATAAAGTAAGTGTTGGGGATTGACAAGAACTCTACTATTATTAGTGAGTTATTTCAATTCTTTATTTAGATAGTCCTCCTTGAGAGTTCATCTTCATATCCTTTTCAGTTTTATTTATTTGCCTGGTAAACTCCATTGGTCATGAGATGCTATTTATTAATACTGCTGTAGCAGCCCAGAGTTTTCTATTTGGTGCTAAAGATGTGACCATGTGACCAAATATTTTTCACAGTAGGCATGGTATACACCATATATCTGTTACAAAAGAGCTATTACCCTCTCCCCAACTCCTTTTTCTACATATGAAAATTTGCCCAAACAGCTATTCCTCAAAAATTATATCAGAATGAATACTTGCATTCCAAAATTTGACTTACTGAAGTAATGGGCTTGTTTTAAGCAAAAAATATTCCAAACATAGTCCAGCAAAAAATTAAGAACATTATCAGGGCGCACATTTCAGACATGTTCCTGCAATCTTTTGCTACATAGTACACAAAGCAAAGGAAGAAACAATACTTGCTTTGAACTTGCTGCCACTCATTCCTTTTCCCCGTGAACAGATTTACTGCTAAGTGATGATGAAGACCAAAAAAAAAAAAAAGAAGAAAAGGGGCGGGGGGGGGGGGGAGAGAAAGTCAGGAAGGAAGGAAACAGAAAGGAAGGAAGGAAACAGAAAGGAAGGAAGGAAACAGAAAGGAAGAAAGGAAGAAAGGAAGAAAGGAAGAAAGGAAGAAAGGAAGAAAGGAAGAAAAGAAGGAAGAAAGGAAGAAAGAAAGGAAGAAAGAGGAAGAAATAAAGAAATAGAGAAAGAGAGAAAGAAAGAAAGAAAGAAAGAAAGAAAGAAAGAAAGAAAGAAAGAAAGAAAGAAAGAAAGAAAGAAAGAAAGAAAGAAAGAAAGAAAGAAAGAAAGAAGGAAAGAAAAAAAAGAAAGAAAGAAAGAAAGAAAGAAAGAAAGAAAGAAAGAAAGAAAGAAAGAAAGAAAGAAAGAAAGAAAGAAAGAAAGAAAGAAAGAAAGAAAGAAAGAAAGAAAGAAAGAAAGAAAGAAAGAAAGAAAGAAAGAAAGAAAGAAAGAAAGAAAGAAAGAAAGAAAGAAAGAAAGAAAGAAAGAAAGAAAGAAAGAAAGAAAGAAAGAAAGAAAGAAAGAAAGAAAGAAAGAAAGAAAGAAAGAAAGAAAGAAAGAAAGAAAGAAAGAAAGAAAGAAAGAAAGAAAGAAAGAAAGAAAGAAAGAAAAGAAAGAAAAGAAAGAGAAAGACTACCAGAGCATAGGCCTATAAAAATCTGTTAGAAAAATATACATTGTGAAAAAGCAGTTAAGGGGGAAACATAAAGTGTGAGGTTATTCTGTTAAAAAACATTGAGTCATTATTATGACACTAAGCCAGAACTGAAAAAGAACCCCATAATTTCCATTTATTTCTGCAAACATTATGGCAAAACCATAGCCTTCTCATGGCAATACTAACTGTTGAAATGCTACTACTCTTGAGTTTTGTCCATACCTTATCATTTTCATGTCACATGCAAGCAATCATATTTAATAGATTCCATATTTTTGAGAGCTATTTTTAGATAAAGTACAGGAAAACTCTCTAGAATGTGTTTTGCTGTTTGAAGTAGCCACCCAGTGTTACTTGAACATTCAAACTTTGAATCACTTAGTTTTGGAAAGTTTGACATCAGGTATTGTAATGGGGGTCTGCCATTCAGGGTGCTTCCTTACACCGTTTCTGAAACTATGGTGAATTAAATACATGCAAGCCATGCAGGAATCGAAAAAAATCACAAAGGCTGTGCTTAAAGATGTCAGATGCACATTTAATCTTGTTATCTGGTATAACCCAGAGAACAGATTTTAAATTGTATAATACTATCCACAAAACCATCCTAATACACTGCCTTGAACTAGGTCTTTGGTTAAAAAAAAACCTGAAAGACAAATCCCATATCTGAATGGTAAATTTAATTCTGAAATAACTGAGAAGACTTTTGGATGGGCTGTGCATGAAAGCAGCAAATAAATGTACTGAGATTTATCGTGTTTAAGTTAACTTTATTTGTACCCCAACTTGATATGTTTTTACTTGGTCTTTACAGCTGAGTAATTCTTCCTCTCGGCCTATCCACAGTGTGCAGTTTGGAGCAGTTTGTTTTGTTCAGGGACATAAATATTTAAATCTGTCTGTGAGGGGAACTTGGTGGCTGAGGGAACTGGCAACAGACTATAGAGCATTTCACCTCAAGGGTCACTAGTTCACATCCGTTATCAGGTCAATAGTGGCAGAGTCATTATGCATCTGGCTGGCATCTGCTCGGTGCCATTGCCAAATCATTTAATAATCTTGCTCCGATTCCACGTGGCCAGGTGCTTTCTGTTCTCCTCAAAACAGACCTCCTCGGCCAGTCTCTTGCTACCTCCTGCCAAAGAATGATCCCGATCTCTGGTTTTGAGGGACTCTGTTCCCCAGACGCCCCAGCAAGCTGAGCAGGGACTAAGTCCTTCCCAAGGCCTGCCTCACATCAACACCCCCAAACAGAAGGTTACAGGAGCTGCCTCAACCGCAGGGCAACTGTTCTCTTTGCCATCCTCCGGCCGGGGTGGGGGCGCATGTGTGGTGGTATCCCTCGCAGCGACATCTCCGGGAGCCGCCCCCAAGCCCCGCGGCGCCTCCGTCCTGGCCTCGCCCCGACGCCGGGAGCGTGGGCGCCCTCTGGGGCCCCTCCCTGACGCTGCATGGCTCGTGGGCCGGCGCGGCCGGGCTTTCGCCCCGGGGCAGCGGGGCACCTCCTGGGCAGCACTGGCACCGGCAGCGCGGCACTTCCTCCGGAGTTCTCACCCTCTTTCCGCCGACTCTTCCCCACGGGGGACACCGGCCGGTGTGCCAGCCGTGCCGAGGGGTGGCTGCAGGGTGCGCTCCTTCACCTGTGACAGCTCTGGCCACGGGGCGAGCCCGCGGGGGCCGGGAACGCGCCTGGTGCCTGTAGCGAGACAGAGGAATGAACTGCCATCCGCAAGTCCGGGCTTTCGGGAGCAGGACCTCTGCCTCGACCTTGTCCCGATACACGGTGTTTGCCACCGTCAGCCCGAAACAGCCCTTTCTGCTCCACAGCCTTTGCCTGGCCCTGGGGGCATGCTGTCAGTCAGGGGCGGGCGTGGGGGAAACGGCTTTTTTTAGAGTTTGCCCATTCTCGCCACGCTTTGATCGCTTTCCAATTTCGAAGAAGGAGAAGAGCCTGGCTTCAGTTCAGGGAACGCTCGAGAAGTGGCGAGGACCGCCAAGCCACCCCTCCGCCCGCCACTGTCTGGAGAGGCCAGGGGCGCGGCCCCGCTCCGCAGCGGCGGCAGCACAGCTCCGGGGCCGGCAGCAGCGCCGGCGCCGCTCGGCCTTGCGGAGCTCTGACAGGTACACTGACCCGCCCCGGCAGGGCTCTGGCTGAGGGTACCACGTTCTAATCACGTGTGCAGAAACAGGTCCGTGCATCGTGTAGAGCTTTCCTCCACATCCCTTCCCCTCCTCCTCTTACTTCTCATAGAGGGAAACTGAATCCAAAGGGTAAGATGTAAGAAAACGAGGATCCCCGTGAATCCCATCTGAATAAATGTCTATATTAATGAATTATTAACTCAGCCGCTCATGACCTTAAAACTGGATTGAGGAGACGCCTAGGGCAAGAAGGAAAGCTGCTGAATCCCTTATCGGACTCCTGTCAGAGGTAACTGACCATTTGTCTTCCCCAGATCAGGAGAATTAATTAATATGAAAGGCAAACTTTTTAATTGTGTGTCAAACGAAATCAGATAGGGTGTCCCCTATTCAATCCTTTCTTTAGAAGGGTTTAGCTCCCTTTTCTACCCCCATGTCTAAAATAAACCCTTCGAGTTTCCAAAGAGACGAACATCCTTCCTAAGGGTTATTTACAAAATAACAAACACACACACACACACACAAAATCTCAGAGAAAATGATGAATTTGGGTAGTTAATTTATCGATCTTGGCTCCTCTTCCCGCTTGTTTTATTTTAGAGGTCATTAATCAATGAAGAAAAACACTACCGTGTTACCCCTTTGCATTTAATACGTTTACCTTCCTTATTTATTTCTTTTGAACAAATTCCTAGCAAATATTCACCAATCGATTTGTAGGCGATGGATTTTTATAAAGGTTTGATCGCTTTCTAAGCGGTCAATGTGATTTGTTTCAGTGCTCGTCTTCTAAATAATGAAAATGCCTGAGACAAGGGAATGGAGGAGGCGGTAGTTAAGAACTCCTGTCTGTATCTTTGCACACAGAAGTCACAACAAGGAGGAAAAATTTAAACTAAAACAAACGAACGAACAAACAAACCCAACAAACCACGACCAAAACAAATAGCCCCTTGGTAAAGTCGGGGTAGACAAAAGGGTCGCACACCAACCGCTCTGCCTGGGGAAGCGAGACCAGAGGTCAGGGCTGGCTAAAGCCGTCCCAGGGAGGGGCAGGTTCAGCCCTGCTCCCAGATCTGCCTTTTTCCGAGGGGGCAGAGGGGCCGGGAGCAGAGGTGTTTTGGAAGGCTGAGACCGGAGCTGTTTTCTGTCCCAACAAGACATGTCATTCCCTTCCTTGTCAGCGCTCTCCCCGCTCTCCCCTCGGCGCTGCCACTGCCCCTGCCCCTCTGCTCACGAAGCTTCCCCGCCGCTGCTCTCCTGCTTTTCCAGCGTGGATCGAGTGAATCCGGGGCAGAGGGGGTGCTTGCCGTTCAAACGACGAAGCTCATGTGGTTCGCCGGCCTCCGACGCCCTCCCCGAAGGACAGGGAGCGCCGGCTGGTTCTGTCCGATCGCAGCGTCCCCGACTGTGAGCACAGCCAGTGGCGCGGTGCCGAGCTGCCCGCGGAGACGGGCTAACCTGCCCGCTGGCTGCCTCTTGCCCTCCGGCGCTCGCTGCCCGCTGCCCACCGGGCCCTGAGGGTTGCCGAATGAGGCGAGCCTTGGACTTCTTTCTGCCTGTTTCCTCCCGCCTAGACTGGGTCCCAACGTGTCGCGGAGTCTACACATTTTGTTCTACTACCTTGATCGCTCGAAGCGCTGCTTTTCTTTAATATTTCTGCTAACAACTCAAGGCAAGTGCAGATATCGACAATGTACTTAAGCCCATTAACTACGAGCTTTTCCCAACTTCATCAAGTTTTTCCAGCGTGAAACGAATTTTTAGAGATTACTGCCACTAAAATCAACTCGGTAGTTTAAAATTATGTCATGTAAGGAAAATTGCAATAACGCAGGAGTAGCAGTTTAAAAAATGAAAAAAGTCGGAAAAAAAAAGCGCGGAATGAAATTGTGGCCAGGAGAGAGCTGCCCAAGGACGAGGCACTGAACGGAGGGGAAACAGAGCAAACAACCCGCGCCCATCTGCAAGTGAGTGAGCCCAGTAAGTCTCTGGCGAGTGTGTAGACAGACTCCCAAGCCGCACCTACATCCCCCATGTGAACGGCACTGATTCAGAACTTCAGAAAGCGGATTAATAAAGCGAGAGAGCTGAAAACACATTATATGTTGCACAATGGAATTGATCAAAGACATGAAGAGGGTCTTTATAGCCAACTTTATAACCCATAAAAATCGGGGCTTTTTCCTACTTATGTTTGCCTTTAACTTAGGTGTTATCAATCTATACAGCAGATGACTGATGACCTTGTCAAAATGACGCCAGTCAAAACATTTTTTGCCCTTAGCCCTACTCAAATTTGTGTTAAAACGTCCTGCCTTAGACACAGACAAAGTCTAAACTGCAGCAGTTTTCCCAGGTTTTGAGAAAATGAAGGGTGAGAAAGAAATAAACTAGAAACAGGATGAGAGGAATGGCAAGAACAGTTTATAGGCGCAGACATTACGTTTCTAAGCAAGTGTGCGCTTAGTGGTAGCATGACACCTTACAGAGAGGTATTTTGGTGACATAAACACTTAGCGTCAATATTTTCTCTCAAACGCATGGGATACTATGTACAGGCATATACCTAAGAGATTGTAGTTCTCGTCTAGTTTTTCAAACGGTGTAAGAAAGAAACTGAAAACAAAACGTGAAATGCTCACTGGTATGTGAGCTCAACAACTGAGTAGTGCGGGAGGAGAAGCCAGGTTTTAAGCCAGATGGAGAGAAAAAGTCTCCAGAAATGAGAATTGTCTCGCCACAGGTGGTATCTTCCTCTGTGTACTTCTTGCCCTGTGTTGTGCCCGAGTATAGACAGCACGAGAGAGACGCGCTGGTGGACGAGGGGAAAAGGGTCTGTGGAGAGAGAAATTCTGGGGCAGAGAGTTGCCTCATCTGTGTTTGCGACCTTCTGGGCATGTCTCAGATAGCCAAGGGGAGCGGAAGACCAGGCATCACAGGAGACAAGTAAAGCAGACGCGACAGTATCAGGACAACAAAATGTATCAGTGAGGTCTCTAAAAACCACCTTAGCCCCCGAGGAGCAAAGGCAAGTGAGTCAAGGCCATTCCTCCCTGGGACCCGGCAGGGTGCGAGGCGATCCCTGGTTTCGGCTCCCGCCACTGATACAGTTCGGCGCTGGGTACTACGCAGCAACGCAGATCTCTCTCGGGGCCGCTCTGGGCTATCGTTCCCCTTCCGCCAGGATGAAAACCCTGCTCCTCCTGGGGCACCGTGCACCTGGGGCTGAGGAGGGGGAAAAGAGAAAGGAAAGGAGGAGGAAAGGAGGAAAGGGGGGGGGGGAGGGAGGGAGGGAGGGAGGAAGGAAGAAAAAAGAAAGGGACACCTTTAAAAGTTGAGCAAGGAACAAAGTGGGGGACGTTGCCAAAAAAAAAAAAAAAAAAAAAAAAAAAAAAAAAAAAAAAAAAGGCTCTGCGTTCAGGCTCGCTGGTAACTTCTCGCTCCCTCCCCTCCCTCTCGTGCACACCACACACACAGACTTGTATTTTGCGCTGTCGTAAAACCCACGTGTCCAGCCCGGAGTCTGCCAGAGCCGAGCGAAGAGCCCGGGCGCGACTGCGATGCGCAGCCACGGCAGAGGGAGCCCGGAGACTCGGAGCTAGCCGGTCCCCGGCACCTGGCAGTTAATCAGCCCGCTTTCCTGTGGACAAAGACCAGGAAAGTCATTCCTTTCAACCTTCCTTCGGCTTGGAGGCTCCCCGGGACTGCCTACACCTCCGCACGCCGACCGCGCCACAGACCTTCAAGGCGCACGCCTCTCAGGTAAGACAGCTGGGGGACCGGTCTACCGGCGAGGAGCATGACCCCGGCCCCCCGCCTCTCCCGGCACAGTCAGCCCGGCCGGCGACGCAGTGGGTACGTTTACCCGGGGGCAGAGTACTGCCCGGCCCTTTCCTCTTCCTGCAAACGCTTGTGTGGAAGTCAGAAGAGGCTGGAGAGAAAAGACTCGCGCCAGTGTGCGTGGGGCTGAAGTTTTCTTCTCCTCCTCCTCCTCCCCGTTATCATCTTTGAGAGGCGTTTGCTCATGCGGGAGAAGGAAGGGAATCAAAGGGAGAGACACAGCCTGTTCCGGGGACAGGGCGAGCTGCGCTCCTTTGGGGACAGCGGGCTCTGCGGCCGCGGGTGCGAGGGGCCCGCCGCCGCTTCGCCCTGTCCATGCTGCGGGAGAGGCAGAGGGGAAAGCCTCGTCGTCTCTCCGGGCAGCACACTCCTCTCGTGTCCGCCGTGGGGCTTTTCGGCCTCAGGTTCTCATTTGCCACGCCTGACAGGGGAAAGGAAGCGGAGGGGTTACGGTCTCGCTGCGCACTTCGGGCAGCCGGCACGGGAAGTCTAGGGCCAGCGTGTCGGAGCGTTGGGAGCGCTGCGGGGTCGAGGCGGCCCGGCTGGGGCGGGGCGGGGGTCTCACGTCTGCTGTCCCCTTCCTCTCCGCTCCGCAGGCAGCGCGATGCTGAAGCCCGGTGACCCCGGCGGATCCGCGTTCCTCAAGGTGGATCCCGCCTATCTGCAGCACTGGCAGCAGCTTTTCCCGCAGAGCAGTCAGCTCAAGAGCAGCGGGGCCCTCGCCCAGCTCCAGCCTCCCGAAAGAGCCGAACCTTCGGCTGATAGTCTCCGCCAGCGCCCGGCCTCCCTTTCCTCCTCCTCTTCCTCATCTACTCCGTCTTCCTCTTCCACGTCCTCTTGCGTCGCCGCCGCCGCAGCTTCGCTGGCCGGCCTGACCTCCCTGCCGGTGACCCAGCTCCCGGTCTTTGGACCACTTCAGAGCTCCGAGCCCCCGGCCGGGGAGCGCCCGCTCCCCTGCAGGGCAAGGACTTGTGCGGGGCCGGCAGCGGCGGCAGCAAATGCGGCGAGCGCGCTGCCGCTCGGTTCCGGTGCACGGCCGAGGAGCTGGACTACTACCTGTACGGGCAGCAGCGCATGGAGATCATCCCTTTGAATCAGCACACCAGTGACCCCAACAACAGTACGTATCGTGTCCCTTCATGCACTCCCCGACCTCCAGCCTTCACCTCTCCCCTCACCGTGTCAGCCTAGGGACCGCAGTCAGTGCCTGTATCCCTCCCTCCATCAGGGGCATCCTCCGATCTGCCCTTCCCTCCCTTGAGCTGATTTTGCGTGGTTCCCAGTGCTTTCAGGGGGTAACCCCGTGGTATCAGCCTTCCTTGTCTGAAACCCAGTTCCTTCCCTGAAGGCACACTTCCTGGGGAAGGATGCTCTAGAGGTAAAATTCTGTTGGAAGGATGCTTAGGAAAATTGTTTCAGAAATGGTTCAGAGAAACTTGCTGTTGCTTTTTAGCCTTGCTTGTCTCGCTGGGTTAATGCCTGGAAAGCCCGGGCTTCGCTGAGTATCCAGAACTCAATTAGTCCTCTGAGCTGGGTAGGAGAACAATTGCAGTTTTCATCAGATGGAATAGGGCAGTTTTCCTCTCTCTTAGCTCGGTTTTCCTTTCAGATCTCGTTAACACCTCGCTGGTTTTAGTTTTCACCCTTACAAGAAAGTATGACATAGTCATTTAGTAAGAAAAGACGATTTTCAGTACAAAACAGGTCCTCCTGTGTTCAGAATTCACATAGGTCTTGGTGGTTAGAAAATGTTTAATGCTGCTGTTGCCAGTTACAGTGTTTTGAGGGTAGAGGTCCATCCCTATTATTAATCATCTGTATCAACTTGAGGTTTGTGATTTTAGAATTTGTTTCTTCCTGTCTTTTGTTTCTGTATCTGGCAATGCTACATGACCAAGGAACTTTACAGGTGAAAATAAGTAGATGAACTCTATTATTTAGTCAGATTCATTGCTAATATTCAGATCACACTGATGAACACTGGAACAAGACTTCAGCACGTGCACTTTTTCCTTAATGTTTCTCAAAATTCTATATGGTCCTTCTCCTCTCCCCTCTCCCCACCCCCCAAATGTCTGTTTAAGGAAGGCTGTTGAACATACAGCTGACACCCCAAACCAGCAATTCATAACCATACATCCAAACAAAATGCAGAATCATTTCATTTCAGATGTGGAATTTGTTTTGAAAGTTTCCGTAAAACTCTGTTGTGTATTAATTAAACTGCATGAATACTATCATAGTCTTAATCATTGTGCCTATGTCTTAAAAAGCAGGAGGAAAGTTGGTTCTGAGTTTGATGGGGATTCCTCCTCCCCACCCCCTCTTTCAAACAATGCAAATATTGGATACCAACTTTGTTCTGAGCGACCTTCTTATGCTTAGCTTTACATCGTTCTGAAACATGTTAGGATATTTTCTATTTTCGGGTGCAGAAAGCCTAATTTCACTTAATTCCACTTAATGGAATCTGAAATGAACTTTTAATCGCCAGGCGAACCGTTCAGACAGTACATGTTTTACTTCTCAGTGCACCGCTGTAAATCTGCAAGATAAAGGTTTTAAAACGAAAAGGAAAGATAAAAAAGCGATTTGGTGGGGGGAAGTTTTTTAAGGAGTGAGTGGAATAGCACGCTGCAGAGTCCCAGGTGAAGCCTGCAAGGTTTCTTCTCCACCGTGATGTTGAAGGTGGACTCGCGAAGCAAATTGGTCGGTCGCGGGAGGCCGCGCGTGGGCCGCGTCCGGCTGGGACAGGGCAGCTCTGAAGGTCTGAAGGTCGGGGCAGCGTGCTGCCACAATGGTCTCTCCCGTTTCTAATGCAACGAGATCTGAATAGTCTTCTAATTGAACCACTTTGCAAGGCAACTTTTGCTCCAGCGGTTATTAGCAAAACTTTTAAGCCGACTGTTCGGTCTTCTGTGTTCACTCGTCCTTAACGCACCAACCCCATCCCCCCCAAAAAAAACCCCAAACAAACAAACAAAACCAACCAAAAAGAAAAAAAACCAAATCCACAACTGTGAGGAAGGGGCGCGGGAGCTGCGATCTGTTCCGTGCCACCCACTCTGCCCACACCCACTGTGCGAGGCGCAGCAGAGCAAGTAGCGGGGAGAGGCCTGGCCGCCCCTGCCCGAGAGCCTCGGGCGTGACACAGGGAGCAGGACTTTCAGCTGCTGTGACTCCGTCCTTCACACATCGTTGTACCCGAGGAGGTGGCCTTTGGCGGGAAAATAGGTTGGGGTTGAGGGTGAGAGAAGAGAGCGAGTTTGAGTTATACTTGCTTGCTGTCTGAACTAGTTCCAGGCAGTCCCATGGAAACTCCGAACAAACGGGGTTCTCAGCCTGGCACAGAGACCCACCGCACAGGGTACGATGCCTCCGCCTCGGACTCGCCGATTGCATCCGCCGATTTGTGATTGCCGTCAGGCCCCTGGCTGCCGGCTGTTTCGCGGCTATTAGTTCTAGACGTACCTTCTGCGCGAACCGAGCAAGCGTCCCGTTCCTTTTTATTTCCCTAGCGCTTCCCCTCTCCCCAAAACATCTCCTTCTTCTCTGGGACCGATCACATAACCCACTCACTCTCGCGTCGTGCTCATGCTCCCGGGAGATGCGCCCGTAAATTTCATTGGTGTCTTCGACCGCTCCCCGGGCGCCCGCCCCAGCGTCGCGGGGCAGAGGGAGCCTGGCAGGCAGGCGGCTTCCGCTGGAACTGTGGCGGAGCGGCCTTCGTTCCCGAAGAGCTCGGGAGGCACCGGGACTACGGACTGTTCGCACCTTGCCCGCTGGGCTTCCCGGTGCCTGGACCAACTGTCCGGCTCTCAACCCAGCTCTGCAGCGGCCAGCCCGATTTCCCAACGCCCGACCCGGCTCCTCAGGTCCCGGCTCGGTTCCCCAGCGCCTGGCCCGGTCTGGCGCCGGGCGGCCGCCGTGGGAAGACGGATGGGCGGCGGTTTCCCTATACACGCCTTGATCGTCATATATCTTTGACTATGGCACTATCTTAGGCGAGGGAGGGGACGACGAAGGCCGCCAAGGAGCTGTGGGTTAAGTGTCTGTATGTAATTGTTTTAAACTGAAAGAAGGGAGAAAAAAACCCCAACAAAACAACCAAGAAACAACCCCCTAATTAGGGTCCTGCTGCCTTTGCTCCCAGGGTAGTAAAGGGGATTATGTTAAACCCCTGATAATGCGTCAGTCAGCTGGGGACCGTTCTCTCCCCAGGTCTGAAGCTGGAAGGCTGAGGGTGCTTCTGGGCGCCAGAGGAGGGGCGCTTGCGACGCCAGAAGATCTCCTAGGGTGAATTCAGGGGGTGCGAGGCGAGCTTCCTCCCGTGTGGATTTTCTCTCTCCCCCTGGGTGCTGAAGAGAGTCTTTTGCCACGGGAAATCTCCGTCTCCTTTTACCTTCGTCAGAAAGCGCCAACCTGCCACTTGTAATAAATACGCTGTGTAAAACAAAACTGTCATGCAAGCAAGCAGTTTGCACGCCTCTTCCCATTCAATTTACGGGGAGACAGTGTATATATAACATGTCGTGAGGTGGATCGGTGTGGGGAATATTTGGACTTTTTTTCCTTCAGACTGCTGCTAACCTGTATGATTTAGCTATTTTACATCATTAGTTACCCAGCACCCTTAAACATAGCAGATAGCCATACATTAGATTGAGGTTAGAGAAGGTGGTGACTGTTTATTTAGGGTGATAAAATGGTCCATCAGCAGTAATCTCCATCGATATGTGCCACCAGGAGATGAAGGATGAGGGGACAAGCCACAATTAATTGCCCTATAGTTTTGTAGGAGAGAGTGGAGCTGGTGCGGACTGAACTTCGATCTCCTCTCCCTGAGCCTATTCATCATCTCTACACGGTATATGGGGGTCTCTCAGGGGCAGGGGGTGGCAAGGTTTATCTACACACAATATTCTCCTTCCCTTTTAATACCTGACACAGAAATTTAATTCATTCATACCTTCAGTCGAAGGCAGGGAATATCAAACTCACCTCCTTCAATCCGCCCCTCACCCGCCTCGGAAAATAACCCGAAAGCCGCACGGCGAGTGGGACGGTGCCCCCCCCCCAAGAACCTCCGTTCCACGGTCGAGGATGTCACACACTGTCATCCTCGGGGGAGCTTACGCGGCTGTGCCTGACCCCTCAATCGGGGGGTGCGGGGTTCTTTCTGACTGACCTCCCGACCGGGGGGCATGGACCCTGCGGCAGTTCTTGCGCCGACGCGGAAACGCTGCCTGGGGCAGAGCAGCGGGGCCCACGGTTCGTCTCCATCTCTCCGCGGTGGCGGCTCCACTCTGGCCGGGGTGGGGCGGGGCAGTAAAAGCCAGGGGAGGAGGCGGTCCGGGACCCGCGAACGGTCGGGCAGAGTAGGACCGGAACGGCCGGATCGCGGTGCTGGCCATGGCTCTGCACCCCTGCGCCTAGATGCGCCCCCTGGGGCAGCGGTCTCGCTCTCCGCAGCAAATGTTTAGAATGATAAAAAAAAAAAGTACATTAAAGGAACCCAAGGGGAAAGTGCATCTGTGTTTCGTTCCCTCCAAAGCTTGCCTTTAAATCAGGTAGTTTGAGAAATCCTGTGATTTATTTAGTGGAAAGAAAGCGGTGCCAGCTCGTCGATGAGGAAACTGAGGCATGAAGAGCCCGTGATCCTTAGGCAGGCTCCAGCCCTCAGGAAATGAAAGGGTACTGCCTCGCTCAGCCTGCCTTCCGTTTTAGCTAGGTACTTGGGCTCAGGCAGGAACGAAGGGCTAGCTGCGGTGATTTATATTTGCAAATGACTAATACCATGTGAAATGATGGCCACTTACACTGGATACCTGCATGCTTCCTGTGAATTATGAAGCAGAGGGTCAAGAGGCCACCTTCTTTAATACCAGCAAGCTGCAGGTATCCACTGTAACTGCACCTTTGAAGCATATTATTGCCAGGACAAAAAAGTATTTCTTTCATTTATTGTTACAGCTGGTTTGCTGGTTAAAACACTATGTTGAACCCTACCTTTAACTGACACAAGCTTTCTCCCCTGAGATTTCCTTTAAAATATGCAGTATAAGTGTCACTTAGGTCAGAGAGTGCTTAGAATTATATTTTGGGAGCAATGATATGTCTTATCCCTTCTGCTTAGGTTTAGTACTTGTAAGTGTACTCATGTGGTGTTACAGTGCTGGCATTATACTGTGTTCACTTTTATGGAGGCAAATAAATGATAACATATTGTACTCTCCCAAAGGAGCCACATGAAACAGCTCCACTAGGATTTTTTTTCTTGCTTCTTCCTTGCCTTAATGCTCCCATCTATAGAGCATGAAGACACAAAGCAAGAAAATGACCTCTTTCCAAAGAGTCTGTATGCATCTAGGCCTGCTATGGAACAGTCACAATGACCTTACCTTCTGCATCTCCTGATCTTAGTAGAAGACATTCTGCTCTGGCTGCAGTCCTCCTTGCATTCTCCATTTTCAGCAAATCCCTCAGTTTCCCCACATTTCTTGCTTCTTGTCTTGACTTGGCGCTCAACTGATGTTATTACAACAAGTGGAAGTATTAATTTTAGCAGTGGTTGGAGGTCTGTATTCACACAAGCTACTCTGGGGCTGAAATAGAAGGAAGGGCACAGTACATCTCTCCTTATTGCCCTGTGTGGTAGTCCTCTGGAAAGCTCATTGTTGTCTCACCACATCCTTTTTACCTGAATTCCCCACCTGTGTGGGTCTTGATGGTTGCCATCCAGTTTGGAGACCCTAGTGAAGTCAGTGGACCATAGCACTCTTCCACTCAAACTCCACTCTTCTATGTACTATTAAGCAAGTTGATTATACCTGGAAGTGTCCAAGAAGATGATATTATTGATCCTTTCTGTGAGAGGGAATAGCGTGCAAGTCTTGAAACGCTCCCTTTTTTCCGTTGTCTGATTTCGTTCCCCTTCCCTTTGAGGCAGACTAATCTGCTGCTTATAGTGACAGTCTTTAAATGGGTGACATACCATTAGTGAAAGTGTGCTTGCGTCAAAGTCTTTCATACATCATTACACAAAACTTTTAGTCATGATAGAGAAAAAGATTATAGTAACTTTTTATTCAAGGCACGGTGAAATATATCTAGCAGGGCTTCCACTTCTTATAACATTTATGGAGTGGTGTGTTTTTTTTTTTTTAAAGTTTCACTTGTTCAGTTTCATAAAAACTAAAATTAGATGTATAAAGTATTCAAACAAGAAAAAATCTAATTACTTCTTTGGATTAAAGGCAGATCCTTTCCCTCTCATTAACAAGCCATAAGCCAAAGCACTTTCAGAAAATGCCCATTTTTCCAAATTTTCACCTTTGGTAGGACAAAGCAAAAGGGACACAGCACGAGATCAGATACTGCTGCTGCCAAGCTTAAAGACATTACCAGTGTTTTTGGATAGCAGAAAATAAATATCACCATGTTTGACTTATTTTCTGTAAGGGTAAAGGACAGTGACACAAGGCTCATTTATGCTCCTCATCAATGTCTTAATTTCTCTTCCTTGAAAAGGTAGAAATAAAATGCTTTATCCACACTCATGCACACATATTGCCAGGATGAAGTGAAGAAATCCTTGTTCTCAGAAGATAATAAAAGCTGAGTGAGTGAAAAATTATGCACGTGTGGTGGCAGAATGCAGGAAGATGACCCTGAAATTGCCTCAGTGGAGTCAGGAAGATGCTGTAGTACATTTCATGTAAGTTGGTACAGAGAGGTGTCTCCAAAAAAGTAATTAATAATTAGGTAGTTGGGAGGAGCATTACACGACTAGAAGATGGTCATACAGTGTAAACAGGATAGGTTCACGGTCCTGCTCTGCCTTCTAATTGTCATCATGGTTAGACATTCTCTCTAAGTCCTCAGTTTTCCTGTTGGATATTTTCTTTTTCTAACTTGCATGGTAAGATATCAGATTTATTTAAAGCGTATCACATACCAATCTGTTTGGGGTTTGTCCCCCTCTTTTCTTCCTATTAGAGATCCTTTCCTATAAGATCAATGCTAAACTCCAAGGCAGCCAGCCGCTGTGATCTCTGGATATGCCAAAACCACAGGGTTTCTTGATGCCTGGTTTCCAAGAGGGAAAAAAAAAAAAGATGTTGTGGTGATACCACACTTTCCAAACTAGCTGTGGAAATAACAATTAAAAAAAAAAAAAAAGGGCAAACAAACAAAAACCCCCTGACATGTACTTGTTTCTTTTTATTCATCATGCTTGGGAATGGTTGTAGGAATATCTGCCACATAATAATCTTCTCTCAGAGCTAACCAGAAACCTTTTCCCTGGAGTCCTGCAAATTTCATCCTCCAGCCACCTCTAATTGACGTGGCTGAATGAGCAAAACTCCTCTGCAGTTGTGGCTTAACCCAACAAAAGAGTCATTCTGCGACAGGGATTATATTGTTAAGGAAAGGCTGTAACTGTCCAGCCAAAAGCACATTTTTGGCCAGTACAAGAATGGTCCCCACCAAGGGGCTTGTCCTGCGGCTGCTGGGGCATGCTGTCATGCCAGCAAGGGCTCTGTCTCCTCTGTGCAGCATTTTGTGGATGGCATGGGGTGAGTTCCACACGCAGGCCTTCTGTAGGGACACCATCCGGACAATGCACAACTCAGGGCTTGCTTGCTTTCTAAGATCTGTAAACAATGTTATGGGTAGATAACTTTGACAAATGACCACTGAGTAAGGACACATACATTTCCTGCAGGACTGGGAGGTGTAACAGTTTTGAGGGAAATTATCTTCCACATGTAACTTTCAAATACTGTCTTATTGCAGAATGCATCTGTTTTTGTGGCACAAATTAAAAGAGGATGGCTGGACATAGTGCTTAGAAAGTGTATCTAAACTTGGAGCACAAAAATAGAGGCTATATTTTGAAGATGCAGCTTTTATGTAGGAAAGAAGACTACATAATGCATAGTATATCCACCTCTGAAGAAGAACAGCTTAGTCAGTCCCCCTGAGAATTGAAACTGGTTACAGGCAATCTAGCAAGCCTAAATACGTGGCTTAGACCAAGAAGTTCCAGCTTCTGTGGTGAATACTGTGCTTTATTTTTATAAGAATGTGTATAGGCTGTAGAAAGTATTAGGGGAAAGATCTAGGACTTCCTACGTGAGTACTGTGGTATAGTTATTGTTTTTCCCTTGTATTTCTGGAATAAATGTATATGAAAACCTCTACTGTGCTAAAAATCTGGACTATACAGAAGATGGTAACCTATTTAGATAGATTTATTGCTATGTTAACTCAATATATTTCCAGAGAAATGGCTATCCTGAGCATGAAACATTTTCTAGGAAGTTGTGTATTCATGGCAGACATGCAAGTGTGCAGTGGAAACATTTAACCAGTATTTTCTTTGCTCAGAAAAGAATCACAGTAGGATCTCCCCAAATAGAGAAATATCATCCATTATTAAGAGCAGCTAGGGAAATTACCATTTTTACAAGCTGACCTTTTTCATGGGAGCTTCTCACAAAACTAGACATCCTGTTGCGTTTGTTTTTTGGTTTGTTTGTTGTTCCCCCCCCTTAGCCTCAGCTGTATGTAACAAACTGAAAACATGCATTCACGTTCAATGAATATTTTGAAATCTGAGGTAGAAATCAATAATATTTGCTACATAATTTCAATTTAAAGGTTAGATTCAGCTACAAGAGAGTCAATGTCCATGCACACTCTGTTTGTCATTCACGAGGTTCTACTTATTTTTCTAAACAGACAGTCATGCGCATGCATGTTCATGTAAAAAAAGTAGAGCAAAAGTTCATTTTAAATAAGGATGACATTAAATTCTGTTCCAGTTAAATCCTTGGGCTGAAATGTGGTAAGGCAAATAAGTGTGTCTGTAAGGCATTATGAGTACTTTAGAATGTCCCACCACAATGCACTGTGATGTTTTAAATGGGTTATTTGTATTGTCAAAAAAGGAATCTTTAAAAACCGTGCTAAAATAAATGTCTTGGTAGGTGTGTGAACACACTGGCTTTGCAGATTTTCTACAGGGTTTCTTCTCAGCCTCTGGGATTTCTTATTAAGGGCTTTGGTGAGATTAGGAAAACCATCCCAAGTGGCATACAAAAGGGCATGTTGTCTATGAAAGCAGAGCTGCTATGAAATTATAGGAAAAGCAGGGATATGCATGACCTTGTCCATGGCAGTGATCCTGGTCCATATTGAGGGTGTTTTTTCCTCTGTGTCCCTTAGGATGTGATATGTGTGCTGATAACCGCAATGGTGAGTGCCCCATGCATGGGCCCCTCCATTCCCTGCGCCGTCTGGTGGGCACCAGTAGTGCTGCTGCAGCTGCCCCTCCACCTGAGATCCCAGAATGGCTCCGGGACCTGCCCCGGGAAGTGTGTCTGTGCACCAGCACAGTGCCTGGCCTGGCCTACGGCATTTGTGCGGCACAGCGGATCCAGCAAGGTACCTGGATTGGGCCCTTTCAGGGAGTCCTGCTCTTGCCAGAGAAGGTTCAAACGGGAGCCATCAGGAACACCCAGCATCTGTGGGAAGTAAGTCATAATTTTTCCTTCTTTGTAAAACTTCATTGTTTTGAAGTAGGCACTGAGCATAACTGTATGCAGTACTAGTACTGGTCACTAGCTGTGAAAAAAGAAACAACAACACAATTTAATTAAGCTAACCTTGAAGATCAGAAAGTGTAACCAGTGCAAGCAAAATCCTGGCTGCACTAGAGGTAGCCAGAAAAACAACAGAAAACTAAGAGCTCCAATTGGTTTGCATAGGAAGAGCAGAAGCAGATTGTTGCAGGTACTGTAATGCAGAATAGAAAGATGTGGCCAGAGATGGCTTAAAGTTGCAGCATGTTGCTGAGTTATAAGCACGCTGATGGAGCTCTCAGCTCACGGTTCCAGCTGTATCATCTTAGTCTGTGTAACACATGTGGATTGGGGTGGCATATTGTATCATTGCTGTGGCCTGCAGACAATCCAAGAAAGCTTCTGAATCAAATGCAGTGTCCTACAGCTCTGCTGTTTGCCTATAGTGGTTGTACACAATTTAGTTCAGCTCTGGTCTCACACCAACTGTACATTGTCTTAATGATTCTTTCAGTGCTTCTCTGTGAAAGCTGCTTTCAGTCCTCTGATGTTCTTTTATGCTTTTTTCACCATCTTAGAGAAGGTAGCTGTGATAATTAATATGAAAATATTCAGGCTGTGATAGTTTGGTTTATTTTGTGATAGACACTGACTGTGGTATGCCAGAACAGATCACAAACCTGTCACTGCATTCCTTTGGATATATAGGGACGGGCATGGCTGTCACTGTTTGTAACCATGTACATTTTCTCCAGTGAAGCCCTGGAGTTTCGTGCTTTGGTATAGTTTGTATGCAGATGATAGCAACAGTATCTTATGGTAAGTTAATTTAGAAAGAAAAGACAGCATATGCTGATTTTACAAACAGATCTAACAATAATTAAGGGACGTATCTAATTACTGTGTGTATCAGCTACTGTCTACCTCACCTTTTCCCATTAATTTCTTCTTTGCTTCATACTGGAAAGCATAGTTTCTTAGTTCTGCTTAGTCCTTTGTAGATTCAGCTTCAGCTCACCTCAAGACTAAATGCGACAGAGAGTCAATAGAAATGTGCCTGTAGTTCTGCAGGTGATATTTATTCATTTAGATTAAATTTGAATCTTCAGAATATAAGGGGGATGTGCTTGCTGATTAGAAACCTGACAAGGATCCCATAGAATCATAAAATTGTTTGGACTGGGAAAGGCCTTTAAGATCATTGAGTCCAACCATTATCTAACTCTACTAAGTCTGCTGCTAAATCTTAGCGCCATATCTATGAGTCTTTTAAACACCGCCAGGGATGTTAATACAACAATTTCCCTGGGCATGTTGTTCCAGGGCTTGACAACAATTTCAATGAAAGATGAATATGCAAAGAGTGGTTTTGCTCTATTCATTGGGTATACAGTAATGAAAGGACTTTTAAAAGATATTTGGTGTTGCGGAGCCAGGATCCTGTGTATAGCACTTGTTCACAGAAAACTGGTGAATATTTAGATTATCACAAATTTAGGACTGATTATTACCTTTTCTAATAATCATGTTCTATTTATGCATACTATCCAATACATGTGACTTCCTTCTGGAAGAGCTCCAATGCATTTCCTATATGCAAATAAATAGTAAATAACACATCAGGGTCTTTGTCTCAAATAATTTACTCAAAAGAATGATTGTGGCAAGAGGGAGATTTTAACATTAAAGACTCTCAGAGCACACCTAAATGTACTCAGTAAATGGAATGACTTGAAATCATTGGGGAGTTTTGTTGTTGCTTTCAGTGGGGATGAAATCTCTTTGTCTACCAAATATTCATAAATTGGACTTAAATCTGTGCCCACCAGAACCTAGGGATGTTATTAATATATTATTTTATACTTTTTAACGGAATAATGATACTGGAGGCTTCATTTTTATTGCTAAAAGGGTTTTTAGGGTTTAGACTATGCTAATTAACAGAACATAAAATAATACAATGACCTCGCCAGATCATCAAATTACATAAACCATTGAAATTTATCTTTGAAAAGAAGGAATTAGAGAGCCCTGCATTACTCTTAAATATCTACATTATAATTTATTTTTTTTTTCCATTAATTTTTTTACAAGTTAAGCTGCAAATATTGGTAATACATTTTTGAAACAAGCAATTTTTTTTTTTTTTTTTTAGTTTAATTTCAGGTAAACTTAAAAAATTGTTTGAAAGCAATTTTTAAAAAGAGAAGGTTGCTGGGGGAAAGCCAAAAGGAAAGAAGAAAAAGATATTGAGTAAAAATAAAAATACCAGTGTGTGCCAGACTCGGGTCATCGATGGCTGTCTGCTGAGTTTTTGTGTGGGTTTGCTCTTCTGTTCTTAACAGATTTCCTGTTGGCTAAAAAAATGAGTATGTGTATTTTAAAGTAATTATCTTTAAAATAATTTGGGGGGGGGGGGGGCGGGGGAGGTATTGTGAGCAGCTCATGATTTTGGATTATTTCTACTACTGGCAAAAATTGGTGGCAAGAATTCTTAGTGAAAAATTGCATGCTTTCAGCCTTACATAGAAGTTTTGGGCATTTACAATTTCTTTTGTATTTCAAGTTAGTATGTTTTATCTAATAGAGAACTGATGTTTAATAAAGAAAAATGTACAGCAAAAGAATAATGTAAAGTGCATGTGATTCTATAAAGTTGATCTATGAAAACAAAAGAAACTGAAAGTATGCATCTGAACAGTCTGTATTCTTTTAGTCTGTATGGCATAGGAGTGCAGATTAAATACTTGTAAACAATAAAGGACTATCTCATCATTATCCTTTTGCTTTAGTCAATTGTCTTCCATCAGTCTGTCAGACGGCTGCAAATACATGTATAACCACAGAACAGTTACTCAATGTTAGGTCTTGGTGTACCTTGCAGAGAGAACTTCCTTTTCTTAGTTCTGTAGATAGTATTCAGATATTTTTTCTCTCAGTGCTGCAAAGTAAAGTTGATAGATATTTGTTTTCATTTACAGTTCTTTGTTTTCAGTGTACAGCAGATAAATAGAAGGGCTGTTGCAAAGACTTCGATGCATAGTTACTGATTTGGTGGCTTTTTAAATTCTCTTTGTTGTGGGAAACATCAGAAGTATTGCATTTGATGTATAGTTCAATGCTATGAAAATATGCTTCAGTCTGTCTGCACAAATGTTCCTGCCATGCACTCAATGTTTGCTTTGTATGTAATCCGTACAGCAGAATGTACAGCAATTCAGAGTAAATTACATACCAGTCCATTACCTCACAACAGGCCTTGACACCTATGGGTGTTCATGGGAAATGATAGAGTTCTCTTGCAGTCAACCAAGATAACTTTTTATAACTTGAAGAAATATCAGTCCTTCAGAAAGCCAAAAATATTAGCAATTCTTAGTTGCAGTTCTTAATTTTCCCCTTTGGCCCACTTCAATCCAGAGTTTGCACATATTTTATAAAAATACAATAAACTCTGATTTTTTTTTTCCCTAAAACAAAAGCAGGACTGGATGTATTAAGCAAATACCCTCTTTTGGTAATACAAGCATTTATTCCAGTGCTGCTTGATAATATTTTTGATTTTTTAAAAAAATCTTCTTCTGTTTTATGGTTTTGTTGTTTGGTTTTTTTTTAAGCAATGAGAACAATCCTTTTGTTATTGCAAAGAAAACAGAGACTTTCTCAGCAATTAAGTCTCACTGATGAGAGTGAGATAATTTTACCCTAATGTGTTTTCTAATAAAGAAGTGAAAAGGCACGCTCAATTCCAACATACATGAAAACATTATCTCAATTATTAATGTGTCCTTGCTCCCTGGAGATAAATTAATCTGGTTGCACATGTTTTCCCCTTTCTGTTTAACATCAAAATTTAATAAGAGTAGACTTCAGGAATGTATGCGCTATACACTTACATTCTGTTGGAATAAAAGACAGAGGTTTTAAAGGCTTATACATTATAGTATTAAAAGTTTTTCAGGCTCCAAACTAAACTGTGAGTCCCGGAAACAGCTAAGTTGTAAATGGGCTTTTACCATGCAAATTCGAGTTGGCTGAAGCAAGCCTTCCTGATAGACATATCAAAGATAGAAACTAAAAGTTTCTTTTCTTAATTTTTCTGATATAAAGTTTGCTGTCTCTCTTCATTTATGTATAGCAGGGCATTCATTAATAATTACAAAATGCTAAACCTGTGTTACTGATTTTTCCCTTAAATGGGTAGGATTAACTGGCGCTTCTAGAAAGTGTGCATGCCATTTTAATAAAGTACCACTTGCTGGATTTTTTATGCCTCATCTGAAGTCAAAGAAAACAGTACCTTTGATTTCATGATTTCATCTGGAGCACAAACAGGCATTTTGCTGGCACACTGGCTGGCCTGAGGCCATGCAGCGGTACTACACGTTTCTGTACAAATTAATACGCAGAGAGAATCCTTATCTTTCAAACAAAGCACTCATTCCAGTTATGGTGACAGAGATGTATTCAGATTGTCTTGGCTGTTCTTCTGGACTGAATTCATAGCAAAGCACTGGGGGATAAATTTTTTTGCATTATGTAGTTCTATGAAAGTGAAAATTATGTTTGTTAGCACTCCATCATCTAGTATTCTAGGCTGCTTGTGTTTCAAGTATGTCACGTTCATTAAGTTCAAATAATTGTGTCTTAAAAAGAACCCTTAGTTATATTACTATTATGCTATTATATTACTACTGTATCTTAAATTATGGAAAGTAACAGCTGGTGCCATTCTTGTAGTTTTGTCTTTTCTGAAGATTTCGTATAGTGTATCAACTTTGTTCTTATTTTCTATTTAAAAAAACCCCAAACACAATAATTTTTACTTTTACACGAATTTTAATGTTACATACTGCCTACTCGAAACATCACTAATGTTGTGCTCAGTAGTGAGAACATTCAGTGCCACAACTTCTTTAATTTATGTAATTTAGAAGAAAATCCAGCTAAGCCACTATAAACCAGCTTGCTAACACTAGCATTTCTAGATCACTTATTATCACATTTCTCCAAATAACTTTTGTAAGTTACAGTTTCCTTACTTAAAGTCAATAAAGAGTTAGTTTGATCCCAAATAGGAAAACTACTTTGTGTTTGGTGGTTCTTAGAAAAGCTAAAATGAACCTTGATTTTTGTTTTAGAAACCCTGTGATATTCATAAGACTTTTCACACCTTTCCTTCATGTATCTCTGTGTCTCTGGCGTGTTTATTCCATGTACATATAGTATTCATTGTACATCCGAACAGATAAATTAGCCTAAGAACACAAGCAACAGAATCTATCTAATTTGGCGTGGGAGCCAAATCTTTTCCTATTTAACAAAGTTAAGTATGGAATAAACTGTCATGGCGAGTAGGATATAGCCCCAGAATCTAAACAGTGTTACTGAAAACAATAGTTTTGTGGACTGCATGGAACGCATACGCACACAAACACATGGTTTTCCCACAAAAGCCTAGTAAATTCTAAATCACCAGATCATGCATGCACTATCTGTTTTCCCATGGCATGTAATCTCACCTTGGAGATTTTATTATATAATATGCAAAAGTACTGAAATGTAGCACGAATAAATATAAAAAACTGATTTCTGTTCTTATTTGACCACTACCTTTCCATATTGCTGAGAAGTAATTCAATTACCAATGTTACACTTTACTTTTTTTTTTTTTTTTTTTTTTTTTTTTTTTTTTTTTAGCTCCAATATTACACTTGACTCTTTTTTTTTAAGTTAGTGGAATCAATTTCCAGTGTTGGATGAAGTCTAGTTTGTAAGGCCTGAAACTACTCTTAATTTATGATACCATTAACAGTGAATTATTTCTATTGACTTTTGATTCAGAGTGGGTGAATAAAGGCAGTATTTTAATGAGATATATGGATAATCAAAATGTGTTGCTTACCTGATGCCAATAATATATTGGTTATAGATTTCATAAGCTGAAACTGCAGCATTTGCTTTTGGTGGTGATGTTCAATATTTTGCTGAATTGTCTCAGTATCTGCATTATGTGGTTTGGTCCCCCAGGTTTCATTGAATCAAACATGCAGGGACTTTAAAATGCAAACTTTTAAGTAGCTACTTACTATAAAAACTGGAAAATTCATCCCAAGGTACATTTTCCTTCCATGGCTTTGGCACCTTTTCCAGATAAGTTACAGAATTCCATTATCCAAATTGTTACACATGTGTGACAGAGGTTGACCTTTAGTCATGTCAATCCTTTTTGTGTAGGCCTCGGGCTCCAGCCTAATGGCTCAAAGCCTGATTTACTCACTGTAATAAGGGCAGGAGGTCGAGCAATTGTCAGCTTTCCTGCTCCTACTCATCTCAGAGCCTGGTTGAAGGCTGTTAACACAAAGCTTTTCAAAGTGAATTTACAACCACCACCACTGACAGAGGCCAATCAGTACACCATAAATGTCAGGTTAGTGAGATTGAGCAGTAAGTAAAATACTGGCAGCCCACTATTGGCTGAAATCAATTGCTTAAGGTTTAACTCAGAGTAGCAATCCATGTATAAATACATCTGCAAAACTGACTTAAGTGTGAAGAGCAAGTTGGTGCATGAATTAGGTAGAATTACCCACCAATAACAACCATGGCACCAAACCTTGCATTTGTTCTCCTTCCATAAAAATAGTGCCTGCACTGATCCGATTATGGTCAAAAAGACGTTGGACCTGCCTCTTAGTTACAGAAATAAGATTTCTTTATTTTATACAGGGGAAAAATAAAGAAAAAGGTAAATGAGTGTGCAATCTTGCTGGACAAAGAAAGCTAGGAAATTTTTTTACATATTAATTTAGTAACACTCAATTATCTTTAGTCATTGACTTCAGAGAATGCTTTTCATAGGGAAGTTGTGGCTTTTTGCTGTTGACTTGTAACTGGAAACTATCACAGAATTCACTAATGAGTGATTATGTACCTGATGGTCTGAATATCCATGAGATGTAGTTACCCACAAGACTGAATGTTTTTGTCATTTTGTGTAGTGACAGCTTGGACAACAATTCATTTGGCTTTGAAAGCATCAGCATTAAAACATGGGAATCCATTAAAATTCTGTATGCCAAGATTTATAAATTAGGCAATTTCCTTGATTATTGCAATCATTTACAAAATTGATTGTCCTAGTGTGGTATAGGCAGATTTCAGCAATGATCACTGACAACAGCACATCCTCTAATATCTATTCTCATTGTTCCCTAAAAGAAAAGCCACTCTATTACGAGATTATTCTCCATCTCAAGGTCAATTGTGCATTGAAAAAGTCTACTAATGTAGAAGAGCGTGTATCTTTTAAAGGAGAACCACATCAGCTATTTACAGACCATAATGATAGTCAGAACACTTTTTTCCTTCTGTTTGTAATTTGTTTGCTGATGACCAAGGCATTCAGTAGAGTCTGTAGTGCATATTCTTTTTTGATCTGTTATTGAAAGGTAAATAATTCTGGCAAATTGCAGCTGTAAATATTTATTTGATTGAGGATTTAAAAGTCAATACTGTGTTTTATTTGTTGCATCTTAAAGTTCTAATTAGCCAATAGATATAGTGTATAGTAACTTGATTTGGGTCAATTATTTCTGCAAGACATAATAAAGACATTATGTCACGGAGCCCATACACTCTAGAAGTTTTCTTATATTAAATCATACAATAAAGCCTCAATAGGCTAGCCACCAACCACAAAACCACAGGGCTTTCTGCTGTATGTACAACATGTACACTCAAAACATGTAAATGCTAAACCTTAAAATGTAGAGGATTGCATAAGAATGTTTTTGCAAACTGTAAATGAGGTCCAGTCATAGCTAGCAGCAAGATAATTTGTATAAGGCCTCATGAAGATCATGAGCCTCCAGGACTAATACTGTGCAGTTGCTAACTAGTCCTTGCTCAGACAAGCTAGCCATTGATGTCACTAGGAGCTTTGATTTAAGGATGTCTTCAGGCATGACTGAATAACACAGTATCACTTTAATCACAAATCTTAAATGCCTGTTTTTCCAAGATGGGCCAACTGTTCTTTCAGGTCTGCAGAGCTACATGTGTGTTGTCTGACACTGTCTACACAACAACAGTCATGCACAGTTAACATAGATTCATAGAATCACATGGGTTGGAAGGGACCTCTAAAGGTCATCTAGTCTAACTCCCCTGCATAAGGTACCCTTGTATAAATTCATTCATTTCACCTAAAGATAGTATATTATTTTATTGTGAAGAGCGGGAGGACTGCATTCCCAGTGACTGTGTAGTGGAGCATAGTACTTTGTTAACACCAAAGAAAACCAATGTTTTGGTATCTTGTAAAAAATCTCTGACTCATAAATTTATTGTTTGTACTATATTGCACATCTGCTGCATGGGTTTAGCAAGATGTATGTAAACAATTCCCTATTTTATCAGTAATTCAACCTGGTACTTTCTATGTAGGGACCCAGTGGTGTGTAAGCAAGCAAATTTATTGACCCCAGGACATTTATAAGGATGTTTTGATTTAATCTGTGGAACTATAAAGTAGAGAAAAGTGGATATTTCATGAGTACAGGAACTTCATACTGAAATAGAGGCCATGTGAAAGCTCTGTTCTCATTATTTTCACCTGTAACAAAGCCACAGATCTGGAAATAGAGCTATGATCAATATTTGCTGCAGTCCTAAACCGGGAAAAAAAGTGTCCTACATTAAGTGAACTGTAAGGTTTGAAACAAATAAAGCTAGCAGATCCAGGGTTCATGATTTTTGCCTGGGCTAATCAATCAGATGTGCAAAGGAGAGTATTTTTTTTAAAAATAGTTTATATGTACATTTTGCCTGATGCCATGTCACCATTCACTATGGAAAGCAGTGTATTAGTTTTCATCAGTCTGTCAAAAGAACTTCTATAGCAGTACCAGTTGGTGGTTGATTCTATTTTTAGAGCACCATTAAAAAAATAAAAGATGAAAGCTTACCATTGAGGTAATATTAATAATTAAAAAATGTTCTATTTTCTATATGCTATTTCTATTTTAAGTTGTCTTGAATTCTGTCCCTATCTCCGTTGCTGCAGAAAAAGGAGGTAGATATGCACAGTGAGGAGGGCTTGGGTTTATATTTTTTAATTTGTAAGATCAGTTGTAGTAAAGCACATCTTATGTTCCAACGGGAGATGTGAAGCTTTGCTGAGCTACAGATATTTCCCTGGCTTTCTGTTAACTAATTTGATTACAACCATCAAGATTTCAGTGTTAGTTGTGGTAGCAAAGTGACATTTGTCCACCTCCAAAAAATTAGTTGTCTTTAAAGGCAAACATTCTGAGAAGGATTTGACATTTGATGGGAAACAAATGTAACTTAGAAAAGAAATAGTAATTTGAATCTCATCTGTGACATGGGGACCTTCCTCATTTCACAGCAGGAAAACTGGTGTAGAGGTCAGTTAGGTGCTTCTAGATTGAAGGCATTTGGAAAGTTCTGGAAGAAACACTAACATTTCATCAAAATAAATGTCTCTGTAAGTAATGTAAAAATATAACCTGAATACTTTAGTAAAATGGATAGATTCCTGAAAAGAAGGGGAGGGGGGAAAAAGAGATTGATTTTTAAAACAGTATTTTTCATGGAGAAAAGCAGAGGCTGCAGATAATTTTTTCACCAGCTCTAATAGAAATGCACAGACAGTTACAAAGCCTTACAGATTTCACTTAAAGCTGCTGTAACCCATTGGGGTAGTTGGTGAGATTTATCAAGCCAGTACCTCAGCTGTGTTTTCAGCAGTATTCTCTTTTTCGTCATCCTAAACCTGCAAATTGCTAAGTACCATACTCTGACTGGCATTTTGCTGGTGAGAAATTTGAGGCCTTGTTTCTGTGTTGCCACCAAACTTTTCACCTAGCTAAATCTCTTCTGTTGTTCATGAACAAACACAGTAGAGCTTAATTTTCTGTAAATATTTTAGCATGTTTGTCAGTCAGGTAAGGAGTATAGCAAGCTCAATTTCTGTTGCAGTTTTATCACAAAGATGACCAAGGTGAACATTGATATTTCCTTAGACCACACACTAGTCTTGAAGATGTTTAAGAAAAAAATGGGTACCATATTGATGTCCAGATCTTTGTGTTGGTGTTATCTTACCCGAATTTACTTTCTTGTCTCATCAAACCAGGATCACATTCAAATTACTTGAAATACGAGGGAGTCTTTAGGAACATTTACTAACTTCCTCGTTTGTCTGGGATGCTACCTATTGTATCTTTAGTTTAAGGATATTGTGAATTTCCGGCAGTGAGAGTTCTCCAGCAAAAACTGCATGGGCTGGTTCAGGGGTTTCTCTAGCCCACCATATGGTAGAACATGCATTAAAGCAGGCTAAATATCTGAGCCTGGGTGGGCTCAGACAGTGACTCTGTCTGAGTAGCTATTTGACCTTGGGGTCTGCCATTCCCAACAAAAGATGTCTGAGGGTCAGAATGAAGTCTGCAACCTCCCTTTCCTCAAAAGACTACATTTGTCTGTCTCTTTTCTTAACCTTTGTAGGTTTTTGTTTATTTAATAAAATGTTAATTTTTATGCCCTAATTATCCAGAAGTGACATGTCCCAAAGGCAATAGTATTGCTGAAGTTTCACTTTGTTGCTTGAAATAGATTTTTCCTTTACTTTTGAAAGGCTAAAATGTGTACATTTTCAATGTTTGCTGCCAAGCTAAATTAGATGGCTTCTTTTTAAAAGATATGGCAACTGTCATGTTGGATTGCCTTAAGGACTTTGTAGGATCTTAATCTGCTTAATCCTTCATTCATTTATATATTTTCTATATTATTACTTCCCTCTTCTGAAATCTCACAGGTCTGCACACTATATGCTATTCATTGCCATTCTATGCTCTGTGTGTCATAGTGTCTGTATTTATGATCAGAAATAGCTGGCAATCTCTCTCAGGACCCTATCAATCACAATTTTAAGTAACAGCGACAGCCACTGAAGAACCCTGCACAAGGCCCTCCTCTCTGAAGCTGACCAGCACACTGCTGCTATATTGCATCCAGCCACTGGTTGGTGGGTCATTCAGGAAAAGTACTTTTTCTCTGTCACATTTGACTTTCAGGTCATCTATTTTAAGGGATGGAAGATATCAAGAATTTAAACTTGTTGCTGCATCCATGGAGAAAACAGCCAGCTACAGTGATAGTTAAGCCAAGGCAATTCCATGTCTTGGCAATAATTTATGAGCCAACCTGGTGAAGGTATGGACCACCATGGTGTTTTACTATTTATCTTTTCTCATTTTAACTCTTTTTTTAGACCTTTAAAATAAAATTCTTGTTTATTTTATTATTTGTTACTCTTAACAATCTCACATTAAAAATGCTTTTTGCGATTTCTGAATAGATACACATTTGTCTCAGTGGTTTCTACTAAAAGAGAAAACAGTCTTGCATTTCCTTTCAGTGAGGAAGGTGATTTAATTAATTTGGAGAATTAAGAGTAAGTTTGCTGTTGAGAGCACCCATTTCTAGTTCTAGTCACCTTGCATGAACTGTGGAAGAAAGCTTTCTCTTTCATAGACAAAGCTGGACTGGATGTATATTAAGATTTTGATAGTTAACTCCATTATTTTAATAATGCTACAGTCAGTCACTGCAGCTTTATGTTGTCTTCTATGATAAATCTCTAAAAGAGTAGATGTTGGGGAATTTTGGTGTAAGAAAGACTTTGTAATACAGAATCCAAATTGCCTCAGACTGAAAATCTGCCTGAATTACAGAGTTAGCAAATTTGTGTATCTTTGGAGGCCGAAAAAGTACACATTTAGATCATAGAGGACATTGGGGCAATAGACAGATGCAGGCAGCTGAAACAGCATACTTGAAGAAGACAGAGAACAGCAATATAGTTTAGAGAAAAAACTAGGGCCTTCTCAGGGTATGACTTGTACAAGACTACTGCCATTCTCTCTCTTTGTTCTTAAAGATTACAGGTAATTTTTCCATGCTCTCACAAACCAGGCTAGACTTGTCTGAGCATTACAGTTACAAATCTACTTATTACTCAGTTTTTGAGCTGGCACTGTCTGATGACGAGTTGTAGCTATCCCACAGAAAATCACAGGCAAAATGTTGAGAAGATTTGGAATTAATAATTTTATTTCTCATGTTCTCATGGTTTTCTGCTCTGGATTTTCCCCATTCTCTGTTGAGTAATTTAAATATTTTATCTAGTTTAAGGATTAAAAACCTTGGAAGTGCTATAAAAGGTAGCTTTGTGAATACTTTTGAGCATGCAAAGCATTTTTGAGAGATCTTTTAGTGTCTTTAGCATTGGACTAGGAAACACAGTATCATGCCAAGGATGGACCAAGAGCAGGCACAACAGGGCACAAGCTGGCTGGCTGTGGTCTGTGCTGAACAGATAGAAGCCTGCAGTGTACTGGAAGCCATGGGAAGAAGTCCTAGCCAGGTTAATTGTCTTGTGGGGTGAAACTGTACTGTGCTCAGACAGTGTCTGTTATGATTAGAGTGAGGTGGACCTCTGTGCCTTCTGGGACTAATTTTTGTGACTGTTTGAGCAACATTTTACTAGATTTTCTGAAAACTTATGGGCATCCACTTTAGCTGCAAGTGATTTGTCCTAGCAGTAACAGAGGCAGTGCTTCTCAGTGGCTCCAAGTCAACCAATGAGCACAGAGTGCAGTTGCAAATATCAGAGAATCATGTGCTTTATAATAGGGCAGGTTTGCACAGACACACAAGCCAGGCCAGTGCTTACATTTTCTAAAACTGCTCACAAATCATGTGGTTGAAAGTTGAATAGTTTAATATTTATTACTTAAAGTCTTGTAAATGTCTCTGTTTAAACAAAAAATCAGTTGCTGTGCCTAATTGATCAGTGGTGTAAGACTATTCTCTTCCATGTATGAGAGCTATAAATAGTATAAATGGAGGCCTGGGTATGGTAAACTCATACCACGATGCCATTGCACATTTCTGACCTTTCATTTACTTTCTTCAACCTTGCTGTGAGCTGTTGGTGTTGAGGAGCTTTCAGAAAACGTGGAGTGGCTGTAAAATCAGGACTTCTGAGATGTGTTGCAGTGTCAGAATGCATGATTTTTTAAGTCTTTTAATTTTCTGTTTCATGGTGAATGTATTTGCAAGTAAATACAAGGACTCCAACATTCCATCCAAATAAAAATACCAAGAATTTCAAAGAGGGCATGCCTTAGTCTCTCAAACTTTCCATTTTGGTGGAATCTGTTGGAAAGGCACCAGAGGATGAAGAGAGAAACCTTGCCTTTGTGCATGAGTATGATAATTTTTGTTTGAGCCTCCTATATGAATTATAGTATTTAACTCTCCAGCAGAAGGGTTAAGTTGTATAAATTGAATAATGTCATGTGACTGAAATAGCTTTCAAGAGTTACCTTGTGTCTAAAGTTCACAACCAAAGAACTGAGGGAAAAGAGAGGACAATGTGGCTGTGGAAGTGATCAACTTCTGAAAAACAGTCTTTGAATTGAATGTATTAATGGCACTTTATATGTTTGTCATTATAGAGAGCTTAAAGTTGATTTCAGTTTTTTGTATGGGCACTTGCACATGGAAAAAACCCAAGTCAGGCAGGCGGGCTTTTCTATTCAGAAAATGAGATGGGATACACAAAATACCACAGCTAGAAGCTCAAGTTAGAGACAAAATGCATCTCAAAATGAAATAATTCAGTTTTGCAGTAACTAAAAGTATCAGGTACCTTATTTTGACTCTTTAAATAATCATTAGGTATATTAAGTTTTTGTATGAATGATCTAAGCCTCTGTCTTCATGATCTGTGAACCTCTAAATGCTTTGCTTTACATCCTGGGCCATACATGAAGAGACAAAGACTGTCTGCATCTTCCTTGTAGCACTCTACATACGGGGCTCATCTTTGCTGGTGCACTTGCTGGGAGCTTCTTCCCTCAGCTGTCCAAGTAGATTCTACTTTCTCTTGCTTTATTGTGGGGCTAGAGAATTGTCTCAGGGACTGGGCCAGGGCTAGTGTTTTCAGGTGTTAGTCTCTCATTTCGCAACTAGAATATTGGTGCTTTGTGCTGCCTGACATTGGCATTACAGTTTTGTCATGACTTCTGCAGCTTCCTGATTCATCTGGGCATTTCTTACCTTAGAAATTCTCTGTCATTATGAAGCCAATACCTACTCATGGCACACTGGTCCTCTCCCATTTTTCTGTGCCTTTTCCTGGATGGAAGCTAATGGCCTATGAACTATGCTCTGCAGCAGATGATTGAACAGTCTCTTCTGGCTTTAAAATCCATGGAACTAACAAGAGAAGTTACTGTGTCTGTGTAAACCTTATCAAAACTGAGCTCTGTTCATTCTCCCAAGAAAGAGTTTCTGTGCTTATAAATTCCTCTTAACCTCCTTTTCTGACAGAGTGCAGCACATCAGAGGAACTGTCTGATAAAGAAGGGAAGAGAGAAGAGGGATTATTATAAAAGCCAGCCATGTGTGCATAGAAATCTGCATATTTCTCTTATACATGAAGTGGTGCATACAGACTGCAGTTTAACCCAGAGCTGTAGAGAAATAATAATATGGAATAAAGAGAAACAGTAGTTCTGAATTTTCTTGCAATGATCCTACTACAACAACACTGGATGGACATGCAACCATGTACCACAACCCCCACAGCTGTCACTTTGGCAAACCTTTTGATGAATTGGATCTTGATATTTACAGAATCTATTAAAATACAGCCCATCATGTGTTTGTTTATATGTTGACAAGATGATGTACATCCTGCAGGTCAAGGGTGATGTGAACTGTTTTGGTGTTCTTGTCAAAGCAGCTAAAAAAAGAGCATTTAAACAATTTTTGTAGAATAATTGCCTAAGAATGAAAAAGCAACATACAGAATTCTTACTTTGAAAAAAAATCTCTACTGATCTGACACAAAAAATCTGAGCATGTTATCAATCAAAAAGACTTTCCTACTTCTTCTCTAATATGTTAGAAAATTGGCAGCTAGATAGAAAAACAAATAGCAAAATTAAACAGAAAGGAATTGATTTAACTCCTTGGGTGGTTTATCCAGCACCATATAAAACTTTTCACTTGGGCTTGTCACTTATTTTTTTTTTTTCTTTTAACAAATGAGGCTATTAAGCACATACATAATCTTGCATCTGATACTCTCATAAAGCTAATCTGATTTAGTAATGTCTTCAAACATTGTTCCTATGTTTGATTCTTCCTTGCAGTTATGTAGAAAAAATGCTGTCTGAAATTCAGTCATTTCAGTATAGTTGTCCTTAGAGATATGCCCTGTGAATCTAAATGTGGCTGTATGAAGTATGTTACCTGTGAAAAATTTGACCTCAGACTCGTGTGCTGAAGAATTCCAACACCTTCTCCCAACTTCATTGTATTGTTATTTGATTATATTCTTATAAAGTGAGCTAAATGCTAAGACAACTTATTGCATAAGAATCTCTTTCTATCTCACATTTTTGTTGCTTGTTTTTTCCACACCTTGGAGGCATGTGCCACAGAAATAAATAATTCCTGTCCCAACATAAAGCTGGCACATGGTCATGTTAGTGTCATACATGGAAGAGTGCAGATAAGGACAGAGTTTCAAAGGAATAATAAAAAAAACCCCACATATATATTTCTCAAATTTGTTATACATGCATTGTCAAAATGTTGAGATATCCAAATCCTTGGCTGTTTTAGGAAGGGACAGATACATTTGGAACTCAGAGTGGAGCTGAGGTGAAAAGCCTGAGAGACAACAAGAGTGTGTGGAAGTGAAAAGGAAAGAGTGAGTGATTACATGGGGAAAGGAAGAACAGGCACTGTGGGAGAAGAGGGATCAGAATTATTGTGTGTGTGAGGATCACAGGGTGACTTCTGGACATGAGCTGTCCTGATACGTTGTGCTGAAGAAGTGGTAGTGTTTGCCCCCATGTCCCTTTGAGGAGATTGACCTGAGAACAGCTTTTGCAATCTTTGGATTCCCTCTCCATAAGTGGAACAGGCTGTGCTGGTTCAAGTCTGGTGAAAGCTTGTTCCTGGGTCCTGGACTCTCTTGATCAGGTCTGGCAAAGGAAGCAGTGTCTCCTCTTCTTTTATTCTTATTACAGAAAGTAGATTCAGGCCTTTTCTGAGCTGAAATACTGCTAGCTTTATTTTTGTCTTCTTATGTTATATTTTTTTAAGACTGTTCTGGCAAAGTAAAAGTGCTTGTAACTTGTTTCAAAATGAAAGCCAAAACCCTCCTTCATATATCTGGGAATTTCTCTCTTCCTCTTTATTCCATAACTTGCCTTAACCTTGTTCCAGAAGCATTACTTCAGACATTTGTTTCCTTTTTCACTCTTTCCCCCTTGACTTTTCTGTAGCAATTGCCAATAATGAAGCAGTTAGGACTAGTTGTGAGATTGCAGTCTGCAGATACTTTCCCAGATAGAGCTGAGCTGACACCTTCAAAAGCAAAAGCATGTTCATGAGATCATAGAATCAGGGCATTGTTTTGATTGGAAAAGATCTCTAAGATCATCAATTCTAACTGTCAGCCTAACACCATTGTGACCATTAAACCATGTCCTGAAGTGCCTTGTCCACGTTTCTTGAATACCTACCTTTAAGGATGGTGACTTCACTACCTCCCTGGGCAACCTATTCTAGTGCCTGCCCAACCAAGATGCTACCACCCTTTCGTCAAAAAGGATCTACCTACCCTCTACAATGAGATGCTAGGCTGAGTTACTTCTGAACAAGGTACTGCATCTGGATAGCACCATGTAGCTGAGTTTTCAATACTGTAAGGTCTGATGCATCATTGTCATGTGTCCTGGTGTGACACATTGGGCTGCATAGCAACATATTGTTAGTGAAGGCTGAGATTCTGTTCCTGAAGCCACCCACATGAGCAATCAATGATCTGAGCAAAACTCAGTGGTTAGACTGAAGACAAGATGTTAGTGTCCTAGGAAGGAAAAGCAAAGTGTCCAAATTTGCCTGTTGCACAGAGCTGTTTATTATTATGGTCTCTAATTAGATTCCATAGATCTTTCAGACATATGGTATATGCAAACTTCAGATTTGAAAATCTGAAACTGGATAGTAGTGCTGATGGTGTGTTTCTTTTTTTTTTTCCTTTTGTTTTGCTTTTAAAACCTAATTTTGAGTGTTAAACTCACAGCAGAATCAGCAAAAAAATTATCATCAAACAGATGGCAAAACTTGTAGTTACCTTTCTGGAAGCTTACATTAAGTTTCTCTATGTAACATGGAATCATAAAATTGTTTAGGTTGGAAAAAAAATTGCAGACCATCGAGTTCAACCCTTAGCTTAGCATTACCACGTCCACTACTAAACCACATCACTAAGCACCTCATTTACACATCTTTTAAACACCTCCAGGAATGGTGACTTGTTCACTCCCTTGGTCAGCCTGTTTCAATGCTCAATAACACATTCTGTAAAGAAATTTTTCTTATTATCCCATCTAGACCTCAGATGGTGCAATTTGAGGCCATTTCCTTTTGTCCAGTACCCACCCAACGACAGTCTCCTTTCATGTAGTTGTAGTGAGTGACAAGGTCTCATCTCCACTTCCATTTCTCCGGGCTAAATAACTCCAGCTCCCTTAGCTGCTGCTCATAAGACTTGTGCTCCAGACCCTTCAACAGCTTCTTTGCACGTGTTCCAGCACCTCAATGTCTTGTAGGAGGGACCCAAACCTGAACACAGTGTTCAAGATGCAGCCAGTACACGGGCATGGTCACTTGAATGTGATTTGAAACCAGAGATGTATGTAAAAAGAAAAACCCAAAACCTCACAACCACCTCCTCCCCCCCCCCAAAAAAAAGGATAAACAAAACAACAAAACTGCACAACCACTCCCCCCAAAAAAAAACAACCCACAGCAAAACCCCACAACCCATCAAAACAAACAAACAAACCCAAACAAAATGCAACAAACAAAAAAATCCAAGTATCTTAAAATTTTAATTTAATTTTTTTTTTTTTTGTGGTAAACAGCTCATAAGGGTTAGAGTGAGGTTTATAACCCTGTAAACTGGTACATGAATTACAGATAAGTGTCACACTCACATTACATTTTCCAGATTTTCCAAGTTTGTCAGACTGAATGCTCTTTGGACAATGCTTCTGACAGTTTAATTAATTGTAATGGAAATAAACCAAAAATGCTCATGCCTTAACTGTATTCTTTGGCAAGTATTACACTTTGTGGAGAACTTCATAACTCTAAAAAGGAAAGAATCCAATATATTAGTTAAGCTTTTTCATTTTTATTAATGATCTTTGCTATGTGCTTTCTTATGTGGGAAACAGACTTTCAGGCAAGAAGAATGAAAACAAGAAAGGGCCAAAGAAATGCTCCTTTTAGTGTCATTCCAATATCTCTCATAAGCCCTATGAACAGATTAGTTCCCATTCAGTGAGTGTACTTAGAACTAAGGAGATATGGTACAGGACTTAGTCACTGGTTATAGACCCTCGGTGTTAGGGTCAGATGCTAAAAAAAATGAAACAAACAGCCAAATTGCCTACTCCTAACTGTTGTTTCTTCCACCAGAGGCTACTGAGCTGTTGTCCATGGCTCCCTGGTGGTCTGCAGGACCTTGCAAAATGTTCTGCAGATTACAAGGATGACTAAGTTCAAAGGAGTCTCGCTAGGTGGTATAATTGTGATCTGTGTTTCAGCACAATCATGACAGATGATTTCCCTGACACAAGACAGGACTTGCACCATGCTTGGTGTTGGCATTCCACTAGAATTTCCACTTACACAGTTAAGGATGTCCATGTGCTCATCAGACACTTGCTTGCAAGTGTCATATTTGTGTATGCAGTCACTCAGTTTGTCTGTGAAATCTTGTCATAACCGAAGGCCAAGGGTCAATGTGGAGTATGGTCACATCTCATTTCAAGTGAGTAAAAACTGGCCTTCTGTGTAGCTGTTGCTGGATAATAAGATTATGGCAAGAGTCACTAGATGACACTGTTACATAGTTTCACACAATCCTTTTTCTTAGTGACTGTGTTCAGTCTTTGAAGATACACTGTGCTGTCTCTTGTGTTGCAGTTCATGTTACAGTGGTGCAAGCACCAGGACAGTTTTCTGTCTGATTAAATATTCTAACTCAACTTTGCAGGAGAACAGAGTTGGCATTTCAATTTGGACAACACTGCATATAATTTGCATCCCAAACACACCATTTTTACTGCCATGATTCCCTGTTAAGAAAGATCTGTAAAGACCTTTGACTTTGAGGAAGTCAGGAGATACTTACATCTACCAGGGGTCAGGGTTATGGTGGCAGAGTCTGCTGAGTGATCTTGCGTAGTGCCTTTTGAGAAAGTAGGGGGAACTCCCAACTGCTTTACTGAAGCCCACCTGTCCCTGAAGTTCAAGGGAGTGATGGGCTATTTGGAGCCACTGTTATTTCCATGTCTGGAAACTATACTTTCCCTTGTACTTTCTCTTGGTGGAGGGGTAAGAGCCTATAATCCGAAATAAAGCCTTTTTTCTTCTCCACTGAATAAAGCTGAAACAGTTAGGCTCACCAGGGTCTATATTTTTGTGCTGTCATTTGCAGCATTAAGATTTTGCTGCAATGCAAGCAGTGGTGTGCGGTTATTGTCAGGTTCCAGACATATTTATGTTTTTGCCACTCGCATGTGCACAAGCGAATGACTTGAGGCACCTCAGCTAGTAAAGTCTTGAAATTAAAACCGAGTGGAAGAGGCATGCTTTTTTCCCCACTTCTGCTTCCAGCCCCGCCCCCACCTTTACTTTTAAGCATGTGTCTGAAAATCTTTCCCAACACAGTAGTTTTGTAAGTAATATGACAGAAGGTGATGCTTTATTTTTGTTTTTTCTTTTGAATTGCCCTGCCAGAATAATTTACTGCATAGGAAAGGTCATTTTAGGGAAGCAGCTTTCAGCAGCGTTACAAGTGCAGCTCTAAAAGCTGTGGCTCCTGTTCATTGTACTAAAAAAGAAAAAAAAAAAGAAAAAAAAAAAAGAAAAGAAAGTATTTTTGAAAGACAGCTGAAATTAAGAAGAAGGAAAAATGAATTATATTCCTTGCATCATTTCTCCTGACTGGTTGACAGCATGATTTTGTAGTCCAGTCATAATGAAGACTAATAATTTTTAAGACTGATACAATGCTACTCCTTTACTTACAGTTGTATTTATGCAAAGACACTATTCTGGTTTTGCTAGTCAAGACTGCACTATGGTAGTCACACTCAAGTGCTAAGATGATAAAAATTCTTTGTATGGGCTATTTTTATTTTTTCTTAAAAAGAAGAATAAAAACAATTTAAAAAGATTACTTGAGTTTTTCAACCACTAGTCTCAGAGTGAACTCCACCCAGGATGTGGCAATTCATAGAATGATATTTGCACACGCAGCTACGAAAGTTTAATATCAGTAAGCTAAGTATCTGGTCTTAAGTCAGCCAACCTTGCTTATGATGTGTTGCCCTCTGATGCTGCCCACTTCTCTCTCTTGTCCCTACAATGGCATTGGACAATAGGGTTAGGTTATATGCTTAGCCTTAGTTCCTTAATGTTATGTGAGATGAATCCTACCTTTAAGAGACAAAAAAAACTCCTTTTACACTGTATGTGAGCAAAGGAAATAATCAATAGTGCCCCAACATTTATTATCAGTTTCTCTTATTGTAAATTCACTATGGGCATGTTACATTGTAGTCAAATTTTTGTCTGCACCTCTGGGCAGATAGAAGACACCTAGCTTTACCTGAGGAAGTTGTTTCAGCCTTATAAATAATGTAAGTCTAGCAATACTGAGCTTACCATAGGATGCAAGACTCACAGTAAAGCGTGGTAAATAGCCTTAAGTACATCCAGTACTGCTGTGATTGCCTTGCTGTGGTGACTCAGCTGATTTACACCTAAAGAACAGGTTGGTCTGCATCAGTTGCAGTCACTTTGATTGCAGTGTAGACATGCTCTAAATCAGTGAGATTTTAAATCTTTGATTATAACTGATGCATATGAAAGCAAAACAGGGTGGATATCTTTTCCTATGCAATGAATTTGATATGTCTAAAAGCAAAGGCTGCTTAATTTAAGCATTCTCTGTTTTGCAATTGCAGAGCCACAAATATTTTCTTGGATAACATTTGTTCCCAATTGTAACCATCAGAAGGTCAGAAGTTCAAAATGACATTATGGAGTTTATTTGTTTGGAAAAATGATCTGGTTATTGCCATAACAAATTATGTTAAATTGTTTTGGTTGTATAATGTAGGGTTTTCATATTAATGACATATTTAAAATGTATTTATAAAACAGTTGAGCTTTGACTATTGTAATTCAGATCTGTGCAGTTTTATAATGGAGATATTTGAAAATTTGCAGTTAAAATTATTTTGGCAGAGACCAAACATAGATGCATTTTTAAAATAAAAACTTTGTATAATTGCATCATGATGAATCTTTTGAGCCCTATTCATTTCTACTCTCAAAGATATGAAATCAATACAAATCTCATGACTGACTGTATGCAATATGTGAATGATGTTTGTGATGAGTGTTGGATTTTTTTTCTCATTTATGTGCACAATATATGTAGATGTGCCATTAAAGATTGAGTCCATCATCAGTAAATTTGCAGATGACACCAAGATGAGGGCAGGTGTTGATCTGTTAGAGGGTAGGATAGCTCTGCAGAGGGACCTTGACAGGCTGGACAGATGGGCAGAGTCTAAGGGCATGAGGTTTAATATATCTAAGTGCCGGGTTCTACACACTGGCCACAACAACCCCATGCAGTGCTACAGGCTGGGGTCAGGGTGTCTGGAGAGCTGGTGTCTGGAGGCAGAAAGGGAGCTGGGGGTACTGGCTGACAGCTGGCTGAACATGAGACAGCGGTGTGCCCAGGTGGCCTTCAATAGCATCCTGGACTGTATCAGGAATAGTGTGGCCAGCGGGAGCAGGGAAGTCATTGTACCCCTGTACTTAGCACTGTTTGGGCCACACCTTGAGTCCTGTGTCCAGCTCTGGGCCCCTCAGTTAAAAACAGACGTTGAGTTGCTGGAATGTGTCCAGAGAAGGGCAGCAAAGCTGGTGGGGGGTTTGGAGCACAAGGCCTATGAGGAGCAGCTGAGGGAGACGGGGTTGCTTAGCCTGGAGAAGAAGAGGCTCAGAGGAGACCTTTTTGCTGTCTACAACTATCTGAAGGGAGGTTGTAGCCAGGTAGGGGTTGGTCTCTTCTCACAGACAACCAGCACCAGAACAAGAGAACACAGCCTCAAACTTCACCAGGGAAGGTGAAGAAGAAGGAAGAAGTTCTTCATGGAAAGTGATTTGCCATTGGAATGGGCTGCCCAAGGGGGTGGTGGAGTCACCATCACTGGAGGTGTTTAAGAGGGGACCAGATGGGGCACTTAGTGCCATGGTTTTGTTGATTAGATGGTGTTGTGTGATTGGTTGGACTTGATGATCTCAAAGGTCTTTTCCAACCTGGTTATTCCATTCTATTCCATTCTATTCTATTCTATTCTATTCTATTCTATTCTATTCTATTCTATTCTATTCTATTCTATTCCTCTTCTAAAGCTTATAGTGTTTAAGAGAGTTGCAATGTTAAGGGCATGGTTTACCTTAGGTGTACAATGTGCATTGTAACACATATCTTTTGTAACATTACAGGTAAGCCATGATACAATTATTTGTTACAAGTTAGGTAAGGTCTTCCTGCTCTTTCTTTCATGTCACCCTAATAATTTATAAATCTGCCAGCTACCTGCATGCCTGCTGGTACTGAATTTTAGATGGACATACACTGTAATTAAGAAACTGAAGCATAGATGGCCGGCATTGTGGAGCATGATGTCTTTTAACTCTATTTGTAGTCCTTGTGTGGAATTTTCTGTGTTGAGTTGCTCTTGTCAGTATTATTTTCAGGCTGATTCAGACCCTGTTTACAGCATTAAAAAATTTACTAGACTCTGAGGGGTTTGCTGATTTCAACCATTTTTAGAAAAATCAATTTTTAAATTGAGAAAATGTGTTGCCAAATATGATATTTAATTTTGATGACTATGAAAAGTATCTACAAATAAACAATGTTATTTCTAATTATTTATCTGTTTTAATTCATAGCCATAGCTGTAGTCCAAGAAGACAGTGATCCCTCCTTCATTTTAGCTAAATTTGATGTAATAGCTGTATATGTTAAAGCTCCTGAAATGTGGGAAAAGTAGCAAAAAAGTAAATGACAACAGGAAGTGCCATCTTTTACTTTCAGGATTACCAGGCATTCTGTATAATGCAGGATACCCTGTATATGTACTGAAGTCAAACATGACAGCATATAGGACACACTCTTTTCTGGACTGTCATGGCAATTGTGTTTTTCCACACATGTAGCAGATTAAATTTCCAGAGATTCTGTAGAACAGCAACTGCATCTGGATCTATTGCCTATCCAGTTGTCCTAAGTTTGTTGTTCATGTGCAAACTGTACACTGTGATTGTTCTGTCCAGCACTGTTTGGGGTTTCACCTTTATGCTAATTCACATTTCATGACATGACTTCTAAAAGTAGTCATATGCTTTTGGGGTGCTGTCAGGAAGATTGTCAAAGTTGCAGGAGGCTATTCATAGAGATCTGCAAAGGTCACTGACCCAATCTATATCTCACTGTCAAGCAAAAGTCACTGGTTTTTTTGGTGAGCATTTTTTTATCACTACCATACCTCTTCGATACTTACACATCACAAAGCCAAGTATCCCAGAACACTGTTACTCTTGCATCTGCAGTGAGAGATTCCACTATATATTTTGCTTTTCTCTGCACTAAACCTTCACTGGCGTCAATGACAGTACCTAAGTGTGTATTAACTGGATATAATATATAATATATATATATATAATATATAATATAATATAATATATAATATTTGGATATCAGTGTTTTACACCAGATTTGGTGTAGAGGTGGAGATTACTACAGCAGTGAGTGTTCTGGGGACAAGGACACACACGAATCCTAAACCCAGGCTTCATTAGTCCTGCTCACTGAGCAACTAGCCTTTGAATTATGGAATGCTATTGAATGTACTTCATTATTGAGCCTCTGGTAAGTGTCTTTTCCTCTTAGTCAGTTTGTTTATTCACCCTTGATTCCAAGGATTTGCTCAATTTTCTAGTAAGTATAATATATTTCCTATCCAGATGCCACATGGGATTACTAGACAATTTACTTATCTGGACAAAATAAATGTCTTTCCTTTGAAGCCTGGAGTAACTCACATCCTTCTCAGCTCTCTACTGGAGAATGAAAAGTCTTTGTGAAAAAGAAGCACAATCTTCCATGGTGACATACTATCATATTCTGTTGGACGATCCTTGGTATTTTTTGATAGAGTGAGTCAGCAGAGGCTAGAATCATAGTGCATTAACCTCTCCTGTCTCACTCTTCCCATACTCCCAGTTTCTTGGAGAGTTTTTAGACTAATCTGAGCAGGCTAAAACGTCAGTCTTGGGACTGCAGCAGCTGTTGAAGTTGTGTCAGTATAGTATCTTATCTAAAGTCGGTCGTGACTCTAATAGCAGTGACTCCCTAATGCTAAAGTACTTTTTCATCTTCTTCTCTCACCTTTTACTTTGATTTTTGGCTGAAAACATTGGGCTCTTTAGTTTACTGTTGTTAGGTGGAGTGAGTTCAAGATACTAAGCAACCAAGGGGCTTGAGTTTAGGAATGTTTTCAAAATAACTATAAAATATGAAATTTATGTTATTCACAATATGCTGGAGGTCAGTTCACCCTCAAAACATAGTGTCTGACAATTGTGCTTTCATAGTGTGGGTTAGAAAAAGAATATAGTAGACTTAGGAAAACATCATAATTTAAGAAGTGACACATTTCAACAAAGACATAAAACTGTAGGCAGTACAGAAAAGAAGCAAAACCTTAGGAAACCATTACTTCATTAGGACAAATATTTTATGTGTTTTAAAAGACTCGTTATTGAAAAGGGTGAGCTCTAGGACATTCATGTTTGTGTGAAATCATAAAACTGCCCTTTGAGAACAAAAGGTGCTTCTTTCTATAACTAAATTGATTTTTTATTGCAATTTCATCAGATTCTTAGAAAACAGTCAAACTGAGTGTATGACTTAGAGCCTGCACACAGTTATTTTTAGTATTTTCTTATCTTACAATTATAGTGATCAAGCCAGTCAGGAAAGTCATCACCATACAGTAAGTATACAGTCTGTGAAGCATAAGAAAGAAACTGAACAAGGGCTCCTTTTCTTGTTATTACCAGGAAGGTTTTCATTTGCCCCATGCCACAGAACCTCACATTAAATATGCAAATGTACTCTTTTATTTCACATGTTGCTTAGCTTCTCCCACCCTTTCTTTGGCATGCCTTTTCTTTCTGCTCAAATGTATGGGCTAATATACATGTCTTAAAATGTTCTACTTTCCCTATGAACTGGCAGCCAGGGGATACTAGCAGAGAAAGAAAGGGTTTAGATTTCAATGTGGCTGCATGTAGATTCAGAATTTATCTTCTCTATGAATGGGAGGGAGCTGGTAGAATTCTCTAACCTACTTGACATATCAGGGCTTTTCTCATGTAGCAGAGAAATGTGGCAGTTCCTGCTTAGCTCATGAAAACTGTGAAGTCTCATTCCCTATTAATACCTCTGTATTTCAGCAGAGAAATTTTGTGATTATGCATGAAGGAGAAAGAGGCAGGAAAGACATGAGGAAAGGTTACCCTTTAGCCAAGATTTCTGGGTCTCCAGATTCATTTAACCTCATCTGTGTATTTTAGATTGCAAGCTCTAAGGTGTCATAAGCCATTTTATGTATGCCTTTAACCCATCACTGGCATACAACATTAACTAGTTACAAATTATTAGCATTTTCCAACATTTTTTTCTTCCCGCCCCTCCCTTTTCTTTCTTTCCAGAGAATGCTGAGAAACTACAACTGTTTGCATAAAGGTGTCAGTTTCAAGGAAACTACTGGTGAATAAAACTTTGGGGAAAATGGTTCAAAATCTTCTAAACATGTTTTTCCTACATTTTCTAAGCAGAAAGTTCATTTGCCAGTTCAGAACCACTTTCAGTTTTAAAGTTCAGTACACTTATAATGGAACATTTTGTTGTGGTTTATAAAATCTTGAAATAACCTAAATGACATTTTAAAAACAAAACAAAACAACTGGGTCCAAAACATTTTGTTATTGATTTACAAACAATGTGAGATTTTAGCTATACCCAATAAAACAATTTTGCATGCAGCTCTGCTAAGCATTGATTAATTTCCTCTTTGTGTTAAACTGTGAGAATGGTGGGAAAGTAATCAAAATAACTGGTTTATTTTGCTTTGGTTTTAGAATTCAGACTTGGGAAAAAATAAACCCCATTTTGAATGAATCACTTTACTATTAGATTTTTTTTTGGCATGGATTTTAGTTCTGGTTCTAATAGCTTCTAATTAATTAATTAATTGACTTTGAGTTACTGTGTAACAAAGTTTACATTTAAGGCCAGTACACTTGCTGACCAAGCTACTCTCCTATTTCTAAAATATACCTGCTCTGTCTGTGTTAGCATACAAAAGATGGCTAAATATTTTCACTTAAAATTGTTTTGAACAAAAATAATGCCCTTTTACCTAAAACTATTGTGGCAGAGAAGGCTGAGTTGAGAAAGGCTGTACGGATAAAGGTAAGCTGCATAGTGTTAAAGTTGAAACAGGAAAAATGTAGAGTGGAGTATAGAAAAAGACAAACACAAACCTTTGCAGTCACTTCTTGGTTTTCATTCTCATGAGACACTCTTGGGTGTTTTTCTGCTGCCTTGATAAAATAAGAGACAGAAAATAGGAGCATGAGAAGATAGTGGCTGATGGGAGAGTAGACAGAAGTAAAGGAGATTTTGACTAGAAACAGTTAGATATAGAAGAGAAAGTTGAAATTAAAAGTAAAAAAAAAAAAAAAAAAAAGATATCTATTTAGAAGTAAGGACAGAGAAAAGCCGTGAATAGAATAAGTGATATTCTTGTAACAAGGTGCTATACAGTTGTGAAACAGCACAATACATAGATCCAAACATGACCATTTATGAAGCATGTATGTGTGGTGTATGTGCTTTTATGTGTGGCAGTGTTGGGTTCACTTCAGAAACAGAGACACATTTTGAATTGCCAACACTCTTACTGCCAGCATCTCCATGTTGCTTGGGTATCTCCAGTCCCAGTATCACTTTTGTAGGGTACCAGATAGCTTTTGAAAACAGACTGAAACCCTGTGGCTCTGTGCTCACCTCTTGAAGGGAGGCTAATTTATAGTTATTTGTAAATCCATATAATTTTAGAATTTATAAAACTGAGTTAATGAGTTAGATCTAGTGCAAATGAAGAACAGGCTACATCATTATTGCTTATTTCTAGATCAAATCTTTCTGCAGTGCAGTTTCTCTTGGCATGAATCTAGAATGTGAATACCTAAAGGGAAAATGCTTGATTTTTGTTATCAGCTATGTAATTTTCCAAAATAAGTATTTCCATTCTCATCCATTGAGGCTTTCAGTCGGGTTTTAATTTTCACAGTATGAAGATGTGACGAGTACATGAGCAGCTACTCAGATTTGCTGATCATAGTTTGATGTTAATTACAAAACATAGATCTGCAGCAATGATGTAGCCAAAATCCATCAAACATGGATCCTTTTCCATGTCAGCAAATATGGAAATGAAAAGGAAAAAGGAAAGCTTGAGCTGAGGAGCAGTTGGAACCTGTTGCATTTCATGTACTCCAATAGATAAGCAAAACACTCCAATAGATAAGCAAAACACTGCAATGATGAGTCCACCCTCTATTTACAGTATACACAATTCATGACAGTGTTTTTTATAACTAAAAATTGCACTTAATAAATATGAAAAGATACAGATTTTCCTGATTACTTAAACCTAAATGTTTATTCAAGCTTTCATGAGAAGTTTGTCTTAATTTAAACAGAGCTAGGGCTGCTGAACGGATGCCATTTTTTTGATGTGGGCTCAGTACACATGAAACAAGTTTTAATAACATCCACACTCACTTAACTGGTAAATGTATTCCACAGAGGCTTTGCTTCAGCAGAGTTTGCCTACTGAAATCAGAATGAAAACGAAGTCGACTCTTTATAGGTAGATTGTATTTAAAGATTTTATCCTTCATTTCATGTAATAAAATGAATGATTGATGGCTTTATTAAATAAACTCACCCAACCAACACCAAAAACCCACAACAGAAGAAATGTGTATAAATATTGCTGCTATAGTTCTGAGCAATGCGGCATTACTTGTATTTTCCCTTTTAGTGTTGATGTTATGTAGAAGTTGGAGACACTAACACATTGTGGATATTGCTGCTGAGAAGGAGAAAGGAAAAAGATAGGCTTGAAACACAGCCTGTGAGATGGCACCAAGCCAACGCACTGAAAAATGGCAAACGTCACATTTAACAGCTGGACGCAGAAATATTTCTCTTTAATTTGGAAGGAGAAAATTTTTTTCACAGCAGGGCACTCTCAAAAGAGCACAACATCAAAGAGGGTGGGTCTCTCCAGTCAAACATCATCTGGCTCCAGTGATGGAGCAAAATGAATGAACTGTCAGGACTTTTTTCCAGTGTGTATGTTTTTGCCAAGTGAAAAGTAAAAGGTTCAGTGGCTCGTTCTGATCACAGACCAAATCCTGATAATGGAAAGCTGATTCCCTAAAGTCTTCCTCTGATCAGCTGACAGGCAACCTCTGAAGAAGACCCCAGATTGATTGATGGTCCACTTTGTATTGATGGCCCCTGCCAACCTTAGAGATAAGTGAGATATGCCAAATGCTTAACAGCTCTGGAGAGCTGCTGTGATTGTGACTCAAGCAATGTTCTGAGCTAATGTTATAATCCTCACAGAAACAAACTCTCTTCCAAAGAAACTTAACATGATACTTACCAATACCAGGCCTGAACTCTGGCAAGAAAAAAACCTATTTCACATTCTCCATTATGCATCCACTAGCAAGACCTGCACCACTCCTTAATGAACTCTTTCATCTGCTTCTTGACTCTGACTTCAGCCCTGAAGCAGATGCAAACTATTATCATGCTAGTTTTCTGACAATCCTATAATCTTACAAATTTGAAGGAATAATACAGCACAGGCATATTTTCAATACAAAAACATGGCAACGCAGTTTGTACAGCCATTACTCATTTGTTTTATGAGGAATCTCAGGCACAGTTTATCATATACTTTATTACTTGACCTTTTAATCATCATCTGGGGAATTTAGCATTCCAGACATTCCAAAATATTTCAAACTAAAAATATCAGTGTGCCTCATTATTTAAAACTCACAAAGGAATTAAGTATACTTTTTAAAATATGCCATTTTTACTGAGATTCCTCATTTATGGTGAGCCTTAAAGAGATGTTTATAAAAAGAATTGAAAGAATTATCTGTGGAGTTCAGATTATCTCAGTAAATGGGTGTTTTGTTGAGATAGATGTTCTGCGCATTGGAAAGAGTTCCTACACATATTTACTTACAAACTCAGAGTGAAGATAAACAAATGGTGCACTTTAAAAAAAAAAAAAAAGGTATCAAAGTCCTGGTTTTCTGTAGTCATGGGATCAAGACACAAATCAGCACTTGCTGTTAAGTCATGTTACAAAACTTCTTGCAGAGCAAGAGCTGAACCCAGCCATCTGCAGAGCAATTAAAGTGTCTGAACAGAGGTGCTTAGTGCCATGTTAAATCTTGGAAAGTATCTAAGACATACAGAGCAGGCTGACAGGTAAGGCAGAAGTTGGGGAGATCTGCCTGCCTTCAGGAGCAGTCACTTGATGCTCAGTGGGATACTCAGGGCCGTCAGAAACAGTAGTGGAAACTTAAATTTATACACTGGATTATTATTCCCAGTTCGAGACAGAGATCTGTTGGAGAGAGCCTGATGGAGTCCAAGGATGATTGCAGGGCCTGAACAGTCCTCCTGTGAAGAAAGACTGAAAGGATTTGAGCTGTTTAATCTTAAGAGGAGAAGACTGAGGGGGATCTTATCAATGTCTATAAATATCTGAGAGGTGGGTGTTAAGATGAAAGTGATCGTCTCTTTTCAGTGGTGCCCAGTGTTAGGACAAGGAACAATGAGTACAAGCTAGAACACAGGAGGTTCCACCTCAGCATAGGGAGACACTTTACAGTGAGGGTGCTGGAGCCTTGGAACAGGCTTCCCAGAGAGGTTGTGGAGTCCACTTCTCTGGAGACTTTCAAATCTACCTGGATGCACTCCTGTGCAACCTGCCCTGGCTGATTTTGCTTTGACAGGGTATTGGACTCGATGATGTCTAGAGGTCAGGTCCAACCCATAACATTCTGTGATTCTGTGGTTATTCTTTGTACTCTAGTCCAGCACCAAACTCTTATCAGCTGGTCACAACCATGACACTAGGCAGCTATGATTTTGCCAGTATTCTTGACATTGCTTGAAAGTGAGGTCACTTGTGGATAGGGTTTCTTTTTTTGTTGTTTGTTTGTTTGTTTTATTTTGTTTTGCCTTTTTTTAATCATGTAACTCATCTCTGAATTAAGGTCAGGCTTTTTTCGGCTCCTTTTTTCTCTTACAATGGTCATGAAATGTTAATCAGGAATTTCAAAGTGAAGATGGTGGAGGTCATCACTGTCTTGTGAGCTGACAAGATGGTCTCCAGAGATCTCTTCCAACATCAGTAATTCCATAATTCCCTCAAGTGTCCCTGGCTTCAAATGAGACCATAGCCTCTCATGGAACTTGCAGAAGAAACAGAAAAATTTCCTGTCCCAAGACAACAAGTCTTGCTTAGTGAGTTAGAACAAATTATGCCTGCCCTTACCTGCCTAAAAATCAGACAGCATGTAGGATTCCAAAGTGTCCAGGTTAATAGGAACTTGACCTTCATTGACTTCAGTGACAGTTTCAAGTCTAACTTGCTAAATGATTTTTGCCTGCTTTATTAAAGGATCGAGAATGTCTCTAGGAGTGATGTGCTTAAGAAAATAAGTACCTTGGTAAACCATTCCTTAAATCTTAGTGAGATGTGGTACTGGAGATTTAAGAAGTCCTAAAATTAAATAAAAGGATGAGAAGCCTTAAATGATTCAAGGTGAAATCAAGCAAAATCCCTGGTCTAACAAGCCTCATTAACAAAATGATAGCTGTGTCATGTATTCTGTGTGTTGTACCTTAACGTGTCTGGAAGTGTTACTGGGTATTGAGGTTGGTAGGTATCACTAGATATTGCTGCCTCCTTGGAAGTGCTGATTCACTGTGTGGATTGACAGTGTCATGCACAAAGATATGAAAACAGTTTTTAAACATGTTTTGATTCTCAAGAGAAATTACAAGATCGAAAAATGGTTTTCTTTTTGTGCCATCAGCATCCTCCTGGTAAGCAGTAAAGTAAGCCCCAAGACAGTCACATTTGAACAACAGACCTTCAGTACTCTCTCTGGAGCTTCCTTCCACCTCCCATATTAGAACCAGGGCAGTTTAGAATGATTTCTATTTATAAGTATCTTTTTGTCCTGAGTGTTTTCTCTAAGGTCACTGAGTTATCACCAAGTCACCTTACAAGCTACATACCCACTGACTTGTGTCAGCTACACTGCCCAGCTTGATGTTGAGTGATGAAATCTGCCAAAACTTGGGTTTGCACATGCTGCTTTTGAGTTCTGTCTTCTGTCACATTATGTTCATGGTTAGCTATTCTACCCTTTTAATTTATTGTCCATCTGGATAGGTATGTTGAGTATATGGAAATCGACTTAAAGAACATCTCAGCATGTCAGAAGACTCTTCAGTATTTGTTTGCTTGTAAAAGAATGAAAAACTATGAAACAAACATTTTTTTTCATTTTGCTTTGCACTCTCTATAGGTTTTGAGAAGCTGCAAAAAAATGACCAAAGCTCTGTCATTACACAAGTGTAACAAAGATCACCATAGCTGTCTTGATTCTCTGGCTCAGAGTATCATCCTAGGAGGTTTATTACTCAGAAAGTTCACTGAGGCTTTCCAGATGAGTGAGGGTTTTCAGCATCAGGCCCTTACAAGCTCCTTGAAACTTCTTCCCTGATATGAATACTGGAATATACACCTACCACCCAACTGATGTGAGAGTGTTCTGTTTGGGTTATCTCTGCTTTGATCATTTGCCTCCCTGCTTCTAACTGTCTTTTCCTTTTTAGTCTGCTTTTTATCTGATCTCTTTAGATACTGAACCTAGATTGGCAGCAGTTTTTCTCTTCATGCTCCATATCCCACATAAATGAGACTGCAGAGGACAACTTCAGTCTGTTGCCTCATGGTCTTTTGCTATCAGGGCTGCACAGGAGCGTAATGTAGTGAGCAGGGCAGATATACCAATGCCAATCAAAAATGTCTCCATTGCAGAATGATCCGCAGCTGAAGTGCTACTGCTTTTCTGGTCCTGTCACTGAATCTATCAGGAGAATGAAAGAGCACACACTGAGGACACCATGCTACATCAGTGGCTACTGCAAGAGCACCACCCCTTTACATATTTGATGCATGTGTGCAAGTTTCCAAATTCATGTCTGTTTTCTCTTGTCTTCCTTTTTTTGTCCTGTTGTTGCATAACACTAATTTATGTTATGTGTAATTTTTCCCTATTCCAGAACCTCTATAAGCTAGTGTCAAAACAAACCATTGTGGCTTGACTTAGAAAAAATAATTTAATGAAGCCTACATAATCAGCAGGGCATTGCTCTTGTGACAGTTTTTGGAATAAGGCCTCAATCCTCCAGCGGCTTACACAGATGCTTGATTTCACACACGAGTAGTCCCATTGAGATCAATGGGGCTAGAACATGTGCGTAAGTGTTTGCTGGACTGGGGTCTAAGTGAGAGATGAAGACTTTCACCTAGCACAGACAGTTCAAAACAATGTTTATAGTTTCATATGCTATAATCCTTAGAGAAACATTAAAACTAAATAGCTTTTAATATTATTTGGCAAGTTGGTGTTTTGTTTTTTTTTTTTTAATAATAAAAATCTGCTAGATGCCTGGTAGATTAAAGAGAAGAAACATTAAGCAGATACTGCAAGATGTTCACTCCATATCAGATATGGCTAATTGTAGAAAATTGCTTTGAATAATGTGAACAGTTAAAGACCATTGGCTGTCAGGATATATTTCTGTGTATTTTCACAGAGCTGTTGCTTTGCAGGGAGATTATTGCCAACAAATGCTGGAGAACATTTTAGTCTCTTTTTAACCAAAAAGGCCTCCTGATGTTTCCTCATTGCTCACTTATTTCTGATTTATATTCCAGTAAGAGTTTGTAACAGTTCAAAATGCTATAGTACAGTTAAAAACATTTGAAAACATTCATGCTGATACAAAGTACAAAGAAATTTACACCATTTTTCATGTAATACAAAGACTGCAGATAAAAGAAAAATCATTCTCTAAATGAAATGTTGTGTTTTCTGCATAGCAACAAAACGTTATCCAATTATGTAAAATATAGAAGCACTTATTGACATGGATTCGTTTCACATACATGCAAAGACTGTAGGAATCAGCCTTCGTTATCTGCATAATAATAAAACCAGACAATAGCAGAGGTGCCTGAGGACTGGAAAAAAGCCAGTGTCACTCCAGTCTTCAAAAAGGACAAGAAGGAAGACCGAGACAGCTACAGACCAGCTGGCCTCACCTCCATCTCTGGGAAGGTGATGGAGCAGCTGATTTTGGAGGCTGTCTATAACCACACGGAAGAAAAAATGTTATCAGGAGTAGCTAACATGGATTCACTAAGGGGAAATCTTGCTTGACTAATCTGATAGCCTTCTGTGAAGGCTAGATGAAGGCTAGATAAAGGCTTGACTTCAGCAAGGGTTTTGATGTTGTCTCCCACAACATCCTGGTAGGTAAACTCAAGAAAAGTGGGTTAGATCATTGGACTTTGAGGTGGATTGGAAACTGGCTTAACAACAGAGTTCTGAGGGTTGTGATTAGTGACACAGAGACCACTTGGAGGCCTGTGATCAGTGTTCCCCAGGGATCAGTACTGGGTGCATTTTTGTTCAACATCATCAATAACCTGGATGAAGTTCACCAATGATAAAAAACTGGGAGGAGTGTATGATACACAGGAAGGCTGTGCTGCCATTCAGTGAGATCTAGGCAGGATGGAGAGCTGGGTAGAAGGTGAACGTCATGAAGTTTGATAAGGACAAGTGTCCTGCATCTGAGGAGGAATAACAGCAGACGCCAATACAGACTAGGGGTCGCCCTAGAAAGCAGCTCCATGGAGAAAGAGCTTGGAGTCATAGTGGACAGTACATTATCCATGGCACAGCAATGTGCCCTTGTGGCTGAGAGGGCTGATGGTATCCTGGGATACATCAAGAAAAGTGTTCCCAGCAGGTCTGGGGAGGTTCTCCGGTCCCTCTACTCTGCCCTGGTGAGACCAGAGCTGGAATATTGTGTCCAGTTTAGGGCTCCCTAATTCAAGAGAGATGGGGATCTGCTGGAGAGAGTCCAGCAGAGAACTAAGAGGATGTTTGCAGGACTTGCACATCTTTCCTATGAAGAAAGACTGAGAGACCTGGGGTTGTTTAGTCTTCAGAAGAAAAGACTGAGAGGGGATCTTATTAATGTTAATAAATGCCTGAGGGGTGGGTGCAAAGATGAGGGCAATAGTCTCTTTTTGGTGGTTCCCAGTGATAGGTCAAGAAACAGCAGGTACAAGCTGGAACACAGGAGGCTTCACCTCAACATGAGGAGAAATTTCTTTACTGTGAGTGTGATGGAGCACTGGAATAAGATGCTCAGAAAGATTGTGGAGTGTCCTCGGGAGACATTCAAAACTCTCCAGGATGCATTTGGTGTGGTCTTCCCTGGCTGATCCTGCTTTGGCAGGAGAGTTGGACTAGATGATCTCTAGAGGTCTCCCCCAACACCTAACATTCTGTGATTCTATGATCCTATGACTCTATGATTAATATTTTTTCATAAGCCAACAATCTTAGATATTATCTGTAGCATCTTTAAATCTTCCATTCCAACCTGGTTAATTCTGTATTCTGTATTCATTCTGATATCTGTCCCTAAGGAATATGAAGGCATATTTTAAGTAATGAAACAAAACAGTCAGTCTGTTGAAGCAGCAGTTTGAGTGTATATGAGGCATTTATAACTAATGCCTTCCTGAAATAGTCTCCATACAGATTAATATGGAACCTGTCCAAATGTTTCCACTTACAGTGGAATGACATTGCAGACATGCATACTGCATTTTTCTTCATACTGGTTTTATGTGTGTAGTTGGTTATTGCAAATTCAGTAATATTTATTAGGCAACCAAGTTAGAGTTATTATAATGTCATAAATAGATATTTCTTTGTACTGGCTAAGAGTAATTTGCCTGTTTACTGTGTAGGTAATGTAAAAATATGTCATTTACAAAGAATGTTAATGTTTGAGATACATTCTTTGTAAAGGATGTGATTATACAATGTTTCTATTATCTATCAACACCAGTGTTTCTTTTTATTAAGCTACATTTGGAGACTTTTCTCTATGTTGCAGTGTGCTTCAGATTTTCATTATATTTAATACTTTCTTTTATATAGAGAGACTAAGAGATTTTCTTGAAATATTTGCTGAACAGCCTGCTTTGTCATCAAGCTAGTGAATGAAAGGAGAAACATATGATGGCTAAAGGTGTGATTGTTTCCATGCAGCTTTCTTGCTTGTTGTGTAACAGGGAGAAGACATATATTCAGAATCATTGCATCACTAGGGTTGGAAAAGACCTTTAAGATCAAGTCCAACAGTAACCCAACTACCGTGACCACATCTACATGCTTCTTGAACACCTCCAGGGATGCTGCCTCCACCACCTCCCTGGGCAGCGTGTTCCAATGTTTGACTCAGTAAAGAATTTTTTGCTAATGTTCAATCTAAACCTCTCCTGGCACAACTTCAACCCATTTGCTTTCATCCTATAGCTAGTTTCTTGGGAGAAGAGAACACCACCCACCTCACTACAACCTCCTTTCAGGTAGTCATAGAGAATAATAATTTCCCCTCCTCTAAATTAGGTGACCAGCTCCTAATATTAAAGACTATTAAAATCTAAAAACCTTAATTACTCTTCAAACATTTTTTTTTCTTCATTGAACACAAACCCTGCTGTAGTTTGATTTTTAAGCCTAAACTATATTCCTTAGATGTAATCTCTTCTCTTTCTTTCAGTTTCTACAGCATCTTAGGAATACTTCAAACACTCTAGATAAAGAAGTCCTGTGACAATGTGTTGAGCTGAAATGGATCCAGGCAGCAATGTGCTATAGCGAACCCAATCTAAATTAGTAAGTTACCAAGTTAGGGATACAATCCTGCTAACATCATTCAAAACCATATAAAACAAATAAGGTGCATGGTTTATAATAAACACTAGAGCTCATTGGCATTTTGCTTAACAATCACTGCTTTAGGCAAGCCAAATCACTAATTTTACTGGTCACTTTCCTGTGTTGAGTTTCATAGAAAATTGACTGCTTTATGGAAGAGCTGACCTTCCTTGTCATTTGTTAAGAGGGCTGTAGAGCTCTGTTCCACCAGTAATGCCTCTGAACATTCTCCACCAATCTATCAAAGGTTAAGTGTATTCAACTCTATTTACAGTATTAGTTTATTCCAGGGGATGTATATAATGCTGCAAAGCAATTAACTAAAAAAGCCCCTAACAAACAAAAAACAGATTAAAAATATGGCTATTTCCACCAAAGAAATAATTAAATAGTGGAACTAGCCCTGAAAGATCATAGCAGACACAAAAATCTGGGGCTTTTTTCCCTGTAACTTTCTACTCCTGTGGCTTTTCTTGTCCAAATGAGCAAAGAAACATGGCCTGAGTGGCTGAAGTGTTGTGGGCCTTAGAGAGGAAACTGGCCTCCAAGGTTTGGGATGTATCAGAAGGATTATATTAGCCAATTGGTCTCTCTGGCTTTGATAAAGAACCTGATCTCTTTAGCATCAAGCAGGCTGTAATCTTCTGTAATTGAATGTCTTTTACAGACTGCCAGGCAAGTACCCAGGCTTGTAAATGCTGCTCTTTTTGGCATTGTTTTCAACTTTTGTTTAGGATACAGTCACCTGGAGATGATATTGCCAAAAGGAAGGTCTCATAGTAATGGCATTTGCCCTATGTAGAGATTATTCAGCTCTGACATCCAAGCCAGAAAAGGAAGAAGCTTGCTTTATTGCTTCTGCTTGCAGGTTCATATATTGGGATAGAAAGAATGTAACTTCTATGTATGATATTGTATCTTACATGTCAGTCTGTTTCATCAGAGTGCTATAAGCTTTTCCTATGCATGTCCAGTAGTTTAGAATACATCCATGATTTTTAAATGCACCGCTGATCATCTACCTGAAGGGAGGTTGAAGCCAGGTGGGCATTGGTCTCTTCTCCCAGGCAACCAGCACCAGAACAAGAGGACACAGTCTCAAGCTGTGCAAGGGGGGTTTAGGCTGGATGTTAGGAAGAAGTTCTTCACAGATTTGATTTGCCATTGGAATGGGCTGCCCAGGGAGGTGGTATAGTCACCATCACTGGAGGTGTTTAAGAGGGGACTGGATGGGGCACTTGGTGCCATGGTTTAGTTGATTAGATGGTGTTGGGTAGGTTGGACTTGATAATCTCGAAGGTCTTTTCCAACCTGGTTAATTCTATGCTATTCTATGAACTCATCAAAAGTACTCCTTGCTGTCTTGACTCTTCCCACTCAAGACAATGGTAGACCTCCTTGTTGTAAGAAAAGGCTGATACCAAGTGGTTTGAAAGTCCTATGATCTTATGCATGTGATATCAATAGAATACCAGCAAACAACAGAAAGAAAGGTTCTCTACTAATGGTAAGAATTAATTATTGAATGTTTTGGTTTTCTTCATATCTCTTTTGATGTCTTGCAACATAGAAAATTATTCTGATAATCACTTTTACATTAAAAATGCTCATGCAAAGGAAAAAATTCCATGTCTTTTCTTCTTCTGCCTGCAAGGAAAATGAGAGGTCAATTAAATTGTATACTAATACCTTTTTTTATTTGGCTACATGAAAAAATCAAATGCACTCAGAATTTTTAGGGACAAAATTCTTTATCAGTCTATGGAACAGAACAAAGGAAACCAACAGACAGAGAGGAAAGAATTCCAACAAACTAACCATTTTTGCTCTCTGTGTTTTCTCTGTGAAATTATTTTATAGCTTGGCTTTCCCTGCAGCTGTACAGAGAGCTCCTTTATTCTAAAATTCTGTGGTATTTATGACAGATACTGAAACAGTGTTTTGTGTTGGAATTACACTTGCCCCCATCTATCCAAGTGAGCTATACTATATCGGTACTGAAGTAATTGAGAGTTCTCAGAAGGCTCTTTAGCACTCTGCCTTATCTGTTAGTACTGCTTAAATCTTACGTGGTCCTACCTAGACTTAGTATGTTGCCAGAGTGACAGATGTTTCAGCAGCTGCTGTTTATTTTACAAACAATAGTTATGGTCCTTCATTGACTTTAGAGCTTCACTTATGAGATGCTGTGTGCTTGAGAAATTATATTATTATTGAGATTATGTGATGCTATTAGCATTGTCATTATAACTTTCAGTATCTACAGCTTCCAAGTGATTGTTAATACCCCATCCCACAAAAAATGCATCCAGTCTTTCATGTTCCTTTTATATTTGCACACCACTGCAAGATGAACCATGGCAGTACATTTGGATCCTACCTGCTTATGCCCATTTTCCCAGTTGGAATGCATGCATAAGTCACAAAGAATATCAGTGGTACGCTGTAAGAAATATCATCATATACCTCATACCTTTGTGCATTTTGATAATTGAGTAAACTGGTGTTTGTAAGGAAATGAATAAATAATGGAAAAGGGAAGACATACAGTGAACTGTTTATACTTTGGACTTGGTTGAAAAATGAAGCTGTTTCTGTGTATTCTGAATTTAAAGGATGAGATTAATAGCATAATTATAATATGCTTCACATTCTTAGTCTCCTGATATGTAACACACCAGTAAACTACCCTGATATAATCAAGAACCTATTAAGAGGTTAATGAATTATATGGGAACTGCTAAGGAGAAACTGAAGGTGTGTAAATGAGAATATGACTTCAGTTTCTACCAGTAGTCTGGTGCATTCCTTAACATTGGAACAGAACACAGAGAAACTGTAAAGCTTTAAAACATTTAAAGCAAAAGCAAAAAATTCTAACCAACCTAACAACAACAACAACACAAACCACTTCACTACAAACTCGTAGAAGTCAGCAAAAACAAGAGTTAACAAGTACTTTGGGTCAGAAGAGGGAAATGATCCAGTAAGCAGTTTAGGTAATGTTTCCAAGTATAATCAAAATAGAGAAATGAAATAACTGATTTTGTCTCCACTGCTTAGATCAATGACTCTTGTGAGATATGGAGGAAAACAAACCATGCATTCTCCACAAGGACTTGGAGAAATGGTATTTTACTTTGTTACGGGGCTGTTGATACATGTTTAAAATTATGCCAGTGCAGATATGTGCAGCGATCCAGAGATGCAATCAAAGATTTTCAGTAACATCAATTTATCACAGGATTCTGCAGTAATTTTTGTGATAGATGTATGAGTGTGTAAGTATGCGTGCATGTGTAATACAGAGGCAGGTGAATATGTACATCCCTATTGTTTGCTGTAATATCTGGGTTAAAACTTGTGCTACAGGTTTGTATTTCCTCTGTTACGACCATGGTTTGCTCCTTTAATGTGGTTTCCTCAGGCAATTATATAGTGGTTGCTAGTTGAAAGCCATTTTAAAATGACTATGAACTTGTACACAAGGGTAATATGAATAATAATAACCATATCAGTTATTTTTTTCCCCCAGATTTTAGCCTTGCAAAGTGACAAGTAAATATATTTGCTATTTCTCTTCTAAGGTTAGGGTTTCTACTTCCTTACAGCTGGGTTTTCATTCCTGTGAGAACAGGGGGAAGAGTGCCTTGGGATGGATTCTGACTGTGCAACGTTATTTACAATATCAGTAATATTGCCCTAGGAAAGGAGAGCATAATGTCACTGGTACATTAGTACTTGCAATAATAAACTATTTGAAAATATTTACTCCTGCTTGTAGAGCAGTCCTTTCTACTCCAGATCAATGCCTGAAAGAGGTCCAGTCCTTCATTTTCATGGCGAGCTTTAGCTTAACATCTCAGCTCATGGCTTCCATATACAGAAAGTTCTGAGTAAAGCTCCCATGCATCCAGATATGGCTGTCAGTACTGACTATAGCAGTCTTTGTCTTTCCTGTTTCATATCATCTGGGGATTAAGAAGCTACCAGCATTTTATGTGTGGGAATTGGTTTTGCCTTATGTTAAGCCACACATTTTTGTGTTAGTAAGCCCCATGTAAAAGAACAGATAATAAACATAGTAATGAGACTGTTTGGATAGATACTGGCAAAATGGTTCCAGCTAAGCACTGTTAGTCATTAATTTTTAATTATTGTCCTTTTCCTAGGCTGGTTTCCTGTGAAAATAACAAAAACAACAAACCCCACTTCCATTTCCACTACAAATTTTTATTGTTTAGCATGTTTTGCTGACATGTTTGACATATATTAACAAGTATACATAAGAACAGGTTCTTACGGATAACCAACAAGCTACCACATATAAAAACCTGGTAAAATCCCTAGTACTGGAATATTTGTTTGCCTCTGAGGATTCCTTCTGAGTTTTCTTTATTCCTCCACTCAGTGCATGTTGGGGTAGCACCTTGCTTCTCCAACCCAGGAGCATCTGGCTGGATTCCACTTGGTTCTTGTCACAGTCACTCAAGAACAAATTACAAGGATTTCTGCATATGCTTGATTTCCCTGCTGCTCATACTCTGACAACGGCTATATTGCTCCTGATTACTCCCAGTCCTTCACAGTTACAAGCAAAAGCTTCTGAATTTGAGATTTGAACTATATTCTGATTCCTGTATATGTTTTGTGTGCATTGTAGGAAACACTCTTTTAATAAATCAGAAATATTTAATATTACCACACCATTTCTAAGATTATTTTCTTGATATTGAGATAGACATACAAGATTGTTAATTTCCTTGCTTCAGAAATGTTCAATTCAGTGCAATATATGTGCTTCCTCTTCAACTAGCAGAATTAATGCTTTCAAGAAGACATCAATTTAAGCTCATACAATTTAAAAAGGGATTACATTATTGGGGTAAAATTATTAAACTGTACAACATCTGTGAAGGGGCAGAAGACACAAAGACCAGATTTGATTGAGAGAAGCACCTACCAGGGGCATTTCTGAAGTATTCCAAAATAATTGCAAAGAAGGACAAATCTTGTGAGACCACCATGTGCTCTCACTGGGATCATCACTGTGTAGTTAACAATTTCCAAGCATTCAGGACAGGTGTGCATGGAACATGTATCTTTTTATTTCAGAGCCTCCAGAGCAATTTTATTCTTTGACTTCAGAGGCAGTACCAAGTTCCGAATGGAGACATAGTGTTTTTTACAATTACCATAACTGACTTTCATGTCCTTAGCAGCGATGTCATGTTTAGGAAAACCATGATTCTCTTAGGACTGATTTCTCATTTACTACTTCAAAAATTATATGTCTCAAGGGAGCTTCTAAAGACATCTTCATCTCTTTTTTCCTTCTAGTCTCATTTGTTTTGGTATTATGAATCTTACAACTCCCTAATTTATCATGTGAGGTTGCTGAAGTACATGCTGTTTCTGCAACTGAGATGTGAAAGAAGGGATACTTGTTTAGGGATTGTTACTGCCCCTTGCTCAGATGTTCCAGCCATTTTGATGCAGGCTTTGCATCCAGATTTTCTTGTTTATCTGGCAGTTCATTATTTAAGGCCAGCCTGTCAAAATAGGTTAAATATTCTTTGGGAAACATGGTCACATCTTTGAGACACCACAAATATGTTTGATACAAGAAGATTGGCTTGATAGAAGAAACCTGATTAACTTGCATCCCCCAAAATGCTTTTCTGCTATTCAGTGTAGATTTCTAAGACCATCAGTACATAATGACAAATCTCATGGCAATAAATTCCTGGAAAAGGCACAGAGAGACACCAGAATAGCAGTGAAAATGATTGTTGATGATTTGTTCTAACTACTTGACCTTGTGACATCTCTCCCAGATATATGACCAAGATGGGACACTGCAGCACTTTATTGATGGTGGAGAACCCAGTAAGTCAAGCTGGATGAGGTACATCCGATGTGCAAGGCACTGTGGGGAACAGAACTTAACAGTGGTTCAGTACAGGTAAAGTACCTTTTGATTTACTCAATGCAACAAAATAAAAATGTTTTTAGTGAAAAGTTAGACTGTGTCACCAGTACTATTACGTTTGATTGCAGTGGCAGTAGGACATTGCTCATTCTGGGCAACACAAAAGTTGCACTGTATAGTAAAGATGGGTTTCACTTTATTTGTCCTGAGCTGAGGCCACTGGAGTAGGCATGCTAGACCCAAGGACAAGTACAGCCCTGTGTCACCCATGTTACCACCACACTGCACAGAGCCCCTGCAAGTTTTCAAATGGTCTGATCGGAAGCAAGACGACACAAGAAATCTTCCACCTTTAAAGATTCAAGTGCCAGACAAGGCAGAAAAATGGCAGGAGTTTTAAACCCAAAGGCTTTGTGAGAGTTAGTCATGAGACATATACACATCTGAAGCTTATGCACTGAGTGCACCTGCTAGCCAATCTCACTGCACAGAGAAGGTCAAAATGTTGAGAAAAAATGTAAAGAAATTGTGGTGCATTTTACTTTGTACTTGCAAACATACCCAGAAAACCCAGACAACCCATTACATAAATACATGATCTCAGCTATAAACAAACATTTTGCCTCAGAATCAGAAGCAACTGCTTGGCCTTATTCAATGTGGTAGGAAGCACATCAAAGAATGCCCGAGGCTTGCCAGTTGCAGTGAGCAATCCTGGTTTTCGCTAGTTGCTTTAGAGAGTAGAGTTTCTTCTCTTGAGGAAGAATCTTAAATTTATTTAAAATACCTTTAAAATTAAAAATAAAATGTACAAAAGAAAGCTAAAATGAAATATATATAAAGTTTGATTAGACCATAGGGTTTCAATTTAACAGTGGTAAAATTGTTCAATTGTATTTTCAGCTTTTTTATTCTTTGGCCAGTTGACTAAATAATGCCCTGTTAAAAAAGTAACAATCCTATTTATACTTTACAAATCTTTTATTATACCCTTAAATATCTGATATCTATAGCTAAAATCCCACTGGAATTTAAATAAACACATGGGATAATGAATAAATATTGCTATGATGAAAGAGTATTTTTGTAGGTATTTGGTGAACTATTTATCAGTGTGGTGGTGTGTGCATGCACATATATATATATATATGTATTTATATATATATGCATGCATGGTGTGTGTATATATATATACACCAAGAAAAAATCCCAACACATACATGCATATATATATATATATATATGGCAAAGCTAAATGAAAAGTGAGCATGAGAAAGTCATTACACATCTGTCAGTATTAAGTGGATTTTACAACTCTCCTTTCATGATGGAGTTTTTACTTAGAGTTCCCTCTGTTGATCTGTTTTCGATTACTTCAGATCTTTATAAAATGAACTACAAAAACACAATTTAAAAAACTGGCATCCATCACCAGTGACTGCATCCAAGTGTAAGAAAATAGAAAAGTTGGACACTGAAAAACTGGTCTAATTTTTATTGTACATGGATGTCCTCCTCACAGAAAGTCAGCTGGTTTAAATTCATTCTGTTATGATTTGTAATATCTAAATGGAATTTTCTTCAAAGTGCTCTTGATTGATTGACCCTTAGCTGAACGTTTTGTTTTTATTTTGAGGCTGACAATAATGTTTGTTGGCATGTGTTCTGCTTCAACTGTGTTGGGACGCCATGAAGCTATCTTTATGAGTCATCCAACCACAATACTAAATACATGTCAGCAAAGGAAATATTATCCAAAAAGGGAAAAATCCCTTTGATGTACTTCAGCATGCAGAGATTTCTGCGAGTTTTGGAAGCTCTGTACGCTTGTAAGGGACGGTGTACACTTACACTTTTTTTTTCTCTGCCTACTCCAAGCCTTACAGACCACCCATTGCTCAAAAACAGTTCTGCTCTTTCAGCGGCAAAGTGTGTCATTTGGTTTTAGCACATTCATTTGCTGGGCTGCTGTGTTTATATTAAGGGAAGCCAAACTGAGAGATGAAATGTTACAAGGGTGAAGTACAAAGTAGACTCAATTTTTCTCAAGTTAGGAGATGCTAGTAATTTATAGTGTGGCTCCAATTTTCATTTTTATGTAACAGTGGAAAGAATTAACAAAATGTGCAGCTCTGGGAAGAAAGAGATGGAGAAGATGAGAGGAGGAGCAGGGAAGGAGAGGGGAAGACACAAAGGGGAGAGTTTTTGTCAGATATTCATAGAAGGGTAGGAAAACCATTCTGCTTAGCTAGCAGTGCCCTCCTGAGACAGGGTGGCAGCAAGCGAGGAAAATAACAAGATAAATGAAATTTTTGCAGCTGCTAGTAAAATATTGAGAATCTGCACTTTTTTATTGATCTTTATGATCCTGTTGCCAAGAGCCACTTTGCGGTGACAAAATATGTTGACAAGTGCATATCTCACTGCCATGAAAAATGTGGTAAAAGATTCTCCTTATGTCTGCAGTGTAATACAAGGAACAAATTGCATTGCTACAGCCAATTCTTTATAGAAAGTCTAAATTTAAGACACACCAACCCTAAACACTTTTATCTTGAACTTCAGGCTAACGTTTGTAGCAATTCTTCACTCAGAAAACCAGTTGAGGCCTAACATTTTTTTTTTTTGGTCTATAGATGCTTTTCTGCCTTACATAAGCTCTTGTAAAAAATGGTCATTTCTTGGTACTTTGACTGTATCATTTTGGTATGTAATCCTTCAGCAAGAGTAGAATGTTCTTGTATATATTGAATTTCTATCCATCTCACAGGAGTATGTTTTACTGTTACATGTGAAGCCTAAGGGAAAAGTCGCTACAAACTGATAACATTTTTATTTTATCTTGTGCCCGATTCTAATCTTACACAGTTTTTGCCCCCATGTAAATCTATTGACTGTAGGAGTATCACTCTGAAGTTATTTACATCCATGCAAGATCAGGACAAGGCTCTTGTTCTTATGCTAGAGTCTCCAGGATTCCCCCAACCATCAACTTTCAATTCAGTAGTCTAGGAATATCCATAGTCTTATCCCACAGAGTGATGTGATGAGATATCACATTTATGGTAGCATTAATTTATACTTACTGAAGGATTGTTGACATTACCCTCATGTTCCATACAGGCTAAGATTTTATGATTGTGTATGCAGATTAAACCCCTTTCTAATTTTCCCTAAACCAAAGTCTGTTTTACTCAACACCCCATGATCTCTCTTTTGGTAGTGTATTGCTGTAATGAAAGGCCACGCCATGCTACTTCAAACATCTTGTTGAATGAACTTATTCAAATGAAAGAACTGTTGTCTATTTACCCCTAAATTGTGCTAACTTTATCTTAGATAGCAAATGTGAAGCTGTTGACTGAACTGCATGCATCATTCTGATACTTGTACTGTGTGGGCAAAATGTAAAATTACTGAAGTCACTTGAAGATGGACATTGCAAGAAGATACCTGTCTTTTAATAAAATCTTGGTGCTTGTAAAATCTTAGTGTTTAAAATAGGTTAGGTAGAAAGCACCTGTAAGTCCTTTATTACCCTATGCTACAGAAATAAATTCCTTCCCTAATGATAGACTTAGTTTTAAAATAATCAGAAAGTTATAATTTACTTAATTGCAAAAATGCTTTAAAAAAAAAAAAAAAGAAGAAAAATAAAAGGATTTGTGTTGTAATGAGAAGAGGAGAATATTCTGTTCCTAAATTAGGTATTTTTATTTTTCTTTTGATTAGGTCAAATATATTCTACCGGGCTTGTATAGACATCCCAAGGGGCACTGAACTGTTGGTGTGGTACAATGACAGCTACACATCTTTCTTTGGCATCCCTCTCCAGTGCATTGCACAAGATGAAAACTGTAAGTACTTCCTTGCATTTCTGCATGTGTAAGCCAGCTATAGTCCAGAAGTATTTTAAGACAAATGAAAGTGTTTGTGTATTTAAGGTCAACTTGACATGCACAAAATAAAACCCTGACACTGGTACACTTAAGCTGTGCAAAAGCACGGTGTGCTTACCTGAATAAATGAAGGTGTTTGGAAGTATGCAGGTACGTGCAATTAAGTAGCAGATTTTCCACCATATCAAACGCACATAGCTTGGTAGTGTGAAGAAACACTCTTCCTTTTATATGATTCATTCCTTGTCTATTTGTAACCAATTTTCTTGGCCCTATCCACTGTCAGATCCCTCACAAGACACTGTCTTGCCAAAACAGCAATGCATTGCAGGTCCACGAGGCCTACGTTAACGATTTTTCATTCTGTTACCACTGAATATATCGAGGAAAGCTTTGTCTGACTGTTGATATGAGATGATCCTTGTGGTTAAAAGGTAAAAGCCAGCTTCTTCATAAAAAAGCACAGTGTAAGTAACCTGAAATGACAATGAACCACCATTCCATCATGGCCATCCCAGTTTACACCTGTTCTACACTTTCTTAGTATTTTGTTTTAAGTTTGCTAGAAATTGTCACAAAATCCTAGCTTGTAACATAGACCCAGCACAATCCAGTGCTTGATATCTGTGTCTGTAACGGCTGTGGGTGATCCAAGCACACCCTTTAGTTTCACTGTTTGTGTGTGGAACTTGATTAGACCTAGCATCAAAGACCTCCCTTCCATTTTGACAGCTATGTATATTTGACAGCTATGTGTATCTATGTGGTGGAAAAAAGCAATAATGGATGCCTGACCGACTTTGATCAAGTCACCTTGTGGCTGTCCATGCTTACTCTGTTGCATATGAAATATATTTTTTAGGTCAAGCACTTGGATTCTTAAACAACAATGCTAGGGTGAACTTGTATCTCATAGCAACTTAAATACTGAACCATGCAGCAATAAACTAGCAAGAGAGCAGGGATTAAACTGTCAAAAATAAACATCCTTTTTCATCTTGAGTTTTCAGATCTGTTGGGCTTGAGAAAAGCTTAAAAGAAACCTAATTACCAGCAGTAATGTTTGCTGATAAAACTCATGCTCTGCAGTGTACAATATAGAAATATTATTTTTTCTTTCATGAGCTGAAGCTTACAAAACATTTATTTTAAAAGCAAAGCATTATGGCTGAAATCTCTAAATAGTGTCACTGCTGTGAGAGAAACCATACTTTTATCCACAGAGAGACTGACTAAGTAGATGAAATTAATGTCTGAGCATGGAACCTGCTGCTGGCAAGCATATGACATGTGACACTTAAGCTCTCAAAGTAGACTTTCTGCTCATTCTCCTCCAGTTGGATTATTTTCACCCAGTACAAACTCTGCCTATATTCCTTAGGCTTTTAGCATTCTGCTCTTATTACTACAGTGAATTTTTATGAATATGATTTTTTAAAGAAAATATTTTATTTGAGAATGTTGGGGCAAAATAAAAGTGTACACATTGCCCCTTTTACTGAAGGGACATAGACTATGTGTAATATGTCTGGAAACTTGTAATAGCGAGCCCCATAGATGTAACTCTGCTTAGCAACCAAGTCCTCAGATATTCCAGAAAAGAACAGCCTAGGAAGGACCTCAACTTCAGTAAATTAATTACCATGCAATATTATAATATTGGAGTAACTTTGATTAATGGAAGATATTAGAATATAACTGGGATGATTTAAAGTATTACCAAAATACTAGTTTGTATTACATTTTTATTGTGCATTAAATAATGTTGGATGAGTCCAGCTTGCAGCTGACATTTAATTATTGTATTTTCTCTTACAAATGTGCCATCATGACTTACCTAAACAGACTTGAAGTTTCTAATCTTCTGTTTAGAAGGCACTATATACCTATGTGTTTGTGCATGCCTATCATAGTATCCCAGTATCAGTCAGGGCTGGATATAAACTCATTGTGACAGTAACTGAATGTAGAGAATATATGTAGGCACACACATATAAGTGCAGCATATTTATTTTTAAATCCACGTTAAAGTATTATCTTATGAGACTAAGCATGCCAAGGTTAGAAATCACAAGAAAGTACTGGGCTTTTTTTTCCCCTATTTTGTTTTTCTTCTCTAATTTGTGGTACCATCTTTCATTAGCTGACTTTTCTTTTCTTTTTTTTTTTTTTTCTTCCTTTTTCCCTGTATGATTCCTGCTTCATTCACTGCACAATCTAGGTGGTAGTCAAAGAGTGAGGCAGCCGTTCAACTTCTATATGTTTGAGCTCCTGTCTTCCTTATCATGCAAGATCCAAATTCAACACTAAATCACTACTTTGTGAGAACATTGTATTGTATTTGTTGCTGAAATACATGAGGGTTTCATGAGCCATAGTTAACTAGGGATCATAAGACTTTGATGAGCTTGAAACAATTTTGGTTCCTATTTTGTAGGTGAGAAATTGATGCACAAAGATATCTCTGCCTATACTTTGTCTTGTGGTTGCCTGACTGCTATTAGTCTTAATCATATGAGCCAATGGTGGAATCACTGGCTTTGGCTGTGTGACTATTTGTGAGGTGTAATAGTAAAATATCTGTAATGGCTGCCTTTAAAAAAGATAAGGGAACTATTGATGCAGTACAGACCTGCTGTATTGCAAGGAATGTCCAAGCAAGGATTCTTTTCCCCATGCTCTCAAAATTCATGCTTGTCTGTCATATAGCAATTGAGCATGCTGACTGCAACATGCAGAGTCAGGGTATCATGAGTGCAGCAGCATTTTCTTTCAGATGGCAATCCTGTTGTGCAATCAATGTATAGCACAGTCAGGTTTCTCTGGGTCCTTTCAGTCTCAGACACCCCTTTGCAGGAGTTTTCATTTCAGTGTCACAGAATAAGGATCATGCATTCAGATCATTGTCTCATTCAAGCTCTTTTTTTTTTTTTTTTTTTTTGCATTGTTAAAATAAAATTGTTTAATTCTAGTGTCAAGGAAATGGATGTTGTTGGGGGTTTTTTGTTTGTTTGTTTGAATATTATTTTTTTATGTCTCCCAACACTGTATTAGTTTTTTAAAAAAGCATAAAAAGGATCTTATTTACTTTTCTTGTTTTCTCCCAGTGAATGTCCCTTCGACTGTAATGGAGGCCATGTCCAGACAAGACACCCTACAGCCATTTAATAAAAGTAGCAAACTATCCCCTGCCACTCCACAGCGATCCATAGTATTTCCACAGACTCCGTGTAGCAGGAATTTTTCTCTCCTGGATAAGTCTGGGTCCATCGAGTCAGGATTTAACCAGATCAGTGTCAAAAACCAGCGAGTTCTTGCAAGCCCAACTTCAACAAGCCAACTAAATTCTGAGTTCAGTGACTGGCATCTTTGGAAATGTGGGCAATGCTTTAAGACTTTCACCCAGCGGATCCTCTTACAGATGCATGTGTGTACGCAGAACCCTGACAGGTAAAGCCCAGGCTCTCTTTATTTCTGTATCTACTGATAGCCAGATCCACTGCTTTCTTCTTTTATCAAACTGTTATCATTTCCAAACCCAAACCATTATTAGAAGAAGCCTGTACAACATAATTCATCTGCAGCTGTGTGAAGTAAGCCGATAAAAACTATTGCTTGACTTCACTATTTGTAAAAACATTTGGTGCCTAAATGTGCAGATAAAAGGAAATAGCTAAGGATATAATCTTGTTTTCAGAATGGTTGGGTACATCTGATGGAGGCAACAAAATAGAAGGAAAGTTTATTAATATCATAGATGGAAAAATGAGGTCAAGATAATTAAAAGTCTCTCTGTCTTCCAAAGATAATCTAACTTGCTGCTCAGTGGCTGTCACAGTCATTTCAGGGTTCACCTATAGTGTGCAATGTGTATGAACTTAATTAAGTACTAAGAGGTAATGAATTGGAATTTTTTGCTTAGTACTATTTTTCTTCAGAGCATGCAAACCCATAAATCGTGCAAAGCTGTCAAAAGGAAATACCTACTCCACTAGTGATGTGGAGGAAAACAGATGCCACTTATTCAATAAACTAATATCCACACAGAAGAAAAATGTTGACTAGATACCTCAGAGTCAAAGTTGGTTTGAAAGTTTGTCAATACAGAGTTTTATGGCCATGAACTGAGGATGAAATTTAGCTGAACAAGTGAATTAAAATTTCAGGTACTCTGACCGGTGGCACAGTAAATATAATGGAAACATTATTTATGAATCAAAGCTGGTTTATTTGACAACTTTGATAGCTGGCAGGACAAAAGACAAAAATCAAATTAATTCAATAAAAAAGACTGCCCATGTTTTGTCTCTTCTTCAGCTGTGAGGAAGGTTTGCGCAGAGCGGCTGAGTCCCTGGTGGAAGGTTGTTCTAAAAGCAGCATGTAATTGTAAATTACATTTAGCCAAAATACTACCAAAAATTGCCAGCCTGTGTGTGTGTGTTTGTATGCATGACTGTGTCTCTTTGTGTATGTGGTTATCTATGTGTACACCTATACTTGTACAGTTCCGTGGGTGTAGAGATTTTGGAACATAAATCACATTTTCCAGGAGGAAACATCAAGCATGCTACAGGCAAACCGGATTCCATGCAAGTCTTCATAGAACTTAAAGGGCCGATAATATTATGAATGCAAACAAGCCCTTTCAACATTTTCTGAATTTTATGCTGGCCTTAGCATAAACAACCAGCATACTAAGGAAGCTGTAGGACATGACTGCCAATTGAAGTGCCTCGATGTAGAAGTGCTGAAAGGCTTGCTTCCCTAAGTGCTGTGGACTCTTACACTTCCAGTACAAATGCTGTGTCAGGATATCTAGAACAGACATGTTGTGAGGCTCCTTCACGTACCTTTTCAGCAATTTACCTAACTAGGTATGATGCCTAGATTTCATTCATTCCTTCACTTCAGCTAAAGTCTTCCCTTAAGAACAAAGCTGCAAATAGTTAATGCAAGAACAGTCTTCTCTGATGGGGCTGTTCTGCATTCTGAGGGATAGTTAAAGAGTAAATGTAGATAAGTCTATCCTACAACTGAGTCTGTCATCTTGGAAGTGAGAGATTTTGAGGTTTATTTTTTAAATTTTATTTATTTACTTGAATTTTCTCCTAAGTATCGTGTATCTTGAATCAAGTATTACCAAAAGCAGAGGATGGATTTTCAGTCTTCCCTCTTAGAAGTGAACACCCTGATTCACGATTACAGATACTTGACATTTTACTGTTTTGTCTCTCCTGTGCCTATGCAAATTGTCCATGTAGAACAGCTTCAACAAGAAAAAGCAGAGTATTTTTAGCTTAGAATACCCTACAGCTTAGCAACAGAAAATTGTCTTGATTGGAAGAAAAGTTGGTTCCCCTAGGAGCAAAGAGTAGAGAAAGGACTCATCACATCTGAGGAGGTTTGGGGTGGAGAGGAGGTAAGTCAAGATTCTGACTTGAAGTCTTGAATCCCAGAAGTTTTCAGGAAGATTCAAAACATGTTAACATGTTTTTCTCAATATTGACCCTGGCTAATTTAGTTTGTTTCCTCTTTGTCTTGTTGGGTTTTGTGAATCCGGTTCATAAGAAACAGTGTATCTTGTGTTATATAGAGAGCATCAATCTTAAATGAGCTTCCAATATGCACTTAGGATCAATCTGTTGCATAAATACTACATACAGCAGTGCTCTCTGCTGCGACACCTGTGTGCCCACTGTACTGAAAAATGGCTTACAACTTTATGTTCTCATTAAACAAATTGTACAGACTCCTTGTGGAGGCCAGTTTTATAATGCCACCTGTGTTCCTGTGAGGTGTGCCATCAGCATTAATTCTTTAACAGCATTTCCCAATAGGTCATTAGAGTATTATGTGGGATGTCAGTCATGTATCACAGTATCACAGTATTACCAAGGTTGGAAGAGACCTCGAAGATCATCAAGTCCAACCTGTAACCACAAACCTCACGACTAGACCATGGCACCAAGTGCCACATCCAGTCCCCTCTTGAACGCCTCCAGGGACGGCGACTCAACCACCTCCCCGGGCAGCCCATTCCAATGACGAATCACTCTCTCGGTGAAGAACTTTCTCCTTACACCTGTTTAAGCTCACTCCAATTCATTCAGTGTTTGAAATTACCAGAACAACAGTTTTGCAGATTATAACTGCTAAAGGATCTGGATTCTCATATCCCTGTTTAGAAATCATTACAGGTTGAGCTTACTTCACCGAAAGCTTTTTATAACAGTGATTTACTGACACTGTGGCTGGAAAGAAGATATCTTTGGTTTCTTAAGCATACTGCATTATTCTGAAGGAAAAATTCCTGAAGTGTTGTACAAAATTTCCTGGAGACAAGAAAATGGGGAATAATTTGTGAAAACATACTTGCTTGCTGGCTTGAAGTACTGGGTGCAACTCACTGATCTGTATTTTCTCAACGCTACCTGCAGCACCTCTCTGGCTGATAAACAGTTTTCCATTTATTGTCAGCAATTTGTGAGCACACTAGCCACTGTATCTTTGATGTTATTGAATCAGTAGGGCCTGTCTTCTCTAGGAAATGACTTTAGACTATCTGTTTTGGCTTGGTATTTGTTTTTCAACAATGCTGATTCCCTACAAGCATGAGGTGCAGGGAAAATATCTCTGAATCTCTTCAGGACTCCAATTCATGGACTGATACTTGAAACAAGCAGACTATTTCAGGGTTTAGAATAAGAAAGAAATGTTAAGTCATTTAGATTCAGAAAACATCTTAATGACAGCAGACATTTTTAAAAAAGCCAAGATATACTTAGTTCTGTTAAGCAGTAAGGAAGAAAAGGTCCTATTTAACAGGCAGGTGATTTAATAAATAAAAATATTTTTTAAAATTATTAATACAAAATCATCTACTGTGTTTGCTATTTTTTATTAAGATTAGGATTTTAATTTAAATGAAAATTAATTTAAAATTATTTACTGGCTTACTTATAATTGACATCTCCCACAGAGGTGGGTTTTTTTAAGTTATAGTTTGTAGGGCTTCAAACTTCATGATAACTGGGGTTGGAGTGGCTGTCGAAGATGAAGATTTAAACCCATCCATCTGAGACTTTCTGAGCCTTTGGGATTTGGGTTTTTTTTAGATTTGCCCAGACAGAAGCGTTTTTAACAATTATCACTGGAAGCAGGACACAGAAAACTATTTTGTGCTGGGTTTTGTTTGTTCACAATTTTTTGTTTTGTTTTGTTGGTTTTTGCTTCCCCCTGCTGCAGAAATTCCACACAAGTGTATCTGGGGAAGATCCAGAGAGGGGTAACCAAAAGCCTTTGCTCACAGTGATTAATTTTTAGAGAGGAAAAAAAAAAAAAACAACATTAACAGCAACCATTTTTCTGATATGATACAGTCTCTTTCAATGACAGCTTTCTTCTTTCACACTATGGTCACCATATTCAGGGTATTGGTGCTGATGGAAGGCAGATGGCTGCAGTTCCCAAAAACTCTCTGTGACATATTTTCATATACATTATGTACGTCCGTGGGACATACAGTCTCAGGGACTGGCATGTCATTTTGAGGGAAAACTCACTCTATAGGTGCGCTCAAGGTGATAGATAGTGGATGTTAACTGGCCCTTGCAATTATTAGACATAATTTTACTCAAGTCTTTCTGTAGCATCTCAATTTAACAAATTGAGAGGTTTTGGGGCTTTTTTAAGCAGGAGCTTGAAGTTCAAATTTGCCAGATTAATAGATCATTTTAACTTAAATCATAGATCCACCCTTTGGGTTCAATGGAGCTTTGTCCTGCAGTTTCAGACCCTCACTAGTTCTTATTTTCACTTCTTAGTCTTCAAGAAGGAGAAAAACACTTTTAACTGCATGCCATTCCCTCTGCCTTCAGTTAGTTCTTTCTAGTTTCTCTAAGGTGAAAAAATTACAACAATATGCTAGTTTGTCTCCCTGATTTGACAGAGTTTCATTGATAGAGTTGCAGGTATTCAGGAACTCATCATTAGATGCAATTTCTCTTCTAAGGATTGCAGTGAGATTCCACATGCTTCTTGAAAGCAGCAAATTCACTGTTGAGGAGGCTTCACTGGCAACTACTTTATGAGAAAAGAACTTAAAACAAAGTTTGAAAAATTCAGTGGAAAACAACAGCAAGATTTTTCAAGATTCTAATAATTCAGAGCATGAATTATTTACATTTCATAATATGTTTATATTGGTTGGTTGCATCTAGAAGTCAGGAACTGGGAAATGTATTGTACTATCAGATAAATATTAGAAGATAAATAACTAAATGCTGTGTCACTTCTGCTCAATGAAAATCCAGAAAGAATCAGTTTAAATACACAGTTGTCTGTCGGCACCTATTCCAAATTCAAAGTATGGATTTTTTTCTGTTTTCCTCATGATACGCACAAAGCATGGACTTCGGTGAAGTTTAATAAACCTTACCGGCTAGCATGGGTTTTGTACTGCTTTTACACATGGTGCAGTTTTACCCAGAAAAAAAAGTCAGCTACAAATGTGAGAGAAGTGAGAAAATGGTAAGAAAAGGTAACTTCAAAATTTAAATAACTATAAAACCTGGAAACTATTTCAGTATAGTTACTGTTTTCTGAATTTCAATTTGAATGTCTTGTGTTCCTATTGTGATCTGATATATGTAGTTTTCTAAGGTTTTTCTAAGGACCTTGTCATGTACAATACAATAATACAATACAGTAAACCAGGTTGGAAGAGACCTTCAAGATCGTTGCGTCCAACCCATCAACCAATCCAACCCACCCAAACAACTAGACCATGGCACCAAGCACCCCATCAAGTCTCCTCCTGAACACCTCCAATGATGGTGGTGTAGTCAATAACTGCCAGCATGATAGGGTCTCTAGGAAAAGCTGGTGGACTCTACATGTTCACAAACCTAGGTAGCTGCTTGGTGATACATGGTGTTAACAACCGTGTAATTTTTCTAAGAGGAGACTTTGCTTTTAGGTAAGCAGGTTCCCTTTCCTTTAGCTCGGACATGAAGGCATGCAGTTAGGTATTCAATTAAATTTAATTTTGAATTTTTTAATTTTTTGAACATTAATATTCTGGAGCATCAACAGACACCTGGGCTGTGACACAGATACATGCACATTCACACAGGTGCAATGAAACTGAAAAAAACACAATATGTTTTTGGTTATTCTAGTGGAAGTTAGTTTTCTGGGCTGGGGCTGCATCCAGGCTAGCAACATGTCTTTGAAAATGCAGCCTATAAAGATTACTGGTTTTGTCACTGTGTCCCTGCTCCTTCTGTCTGTAAAGCTCTGCTATAAAGAGGTAACTGTCTTAATTCATCGTCTCACTGCAGACCACAGTGATGGCAGAAGACATAACAGCTACATCAAAGACAGGCCTGCTCCACCCATGCCAATGCGCTCACTGAACTGAGCATTGCTCCTGTTCAGTCCTTCTGCAACATTTTAATTTTCTTTTAAAACAACATGTTGGTTTTATTTTCTGTCAAGAAACATTTCTGAACACAGTAAAATGGTTATCAGGGGGCAAAATGATAACTTTTACACTTAATTATTTGGTTTTTTCTCTTTGAAAAAATAGTAGTATCCAAAAGTTTCGGCATATTTGAACTTGCAGTTGTGTAAAACAGACACAGTATTTTTACATTTTTTATAGTGTTTCAATGCATTTGTAGCATTTCTTTTTAAAATGAGCTTTGTTTAATGTGTGCCATGTATCTAGCTTGAAAAATTTGTTTACATTGCCCATTTTTGTGGTGTGAACCAGAATCACTTGTATATAAACTGAAGAAATGCATTCCTTGTTAAAAGGAAGGTGACATCCTTAATTATTGTTTTCCCAAGATATGGATGAAGGGGGGTGTGAAATAATCAAAGTGGTCTAACAACAGGTGATTTTTTTATGGCGGTTTTTCTTGTGCATCAGCCACTGAAGTGTGTTCTGAGTACATTGGTTAATATCCTTTGCAAACATGAAACTTGTTTTGAGTCAATGTAGGAGGTAAAAACATTTTACTTGGCATCACAATGTTTAATTATAACTGTTTTGGAATTTTGACTATTTACAGCCATGTTACAGTGTAACTTTTTACTTATGAAATTAACCACACTAACTGTTAAAAATTTAGAAGATTAATTTGCTTTATGTACTGTTGTATCTTTTATTGTGGTAGCTGTTAAAAATAGATAACCAGAGGCTAATAGTTGTTAATGGTCCCTTTCACTATTAGAAAATCAATGTTTCATGGGTGCAGAATATCTTAATGTGCTCTTTTGGCTTAAAAGTGTTTGAATTCAAAATATGCAAACAAATAAATCTGTATTCACAAATCATCTTCGTTTGCCAGTATGTGCACTTTAATGTCAAGTTTAACAAATATTTGCTGTGCACATAATAAGAGAAACAGATATCCAGTACTTAAAAAAAAAAAATCTTTATTTATATTATTTTTTTGAGTGCCACATCATCTTGATTAAGTAAGCTTTCCACAGCTTTTAGACATTTCTTTGAAACTTGTTGGAGAGGAGTTAGATTTTCAAGTGTAAGTAATTAAAATTGTAAGCTATTGAGTTATTGACCAATACTGAGCTATTAATCAAGCTAAAAAATTCTACAATCAGGGTTCAGTGCTTTGAAGCACTGCAAAATAATAGTATTTGTGTTCAGTCATGCAAGTAGCCACAATTAAGCAGTTCACTTGACAAATGAGATAGTTCACATTATTTTGCACTTAATTGAATTGTACATGCTTGGCCACCATTGTCTCCTTCCCTTTAATTTTGGTTTCTAGCAATTTAAACATATACATTTATTAAAGAGAGAACAATTAAGTTCCTATTGGCCACTGGCTCTAGAAATGCAGATATCGAGAGCTGTGCCTTACAATGGTGTGCAGGGTGAAAATCATTAATATCCCTCTAGAAAAATGCTTAATTTTCTCAGCCAAAAGTTTGATGAGCATGACACTGACCTAAGTCAAATGTGAACAGAATAAAAGCCTTGTAGGATGTTGATATTAAATGACTTTTACCAAAGAGAAATATCATAGTGTCATAGTATCATATATAGTATCAAATATACAGATCTTTGGTCTTTACATTTATTTTAAGTAGAAGTGATATTTGGATTTCAGCAGTCCTGTGTAAACTTGATGTTTTGTATCCTTTTCTTTCTCTGTTTACAGTCTGTTCTGATTCTAAATTTGTAACATATCAGTCAGTTTTGTTTGTTTGCTGTGTTTGTTTTAACAAAATATGTTGTTGAAGACCTAAGTTCTGGATTTTATTTCAAGATCACAAAAAAGGCTTTTACAGGCTGAATGGGAGAAATGTGTTCATTAAATCCAAATATTTCAGTAAGAAAATAGGAAGGCAATCAGAACATGATGGTTTTTTTTTCCCCAGTGTCTCTAATGAAAAGTGTGATCTCAAAAAAAATAGTCCTCCAAAGCACTATAAAGAAACCACCTAGGCCATAGGTATAGCAACCAGATACACGTTTGTAGGTGAAACTGTAGCTGGCACCAACAGAAGATTTCATTAGTATCTTGCTTCCAATGGCTGAAGAAATTTTTATGTCTAAGAAGCACCTTGTTGAGTTTGGGAGATAAAAGGCAGGCATGTGATGTGTAGTGCAGGCTCACTACTTTGCTGAATCATATTTTGAGGGGCATTTTGCCCATGGACCCTCAGTCAGTTCCTGCACAATCATTTTGCATTAGGTAAGGAGGTAATGAAGCTTTGGATATGTATCTCCCAAGAAAGCACCAGAGAAGTACACCTGCAGTTCTTTTTGGAAATTAATGGGAGACCAGATGCTACTGCCCGTATGGTTTCTTGCTCACATCAATAGAAAGCATTGATGGCATGCTTTTGCTCTTTCCTATTGCAGGCCCTACCAGTGTGGTCACTGCTCCCAGTCTTTCTCCCAACCTTCAGAGCTGAGGAATCATGTAGTTACACACTCCAGTGACAGGCCTTTCAAGTGTGGCTACTGCGGTCGTGCCTTTGCTGGTGCCACAACACTCAACAATCACATCCGGACACATACTGGGGAAAAGCCCTTCAAGTAAGTACTTGAAGCCAGCATCCCTTGCCTGCTGAGATTAGAGAGTGAAATGCATTGCTTCTGTTCACTGGTATCACTGCTCCACACCAGCACATGTAGAGGTTCCCTTGAAAGCCAAGGTCAGACCACCACATAAAACTGTTGTGGTGTGGCTGAAATCAGAATTAAACCAGGCTTGATTCTGGGTGCCTTGCAAGCCTTCAATGATTTTCTGTCCTCTAAAGAGAATTTGATTGTTTTAATTAAATGACAAGCTGCTACTGGAGAACCATAGCTGAAAATACACTAAAAACTGAGACAGACTGTGCTGTAAAAGCATTAAAATGATTCTTTGTTGCTCATACACTGAAGTAGATAGAGCTTCACATGAAAGCTAATTTGGAACTGGTTAAATAGAGGGGGAAATACACTTTTTTTTAGTCTCAGAATTACTGAATAGAAAAGTGACCTTGGCTGGTGGTTTATGTTTGTTATGATCATAATAATGAATTGACAATGTCCAGCTGTCCAAATTACAAGGGGAAAAAATAAAATTGCCTAGACAGGATTTTTTTTAGTTAAAAAGACTGCTTATTTCTGCAGTTTATGTTTACTGAAATTACAGCCAAACACACACCTGAGACTCTGAATTTTTCCTTCTGTGCTCACCTCCAGCCATAGCATAACAGATCCAGATGGATTTTGCCTTCTATTGCGCAAGACTCTGCATACCTGACAGGAGGTGTTCTCCAAAACAGAGTACATGTTTTCCATATTTGTGTCTGTGCCTTTGCTGAACCAACAGGCACAGGTTTTACAGATATCAGACTTGGTGTAATCCCAGTCTGGAAGAAAAATAAGGTACTGATATCAATGTATTATATATTGATACCATTTCTTTTGGAAGCAACTTAATGTTCCTACAAAGAATGGGAATTAATGTAGAAGGTGTGTGTTTCTCTCCAAGAAATGCTCATCCTCCATCTGCTCTTCTCCATTTGTTTTTCTTTTCTACTTTTACTGTAGTGTGCTCTCAATCTGGTTAATGTAAGAGAGCTCAGCCATGGGGCCTGTCAGAATCCCTCATAACAAGCTCAGTAGAGATACCAGTAGAGATGCTTTGCCTCCATATATGGTTGAAAGGAACCCTGGCGTTCATACATGTCTCTGCTGGGGGCAAGCGGGCAGAGCCAGGAACCAAATACTGCATACCTAGTACAGAAGAGCTTGCATATCAGGAATCATGGCTAGGATAGTGCTGTTGGTAGCAAAACTCAGAAACTCAGAACGTCTAAACTTCTACTCCTCTAAAGCCAGTCTGTTGAATGCTCAGAGCTCATGGAAAGTGAGCCAAAAATAGTGTGAGCAATCAGATTGATTTTATCTAGTTGCTGTGTAAATAGATTTTAGTAATTAATGGAAGAGGTTTCCGGGTCAAAATGGAAAATAGATTTCTTTTAATGTTAAGGTGTTACTTATGTGTAACCTTGTTGACTCCACTTAATTTTTTTCCTTAACATCCTGTTTTTGTCATGTTTCCAATAGATCTGCTATTTTACCCCATTTAGAGTCATTATTTTTCCCCTTTGGTTTAGTAATTTTTTTCCCCTTTTCCGAAGTGGTCTTGACTACAGCACAACTTCATTTGTGAAGGGCTTAATGTGTGTACTGTAGTCAACAAATGGTTCAGGATTTGTTTGTTCATTTTGCCCTACTTATGCTGAACTGTTTAAATAGTTTTAAAACTGCAGGGAAGAGCAACAAAAAAATGTGGGTGCTTTGTGCTGTTTATTTGTGATGGCTTAATTTCATTTTTATTAGTCTCTTCCTTAACCTCAAGAAACAGTAGTACCAGTTTCTCTCTGGAAGACTTGTTGACATATTTGCAGTAAGTTGACCAGTAATTTCACATGAAGCTAAAACTGGAACTGCAGATCTTCCCATCCCTACTAGTCAGATAAGAGGACACATACACTCTGATCCTGCAAGCTGTTCAAAAGCGACAGATTTGCCTCCCATGTAGGACTGCTTGCATTTAAGAGAGAGGAGGGGCAGAAAACTTATCCAGAAGTCGATACGCTGTCTCTGCTGGAGGAACAAGAGATAGCTGCAGCTCATCTTGATGTCTCATCACCATTTGGATCCTCATTTGAAAAGGAGGGGTCAAAGACCTGGTATTAAGTAAGCTTAGGGAAAAACCTTAACAAATTCTAGTAAACAAGAATGATAAAGCGGGGGAAAAAAAATAAGGCTTCTTTCTCATGATTATGCAATTTAGATTTAAAATAATATTTTACAATGGGATTATGAGTATTCACTTACCCCCCCCCCCCCCAAAAAGGAGAAAAAAAAAATTTAAAAAGGGAAAAAAGAAAAGAGTGCAGACCCAGAAAAGTCCATTGAAATAGGGTTTCTGTATATCAAAAAATTCTATATGTGTGACAATATGCATTCTTCTGTTAAACAGTATTTTTGCTATTAGCAGTACTTAAATTCTAGCTAAATTATTTGTTAAATTAAAGGCATAATAGTAAAGGCATATTACTGTGCTGGATTTCATATGTGAAAATGGGTAGTTAGCTGAATAGTTAGCTTACCTTTACTGTGAATGCAATCTCACTATTTCTATTACAGTAAGGCAGTTTTGTAAGCAGTATTTGAACCCATTACAGTGTGCATAGATTAAGTAGGCAGTAGGAAACACTAAGTATATGTTTGTACACCTATTTTTTTCAGGTGTTTTCAACAATGGTGAACATGAGATGACAGTATTTTTCACTGTTATTTAAGATGAAGTCTGTGATTAGTTAAAAAGCTTTTTCTGTGGGAAGACACTTTCTTTGTAAGTCTTAGGTAACTATGGATGTATGGCCGAAGACTTTTCTATTTGCTTTTCATTACAGATAACAATGCTAAGTGAGGTTATCTGTAGTCAAAGCTTTAGCTGTATTGCCTGGACTGCAGGTCCAGTTAGAAGGGATTTCTTTTCATGTCATCACAAGCTATCAAGCTGGCCTCACCACTGTAAAGTTTTTGTGTATTCTTATCTTGCTGAAGTCTCCACTATGGCTGCTAGTCTGGGAACAAAGCTCTTAAGTAAATTAAAAGGTAGGAGAAAAAGGAAAATCATTGGCCATCCCCATTTTATCAAATTCTTCTCTCCCAGTCTCTTCCTTTTCAGTAAAATTTGAGAATAGTTAAGGGACTTTGCAGAATCAGGGTTATGCAAACTTCTAATGTAGAGAAGTCAATCCATAGAATCAGAGGAAAGATTACTTTGGATAGGGATAACACAGGTGTTTTTCAGTGTTGTTACTAAAATGCAAGTAAACATTCATTCCAGGTTGAATGCAAATGGTGTACCTGCAGTAACATCTCAGCTTTGTCCTGGTTTTTATTTGTTTTGTTTAGTATATTAACACTTTCTAATGAGTGTAAAATGTGATGTAAGAGTAGTTCCTGAGTGAAATCTCAAAATGTTTGCTTTGAAGATAGCAAATGAAGACATTATTTCCTAAGAAAGACTCTCAACATTTTCTGCAGCCAAAGCCTTTCACAGAGGATGACATAGACTCAGGAATTAAACCAATCCTGTTTGTAATCCTCAGTGTCAGTGTTTTGAAAGTACTGTGAAGCAAACAAGACATCCAGTGACAATGAGGGCTATCTAACCAAAAGCAGAAAACCCAGTACCCTAGAAATACCCAAAACTCATTGATGTTCATGTTGCTTGTGAATTTAACAACCACTATGTTTGCAACCTCCACCTGAGAAAAAGCACAGGAAAATCTTGTCATAGAGTCTTGTGTTTGATGAGGTTGGATGTTGTAGTACAACATTGCTCCTTACAATAAAAAGGCTCAGGCATTTTGTAAAAAAAAAAAAAGATCTGTTTTTCACTGATGGCATCAAATTGTGTGAGGACTCTTGAATTTCTTCTTGATATCTACATTTATTTCAGGGGCTGTTTAAATTACTCTTAAATGACATAAGACGGCTGAAGTGGAAATTAAGTGGTTTCTCATTATTGCCAATACTTGTATCTACACTTGAGGCTCAATCAAAACTTTGATCTATACTTAAAAGCCTGGGCTTGGGCTCATTCCCATGTTTAGTTTGTGAGTGGTGCCTTGAGACGGGGCTATTCCATTCTGACTGTTTTGCCTTCCAACACAAAGCAAAAACATGCACACACATGGTCATTAGTCTCAAAGACACAAGTAATTGCAGTGATTATTCTGCTATGACAGGCTGGGAAAGAATGGCTTATAGAGGGAAAGAATAATCAAAATTCAAAGGAAAAAAATATTCTTCCTTTCCCTCCCATTCCTACCTATCATGAGATAGTTATGCTCACTGCTGTGACAATTACCTTCACCCTTCCTCTTGGCTTGTGTCCGGCAATAACTTCTCTGGATCACACTGAAAAGAGGAGTCAGAGGCCTAATACAGGTCCCTGCCTGTAAGCCAGATTACTTATATACCTAAATCTATAGTCCTGAAAACACCATCCACACTCTTTTCATGTTCGTAGGAAATACTAGACATCTTAGGTACTATTTGAAGTTTACCTAGGTCGATGAGAAAGCCAAGGGTATTAGGTGCCTTGCCAAAGGCTTTATTCTCACTTTTGCCCAAGGGCTGTATAAAGTAGAGAACACAGCCCAACCACCAGCAGCATTTGGCACCCATGTCTCCTCTTTCCAAACGGCAGATGCTTGTAGCTACAGATTTATTCATTCCTGGTTTCTATTTAGCATTCTTCTTTCCTGTGTCTACATGAAAGTGTCCCAGAACAGCCTGTAGTTGGGAAGTTAGAGCACTCACATGGCTGAAGAAGCTTGTGGATAAAGGATGGGAACTTAACATTTTAAAGAAATACAGTGAGCCTTGCTCTGTGCTTTCAGGAGCAATGCAAGGTGCCGAGTGAATGTGGCACCCAGCTTTAGCATACCAGGCAAGCTCCAGAAAGTATAAGGAGGCCTGCCACAGCTTCATGACCAGTAGTTTTAATGAGTAACTGCCATTTAATTACCTTATAGTCTTTCTCTGATTCGCATATGGGCCCTAGGCATCCTGACATAGCATGTTTCATTTATTTGGTCTGGCACTTAGAAATCGAGTGTTGCCACGCCTGATTTTGTAGGTTATTTTGCAATTGTGCCACCTAAGCTCGGTTAGGCAAGGATCCAAGCCTCCTACTACTCAGCCAGGAAAGCACTTGTCTTTGTAGACATCAAAATAACAAAACTATCAAGTTCAAGTAGATGGCAATATCTCATACAGACTAAGTTAACCCTGCAGCCTTAAAATTGATTCTAATGCCTCTGTGATAGATATATATTTATGTATATAAAAATAATACAATAATTTGCAAGTTTGTCAGGCAATGAAAGGTAGTATATTTTGACACACTAATCCAGTAACTAATCAGTTTTCTAATAAACAATCAGCAGTACACTAATGTGTCATCAGCACTTCAGGAGCTCTGGAGAGTGGATGATCTGCACATAGACGTTAATGAATACCCCAAAAATCATTAAGTGATCAATACTTCTGAGTTATTTTCATTGAGCTGATAGGTCTGATACATTAAAGCTGACATTTTACATTTGTCAAGATCACAGTGCAGTTTTTAACAGCAGAACAGGCTGCTAAAAATATTCCATGAAAGACAATTAAAGAAACACAACTTAGAAGTGTTGACATTTTAGATTGGTACAGTAGCTTGAATGAATGACTCTGTAATGTCTGTGCTAAATGCTCCTGAAGCAGAACTTGCTTACAAAAAACTACTAATGTGAAAAATATTCCACATTTATGCATATGTGAAAATATCTTTATTTCTTCTTCTTCTTTTTTTTTTAATAGCAGCTAGATCAGTGACAGTGCACTTTCTATCATTCACATCAGTGAACAGAGAAAGATGAATATGAATTAGCTGTGCCTTTTGTTTTCTTCACTTCTCCTTTGAAGGTGAAAAATTTACCATAGTGATGTTTTTATGATAATCTTCTTTGAAGATAAAACATCACACAGTACCATTAAATCAAATCTGACTTTTGGAGCAAGCACCATAGGAGCTGTATACGTATTTGTGACTTGCCAAACATCCCTATCTAGTGTTCAGAATGCAAATTAAGAGGGCAGTGTTTTGGAGATTAAATATGATAGACACTCTTTCAGAGAAGAGACAGGGAATTCATTCCAAGCTAATGATAACCCCCATCCTGTGCCCTCCAAAATGCAGTGGCTTTGTTCATTCATTCACACATTATTTTTTTGCAGATTACAGTTCACTAAATAGAGTACAGGGTAAAAAGAGAGACAACATAAAAGACAATAAACCAAACAGGGATGACTGTATTAAGTTCATGATCAACCCACATATTTGTCAAGGACTGTGGGTATTTTCAGATGGTAAAGCAACAACTAACTCTATGGTGCCTGTTTAAAATGAACCCCACTTCACAGTCAGATCAGATAAACTAAGATTTTTCTCTTGTTCTAGCACTGAACAATTATTGCTTTGTGATTTCTCTTCTTCCAATAGTCAATTGTGGATTGTAAATTAGCAGAAGGTGAAATTGTATTTGTCATCAATTTCTCCTAGGGGTTACAGAGCAGAAAACTGCAAACAAGCTGCTTCTTTGATGGCTCACTCCTAAAAATCTCTTTTTGTTCTTTATCTATTTGAACTGACAGTGATCAGAGCTACAGCAGGACAGGCCTCTCTGGAGAAATCACCTTCCCCCTGTCTATTGACAGATTCCTCTGTTCTGAATCAGACAGGCCTTGTCCCATCATAGGCATCAAGGCCTTGGAAGTAGCCACCAATTAAACCTCTTGAGCCAGTAAAATCTGAAGCCACTTTTGAGTGTCTGTTCTGATTAAGCAGGATGAGACAAAGCCCATCACCCTCCCCCAGAGCAGCTCCCTGGTCTCAATTTTCTCTCTTGCCTTCACCAGGTGCGAGAGGTGTGAGAGGAGCTTCACACAAGCCACCCAGCTGAGTCGACACCAGAGGATGCCCAATGAGTGCAAGCCAATAACAGAGAGCACAGAATCAATTGAAGTGGATTAACTGATTGACTGGTTGGAATTAAACTGCAAGGAAAGTCATGATTAAATGTCACGGACACTTAAGCAAAACCAAAGATTTCCTCTGAGCAACTTTCAATCAGTCCCAGAAAACCAAAAGCAGTAATAAAATAAGTAAGATGTTAAGAGATATTGATCCTGGCATGGAAGTGAGACCAGGAAAGAGATTATTTATTTATGACTAGGGATGAGTCTTATTTCAATTGACAAGTTACTTGGGACTGTTACCATTTCAAGTCCCACCATGTATTGCTTTAATACTATAAGCCTTTATAATTGTTATTTAATGCCAAAGTGAGGAATCTCAAGGGTTCTTCTGCTCCTAGTTATGGCTGATAATGCACATGGACTTGTTTATTGTTGCACCTTTTTTTGTAGCATGACTTAAGGACCCAGATGTAATCTGTACATTTGGCTAGGCTGGTCTAAGCTGATCTTGACAAGCTGTAACAAAAATTGCTGTGAGTGATCAAGAGCTATATCTGGGTCAGTGTCAGCCTCCTCAGACCAAAGGGCATTTCATTTCCATAGTCTCATGCCTCACACTGTGTGCACTTTTTCATGAAAGTAGTTTCATTCAAACACTGCATTGACATAGATATTCTGGGGGAAAAGGAAAAAAAAAAACAAAAAACAAAGGAAAGACAAAAAAAGAAGGGAAAAAAGAAAATGAATGTTGTGTATCTGCAAGCAGGCATTTCATAAAGAAGCCAGCAGGAAAGTAATGTTATGTTAATAGAGATCTCAAATTCAGTCTAACAGCTATGAAAGACAGAAGTGGTAGAAAGCATTTTAAATGTTTAAGATTCCAGTCTACGTGTAAATTGTGTTATGAGGAACAAAAAACCAAGACGATGGTTTGTGTTCGGATGATTGATTTAAAGGCTTGATGATTTCTAGGAAAACTGATCAAAAATCCAAGCTGTAGTTCACTGATATTTCTACATTCTTGGTTTGGAACAAATTGAAAATGCTCCTGTATTAGATGAAACTTTCAATATGCTTGGACTGAGCTTCAAAACAAAAGCTAAATCTGAACTCGGATACTTTGTAAATGACTTGGAAGCTTCGTTGAAGTCACTTCATGGAAATTTGCCTGGTACAGTCATGAATGAAAGGAAGCCAAAATATTCCTAACATCAATGTAAAAAGCTCAGATGTCATTACATTGGTTCAATTTAACAATTTCCATATGGGCTTTTTTTCAAGCTTTTATCGTTGATGTATTTCAAATTTCATGATTTTGTCTAATCAAAGAATGATTTTCACTTTTAGAGACCAGCAGTGTTTGCTTATATATTGTATATTGATTGTCTCAATGCTAGACCTGTCGTTTAATAAAAATGTTAAAAAAAGAGAAAAAAAAAAGGAAAAAGGAAAAAAAAAGAAAAAAAAAGAAAAATCACCAAAAAATTCCAAACCAACAAGAAGAAGAAGCAAAACCTGAACAGTTCTGAGGTCATGCTATATCCTAAGGTAAAACTGCAAAATAAATGTATGGAGATTATGGGGATTAAAACAGATTAATTCAGTTTTGTACCAAAACTGAAGTGCTGGGTTGCTCATAAGGGCTCAGTTGATTATATTAAATATTTTAAAAGCATTTATGGGGATGATTTTAAATATGTAGAGAATTAAGTACCAAGTTCTGTAAAGGGCTAGACAGAATCAGCTACAAACTTAGTAATAGGTTCAGACCACTTGTGAATTCTGCAAAGAGCTCAAGCAGAAAATGAACATACAGTAAAATTAAAATAATTCTAAAATGAATTCAGGATGTTGATTTATTATATTACAGAAACTACACAGCAGAATCTGGACTTTCCAAAGCTTTGCAGGGAATTACTTCAGGACTTACTGTATTTTTGTTTGGCCATTAAAAATGTAAAACATGGTGGAAAAAAAATTGAATCATTTTTCTAGCAAGTATCTGATTATCTCATAAAGAGGCTTCAGCCTTGAGTTTTTCAGCTCTGTTTCTCAGTGCAAAGATGGGGAATGAGCAATTTTATCATCACTTGCCTGATTTTATCCTCCAAACTCTAAGATTCTTAGCTGTTCTATAAATGTGTGTGTTTGTCTGTTTGTTTGTTTTTTAGGTTCAAAGATGCATGGGAAGCTGGGTAAGAAGAATTATAACTAAAAGGTGACTACTTGAACACTGCTTTGTATCTAGTGAGGCTAATCAAACAGAAAAAACTGAAATCTCATCCCAAACCACCCAGACCCTCACACCTAGTAGTTCACAACTTCCCTTATTTAAGAGACTTAATGTAAAGTAACATCTTGGCGGGGCAGCAAATTTTGGTTAACATTTAGTTTACAGAAGCTCTAGATCCCTGGTTAATTCCATTCTGTTCTATCCTATCATTTTTGCAAGCAAATGTATACTTACAAAAAAACCAGAGTAAGTGGGAAAAGAGCTATGTCATTCTCTGAAAAACAAATCTGTTAGATCACTGGCTTGTACTGCTGCACTAACATTAAACTTCTGTTTGGGGATGTAGTTAGTGGTAGTGTAGGGCACAGCCTCTTGCAGAAAGGGTTTTATATTTGAATCCTGTGTGCTTACAGATACTGCAAATTCCTTGATGAATATATTTAGGCTTCCTCATACATAAATGTGTGTCTAGATATTATCCTGAATGGGCATGAGGTAAAGAACAATTGTTTCAAGATTTTATTGGATTTTAAAAAAGAAGCTCCAGAGCAGGTCTTCTGCAAGACTTTTTAAAAACATTTTTATTTTTTAACCCAAGTTGCCTGTGTAGATGACTGTGTTGTGCCAGATGCCCAAGCATAATTTCAGTTATTACATTATTTTATACATGTCACATTCACAACAGATTTGGCAGCATACAAAAGTGAAACCTGTAATGCATTGGTGGGCTTTTCTGGAGTGTATCATTTTGTCAAAATATCGCAAATGCAAAACTAACAGGAACAAACTAAAATCTGTCCTGGGTTTGGACTAAACAGAATCAAGTTTCTCTCTGCTCTTCCCAGATGCTAAGTGAGTTTCTGTTCATGTGTCAGCAGAATCATACATTTAGGTCTATTATGAATGTGTTTGCACACAGTAAGCAGAAAACAGTAAGTGTAGTACAATTATCTTTAAATGTAGTGATTATGTGCCTGCCATTTCAGAATTTCTGATCCTCTTGATGTCTCTATTTTGTACTCTGGTAAATAAATAAAAGCTTGGGTTTTTGGTTTCTTTTTTAATTGTTGTGTTGTTTTATTTTGTTTTCCCCAGACCTGAACATATTTGAAGTGATATTTTTAAATTGTGCCTATTTTTTATTTTATTTCAGTGTGGAGTTAAATTGTATACATTCATAGAGTTATTTCTTTCAGAGAGATGTTAGGTCCTTTATGAACCTGTAGTTACAGATTTGATCTTCTCTACTACAACTTGATGGTCTTCCCATGAAAGAAAGCTGAGTTGGGGATAATGTAATAAATACAGCACATTACATACTAGAAACTTAGAAGATATATGTGTATATCTTTTCTTTTGGTAACATCATCTCTCCTTTTAATTACTATTTATTATTTTTATGGTGCCATTACAAAATGTAATGCTGTCTCATAGACGACAAAATGATGTGATTTCAGATTAATAAATACCTGGAAGTCTAAAAGTAAGTTCTCATTGCTTTTGAGTCATCAACTGATACAATTTTCTTATTTTATTTTATTTTATTTTATTTTATTTTATTTTATTTTATTTTATTTTATTTTATTTTTAGTTACAATTACAGCACTTTTCTGTTCCTTACAAGTCTTTGTGTGGATAAGCTTCCAGAAAATAAAATATTCTGGGACTTCATGAAGCCTTTTAAAAATATTTTGTCTAGATATTGGAAGTTTTGACATCATCAAACCAATCCCAAAAAAAAAAAAAAAAAAGTGCATAAATTCACCCAATAGATGTTAAAGTATATTGAAGGTGTCCTCCATTGTAATAAAAATAATAATGACACTGTAATTAGACAGGTAAACAGCTTGCTTGCATTTTTTAAACTTCATAAAACTGCATCTTTTTTTTACTGCAAAGGACCAATTAGTCATGCATGTAGCTGTATTCTTGTGATATCAACTGTAAAGATTACACCTTGTGTAAATTAAAATAACAGTCACACATTTAAAAAGAAAATGAAGATATGTAAATATATTTGATTAATAAAACATTTCTATTACCACATCCTAAGCCTTGGTTTTATTTTAAGGTTATGTATGGAATTTTGTGCTTGCTGTGTAGCAAACTACATATGCTTAAATGCGTGTACATTGAACACAGCTTCAAATAGTCACAGTGTCTTGCTGTAGTTTTCATTACAAGCTTCCAAACAGGGTTTGCATCTTGGATGATGTTGCAATCTGATTTGCAGAGAGAAGAGAGTGAGAGCAAATTCAGTTTTCTTGGTGACTGGGTCTCAGCACTCCTATTAATGCAATGCTGAGGGGATATTTCAGGCATATGCTTAAGCAATTTCTCGGTCCCACTTTGCAATTTGTTTGTATATGTTTGTGATGCAAATCACATTATATTGTAACCAAGGTTTTCTGCTCTGCTTACTACAGTGTGTGTTTGGGGTTTTTTTGTTTGTTTTGTTGGTGGGGTTTTTTTTGTTTGTTTGGGGGTTTTATTTGTTTGTTTGTTTTTTCTTTTTTGTAGCTGATGACCTGAGTCTTGTTTAGTTGCCTGAATCCTGATTTACACAAGGATCACCATCTAGTGGACTGAGACAGAATTTCAAACCTCCAATTGGTGTGACATCTGAGCTAATTTTAAAAAAAATTGTTCTAATGCCAAAGTTAAAAGTACCACCATGCTCCACTGTAATGGACCTTCAGTGCCTTTTTAGCATTATTTCACTGCCATTGTGTATGTCAAAGAACAGTGATTAGTTCACTAAGTCACCCCTTGTTCCACTCGGAAAAAAAAACCAACCAACCTCATGAGTATGAGAAAAATGTGCCAATTTATGTCATTTTTCATGTTGTATGACCTTTTACATAAGCACCAGAACCACCACGGTAGAGTAATTGTGCAAAACTACTGTACTTGAGAAAATACTCAGGTAAATTGGCCAGCAGACTGCCTGCTGGTTTGCAAGTAGCAGGGATAGTCAATCATTGGAGGCAAGCTTCTATACATCCAAGGAAAATTCTTTATAACAAGAAATTGTATTGAGTCATGCTCTATGAGGTTATACCACCAAACCCACATAATCTATCATGAGTTAATGAGACACAAATGTCTAAAGGGGGTGTCGAGTGGAGAAGTCTTTTGGCTGATGGCCCAATCTCCAATATTAAAGAGTCTTGGGGTCCACCTTCTTGCAACTCTTTGGGTGCATAATTTAGAAGGGGTGATGCTCAGGTCTGCTAATATTTTTCTTTTAATTCATTTACTGAACTTTTTAAGCTGGGCTAAGAGCTAGGAGTCTGCTGACTTCTTTGTTCCCTGTATATGTTCACTAAGATCTGGGGAAGAATCAATGAAGTATTAGAGAAAGACAATGTCAATTTAATTGCTTAGTTGTTTGGATCCAAATTAAATGGACACTTGCTCCCTAACAATTATATAGACATTATCCAAGGCAATGCATACACCACATAGCTTCCTTCACACTGCTGAGCATCTGCCAGTTAAAGCAAGTCCAATGACTTCCTAACACCAGAAACCCAAGCTATACTTGAACTGATGACACACAGATCAGTATCACAGATCACCAAGGTTGGAAGAGACCTTCATCGAGTCCAACCTGTCACCACAGACCCCATGACTAGATGTTGGAGTTGTACTCTAACCTCCATGTATTGAATGTTGATTCTCTCAGACTCACTTCTTTTCTTACTTGCTAAAGGACAATCAGCAAAACATTTTGACAGCAAACTTGTTCAATCTCATCTTCCACAGTTTCAGGGAATTTGGCAGCCTTTTGGACTAGACTGATAACGCAGAGTGCTTAACATACCCAGTTGTGTGGTGAAATGGAAACGTACACGAATTAATTTACAACAATAATTATGTTGCCAGGAAAAAGATTTGTAAAAGCCAGGGCATTGGATGGGGGTTTTGTCTTACTTCTCCATATATCTTGGATGCCATTCTGAGGTGGATCCCTGACCAGTCAAGAGATGGCCATAGCTAACTTCTTCATTCTAAATCTAAATCATTTGCATGGACATAAAACCAAATAAGACGACAGGTATGACTGGACACAGCCACAGATGGTTTTGTAACTAAAGCCATCAATAAAGTAATGTTGTAAAAGACCTTGGTATACAAACATAATTGAAATTAGTCCAAGGATATGAAGAGGAAAGCAAAACATAGTCTGTCAGAAAAGGGATCAGAATCTTTACACTCAACTCACTAGGTCTCATGGTGGAACACAACATTGTCATATCTTTTTTTTTTTTTTCCTTCTTTCTATTTATTTTTATTACAGATAGAGTAACTCCAGAGATACCTACAGCTTGGAAAGCCACTGCAGTGATCGCTAGGCTGTTCTTTGTGCTCATAGTTGGATCACCCTGGCTTTCTCCCAAATGTCTTCGTCTCCACCAACCACAACAGAAGAATTTTACCAGTACTTCCCTATGGATTTAAACCTTTTCGGACTTCAGCCTATTCTCCTCCCACCTTGGCTCTCACAATTTCCATTTATTATACTTTTATTTTTCTCTTCCCCTCTGCCATTACTGCATTCAATCACTCTTCTCATCTGTAGAGTTTCTCCAAAGAAGCTTGCAAATGACTAAGGAAAGAAGTCAGAAAGAACTCATATTTGTTTATATTGGCACAGTAAGTCACCAAAATAATTTTTTTTTGCTATAATCTCAGCCTCAATAGAGTGAGTCAAACTATAATAGTCATGCAGATCCTTCAACCTGGAATTATTTTTTTTTTAGGGAGCCAAGAACATTTGGGACTACAGCACACACACTACTAGTGATCAAATACACTTTTGGAAGCTATTTACTTTTATTCTTTTCTCATTAGTCATTTACCAGGGCAGTGGTTCTCTGTTGTTCCCCATAGCATGAAAGGTAATTAGAGATACAGTAAATTAAAATGTTAATAGAGAAAATGAGTTAAAAAATCATAAAAGTAAAAAAAAAATCACAATTGAATGCATACACCAAGCCATACTTGTAATGCCTGTGTATTTGTCTTAGTCTTCACTTTGTCTCTTTTCTTTGAAACATTAAAAGCCAATTTCTTCTGTTTACACAAAAGATCTTCAAGAATGAGGATAATACATTGCTGTAAGACTGCACCATAGTTCTGCATAATGAAATGCTGCAGTACTCTCAGATCAGTCAGTGATATGAACACCATGTAACTCCCATCTCAGTTTTTGAAACTGCTTGTATGATGTATGCTCCATAAGTAGAGGCAGATACAGCAGAAAACAGTATCTGATTCATTATCTTTGTGTTGTTTACCTCATTTTTACTTAATGAGCTGATGACTGAAAAAGGCTGCACATAATGAGAGATTAGGAGATCTGATAAATGTAAGCTCTGAATGAAATTAAGAAGCATATTGTACCTGCCTTCCCTCTGACTAGTCATCTTTTGTTCTGTGCTAAGAGCAGAGATCCCTGATAAAGATGGTCTTCCAAGTGCACATTTTCAGTAAGATTGTTTAGATTGTTTTTCAGTTTTCCCTTCCAGAATGTACTCTCTAGAAAAGTAAAGGGCTTCTTTGAAGATGTTTCTTGTCAAGATCAAATTACTAGAGCAAAAAATTATGACTGTATACTACAAGTCATGGCTCCCTGTAGTGTCTAATGGTTGGTACTTCTGTCAATGTTCTTAGCAAGAGTGATGATTTTTAAATTAATTGTTTTATTTTTTGCTGTGGCTGCAAAGATGATTTATCTCTTTCAGACCTACATGTTCACATAGTCTTAATTCACTCCAAGTTAAGTTGTAATGAAAGTACTGCATTGTACACTTTATAATTTGTATTAACAAGTCCTACTGTAGCTTGTGGAAGAATTCTAAGCTGTGTGTAGCTTTTATCTATCCTCTCTTTGTTTTGCTGGTATCTTTCAGTTGTAAGATTTTCCTGTATTAAATAAGGTTGCTTGTGAGCTCCCTTTCTTCCAAAAGGCTGAGGGCTCTTTGCCCACAAAATCCCAGGACAGCCTCAGTGCTACGTCAATATGCTTCTAGGTTGCCTTCAGACTTAAAAATCCTAGATCTGCTTCTACCCCAGTGGACAGAATAGTCTCATTTTTATTCTTAATTCATTAACTAAAACCAAAATTTAGCAACCCTATGGTAATGACTCAGATGTTGGTTTGGTTTAATCTGCCTAATATTTGTTTTCCATTGCGATTTTTATCATCATCATACTCACACATTTCAGAAATTGCAGAAGAGAAGGGGAATCTGCATCACTCTTTATCACTGTATCGCTGTCATTAATCTTCACTTCTTGGTGCTGTAGTTTGGTTTGCATCCCTCTCACATTTGAATGTGTCATTAACAAACATGCACACAGCAATGATACAAATTACAAGGCTGAATTAGGGCAAAAGCCTTAATAAAATCATACATTAAATATTTTTTAATATAGTAAAGAGGTTAAAAATTATAATTCATTTACGTTAGACCAAAGAAAACGTGTTACTCTACTGGGCTTTTACTATTTTTATTTTTCTTTAATCACTGCAGCATTTACATATGTACTAAATTAATTGTACCTTGGAGTAATGGCTTGCCTTTTTTTTCTTCTTCTTTTTTTTTTTTTTTAAGGGAGAGAGAAAGAGAGCTGTGGAGGGGGGGAAGGGGAAGGCTGTTTTTCACAAAATGCTCAGCCTACTTAGTGAGGCTGAGATGATGCAATCTATCCCCAAATCTGTCACAACCATAGCTGTAGTCATTTAAAATAACCAATCCAATCATCCAGCTCTTGATTGTTTGATGTTCTTTCTGGCTTTACACTTTTGATTAAGAGGCTCAGCAAAGAGGTGAAGTTGCAGAATAGCAAAGGGTTCCTTGACCTATAGAACTTGAAGTCAGTAGGTCACTTATAGTGACTGTGATTTATTGAACAATAAACACAGCCTCACCAAGCCCTTTTTTCCCCTCACTGGCTTATTTTTGCAGACATCATATTTTTGCTCAGAGTATATAAGCAAAGAACTTCTAGAGAGACTATTCAGTCTCGGTATCATAAAATGTATTTGTGATTCTGCCTAACCCTAATAATGTATGTTAATAAACCAATTCTCAGACACGGTATAAACTAATAGTGACTATCCATGATACTTAAGAGTTTTAGCACGCTCTACTAAAACAAAGAAAAACACTAGTCTCATTTCATTAAAAAAAGAAAACTTCAGCAATGACTCTTTTCTGGAGAGAATCACATGAGATTTTGGTCAGAGAATAAAGAACATTTTTCTTCTGTAAGATTCTGTTATTGTGATCCTGTGCATAGTAGTAGAACAAGAGTTTATAAGAAGGAAAGATAAACATGCCTTTTCAAGCTAAAATATCCTCTTTTGTGGGGCATAAAAGAGAAAATAAATGAATGAAAGAAAAAAGGTAACAGGAAAAAAAAATCCTGATTGTATGAAAATAAATGTTTCCACTACTGTAATTCTTGGAAATGTAGTATGATGTATAATGATTTTAGGAGATGGCTTTGAAGCACAAGTAAATTAATCACACTTTACTAAAGATCTAAGCCAGATTCAAGCAGTCAAAACCTATGATGATTTTTAAACTACTTTTGTCTTACACATTTTTCTTAATAAGTGTTTCCTGTGGCATACGGTCTCGTTGATCTATGTAACTTATGGATGGCAAGTACAAGCTCTTTTCTATGTATATACAGGTATAGATATAGGCAGTCATCCTAATTCCCTCTCTCCTTCAAAAGATGCAAACTTTTCTGAAGTGAAGAGAAAATGTAAACTGAAGGGGAAGAAAGTGATGAAGTTGGGCATTCATAAAAACAAGAAGGAAACTTTCTATGCAATCCTACCCTAACTTTAATGAGCTTCACCAGAGGAACATGAACATATCGCACATTTTTTTTCTCGTTCAAATTACTTTTCAGATCAGTGTTTCACTTGCATTTTGCCATGCATTAAATCAAGGTAATCTTCCACACAATAGATAATCAGACTGCTGTTCTTACATGCAGTAGTATTTGGGGCTTTTTGACAGTCTTTTTCCTGTGTTTAAAATTAAATGTTCTGTAAAGGAATTAAAAATATACATATTTTAACCAAAACCTTTCTGTGGGAGACAGGTAATTTCTGCTCTGCCCCGAGAGGTCACATCTAGCACATCCTTCTCCAGAAAGGGTGATTGCACCCTCACTGCTTTGCTGCCCTACACTGGGGGCTCTGAAAGAGATGCTCAGTAAGCTCTGATTCCTAACAGGGTGCCAAGCTGGCTAGATTCTTTCCTAAATGTGAAGCTTGCAGAGCAAATAAAAGCAAGGAAGAGATTTCTTCCCAAACTTAATCACATATAAAATGAACTCATATATGTAGATAAACAAAAAATACTTTTATATATCAGCCATGTAACAAAGACAATCATGTTTTCATCAAGGTCTAGAAGGTCAAATTTCTGTTTATTTGTTTGCTTGCAATAATGTTTAAAAGAATGCAGCCTGAAGCACAAAAGCAGTGATCTAGGGGCTGGCTCTATATTTTGGTCAGAGACTCTGGTTTCTGTGTCTGTACATATCACTACAGATCTGCAGTGTTTGAGAGGAAATGTGCCTACTGCCAGTTCTGGGGCCACTTTTGTGGCATAATTTATATTCATAACGGTCTGCCATGGTACCATCATATTTCCAAATATTAATGCTGCTAGGAGTAAATGATTTCTTTCCACTACTGCTCACAGTGCCAGAAGGCAGGGCAAGTTGAAACACAACTAAGATCAACACTGTGAGTTTACTTGGCCACCACATCTAGCAACAGAGTCATAAATTTCTTAGGCTTCTTATTTGAGAATTAAAAAAAGCTTTCTAGATTTGGTAAGTTTTATGTAACAATGCTTCTATATGTCTTACAAATGTTGGAACTGCAGTTTACATTGCGTACAATCAGAGGGTTCCTAGGTGACCAAGCACTTTTCCATTTAGGTAGTTTTCACTGTTGACCATTGCAATCATGGTAACATCAGAATACTGCAAGGAGGAAAGAATGGTGTAATTTAAATTCTTAACCTGCTTCCTTCAGATACTGCTCCTGCTTAGTAGAAACAGTTTTTCTCTTCTAGATCTTTTTGTCCTTACTGTCATCTGTTGCCCCTGCTGTGTACTGCCACAGCTAAGGGTGTTGTGGCTGACCTTGCAATACTTAAAACCCCCAGTATTCAATTAGAGCAGATACATTATTATTGGCAGGAGGCAACTGGGCATAGTTTCTGGTAAGGACTCTTAATGTGCTGAGGATTATGGAAGATTTATTTCACATTCACGCTGGCAAACCCTGATACCAGCAGTCAGTCTTTGTCAGTGTAGCATTCAGCCACCCAAACACTGATAATTACTTTGCAGTCACCAACTGCAGTCTGTATTGCTGTACATCATATAACTAATGATGTTGTTCTGTGTGACTGTGGTAACATAGAATCTTCAGATGGTAAAATATGGTTTAATTCAAAATGTTCTTTATTGTAGTAAGTCCATGCAAGCTTCCTTACCCCCAGCTACATTACAGTTTCCTCCTTAAAAACAAAAACATGTTGTGGTTGAAGTTAGTGGAGCATTTTTACCCAAGTTCTGCATTATGCAATATGGAAAATATTTCTCAAAGGGTCCACTATTGTTTACTGTGAGCCTCCTAAGGAAAGATAATACTAGGCACTCAGGCAATATAAGGAATCCTTCAGCAGTATTGTCAATAAATACGATGACAGTAATGATTCTTTCTTCCCTTCAAAGACAAACAGGAAACATTCTACAATATTCTAAATATAATGCTATCTCAAAACAGAGAAATCCAGTAAAAAAATTTATTAAAATAGTTTAAAATTATTAAATAAATTATTTAAATTGCCTTATTTAAAAAATTATTAAAATCACAGGTATCTGTCCTTTCTTGAAGTCCTTGCACAATTACTGAAGTGCAAGAGAACTCTAAACCATAGAGATATATTTTGAAGTCATATCCCTAGATTTCCTGAGGCCCAAGTACAGTGGAAGGTTCAAACAACGGATACAGAAAAGCAGAAAGCTTGTCCAACAGCATCCATTAATTTCTTTCACCCCAGTGGCATTGGCTTCAGTCTAGGCTTCATGAGTCATCATTTATGATCTCAGTAATTTATTGCAATGGGCATGAGATATACCACAAAATCAATGAAAAGAAAGGCAAATTCAGAACTAAGATCAGGGCCTGTAAGTCACTGATGTTTGAAAATATTGGAGTGAGAATTATAACGCAGATTCCTATCAGCCTCAACTGTCCGTGCTATATCTTGCCTGAGTGTATCATGCACAGACTCTTTACTGTACAGGAATCAAGCTGCAGTCTCTACTGAACTACCTGGCCTGCTTAGCACATAAAGATAAACTACAAATCAATTATGAAAATAGAGTTTTGTCCATATTTATGGGCTGAATGTCCCCACTAGCCAAGCTCTAAGGAACATTCAGAACAGAAATACATTTCAGCTGCTCCTTTAAATAACTCATTTTCCTCCATGAAATCCTCTAGACAATTCCTGGTTCCCTGCAGATATTTCCAAATACATCATCCTGTGGTACTACAAATACAATGAACCACAGGGTTATGCTGATGGTGCTTAAATGTCTTATATCCATGAAAAGTATGTTCAGGAAATACAGTTTCTCTGTGGAAAGGAAAGCACACACCATCTGCATCAGATGCTGCTACCTGTCATTTCTTGAGGGTAGTTTGTAAAGATATGTGGGTCTTATTCTCTGTTTATATTTCTTTTTCAGCTAAACTTAAAAGCATTAAGAAATTACTCTCCGTGAAAATCACAGTAGAAATGTTTGCCATTCCCTCTACTGGACTAAACTGGCAATCAAAGTGTTCAAGTCTTGGATGTTTTTAGAAATGGAAAATCACCAGCCATGAGGCCAACAAATACTATTAGCCCAACAGTGTTATTTGTCCTCGTCAGGAAAGCTGTTCTCTAATAGCACCACTCCCCAATGAGGTTATTAAGGCTCACATTCACTAAGGAGGACCAAAGCAAAGGAATTAATTGAGAAGATACAATTCCCATTCTTGCAGTATTTTGCTGCTTCTTTTTCTTAGTCTCATTTGCTGCCCCAATAGCACAAAGAACACTCAAACAGCATCTGCAATGTGAAAGGCTTTGTCAGTCACTCTCTCCTAATCTCAAAGTCCATCTGGGTATCTACACACAGAACTAAACAAAGCAGCAAAGAGAGGAAAGAAAGCTGGTGATAGTGTGAATCTGATGCAAGAAAAGTGATTGTTTCAGAAATGGAAAAAAATAAGAAATAGGAAACATTAAGAAATTGAAGTGGGGAAAATTGAGAACACAATAGAAAAGTGTAGGCAGTGTGCTGGAAGAAAGCTCTTCCATACATGGAAAGATCAAGAAAGGTGTACTCTTAGGGAAATCCTGTTTAATCTAATATGACAGAAGAAAATAATTGTAAACCGACTTCAAAGCCTTTATTTACTTTGTAGAGATTAAAACAATTTTTCAGGCTCTGACAGGGGTAGGTACCCTGCATGGCACATGCCACACTTTCAGGTCTCTTCTTCATCTGGACTAGAGATGTGGATGGGGAGTACAGAGGTGGAAAACCTAAAGGAGAAGGATGAAGGGACAAAGGGGTCAGAAGTGCCTGGACCACAGCGCACCTCAGGATCAGATGAGTCACTGCTGCAGACACCTGACCTGGGAACTGGGTAGTGTTACCAAGTCCCCCAGGGTAGGCTGAGGCTTATCACTGGAAGAGTCTTGTTATTTTTAACCCTACAATGCCAGAGGACAAAAGATATTAAGAAAAACAAATTCCAAATGGAAAGTAACATTGTATTGTATTGTATAAGACCAGTACTTTAATAATTAAACTCTTTTTATGTTATTTTCAATCACCTGGATGCCTGCTCTGCCACAGAATCTAATGAGATCCTTAAATCTATTGCAGCTTAAATAAAATTATGGAAAATAGGGGAAAACTGAAAAGCAAGTCAGGAGTCCCACAGTTATAAAGAGTTATAGGACAGAAGGAACTTTTGTCATCTATTAGTTTTCCCTTGCAGGCCCTCTTTAGGAACAAAATAATTTCCACGGACTTCATTGAGCTTTTTTATGCTCTCAGCATTATGCAGCCGTGCTCATTTGTCAGTAACATGACATTGCCTGACTGAGGGCCTTTAGTCCACCTTATTGAAAGCTATGCCCATGCTCCAGAAAATCATCTGATGACCCCAATAGTAACATTATATTAGTTCATAATGCTGCAGCACTCTGAGGGGTGCTTGGATTTATATTTTGTGCCTTAGCTGTAATATCTCTATCCAATATTTTGAGATTACTGGAGGATTTTCATAAAAGAAAGCATGTCTTTGGCTAAACCACAATGAAACATATCCTTTTGCCTTCACTCACAGTTACTTCTAGTATAAATTTGTTTGTTTCAGAGACTATAAAAAAAAATAGAGAAAAATAATTTTTGGAATATTTTCTTCCAAGTTTTGAGTAAAAAAAAAAAAAAGATAAAAAGGAGTGGAAACAAATTATGATCAGTATGTTTCATTTTGTGTTGCAGAAAGGAAAACGTCTCTGTTAAGAGGCTATGCATAGCCTTAAGCAATGCCAGATGTGGTGCAGAAAGAAGTATTAAGTACTACTCACAATTTGGATTTTCTTTCAAGACAGCTAAGAACAGGTAACTTTGATGAGTGCAAGCATTATGCCAGAAGAAGCCAATTAATGAAGCAGAATCAGACCTGTTATAAAAACAGCTACAACACAAGGCTCATGCAATCTGTAAAACATTATGTTATCCTTTGGAATGATGATTATGACAAATATAGGCATTAGTCTTCTAATTTTTTAAAAAGTTTTGACCTAGAAAAAGGGAAGTTTAGTACAATTCTGTGAGGACATGACAGTGGTTTCATAAATTACTCCCCTCTTCAACCCCAGTCAGACCAAAGGTGTTTTGTAAGCCACCTATTTGCCAGGAACAATTCAGAGGACTGAGCCTGCAAAATCCACACAGCAGAGAAAATCAGAGAGACAGCACCCACTACAACCAGGTTCCTTAAGGGATTTCCACTCCCTACAACAACCTTTTCTGGACAGGCACTGTGGAAGTCAACCTGAACTGCCACTGCGTTCCTTGGTGCCTGACTAATTAAGGAGCAAGAAAGCTGTGGAAACTTTGGAGGCTGTTTTCAGCATGTTTTTTTTTTCATATTATGCTATCTGAACTGCTGTTGCCAAATGATTGCTCTAGTTTTGTTTTGGAGATGGTTTACATGTGCCCACATTTTGATGATCTAGGAAGTGCTACTTCAGTAGCAATACTAAATTTGCACTCTGTGACTATTGAGTTACATTATTCACATCATACAGTAGTTTTTAATTTTCACCTCAGATGAAAATTTTCTTAGATGGTAATTAGCAGCTGCTTCAGATCTGTCACAGACATCTTTTCTTAAGCCTAGGTATACAGAGAAGCGCTGGCGAGCTGTCTAAATTCTTGTCAGTTTCACACAGTCAAAATAAACATCCACAGTAACAAAAAATCTCTCAAACAAACCACTTGCCATAAATGGCAGACTTCTCTGGGCAAACTTTCCCCTTTTCAATAGTTCTAGATTGTGTTATGAATACTACAAAACCAGTCTCCAGGGAACAATCCTTTACAGACAGACAGACTAAATGTGGTAAGGTTTTTGCCATCTGTAATTTCTCTGATCTGTGGTCTGTGCAGTATATTCTAAAGATCCAGGAATATCCACATACTCTCAGAGAATAGGTCAGACCTAGATGGAAGGCCAAGAAAACTCCACAAGTTTCAGCTTCAGAGCTGGCCAAGATAAAGGATCTCAAGCTTATTAGAACTCCAGCTCTGACGTTGGGTTTCTTCAAAGCTCCTGTCTGCAGCTCTCCTCTTCTCCCACCCTGTCCCATCCCAGAAAAGGCTCTATAGAGGCTCTTCTTTCAACAAAGGATGACTGGGCTCACAAAAGCCTCTAGCAGCTGCTGTACATAGGAAGTGATGTGAAACTGTATGAAAATGCAATTTAAAGAAACTCAAATATGGCTAAAGAATAGATTTTTAAAACCTGCTGTATGACTTCCATGGTACAATAGCTGGTGAACACGTCTGCTCCAGTTCCAGGGTATGACTCAATCTCAGTGGAAGTATGGACATGGAGACTTAAACTGAGGGTGGACTTGACTGCATATACAAAATCTTCAAAAGGTTCGTCTCATATTTCCTCTGTAATTTAAAAAATGCACCCAAGTGCATTTTTATACTGTTGCAGTAGGTTAGCAGCCCAGCAAAACATACAGAATCCCACAAAATGTAATAATTGGAGTCATCATTCCCTTCATATTTATTTGCAACAAGCTTGTGTTTGTGTGGTCCTGCTCATAGTTGGAGTAAACTACTAAATAATTTATGTGCATTCACATAACCTCGCTGCCACCAGAACTTGTTTACCCTTTAACCACTCCCAGCTTGTTAGGTAGATGGTTATTTCTTTCAAAAGGTTAATTTCATGTCTTACATCTTACAGATATATTTGAGAAGTGATTATTTTAAACCATGCCAGGAAAGCCATTACTATCCTCCAATTTCCCTACAGTTTTATTTAAAAAAATTGGAGATTTTTATATAAGAAATTGTATCTAAGTAATATTCAAGATATTCAGCCTGAATCCTTCACTCCTCATTCAATCTTTATCCTGGCACAGCTCTTACTGAGATCAATGGGCATATAGCCTGAATAAAGACTAAAAGCTGTGAGATGAGGCCCACTGGGCAAAAGTACTAGAAATGGACAAATTAATTTGGATAGACTACCAATGAAACAAAAATTGTGCCCAAAACCTAGACCGAGTTGAAGCAGGTCCTTTGCATTCAGCTGTGGATATACCTTTGGTGAATGTTCATATTCACAGCTTGGTTCCCTCCTTCCTGACCTCAAGCATGTGTGAATTCCTACAGCCATCCTTTCTTCCTGCCACAGTGGCCTCATCACAGGAGAAGGCTTCCTTCCTGCAGGAGCTCAGTTCGGGAGACAGGCAATTCTAGGACATGAACAAGGCAGCTCTCACTGTAGGACCTGGAGTTGGTCTTTTGCCTGAGAAAATGTTGGTGTTTTAAAACAAAACTTTTTTAAATGAACCTCAAAAACCCCCAGCCATCTGGACTCCTGGTAAGTGGTTATTGAAGTAGGCATCTTTTCCAATTCCGCTTTTCTTTTCCCTCTCTCATCTGCTTACACAGCTCTGCCATTCTAAGAAAGATGCCACCTCAAATGCCCTTTCCAGATGTCCATTTGTACCCCTGTATCTTGTTACCTGGGACAGAAAATGTACTTGTTTTCTGGATTGGGGTGAGGAAAGGAGCTTTTCCTTCCATAGCCAGGGCATAGAAGAGCTGTTATGATGCATTGCCAGCCTGTGCCAATGTGAGGTGCCAGGAGATATTTTCTGGCCAAAGTGGCAATGAACATTGCTTTGACTTTTGTGCTTTGGTTTTGTACATTCAAAAGGACGTGTTCTTGCCCACATGTGCTTAACTTTGAAATGGATGATCATGCCCTGAAACATTTATTCCCATGTGTACTTACTTGTGTGCCCATCAGTGGAGATGAGATTGCAATGTGCTGATGCTGGCAGCATGACTACCTGTAACAGCAAGATTTCTTCACAAAAACTAGAAAATTCAGATGAAAGTCTTGTTGTTGTAAGAAATCTACCTGTATTTCATGACCAAAAATGCTTAGAAAGGGCAGAGAAAGTATCAGACCTCTAAACTATTGGAATGGTCTGCCCAGGGAGGTGGTGGAGTCACCATCATTAGAGGTGTTCAGGAGGAGACTTGATGGGGTGCTTGGTGCCATGATCTAGTTGTTTGGGTGGGTTGGATTGGTTGATAGGTTGGACGCGATGATCTTGAAGGTCTCTTCCAACCTGTTTTTATTATTATTATTATTATTATTATTATTATTATTATTATTATTATTATGCAATCTGTTGCAATCTGACTTTTTAATTTTCACTAAATGTTAGGGCACTCTTTTTCTATGTGCTCTGTAGGTAACAAAAGACTGCCTCGGCAAATTCGCAGGCTCTCCTGGTGGAGCAAAAAAGGAAAGCAGATCATGTATATAATTTCTAGTTGAAAACTTTGTTTTAGAAGTTAGATTTTGTGGCTGAGTGACTGGAAAACATTCATTAATATTTTTGAAGGTATGGGAGGCAAGTACCATAAATTTGATTTTCAGATATTATGGATCTTTGGTGATAAAATTAAAAAATAAATAATAAAGCATCTCCACTAGATTATATAAACTGCAACGCCAAATGTACCTGCTATATATTAACACTGTCAGCCACCTAGGCATTACAGTGGATTTTTAATGTTTCATCAAAACACTTAAAGGCATTTTTTAAAATATATGACCCACTAAATAAAAAAACATAGGACGTAATCTTCAAGGCACACTGATTAATGCAAAATTGACTGGAACAAATGCAGCTTATGGCCATAGTCCAGGAAGCTCTCTTGGTGCTAAAGAGTTTCATACAACAGTTTTCCATTTTCAAAATCACATCAATTTTTACTTACAACGTTTTGAAAACAGGTACAGCAACTTTCAATCAACTGCCCAGCAATAATTTTTAATCCTTTACTATAAAGTTGTAAATGTTTGAGTCATGGGAAGAGGACAATGCTGCAGAGAGCTGTTTTCCTGACTGTCATCACATCCACAGCTGTCAGCTGCTGCACAGTATTGCCTGTGCAAAGATAGAGATGGAGTGGGCCAAATTATTAGCTGTGAATAAGTCATGTGATGAATTTGTTGGTTGTTGTGTTGTTGGGGTTTTTGTTGTTCATTTTGTTTTGTTCATGGACCAATACTGATTTCTCCAGATAGCTTCTTGACAGGTAGTCCCAAAATATTTAAGTGAGCAAAACTTTGAGCAGCATTTGTGTGTGAAATATCCGTCTGTGAGCTGTTGCAAAATGAGTGTATAACAGTAATCAAATCACATGAGATGCTCTCTGCCTTGGCTGTGCAGCACCACTTTGAGGAAAATATCTGTAATTCTTTTCTGTGACTATTTCTCATATTAATCTTTTACTGTCAGCCATTCATAGCAAACACCCAACTGCCAGATATAAACACTGATTTTCTACCTACAATAAAGACTTAAATCACAACAAGCCTAGACTTTACAGACATTGGGAAAATATAGCTAAATATTTCCTGAATAAGGCCTTCATGGAATAAAAGAATCACAATGTGTACACCCTGTGCATGGTCCTGGGGCTCCAGCCTCAACAGCACTTCTACAGGCTGTAGCACAACACAAGGCAGGGCACAGGGGCAATCAGCTTCTAAGTTCCATTTTGGAAGGAGAAAATAATTGCAATGGTAAATTATGGCACTTGTGCTGTATGTTGGCTGGAGCCTGACATAAGCACCTTGTGCAAGACTTCACAGAAAGGATATTTTCATTCCAGCAACATGATCGTTCATTGTATGCACTACTTGTTAGGTTAGTTTGAAGTGCATTTTTTCTCCACAATTAATCTCATATTCTCCCTCTCCTTTGGAGGAAATATGCCCAATGAAGACATCCCTCTTACCACTTCTAAGATGTCACAGCTGCCTGGTGACCTGCTGGTGGAAATTGGAGATAGAAACATGGAGGTGTTATTTGAGGCACCTCACCCATAAGCGAATCATGAAAGCATTCACCACATACAAAGAAAAGAAAAACAGGAAATTAAAAGAGAAGCAGAGAGAATAAAAGTTCAGACAAAGTTTTCAGGGTTCCAGTATCAATATTCTTTTTATAAGACAGAAAAGTTCGAGTAATGTTTTATGAAACGAAAAGCCTGTTTTATTGACTGATGAAAGCTTTATGATAGCTCTATGATCTGTTCTATAATTTCTGAATTGTTCCTGAACTTCTGCCTCAAGAGAGTCTCTGAGGGTAGCCTGGGGAACTCACAGCTTCAGAATCTAACAACATCACAGTCACTGCCATTCCTCTGAAAGAGGGATCATGGGGTAGGGGCATGGCTGTGCCTTTCTTGTTCAACCTGTACCAAACACAGTGTAGAAAACAGGCAGACAGCATGACATTCAGCAGGACCTTTGCCAAACAGGAATGATCTTCCACTTTTGGTAAGTGGAATCATTGAAAGGGTACCTTAGAGTTTATTATTCCGGAAGTTTCCTATGCAAGGAAACAGACTCATGTTTTTCTCATGTTTCCCATGTGGAAAAAGATGGATATGAGAGAGACAGGGCAGGTGAACCTCTCTGAAGTTTGCAATGGGGCTTAGGAATCATTAACAATTTCCATGATCAAAACCATGGAGTTGGGGTTAATCAGAACCAATATTTTGTGAGATACAGGTTGTGGCTATTTAAGCAATTTCAGGAATTAATCTGGCTACTTTAAAATGGATAGAAGGCCATCATATGCATGTAAAACGCACTCTGGGAGTGTAGCAATCTACAGAGCTCCCATGTCTAAAGACCAGGAAAACTTTAAAGCATAAACTTTAAGTCTGTAATGAAAGACTTGCCCTCACTAGGTCAGGCCTTTCAAACAACATTCAGTAAGGACATTTTCTATTTCACAGTGATTCACAGCTGCCTCAAGGGGCCACTGCAATAAACTGGAAGAACAATCTTGCACATCACAGCCCAAGTCGGGGGTGGGAACCAAGGGTCATCCCATCAAAACTCCCTTCTCAGCTGTGCTGGATCACAAGAGCTGAATGCTGGAGTTGATGCAACAGCTACAAAACTCCTCTTTGCACAAAACCTGTGTTTTAGATCCCCCTACAACCAAGGTATACAAACAGTTCCAGAGAAATGACACGGAGGCTCCTATATGGCTTCAGTAAAATGTGTGTGATTTCTGGATTCTTCTGGACTTTGTGCTTGTGAAAAAATGGTAAGGTTACACATATTCTGCCCATTTTTTAAATGTAGGGAGGTTAATGAATGCATGCAACATGATAACTATAGCAGAGGACCATTGTGGGCTGTTGCCAGCTCAAACACCAGTCAATCCAGACCAAATAAATTTGTTCTGTAGCATCTTGAACTATATGATGTACTTAGGGAAAAAAAAAAAAAGAAAGAAAAGACGTATTTCCTAACAGAAAGGAACTTACAATGATTTCTGTGTGAGATTTCTGGGAGCCCTCAGGGGCCCTGGGGCATGGCTGGTGCTGGTGCTAGGATGCTGAAGCATACTCTAGCATAGATGAAGACTGAAAACCTGTCAATAGTGGGTGCTTGTCCCTGAGGCTGCAGCGGCTGAGGGACACTACTTGCCTTTTCTCTCTCCTCCATGCAGTGCAGTGGTGGGCTCATGCTGCAGAAAGAGGTCAGGGCTGCATTTCTTCCTCCCTGCTGGGCATGCACAGCACTAGCCTCTGCGCTGTTTTTGGCTCCTCTGAGCTCACTGAAAGCAGTAATCCTCAGCTAGTGAAGAGATACATTTTTTTTCCATAGGTCTTTATTACCTTTCATCCTATAAACCAGTTTTCATTTCAACATAGTACTTACAGGCATGGATTAAAGACCCTTTCACTGTGGCTTGATAGTGTGCAGAATGGTTCCTACACTCAAGACTTGAAGCTCTCTTCAGATTTGGCTTGGGTTGTTGCTGAGACACCCTTGCATTCATTATTTATGGGGAAAAATGAGCTGGAAGTAGCTAAACTTATATAATGTTTTTCTTTCCTTCCCCTGACCCCCCTTCCCTCCAAAACTTACATTCTTTTGTGTTGTTCAAGTTCCCCAGTGCTTTATATGAGGATTCAGAAGTCTGGTCCTCTGGAAACAATTGTTATGTCAGCTGACATTAACACAGCAAGCACTTTAACTATTTTTCCAACATATCCATCAAGTGCAACAGCCAAAACATTAATTCTCATTATGCTTCAACAAAGTTTCTCATTTTCCTCTAATTCTGTCACCAGACTGCCTCCATGCAAGACTGCTTTACAAATACATCCAATCATTTGACTGAAAGGACTTTGGGAAACTTTATTTTTAGTGACTTTGTGCCTATGCATTTCTGAATGTTCTAAGTCATTTAGGACACACATTCGAGCCCCTTCTCTCCTAAGCTGCAAAAAACCACACATGCTTTAAATCACCCCCAAAATGTAAATTTATATATTTTTATCCTGGAAACAAAGAATAATCCTCTAGGATCATCAGAAAATACCCAGAAAAAAAACCTCAGATGCTGAAACCTCAATCAAGACTTTCTTGCTGCCCAAAAGCATCGGGTCACGTGGGCTAACCCTAACGATTCATTAGCAAGCTTCAGAAGTCTCAGTTCTGAATTTTTGCTCATTGGACAAAAGAAAATGTTGATCAAGGACACTGAAGAAGTACATAGTTCAAGCAAGTCCAAGGAAAAATAAGATATTATTTATTTCTAGCTTTTATTAAACAGTTACATGATTTAATGCTGAAGATGAGCAAGTCTAATGTTTGAAAGCTCTAATGTTTAGAGCGCTGACAGTTTTGTAACTGGGCTGGTCTATGACCATATTGTGTATGAAAACCTATCCACTAATAAATAATTAATGTCTACCATAAGATATCACAGTTTCATAGTGGGTAGAGGCTAAAAAAATACCAATAATATACCAGCTATTATCATAGCAATTGATAAATGTTCCCATTTTAGAACCAATGCAGCAAATGCATTAGGCAGAGTCTGTGCTTACATTTTAAATGAACCATGCAGCCCCATATGATTCACTAAACTGTCTTTTTACCTGCCAGTATCACCCAAAATATATGCATAAGAAGTAGAGCTGAAGAAAGTAAGATGCTGGTTGTGCCCCTAGAGAGAAGAATCATGCCAGATTAACTCCCATGTCCTTTCTGAATGTGCTGAAGATTTATAAAATAAATTCCCACCAACATTAATAGAGGTTAGTATAGGTAATTGACCTTGTAAATCAAGAAAAGAATAGGCCTTATAATGTATATTCTGAGGTATTTATTACTTTGCTGAGGCAGACAGGATTTGATCATGTAAATCGTTATAATGGCAACAGTAATTCTACATCCTCATGCCTGCATGGCGGGGAGAGTGCAGCCGTGGCTGCAAGGAGAGCTTTTTTTCTGTACCTCCTCATGCAGCCCCAGCATTGAGGTCTGGGAAGCAGTTTCCAGTGGTCCTCAGAGACTAGCATAAATAGGACAAAGTGGTACACCAAATTACATTGCCTGTTTCGTTACTTCTGCAAGTGCACATCTAATTTTCCATGCCTTTGGATCTGTTCACTATTTTCTCTAGATTTCTTCCCAATTCCACAGGATTTTTTGTTCCTAAGGAGAACGTATGTTTAGTTTATTCTTAGTTCAAACCAGTATCATGACAAAAACTACAGAAGACATGACTGAATATATATTCAGAAAAAATCAAAACATTTGAAGTGGAATAAAATAAATAATCCTAGGACAAATTACATGTTAAAAGCTCCGGTTCTGCTAATATATTCCAGAAAGGCACAATGACTTAAGAACACATTGCAACCTTCAGATAATTGTTAATGCATGTAAGTGTTCTACAGGAAAAAAGACATTTTATGTTATCTGCAAACAGCCTTCTTGAGTAAGAGTCCATATCTCCAGGTATTTCTTTTAAAGGGGGACAGTTTAATAAAAATAACAAAGCTAGAAACCAAGAACATTAACTTTCACTTTGCCTAGCTTCATGCTAGTACTCTTGCTGTAATTATAACACAGAGGTCATTTCAAAGGAATTACCAGCCTTCAAATGATATGAGACAATTATTCTCCAGGGAGCTGGACAAATTTGTAAGACAAATACAGTTGAAATTTCAGACATCAATCTCTTTTTTAACATAGCATGGGAACAAGGGAGCTGTGAAATGTAATTTTACCCTAAGGCCCAACAAATGATCGCATTAAAATGATTTTTAAGAAAAGACCTTACATTTATTATATCTCAGAAGTGAATGTAGTGTTAGATTTTTCTAAGGCTTCCTGTGGATAATAGTATTTAATAGAATCTTTAAGAAACACTTCACAGATCCCTATGCTGTTTGCTAGCCTATGGGCAGGCCAGCTGGGTAGTCACTAAAGGCAGCCCCACATGCTGTGGTGAGGGTGTTAGGTGCCCTGCTGAGGAATCTCCTGGTCCTTCTGCAACCTCTTGGCTGCAGGAGGTCAGGTCAGATGTTGCTGCACTATCTCCCAGATGCTGCTTACCTCTTCTTCTTGTAGCTCTGTATGGCAAGGGGTTTTGAAAAGTAACTATGCTCAGCATGCTCCCCAGAGTTGAAGAAACTGAGCTGGTTTCATGCACACCTGTAGCAAGAAGCCCTGCTGGATGGAAGCTTTGTTTCACTGGTCTGGACAACCAGCAGTGAAGAGTTAAAGGGGTAAATAATTCTAGCAATCTCAGAAGCAACCTGAAAGGCTTTTGCTGACCACCCCCAGGCAACTGTGAACCACAAGGGTGCCCATTAATGGTGTGCATTATCTGTGAGTGTAGAAGAGGTAATAAAACTCCAAAAGGTGGTATCTGCTTTCTACACTGTGGATAGCTGTACATCATGTCCCATCAGCTCACTTTGATATAACCATGCACAGTTTGAGCTGATACAGCAAAAAATAAATTGAGGTTGGCAGGATTCATCCCAAAAAATTGTTTCTCCGCTTACATGTGTGCAGGCACACCTCTACCAATATTTGTGTGCAGAAAACAGCAAACTCTCCTGCACCTATGCACTCTCCTGCATAGGTTGAGTAGAGTCACTCAAGCTATATTCTACATTTACACAGCATCAATTATGCCAGTACTGACTTGAGTGGACTACTTGTGTGAGTTGAGCAGGATCTAGCCCTGTATGTGTGTCCTAGTCACAGTGAAGTGGAAAACAGATATCAAGGAACTGCTCTTTTGCTAAGGTTTAATTTACAAAAACCTGTAATGGTCTCATTCTTCAGATAAGTGCATTTCTCCAACTGCTATTACTCAAGAAAACAGGCTCCTTAAAAATCGTTACAGCTGACACATTGCAATGTGACCTCGCACATCTTGGCATGCAACTCTGCATGTTTTTACTGTATTGAAAGAGTACCATTAGTTTTATTCATATCAGGAAGTAAAACTTTAGCTTCAGTGTCATTCTCATTGCACATGAGTTTCTGTCCTTGTATGCCCATGCAGGAGCAGAATTTCTGCCAACCAGCACTTGCAGCCCAGAAAGCCAATAGTATCCTGGGCTGCACCAACAGAGGGGTAGCCAGCAGCCCTCTGGAGCCCCTTTACAAGAAGGATCTGGACATACTGGAATGTGTCCAGACAAGGGCTATGAGAGTGATCAGAGGGCTGGAGCACCTCTCTTATGGAGACAGACAGAGAGTTGTGGCTTTTCGGTCTACAGAAGAGAAGGCTCTGGGGATACCTAATTGTGGCCTTCCAATATTGTAATGGGGCCTACAAGAAAGCTGGTGAGGGACTTTTTAGGGTGTCAGGTAATGATAGGACTAGGGAGAATGGAGCGAAACTAGAAATGGATAGATTCAGATTTGATGTTAGGAAGAAATTCTTCACCATGGGGGTGGTGAGATGCTGGAACAGGTTACCCAGAGAGGTGATAGAAGCCCCATCCCTGAAGGTTTTTAAGGCTAGGCTGTATGTGGCAATCTGATTTAGTGTGCAATCTGATTTAGTGTGAGGTGTCCCTGCCAATGGCAGAGGGGTTGGAACTAGATCATCCTTGACATTCCTTCCAACTATGACAGTTCTATGATTCGATAACCAGAATGGAGGAGTGTGTGAGAAGGGTGCATATGTTTATGAACATACTTTCAGCCATTTTTCCAGAGATGCATTCCTGTCACTGTGACAACTACCATCAAAAGCTGCCTGAATGATCTCATTAGGTGTAGCCTCTGCAAGTATTTAAGTTTACCTACTGACTTCCATTTATTCTACACAAATACTTCCCAATGGAAGCTGACAAATAAATGAGAATTGCAAACACATCCTGATTTAAATGAGGGCGAACCAGAGCAGCACCTGTCTGACTGATGAGGATGATTGACTATGGAAACCTGTGCAGAATGTCTTTGGTATTTCAAGTGTTTCAACTGTTTCCTTTTACCAGACCAAACAATCTCATTCCACCCCCACAACAGCTTTCTAAGGTACAGTAACTTTCCCAAGAGATATAATGAATTGTTAGGAAAAAATAGAAAACCACCATGATGAGTGATAGGCATCTCAGAGTTGCCATGTGATGTCTCACCAGCAGACACTTTGTCCACCTAACTGTGGGAACACTTTGAATGCCCCAGCAAGTTCCCAGAGTATAAAAAGTTATGAGTCCCTGATGTTACATATTTTCCTAAGTTAGCTTTAAACTAACACTGTTGTATTATTAGACAGGCAAAAATGAAAGGAGTAACACAAGCCAGTAAAAAAACTAGAAATTCATATACATATTTTGTACATACATATATCTTTTATTTGACTAAAAATACTCTTACCCCATGACACAGGTGGCAAATCTTTCATTATTTGACTCTTGTCTACATTTTATTTTAGGGGCACAGGAAGTCCCACTTGCTGAATTCGGTACCAGTACACTCATCAGCCTTGAGGGCTGAACAAAATAGAGGCCTATCAGCTGACAGAAAGAAAAAATGGAAAACATGTGTCATTGTATGACAATGACAGAACATAAGGAGGTGTCTCATGAGGGCCAGATAAAGTAAACCAAAATTGTGTAAGGATTCCTGTGAATCAAACCAAAATTAACCTAAACCAAAACACCATCTCACTGGATTCTCTTACTGATGACAAATAAATCACAGATTTTAAATGATAATAAAAAAAATCTGTGTCATGTTTTTTGCTGCCTTGATTAGGAGGGATAACTTCCTACAAATAAGGCAGTCTTTGCTCCTCACTTTTTCCATCATTATCTCTTTTAAGAGAAACCTAAAATATCACAGTATCACACAGTAGCACTTTTGTTGCACGCATTCCTATTTCTTTATGACCATCGTGCAGTCTCGATTTTATCCATCACCTTTTACTCTGTTCACATGAATACTCATTTGCCATGAGACTGACTGGGGATGAGGGTAGAGAATTATCTCAAAGCTCTGGAAATATCAGTGTTAAAAAAGTCAGAGCCACATATGTCCACAAGGGCTTCAGAATTCATGATAAAGCAAAGCTGTTTGAAGTAACTGATTTTATTTCTTTTTCTGATAGGAAAAGAGGAAAAACTGCAAAAAGCCATTGAAAGACTGTTTTCACTGTGAATCAGAACAAACTGATTCAAGAACTGTTGTAGTTGGATCAAGAGTGTATCTAACCCATAGTCAACCCAACAGTTTAATTTTCAAAACTTGGCTTCCAGTGTTGGAAGCATGAGACCAAGCCAAGACACATCCCCAGTAAAAGGCTGGAGCTCAAAGCCAATGGTAAATTACAAAGCCCAGAAGGTTTATAGAAGTGCATAGAAAAAAATATTTGCAAATGGGTTTAGAAACATTTTCTGCCTCTTGCTGGCTGCATCAAGATTTGACCCTTTCTGAAGAGCTGAAGAGCTCTCCTCCTGTCATCCTAGCAAAGATATGGAGGATCTGTGTATGGGCAAACAGGATGCCTAGTGCCCAAACTAATATCCTCAAATTAAGTTTAAGAGCCATTCTGTAAGAAGAACTTTAGCCAAGGCAAATGTTCCCTGGCCAGAGAGGCCACTGGGCCCCATCTAAGCATTGCTAGATGACATGTAAAGCCCTCTGATACACAAGAATGAGGCTATGTGATCTAATGATCCATTCTGGACTCAAATATTCCACCCAAACTGGCACATTTAATGTTTTTTCCCTGTATTTATCGGGTGCAGTAAGTGGAATAGTTCTGCATGGAATAGGAGTAAACTATGAACACAGTATTTTGTCTTGAGCAAAGCAGATTTTTATTTGATTTCTCAGCTTTGCTCTTGTATCTGATATCCATTTAAAATAGTTTCATGGGTCCTGTAGGAATTGTGGCAATCGATGAGCAGTAAACTTTTGGGTTTTGACAGCTTTGTTGTAACCATACCCAGTGCAGTCTTTACTTGTATCAGGACTTGCACAGGAGTGGTTTTGGCATTGCTTCTGTTTCAGGAAAGCCCTGTAAGTTCTACAAATATAGTTCCAGTTGTTTCAGAGCAGGCCAGAAATACAGATAGCCAGAAGGATAAGCAGCTCCTAGAGGTCACAGGGAAACATATTTGTATCTCACTGAGATTCACTTATATCTGTTCCCTCACTCAGGAATACAAGCAAGTGCTTTGTAGTGAAACTAATTATCCTTAGCTTGTAATAGCATCTGCTGATTTGTGATTTTTTGTTTTTATTTTTTTCTTCACTTGGAATATTTTTGAGATTTTTCTGCTTCTCTTTATACTCACTGAGCACACACATTTAGTTTAAGTGGGGGGAAAAGAACTTTTCAAATGCTACTCCTCCCCTCTAATGAAAAGTCTCAAGTTTGATGCTGTAACTAATATTCATAAGAGCTCATTCATTGTACTGTGGATATAGAGACTTTATTAACTGTGGAAGAGGTACCTCCTGCCAAAAGTCCCTAGGGAATCTCTCAGAAGTGCTGACACAACTCAGATCAAGGGTTTTGTATGAGATTTTCTTAAAATAACATTGGGGGCTCTCCAAAATCTTCCATTGTGTCCTTTTGCCTGCGAGAGCTATTGTATCAGGATGTGTTATTCAGTATGGCTTCTTTCTCTCCTTTGCATTTGTTCTGCTTGGCCTGTTAGGCACCCATGTGTTTTCCAATGTGATATCTCTAGGATCCAGATTAATAGGGAAGGACCTTGATGTACTGACAACAATACAGTAGCATTTCTATTTTTTTATTCTTTTCCAAGAAGAAAAATTATCAAGACTGAACATTGCACTGATGAAAGGCAGCTGCTGGGCCCAGACAGGGGAAAGCCCTATTTTTGTCCTTGGATGTGTTTAGTGAGTTGAACTGCAAGCATCTTGCAAGTAAGAGTCACTAAGGTCTTATCCCATTCTTCCCTCATTTTTTTTTCCACCTGAAATTCTGAATGTGGCACCAGACCAGCAAGCAGAGGACAAAATCCAGATATTTGTGCTTCTTAAACCAGAAATAGTTCTACGTAGGCTGGTAGCACTAGGCAGTCTGGCATCTGTCATCAATGTGGCCTGCGTTACTTTGACAGATGTAAATCATTGAGCATGTTGTTCTATGTTCAGCTTGATGTGCAAAACTGGTTCTGTAAATGATACAGTTTTCACCCTGGGTGTCACCAAAGTGTCTTGGGCTTTTCCCACTCACCACAGTTCCTAGGAACCCAAACAAGTGTCTAGGGGGATGCAACACTGGCATTTAAGATACGGACTTCTTTTGCTGTCTGAGAAAAGACGTTTAACCACTAAACCTCCACTTCTCTGTCACAAAAAGCTTACCCTCCCCTGACCTTGGGCAGGATGCAAAAATAAAGCAAAGAGGGACTGTGTGTTATCAGCATAAAGCAATGGTACTGAGCTTTGAAAATCAAATGTTAGCTGGAGCCATGCTGCTAAAGGCATCCTGGTGATCTTGGTGCATCTCCTACCTTGCCCAGGAGGCAATCATGGTTGTTGCAGCAACAGGGCCAGCCCCTGCTTTGAGGTTTAAGTAAGATGCAAAGAAAACAAAACCGTATCACTTTCCTCCCCCGCAAAGAGATCCTCACCGAAAAGAAAAAACCCGAGGCAAGAGCCCCCTTTCACATGAGTAATCAACGCTGAGCCATGCCGGGCAATCTCTTAAAGCCAAAACCGTTTAGACTAAGGAAGGATAAAAGAGACTGTCCCAGCCACACTCCATATGTTTAAGGCTAGCTGTGCACTTAAGTGCTTTGCTAAGTAACCGGTCTTAAGGTGGCTGATAGTAGCTGAAAGATCCACTTGCTGATTACAAGTGTGTTCTGCTAATGCAGTGTTTCCTCTCTTCTTGAAAAAAAGCATGCCTGACATTACATGGAGCTAGTTTTAAACTTCAGTGAACAGCCCCCTGATGTGTTACACTAAAACCTGCACTGCACGCTTACCTGCAGTACTATTCTAATTGATTCTTTCCTAAAGGTATTTCTCATTCTTTCACCTCCTTCCTTTGCTCTGATTAACAGTCATAGTATGATCTCATCAGGCCTCGACAAGTATTGATGGGCTCCAGTATCATGAGGCTAATAAAGTGTGTTACCCAGTATTTTCTGGTGACACATAAAAACTCCCTTATGAAAGACACAGGAGACAGAATGTAATATAAATGCCTCTCTAGTAACAGTGGAGTACCGTGGGCCCTGTGGTGCCGGGCACAAGTGTTTTATTTAATGCAGCTCTGCAGGGCAGCATTGGCCAAGCATGTGGTGGGGGGAGGCAGGGGAGGGGATGACTGGGGCCATGAGGCTGGAATACCCTGCCGTGCAGTGGCCACGGTGGAGGGGATAGGGTCAGGCAGAACCTGGAGTGTTTGTGGGAAAGTAAAACCCCCAGGCACCATCCCTGAGTGCTGCCCTAGCACCCGAGCAAAGCCTCTGAGGTCAACAGACCTCTGTGAGTCTGTGTGCTCTGCCTCACTTTGCCATTGCTGTTCACTTTTCTCTATTATTACCACATCTCTCTGTTAAATCAGGAACATCATTAGAGTGCAACATCGAACATTCCCTGTGTCATTCTGTTGCATTAAAAACAGTGAGTGGAAACACACACTAGTTATTTTATCCAATTAACCTTCCTCCTATTTACACTTATTCCCTGAGCATGTGCAAGACATTAAAGAAGAAGAGTAAAAAAGCTGAATTATTTCCTTTCTCTGTCATGTCATGACACTGGCGGCAAGCCCAGAGAAGCCACATGGCATGAGGACAAGAGCGTTAGTTCAAGGCTGCAAGTAAAGCCGACCCCTCTGGAACCTCTGCTGCACCAGAGCTGGTGAATTCTGGTCAGAGAGTGATCAGGCAGCCCTCAGAAAGACTGAGTGAGAAATCAGCACCTCTGTGGATGTTCTCTTTGCAACAGTCTCCTTGGCCTGATGTGCTTTGGGGTGATGTGTTCATGAAGCTCTAGGTGGAAGCTGGGCTGACCCACTCTTCTTGGACCCCCTCTTCAGAAGGAGCATAGCAGCTCCCCCTTTCATGTGACCCTGAACCTTTCCTTCTCTCCTCTCCTCCCTTCGTTTGACAGTGAAATAATTGTTCCTTATTTTTAAAAAGTGCAGATCCTGAAATTCTCATTGAAGACAAGAGTCATAAGTTTAACAGCTCTTGGGCTATAACTCTTGTAATGGAAAAAAAAAGAGGAAAAAAAAATCCAACAAGAGTTTGGCAGCTAAGAAAAATCCCTTTTCTCTCTATCAAGCCCTCTTTCCTCAGCCTCTGTGAATGTCTCACCTCCTGCACAGACTCCCTAATATAATATAATATAAATGTAATATAATATAAACTTTGCTCAGCACACTCAGGGTAATCTTTTCACATCATAAAACTTATAATCCTCCTAAAGTGGTTTCCTAGGGTTTGAGGTATGATGCACTTATCAAATAACTGAAACAAATAAATCAGCTTATTTAGGCTGTGGTCAATGTGTGTGTAGCTCTGTGTACGCAGGGAGGAAGCCAGCGCCATACCAGCATTTGTATACATTAGCAACAAAGCTGTCTGTGACAAGCTGTCCTCTGCACAACTAAATATTTAGTTGCGTATCATAAGTAACTTCTTAAGAGATTAAAGCAAAAGGGTGCTCTCTGTCTGCAATGGTGTGGGCAGCCAGGGCCTTAGGGCAAGAAGCATGGCAGGCTGGGGAGGAGTGACTGCAGCATGGCGGCATGGATGCAGGAAGAGAGAATGCCTGTGACTGCCTCCATGCACCCATGCTGCAGGACTCCAGAATCTGGTGGTTCAGCTGCGCTGCTCATGGACAACCCTGGTTCCAAACAGGAGTGTGCAGCCTGAGGCATGCTCTGCTGTCACTCATCTCTGCCTAGAAACTTGGCTCTAGCCAGAGTCCACGTGGCTTTCTTGAATATTTGTACAGAGTTCAAGCTTTTGAATATTTGTTGCTAGCTTTTATTGGTGTTAGAGCAAGGTTTATTTTTAACCAGTCCTGTATTTCTGGATTCCCATGGTTGCATATTTTGTGCACGTGCAAAATTAACCTACTAAAGCAATTTCATATTTAAGAATAACAGAATAAGTGTTCAATAGAAAGGCATTGTTAATAAATTCAAAACCTTTTCCTTGCAAAAATTAAACAAGAAGATAGAGAAGCTATCCTAGACATGATTCCTGAATGTTTTCCTCTGTGTATTGTAAATGCTTTCTTCAGTGTTCAAGCACCATCATAGCAATGTTAAAATGTTCGGGTTGCTGGAATATAGATCCATGCTTAACACGTCTTAAACTTACTATTTTACCTAAGGAAAAAGAAAAGGAAATCAGCCTGGTTTAGGGATGTGGGCCCAGATTTTGGATATGGGGGTCTCTTTTCTTTCTGCTGCCTCCTGCCCCTTCTCCCAAGACCTTGCTGCTTGGCTTTTGCTCTACAGAAGACATTTTCTTTACTCTGACGTGGAAAATCCAGAGGTAATTGGTTTAATTTCTGTTTTAGCATGTGCCATATGCAGGCAAAGGGCAAAGCAGGATCAGGTCATTGCCCTGTGAGGATGGACCACACATGGGAAGAAGGTTGGAGGAGTCTGATGGTGGCAGCTAGTGCAGCAGGAATAGGGATCTTCCCTGCCAATCGTCCTATCTCCCAGCTGCCCCTCGAGGGGAGCTCCTTCCCATCCTAGCCCTCTCTCAGGTGCCTTAGTCACCTGCAACAGTGCCAGGAGAGTCCTGGGCACCCACTGTATATCTTGCAAGGACTGATGTGGTGTTTGGGCAACATCTCCCATGAGGACGGCAGAAATCCAGCCCTCCTTGTTCCTTGTAGAGGTGTGTTTGTTTACACCCAGATACTAGACTGACAAAATGGTTTCAGCCACCAACAAATTGCCAAGTTTTTGCTCTGGTATCAGTGGCATGTAAAAATGTTTAGGACTTTGCTTTTAGGACAGGCTTCTCAGAGATTTTACTTGCATGCAGGAGAGCAGCTTGAGGAAGACAGTTGCACTGTCATCTTCTTTTCTAGAACATACCGTGTTAATAAGGAAATTAAAGCTCAAATAAATATTCACCCCAGAGTAATTTCAGTCTGTCATGGAAATAATCTACACTTATAAGTTATCTAAAGTCAAGTGTGCTGTCCTGGCCTCCAGCAGCTCTGAAACCATTATGAATTATTGAATAAGTCATATTATAATTTTTTTTTTATCATTATTTACATAATAAACATATTTGCTTGAAAACATTCGGGGCTGTGCAGGCATACAAGTATTTATGAGCCTGTGCTCTTTACAGCACTGTTTTACAGGGTATTGCCAACTGTGAAAGGGAAATGGGGAGAGAAGGTTTCACCTCTGATGTTCTTGTCAACAGATACAGAGCTTCAGGCAGCCCCATCTCTACAGAGCTTAGTCTTCTTGGGCCACAAAATAAAAAATTCTAGGTGCAAATGGTGTGTCAGGGTTTACTAGCTTGTTAATAGTTAATTTTTGAACCACTACCAAATCCAAAGACCTGAAAACTGAAATAATACTGCTTTTAGTCATACAGAGCAGCTTAGGCTTCAAGTTGCCACCAGATCAGCTTTGAAAGTCATAAGAAATTTGAAGACTTGGGACTTAAATGGACCAATCAGAGTGACAGACTTGTCAGGTACCATTGAAAATCTTTGTGTGCAGCAGACAGGGAGATTGACAGCACCTGCAGCTACAGCAGAAACTACCACTGCCAAAGATATTTCCCCCAAGTTTTGGGTGGGATGTCCTGTGCCATGGTGTGCATTTCCATAGAGGAGGATATGCCCAAATGCCATTGAAACAATACATGAAACATGCTGTGGTGGGAATTGCTGGGTCCACACACATGACAGTTGAATCAGTTCTGAATGGGTACATTTGTAATTGTGACTTTTGGGCTAAATCTTGTCCTCGCTCTTCATGGGTGCTTGGGTGCCTCTGGGGCCAAATGCTGACATCTCCTGGGAGACTTCAGGCTCATCTCTGGACACTCCACTTGGGGAGAAAAACTTCTGCAGTAAAAGCTGCATTATATTGTATTGTCTGTCTCCTTAGGCAGTAAATATATCGTCAGTGGCTCTTCGATTTCCCGTAAGTAAAGAAATTAGTATTACCAGCTATGAATTCACAGGAGTGTTTGGTGTAAGAGGGGAAAAACAGTGCCACATTTTAAAGAGTGCTTCTCCCTGGAATGCAAGCCCAGACAAAAGTTCAGTCTGCTTTTTAAATATGTCTGGTGGAGCAACATGTCTTACCTTGGACATTGACAACAAATCAGCCTTTATTCAAGTGTGAAAATTAAGGCATAAATTGTTGGCTGCTTAGCTCTCAAAACAATGTCACATTACAAGAAATGTGATATTTTGAAGAGAAACAGGAAAAAATTTATCAACATTTTTGTTATTATTGCATTATCCTCCCGCTTGATCTACTAGCTATAGATACTTGGTGTCTGCTTAAGTGCTTTCCATTCTTCCCATAAGCAAATTCTGGTTGAAGACCATATATCATTTTACTCTCGATCACTGCTAGTCTCAGTACCTCATTACAGCAGAGCACTTTTTGAAGCTGAACTATAGCCCAGATAAATGAGTGTATAAAGTTTAAAATAAACCTACAACATTTATGTTATGTTGTTTCACAGGGATGATTTATAGTCATTTTCTTCTTCCAGTCCTGAGCTCTGGACATAAAAGACACTGAGCTCTCTGCTGTTTATCCAAGCTAAATCCTCTGTTTGTTCTGCATAAGCGTTCTTGATTCTTTAATATATTGCAGGCTTTAGCTTCAGGTTTATTCCCTCTGGGATGGTGGAATTAGATACATTAACTGACAAAGATAAGGTACGGACATTGTAGCTTAATAGCCATTAAAATAGATACTGTGATAACAAAAATGGAGCTAAAAAAGGGAGTCAAGGTTGTGGTGGTTTAAAAATATGTATTTATGAGACCTAGATGAATAAATGCAAGATTACAGAAATCTTCATAAGGCAACATCTAAATGATGGTAGGGTTTTGTTTCATTGTTTTTACGTTGTAAGAGTAAAAGAAACAGAAATGGAAGATACTGTGAACCAGGTTACACATCACCTCTCATGTTCCCCAGAGAGTATTTTGTTTCTTCTTACTAAATTGACATTACATAATCTAGATGCTGAGCCACTGAAATAATGCTCTGTGCTACAGAAGATAATTTAAAAGGTTCTGGAGGATAAAACAAGACTTTGGAACACCTGGGCAGATTCTCTTGACCATGTTCCTTTCTTCATCATCATGTTTAAATACACTTATATGTATGCTTAAACTGCGTGAGCATAGTACTTCATACTGCTGTTGTTCATCACAGCCCTTGTTCCTCTACTAAAAGAGCGGGTGCTAAATGACTAGTTTATCTTCTTTTGTAAGCTTAACTAGAACACATTTTGAGCTAAGTCCACTTAAATTTGCTTTATGGTTCAAGTCAGTATTCATTCTTAAATTTGTGTGCAAAAAGTGTCAGCATTTAAAGACATAATGCTTGACACAGAAGATTTTAAGAATTAGTCTTTAATGTGACATACCCTAAATCATCTCTTACCACAGTGTAAAAGCAAAGTTAAGATTTTAAAGGTCCTAAATGGACTTTTTTTTTTTTTTTTTTTTTTTTTTTTTTTTTTCTCTCTCAGTCAGGATTAACTGGTGTATAAGTAACAGACTGGACACTTTCACTGCCAAAAATTATCTAACTGAAAGTTTGACTCTGGCAGTATAAACAGCAGTCCTGCCTGTACGCATACAAGCTTGTTATTTTGTGGTACACAAGTTGGTATGTTGTCCATGCTCTGTAACAGATTGCATTCCATTAAGTATGAAATACTTTTTTATCTGAAACTTGAATGGTAAAATAAGCAGCAAGACATGGGCAGGCTTTTTTTTTTTTTTAATTCTACAAGCATTTATTTTAGCTAAGATACTTTCCTTTTATAGTAGTGGGATATTTCCAGGAGTAATGGTGCAGATATTGTGAATGACTTATTCAATGGGCATGAAAGGAAGGGGGGAAAAAAGAAAACTCAACAACCCCACCCCACTGTACCCCCCTTCAGGTCTTTCTGGAAGACTGTGTGAGTATGCATAAAGCTGTCTTTTAAAAAAAAATAAGTTATTTTCTATAAATGCTGCTTTTTAAAAAGAATTGCCTGATCAAGATTGCTTTCAAGATAAAGCATATAAGGTAACACACAATCTCTCTTCATACTTAACTGCGAAACATTTTTTTTAGATTTAGTTTTCAGCAAACCACCCCAACTTACTCATCTGCTGGTGACATCAGCCATTCTTTTCATCATGTGTAAATATGATAACAAGAAAAGAAAAAAAAAAATTAAGAAAAGACTCTGGCGATGGGGCAAGTCTACTTTGGCCAAAACCAACCCACCAAACAAACAGCGAAACAAAACAAAGGGGATTTGTTACTATACAGGCAAAGATTCAGGTTTTGAGTGGCAGTAAGACTGTCTTTTCCCTGTGATGGCAAGTGCAGCGAAGCACTTCTACTCCCACTGCCCTCCATGGTCTGTCAGGTCCTGAGTTTTCATGCTGAGCTGCAGACTTGGATGGAGAATTTTACGGCCATCTTTTGTACAGTCACACTTGATATGGGGATGCAGGCATCCTGCTCTGTAACAGCCAATTGTTTTCTCAGCATTTGAGTTATTTTGCTACAAAGCTGGCCTCCCCCACCTTCAAGACTCAATCTCAATAGTATCTGTCAAGTTTGTTGGTATAACAGGGATTTGCCTTTATTAGTATTTCAATACTAGTAAGTCACAGAATGATTTTCCTATAAAAGTTTTCTTGAAAACCCTTGCAACTACTTATTTGCTCAATAGACGACATGGCAAACAATGCTTGACCTTTTCTTTTCCAAACAGCTGTTAACAGCCAAGCATCAACTAGCATTCATCAAAGCATCAGTATAACAAGGAATCAGCACCTGACCAAGAGAGACATAAAAGTAAATAGTACTGCCCCACACCACATACAGCCTTACTCAAGGCAAGCCCAAAACTTCAGATACTTTGCCTTTCTTCTGCCCTCAGCAAGTGATTTTATTTAATTAATCTCTTATCAAGATTAACCTAACCTTTACTGGAAGGCTGCAGCCTTGGATTCCCTTATTTTTCCTAGAAACTTAAGAGCTATACCTAAGGATTGAAGAGTTTTTTTCTTTTTTTTTTTTTTTTTTTTTCCTTCTTCAAAAGCTTTTGGATGAATTGGTAATTAGCCAGAAGACTGAAATTTAAAAAGAGGTTGTACTCATTTGATGAAGAAGCATCCCAGCAGAAGCTAGTAACTACCCCTTTTAGGGCATTAAGAGAACCACATCCAGCGCAGATAGTCTGAGTTTAAAGCAGTTTCTGAACCACTTACACAGAAAAGCTTTTCCCACATTATTCTCATTTTGCTGATAGGAAGCGGAGGCCCAGAGCCCTGTTCAAGATCACTCAACACCCCTATAACCAAGATGGGCAGAGAAAACACAGACTTTGTGCCCAACCCTCAGCTTACCCTTCATGAGTTATTCAGGAGAGATTTTGCCATGTCTCACCAAGTACTGCAACATAAGCTTTTGGTCAGGATGGCAACACATTTCTTTTCCCTTACATTATGTCAAAGAGATAATACCTTCTAAGATTCCACTTGCTAAGCCTCTTTCTGCTTAGGCTACCACATGCCACCTACATTGACAACAATGTATGCAAACAAAATGGGAATCAGTAGCATAAAAATGTTTATTCTCAGGCAAAATTTTCAGACCATTTAATTTATTTGTTGTATAAATGCAAGAACATATGCTTATGGAGTAAAAAACAAACAAAAACCCCCTGTTCTGCAAGATGTGGTAAAGTGACACAGGTAAAACTTTAGAGGCACTTAGGCATCTTTCTGAGGTGTGCAAGCTTTTTGACAAATGGCAGTGCCCTCAATTATATGCATCCATGTTCAGGAAGCTGTAGTAAAAACATTATTGTTATACAAGCATCAAAAATGTCCAAACAACATGTCTTCTACATCATCTGAACAGCTCCTGGAGAGGCAGGCAGGGTCTGTGGCTTATAAGAAATACACACTGATATTCATGAAAACATACCTGCAGAAGTGCTGGCTGTAAGAACAAACTATTAAGCTGTCTTATTTGGATGACAAGCATCATGTTAATTTCATGACTGGTATGAATGGGACTCAACCTTCACACATGCGTGCCTGACGATAAAGCAAATAATGGCTTATAGTGTCTTTCAGTCCTGATCTAGATGACCTGTTGTATTACAATATTAATCTTGTTGCTAAAAATAGCCTTCTCAGGCACCCATGCTGAGGGTCTGGTGTCCTGTACAACCAATGTCTCTTAACACGAGATAAATAAAATAGTTTTCTGTACTTCGAGAGGTGAAAACCAAAACAAAAAATCCCTATCACTTATGCTAAGCTATCAAACAAATGCAAAACTATTGAAGACCTACCATTACCACTTAAACCTAAATGTCTATAAAAAAAATTACTAGCTTGACTGCCTGCTCAACTCAGAATGCAATAATTTCATTTTGCTACCCTATTTACATTTGTATAACAAAAAGCTGTGGTAGTCCGAGTAAATCACAGTCCTCCAACAACAATTTTTACAGTCTTTACTCATAAGCATAACACTCAATAACAGTTGAAACAGTATTAGGCTGTGGGCTGTTCTGCTAGCCTCCAACTGCCCCAGTAAACCCACTCTAAATTTTGGTGCTGTGTTTTTTTCAGTGTAGTTACTTCTTGGTAACTGCACCAAAACCCTTTGGTCAAACATTTTGTAACACTATTCTTCCACAATCACCTAATGAGAATCTATAATCTATACTGTTAGAACAAAACTTTCTGTAGTAAGTACATAAATTGTTTAAAATGCTGTCAAACTACTACGAGTATTTCACTTGGGGGGGGAATAGTACTAGACTACAAAGCAGTGGGTGTCATTTTTCTAGAAGCATTATTAATGGGGACTATTTTAGTCTTCAGTGATGGGGAATGACAGGCTGTAGCATTTCTTCAAGTCAAGAATAGAAAATAACTGTACTCGCAAGAATTCAATTACTCTGCATTAAAGCTGCCATGAGGTTGCTGTACATTCATACACCAGAAAATCAGTAAATTATTTTTCTATACATTAGTCTTTCAAAGTGGACTCTTTTTTTCCCCCCTTTTTGTTCTGAATGCCAAACTCCTGACTGCTTCTCCACCACAGAGACTTCATATCTGGATAGCCGACATCTGTAAAAACATTTCTAATGAAAACACTACTAATACAACCCCTGGAGAAACAAATGAAATGAGATCTAAGTATGCAGCCGCCTTTCTACAGTTCTGTCTTTAACAATAGCGGGGCTAGTGCTGCCTATCCGAGCCTTGACACAGGTCATGATCATTTAGGCACAGCAGTAGCAAAATAAATAATTGCATAAATATGTAATAACCGGTATAAATACTTCAGTAGCACTTAGAAGATATGATAAAGGACTTCCGTTTTTCAGTTGTGCATTAAGGTTTATCTCAGTGGATGGAAGGGAGAACATAGAAATTGCATGGAGTGAATACTTGAAAGCTCAGTGGCAGACACCAGAGTGCTTCCTTTCTGCAACAGCAGTTTGGAAAGTGTATTAGTGCTAGAAACGTTAGAGAACAGCTAAAATATTATAGAAACAGTGGTTATAGCTTCATTGCCAGAAACAACATACTAGGAAGATCAATAACTCAGCTGTGTACAGATCCAAAGCAAAACAGTGCCATCTTTTTAAAATAATTTGTCATTTTTTTTCATAATATATTCCACTGCTTAAGTAAATATGATATTGGAGACAATTTTTCTAATTCAGTCTAACAACTATCAGAGGGGGAAAAAAGGTCCATTTCTTAGTAACAGCTCTCCAAAATCTTAGCTAAGGCTTCCTATCAATGTATATAGGCATACTACTTACAGATTTGCTGCATGGCTTTTAAATATGTACTAAATAATTTGAGGCAACTCTTTACTAGTAAATACTGCTAACAGTAAGTAAGATTATCTTCCCACTGCAAGATAATCAGCACACAGACAGGAAGGGATCCTCTGCCTGAAGATTATCAGAGAGAGAGAGTTGCTAAATGCCCTCATTTTCAGATGGGCTAATGTTTTTCATTTAAAAGATTGGATTGGACAAATACAGTTTCCTTATTTAAAGGCAACTGCAGGTTCTGGGCCTGAGGCAGATGAAAGCTGGAATTGATTTGGCATGGAATTGACACAGAACAGCCTCTCCCCAGCCCCCACACACCCGCATTTACTGTTTTATACAGGCATTTAGGATCATAGAAACATATTGGTAGGAGTACTTGTTTTGAAATAATTCCATCAACTTCCCTAATGAAATATGGGTGCACTAAATTTGATAGCAGGAGTTTGTCAGAATGCAAGGGGGGTTAGCTACTGCTCCTCTCCCTTTTCTAAGGTGTATGGAATCAGAACTGAACCCATGAACATGGGTTTAATTTCCAGCAGTCTTACAATGCTGGGCAACTTAAAATAAGCTCATTATCTCATGAATCTGTTTCAAACGGCATTTCTTTAGCCACAAAGAGAGATTGATATTGAAATTTTAAAAGATTTTGATACTTTAAAAATAGTATTTGGTCTTCTCACTAAATAGCTTTAAAATGTGTGTGTATGGTTATGTTTGTTTGAGGTTTTCAGGGTTTTTTTAGGCAATAAAAAGGGAAATGGAACCCCCTCCCAATTTTTCTTATTAAATAAAGAGTAATATTGAGCTCATCTCTGCTACAGATACCTACTACAAGCATGGATTTTGTTTCTAGAGTGCTTGACACTAAAACATGGACAAATTGTGCTCAAAAACAGACAAAAAAAAACCCACACCAAAAAACCCCAAGACATTAAGCTTGAAGTTTCATTAATCTTCTCATTCTAATACAAAAGATGAACACTAAGAGTAATGACTATGTAACAAAATAAAAATTATAAACCAGTTTTTAAATAATCATAAAATTTGTGCTCCTCGGTTTGTAAGCAGTGACCCTTCAAATGACAAAATGGTAGCAGATAATTTAAGCTATCAGGCTCATAAATTTTTTTAGAAGTTCTACCTTTTGTTTTACTCAGTAGTTTGAATACTAGAAATCTTTTGAAAATACAGGAACAGTGTGGCCAGCAGGAGCAGGGAAGTCATTCTGCCCCTGTACACTGCACTGGGTAGGCCACACCTTGAGTACTGTTTCCAGTTCTGGGCCCCTCACTTTAGGAAGGATGTTGACTTGCTGGAACGTGTGCAGAGAAGGGCAACGACGTTGGTGAGGGCTTTGGAACACAAGGCCTATGAGGAAAGGCTGAGGGAGCTGGGGCTGCTTAGCCTGGAGGAGACTGAGGGGTGACCTTATTACTCTCTACAACTACCTGAAGGGAGGTTGTAGCCAGGCAGAGGTTGGTCTCTTCTCCCAGGCAGCCAGTACCAGAACAAGAGGACACAGTCTCAGGCTGCGCCAGGGCAGGTTTAGGCTGCCTGCAGGAAGAAGTTCTATACAGAGGGAGTGATTGCCCATTGGAATGGGCTGCCCATGGAGGTGGTGGAGTCACCATCACTGGAGGTGTTCAGGAGGAGACTTGATGGGGTGCTTGGTGCCATCATTTAGTTGTTTAGGTGGGTCGGATTGGTTGATGGGTTGGACGCGATGATCTTGAAGGTCTCTTCCAACCTGGTTAATTCTATTCTATTCTATTCGACAACCCACAGCAACATGACTGCCATTGTCTTTACAAGCCATGGAAGAGCTTCAACTAGAAAGCAAATCTAACCTTGGAAGCGAACTTGTCATTTTTAAGAGATTCAAGCACCGAAGACTGTCATATTACCAGAAACAGTACACAAAATATTTTTTTTTCAAATACATTTTCAAAAAATAGCACACAAAATGCTTAGCATTTACTTCAAATTCGAATTTTATTTCATAAACACACCTGAAAAGTCAAAGTTCAAAAAAGTCACCAGCTGCAAAGATTCAGTTAACACAATCTGTGTGATCTTTAAGTCTAAGGCACCCTCCAGCGTTTGAAGAAGAAACTACACTTCCAGCAAGTGAGCAAGCAGTTGAAGAACATCTGCATGGCAAGGCTTCCTGTCAAGATAGGAGCTCTCCAGTCCATTTACAATAATTGTGTATGATCATGCAGCAGTGATATGATAAAACCATAATGTGAAAATACTGCAAAATTGCTTTTCATGGATTTGTACTGGATTTATGAAGGTGGTATTTACTTAACCAATCTTGTTAAGCACTGGAAAAATACAGCCAAGTGGGCAAGGTATGGCAACAGCATATCTTACAATGTGATAATTCCTCACAGATTATGACCTCTGTTTATACTGCTTGTTTAAAACTTCAAGGATCCTAAATGAATAGTTTCTTTAACAAGAGATACAGCCATGAAAGGGAGGAGCAAAACTAATGTACCCAGGGACAAAGCTGGATACAATAAAAAAATTACTACATGCATACAGCCATGTCCATCAGTTCTCTGATTTATGTAAAATAAAAATTAAATTTAAAAAAAAGGAGAATTTTTGCATTGTTACCTTTGTTCATTCTGAAAGAAACAAATCCTAAGATGTTTTCACTACTTGGCACTCAAATGAACAAACATTTTTGCCTACAGGAGAGACAGAAAAGCCTTGTGAATGAACAGTGTGGCATTAGCTACCTCCACATAAATAACTTTAACATCATTGAAATAGAATGAAGGCTGGAAACCAAGAGTTTTCAAATATGATTATGCACAAACTAGTATTTCTTGTGAACCTCTCTTCGGACATTTAACTTTTGAGACTGTGCCATGTTCATACTTCCATAATCAAAGAAAACCTTACATGCAGTTTAAGTGGTAATGAGATAGCATGCTTTGAAATATAAGTTAAGTAATTGAAAAGTGGTTAGGTCTTGATTAAGTAAAGCATCTTCATTTAGAAATCTGTAATTTTATGTATGTGCTCAGAATTTAAAGTGCACAAATTCACTCAATTAATGCTTCAAGTATCTCTCTACATTAAGGATCAATATAACAAAGCATGTATACTTCTGAACTAGGTATTTGCTCTCCAGGGTTCACCATTACAGGCATATGTGCAAAACTTCTAGGGCAACAAAGGGATTTTCACCCTGGACAACTGGGTTAGCTTAATAATTGATTCCGCTTCAGTTTTTTAAGGTTTGAGAGTTTCCTCCCTCATTTACTACAGAATTTAGTTATGTAAGCTGCAGTTAGAAGCAAGAATTGATTATTTTGTGATTTAGTAAAAAAGTGACATTTGATCTATGATGCACTTTGGTTCAGAACTAAGAGCTCTGTCAGGAAACACAGCTGGTGCCACTTTTCCCTAGTCTACATGACAAGATCTCTTTCAAAAATGGAAATAAGTTATGACAGTATTGACCAGGAACCTTAGAATGAATATTAAAAATATTACAAATAAACCTAGTCAAGGTGATGCAAAGAGGTAGAAAACATTTCAGAAAGAAGAGTACACAAGATAAATATATTTACACCTATATACATGTAAGTATAAAACCATTAAAAAAGCGCCATCATCCCCATGAAACTTCACTTAACACATTGCAAATACACTGACTTCAAAGAGATTTAAAAAGTGTGAAAAATCAGCATGATCCTGCATATTTTGGTAAGTAGTACAAGTTTAATAAAGTGTCTTATCCTGCCCAAATTTGGCTCTTCTTAATAATTTTGTGTGCTTCTATTTAGTGATGTTCCTTTTTGCAATAGCTTCTCTGATTTGACGATCAAGTTCACTTACAATATGGTCTTCGTGATTATATACTCCCGTTCTCAACAGGGTATCCCTCTCTTTTATCAGACGAGAGAGATAATCATCCATGCCCTCATTTAGTTTTTTAGAATGAAGACTGTCCACTCTACCAGCAGAATTATCTCTACCATTCTGCAATTGATTTCTCTCTTCTTCTTGTTGCTTTAGCCTGATTTTGATAAAATGGAAACAGAGGAAAAACATATTAAACACAGGTCTGATTATTTTCATATTAAATCTCCATGTAATTTACCCACTGAAGTACTTCATAAAATAAATTTATAGAAGTAACAAGTTATACTTTCTCTAGGGAAAACCAAGTTTAAAACAAAAAGTTACTATAAACTTAAGTTCTACCAATACCATTTCTATATGCCCATGCAACTGTAGCATCTGCTATGGAGGCCCCTACTTAGATATTGCAAACAGCATTCAAATAAAGGTCCAGCATACAGAACATTACTGCAGATAGTTTTTGGAGGATAAGATTAGGCATATTTAAATTCTGAATGTATTCAGAACATAAGTTGTACATGCTTCTTTCTTTTCTTAATGCTGAACTCGCCCTTAGGCTTGAAAGGTTAAAATATAAAAAAAGTCTAATGAAGTACAGCTATGACTGTAACACAAAAACCAGTGCATAGTGACTTTAAACACAGATTTTCTACACTGTAGTACTGTTGCATTATCTAAATGAACAATCTCTACCTAAGGGACACTAAAAACTATGTTCTTTCATTGGACTGACAGCCAATTATAACCTTGATTTAACTGAACCTGCTATTTTGGAGCAAATGGCCAGGAAAGGGAGGGCTAAAGAAAGGAGAAAAAAAAAAAAAGAGAAAAAAAAAAAAACGCAGGAAAAAAAAAAAACCGCAGGAAAAAAAAAACGCAGGAAAAAAAAAAAACGCAGGAAAAAAAAAAAAACGCAGGAAAAAAAAAAAACGCAAAAAAACCCCCCACCACCCTCTTACAAGTGCTTTTATACCTGTTAAGTTCATTTCTGATGTCCTCCAGCTCTTGCCGGTCTGTTTTCCCCAGCTCTTTTTCTTCTGCTGCCAAATAGCACAACCTCATGTGCTCCAGCTCTTGCTGCTGCTTTTTAAGGTGAGCCATTGCATTTTCTTGTTCACGCTAATGTGGAAAGGGATGAAGACATAATGTAGCTGACTAAGTGATTACATGTAAAAGTGCTAATTATAGTGGCATGAGCAAACCTTCAGGAATGAAGTCATGACAAATCTTCAGCACTAGTAAAAACACAGGAATTAAATGGAAAGTTTTAGCTTTGGTATCAATAATGCAGTAAAATCAGCAACTATCACAACTGCGGTACACTTGTCCAGGCTGGACTGGTTGAAGCCAAGTCACAGATATCTTCTTATTAAGAAAAGAGCAAAAATGTTACAAACCCTTTCAATTGGTCTACATAAAACTTACTACTTGCAGAACTGCTCAAGACACTGAGATTTATTCCATTGCTACACAGTATTTAAACTGCAGCTTTTCAGAGAAATAAAAACCACTGTAACCACTAAATAGCTGCAAGAAAATTCCATCATCAGCCCCACAGTACCTGGTGTTAAAGTCTCAAGAACTTTCAAATTTCTGGTTTAAAAAAAGCTTTGAAAACAAAACTCTAGTCAGTTTTCCTTTTACACTCATCTAGCTCTATGCAAGACCTTAAGGTAACACATTCCGTGGATATGATCCAATCAATATGTCCATTCTAAGTTTTGCTTTGTTGTCTTTTAAGTTTTACACAGACACAGTAACAAAAGTAGGGTTTGAGTCCACTACCATTTTGTGACATTGAAGTGAGTAGTGTAGAGAAGTGTAGTCCCATTTCTCTTTGTTTTCCTGCCTGCTGACCTCGTGCATCTCAAGCCCATCAGTCTTACACTCTGAATGAGACAGAGGACCTGAAGTAAAATGGAATTTCTTATTTTTTAAGTACAGGGAGGCAGGACATGCAAGACATTTTGTCAAGTGCAAGGCTGCCTTTGCAATTTTGACATTGTATTAAGAATCTAATGCTTCAGGTGAAAGCAATCATTTTTCTATTTATTATAGGATTAAAAAGGGTAATTTTATTTGATGTGTGAGCACATTCATTATTCAGTCAACCCAAAAACTATCTGGGAGAGTCTGGTCTGGCAATCTCCTGAATGTCAATTCCAAGCATAAGTTTGCAAGAAACTGGTATAAAAATGGACCTAATTGTTAACCAACACAACGCAAGTATTTGGTAAGAAACCCTAGCAGGTATGCAACCCCAAAGTACTTAATTTTTATACTAAATTGGGTACACCAGCCAGGCAAGTTAATACTAGAACTGCAGTGACCCAGGCCAGAAAACCTCAATAACAACTTCTTAAAGGATACATAGTAATAATAAAATCAGAATCAGGAATCCTGCCAAAGAGTCTACAGCTGATAGATGACTGAAGCATGAAAAAGCACTCAGGGAAGATAAGGCCATTATCTTTCCTTCCCCATCAAGAATTCTTAGCAGAACATTCTTATGTAAAAGGCACCCTTTGTAATATGGGATAGGTCTGAGGAACAGTCTCAGACTGAAGTACAATATGTTTTAGAACAGGAATCTACAAATACATGTACGAAATATGAACTTCTGAATAGGTAGTTCTCCCAGAGCTTTCAGGAGTTCCAGGAAAATTCAAATACAAAATCTCAAGATAAGTGGAGGTATAATCCGTCACTAAAATTGGTGTTGACACCACAGGAATAACTATTCCCCCATTTAAAAAAATTCATTCTTTAAACAGAGGCCTTAGGAATATTTAGGGAAAATCAGCAGGACTTAATTCTACAGTGGTCAAAAGGGTTGAACCTGTAAAACCAAAGCAGGCATATCAAGAAGAACATCAAGAAGAACAAATTCATCTTTTGTAAAAAGAGTAGTCACTAGCGTGACCTTAAAAATCCCCCCAGAATAAACCGCCTAACAGAAGGACTACAAACAAAAATCCCCAACCAACCAACCCTGAAACAACAAATCCACAATTAACCACCACACCAAAGAAACCTCATACTTCAAAACACAAGACCAAGCTCTCACAGAAAAAGTCCTCTTAGATTACTCACAAGTTTAGAAGAGAGACAAGATAGCGATTGATAATTTCAAGAATATGAAGAAGGTAACCATAGATACCACAAGTATCTATGCTTTGATATACTCACAAATGAGTAAGTCACTATGGAGTCACTGGTTTGCTGCCAATACAAAATCATTTAGTGGGAAAAAAGTGGATGTGAAAGAGTGGGATATAATGAGGGGGAAAAAAAAGTAATTCGTTTGAAAAGGAAATAAAGAATATATTCACTGATGTCTGTTAAACAAGACAGCCTGAATGCAACTGCTGGCTCATGATGTACACAACTAATCAGCTGCCAACAGCTGGGGAATATTCAAATATATGCAACCTGAGTTTCTAAATCTTGGGTATCTACTGTTGGCCTCTGTATGGGCTAGACTGGTACTTCATGTAGGTTGGTGAGCTTGGGTTTTTTTTTTCCCTATCCAATGAAAAGCACTGACTGTCAAAACTAGGTATATTCCAACTAGAATCATTATTTAGGTTATAAAAACAGTAAGAATTAATCACTTAAATATACCAAAAATATTAGGAGCTCCTTAATCACCTTTTGAATTAAGACAGATATTTGTATAATGCTACTGGCCAAATGGTACTATTGAAGTATTTAACAAAAAAAGAGGTCTTTTTTGTATTGTTTGCTGTGTGTTTGAAGTTCCAGTACACAGCACAATGGTGTTCTCTGGTTTCCATATATCGGGATAGGCAAGAGTATTCAGAGGGTAAAGTCAAGCTCCCAGGTATACAATGGGCTATCATGAGGAATAGAATTATTTTAACTATTTTGATAATTATACTAATCTTGAGTTGCTTGTTTTACTAGATGCTGGTAGTAACATAAAATGCTGGTCTTGAATATGCTGGTATAAAAACAGTACACCTTAAGTGACTGTATAAGTAAATCTGATTATCACAATTACCCAAAAAATAGAAGGCTAATATTTACTTCGTTTTGAGACCATCACCGTTCTTGGTGTTCTCCTGTGATTGGCTAAGTTAAACCTTTTCAAAATGAAGTTTCTGTGTTTCAAGAAACAAAACCATTGAGATTACTATCTTAAACATGAGACCTAAAATTTTCAGTATGTTAACTTTCTTTCATTAAGTTCTATTTAGCCTCTGAGATGAGTTGTTGACCTGCTTCTACATCTGCAGCCTAGTAATTTCTACTTGTCTGGCCCTGTATGTGAAGAATCCAGTAATTCAGTCCAGTGACTGGTTACTTTTCCTGACTAGACAAGAAGTCTTTCACAAATTTGCTACGCATCTCTGTAGTAGATACAGTACAGACCAAATATCTAAGCTCTCATTTGGAAATTGATTTGTCCACTACAACCTGGTTTTCTTGTTGATCAACATTACCTAACAGCGTTAAGAGTCCTGGAGGCACCATAATAAATTATAAAAGGACGCAATTTGCAAACAAATTACCTCATCTGTAGGGAAAAAGAAACCATCCCTCGTTGTACAGAATGGGGCTGACATCTTCCTTTTTAGATCATGTAAAAAAAAAATCTAATTCTTTTACAGATGAGAGGACTTCTTACTGCCATTATCTCCTTTTCTAGCCTTTCTATCTATGCTGATTTGTAGATACAATTAGCTTCAGTTCAGTGCATTGCTGCAGACGGCGATGAACGAATTAACTTTGGGAAAAAATCTTCTTGCTCTGCAGTTCAGCTTATTCATGCTATAATTGTGCCATTCAAAAGTAGCACTACTGCCATGGGACACTAGAGTATTAATGTAACTCTGTCAAATTTGTGTCTCAAAGAATTTTTTGAACATTATGTTGGCCAAACAATCTGAAAAATTAACACTAGAAAACTAATGCAAAACTGAGCAGCACTTTTTACTAGAACACTAAGGCTTTAACAGGCTGTAAGAAAACGACATCCCTGCCTAGTAAATGAAACAATACATGCAAATAACCAAATTGCTGTGACTCCAATGAAGAGAAATCTTCTAATCCAGTCCTTCCCATTTTTGGAGTGTATTACTCAGATCTGTGAGAAAATATTGGGACATTTTTCCTCAAATTGCAGCTTCAGAGGAAAGACAAAACTGTGTGCTGGCCATAAGAAGCATGTAGGGCTACAACTTTCATAACAAGTTGACAGGTTTGAGGCAGGGAAGCTCAATGATCCAGAGGTTTCTGCTGTTCAGCAGCATACTTGTAACAGTAATCAGAATGGAGAAAAACACTTTAAACAGCCTTGAAGAAAAAGCATACATTGGACAAAGTACACATACTAAAGGTTAATAGAACAAAGTCTGAAGCTCAGACAGATCAGGAAGACAGAATATTCCCAATGCATTCCTACGGATCAGAAAGGATCTTGTTTAGTACCTTGGTCCTTCAAGCTCTTACTGAAGTAGTTTTAAAACTATAAAGTTGTGGGTTTTTTTTTCCTGAATAAACATCTTTAGTGATGTTTAAAAAATCCAAAAGGACAAAAGTGAGAACGATGAAAAAGACATAAACAGATGTTGGAAAAGCAAGGCTTTCCTGAAGCATCTTTTGTTCACTTCCTGTTCTCTTTGATGTTTTCCTCTAGGAAAAGAGTCTACAAAACTATTTTTAAAAATCAGTGTAACTAGTGAGCATGTTCACTGCTCACAAGAACATCCATGGATTTGTAGCAAAGTAAGTTTGAATAAAGAGAGCACTAAATTATTTTCTCCAGAGAGGAGAAAAACTCAGTACATTTAGTCTCCAAGTTATCATTGGGTTGTACTTCCTTTCAGATAAATGTGACTAGAAATTTAATTTGATTACTAATAATGTGAAGCAAACATGACAAATATTTGGCATTTCCTTATTTGGGAGGGGTAAGGAAAAGACAAGATTAGTTTCACTGCTGTAATAATGAAAGTCAGGAATTTCTGCAGCAAGCCACATCATGACTCTCAATACTGAAATGTAATTACAAGAGAATTAAATCAGTAAAATAAAAATCAACATTTTTCTGAGGCAAGATTTCCCCAGCATTCAGTTTAAGACAGTCCAACTTGGAAAAAAGACATGAAAGAAAGTGAGAAGGCATTCTTGAGATTCATTTATGATGGATCCTGTGTGTAATTTGTTAACACACTTTGCACTCTGATTTTAAGTGTCTTTCTCAACATTATCCTCTGAATCCTTTAAAAGTATGTCAGAACAATTTGCAGGGTCGGTAACAGCAAGCTTGCTTTATGTATACTACTCATGGCAACAGAAACCCATATTCTAAGAATTCATTCAATACAAGAAAACAGCAAATAATTTACAAGAGCTGCTTGATACGAAGTGGGGCATGCTCATCTTGAATTATATAAAATGAATTAAGACACACATTTTTATATATATTTTGTATATCACCACAGTGATGCAAATGGTGCCATTTTATCAGAGACATTTAAGAATGAAATCCGCTTTTTTTCCCATCACAGTTTAACAATCCATTGGACAACAAGCACCTGGGCTTTTAGAGCAGAGAAGGAACCAAACTCTACAGCATAGCAGTACTTGAAATACAGCAGAATTTACAGTAAGATCTTCCAAAATGAAAAAAAAAAAAAATAATAAAGCCACATACATTTATGGTACTAATACAGAAAAGTTTAGCATTTTAAAACCCACTTTTACTCTGTATATTTAAAAACTAAGTTAATTGAAAGTATTTTTTAAGTGTACCTCAGTGCACACAACTTCATTCATGCATAGTCACACGCTTAGAATTCTCAGTCAAGACATTCTGACATACTATAAATTTCCATAAGGAATATGCTCCTGTAACATATCCTGAAATAAGGAATATTTCAGATTTATTCCCAACTACTTATGTAGCCAGTCAGGTTGTTTAAGAATTCTAGAATTTTGTATTTTTAAATTTCAGGGAAGAGAACATTCTGGAACTATCAAGTGATGGACTAGTGGCAATTTTGTAGATAAATGATAAAACCCACAAGTATCCCAGAACTGCTCTTGTATCACTACCTAATTATCAACAGCCACTACCCCATAGTGAGGTAGCTACAGACGAACTATGAGCATAATCTGCAAATTACTTTGAAAAGTATTTTTGCAATATGCCCTCAGTTTGCCACGGTACCATCTCCTCAATGACCTTCTCAGTACTGCAAATCACGCTGCACCTTTTGCACATTGTCTTTCATTTTCCCCTTGGTAAAATGTATCACAAATATACCTTTGTCTTACTAATTTGACATCTTGCCATCCCACTCTTACATCCCCATTAAAAAAAACAAAAAAACCACCAAACACCCACAAGCCAAAACCAGTCTAAACAAAGCCACATACTAGTAACTAGATCATTTACTACTATGTTTTACTACTTTTCCTCAATAGTTTGTATCTCTTATGTAGTGTTTGAGACATGGAATAACATTTTAGGAGCTTCAATCATGTTTTCAAGCCTATGGTACTACAGGAATATCAGCAATAAATAAAAATTAACCAGTAATAAAAACCCCTCAAAATATCTCTTATAATCAGATCATTAAAAACATCCCTGTGTGCCACTAGGTGCTCTGCTTAAGAGGCTCTTCAATCAAGGAAGTACAATCTTTATTTTGCCATAGCTGCCTATAAATCCAAAAGAGAGATGTAAACATACACACACTAGACTAAACAATGGCTAAATAGCAGCCACTATTCACTCCCCCACTCATACATACCATGCAAGTCTGTGGGAAAAACTTACGATTGAAGCTAAGGAACTCAAGTAAAGTTTTCTGAAAATAACCCAGAGCTGACAAGTCAGTAGGAGGGCCTGGATGGTTTCAAGACACAGTTTTTAACTAAGACTTGGAACGCCAACTGTTTTCTCTCTCTTTTTTTTTTTTTTTTTTTTTTTTTTTTTTTTTTTAACCAAAGATTTATATCCTATCCTTGGCTAAATTACTTATAAATTAATCAAATTAATTACTGAGTGGATAAGCAAGATGGTGCACAAGACAGAATGCCATCCAGTACAGTCTGTGTTGTTTAAAACAAATGCATCAATGCAGGATTTCATAGATCTGTAGGGCACTAACATATAAAAAGACTTTAACAGATATTCCTAACAGAACAGTGAATTATGAATGCATATACATTTTGAGATTTTGTTTTTCTGGTTTATTACTGAGATTATCAACTGCTGAAAATACCATTTCTGCCAGCTTTGATTTTTGTTTTGAAACACTTGTTATTTTGAACTCAGATCGGTACTGAATTTACCATTTAAGATCTCTGGCATGTAGGCAGTTTTGTGTAGTTTATGCTCTGAAATATTTTTTTTTCATATGTAAATACTACAGAAGTCTCATTTGTGCAGTACTGAAAACTCTAGGTCAGCAAAATTTGAAAGACAATTTTGGAAATCTCTGGAAATTATAAAATCTACCCAGGTGCATAGATATGTAGGTAACTTGTTGCCATTTTTGTCTTCTTAAAAGGAGCATAAAAAATTTGAAATATTAATATAGACCACAGAGTGAAAAAGAGGAGAACAAAAAAAACCTGGGTGAAATCTATGTTCAGTCAACTTTACAAACTGTGTTTAAATTCAAGTAATTCCTGTATTTTGGTAAGCACAGGTAAGCATGATGTATACATCCCGATACATATTAGATCTTTTTTTGGTTACTGCTGACACTGTTTAGCATTCAAAATCCCAGACATGGAGAAGAGTTTAGAGAGTATTTTCTATTAATATTCCCATGCTTTTGTAAGTTATGTACTGCATTCTTAACCTTCTTTGCAGATCTGAGCCTTAGTCAGATCTGAGTTGAATGTCAAACGTGTATCACTTTTGCTGGTTTTGTTTCTGTAAAAGTATCTCAAGTGTATCTCAAAGCTTTAATTTTGCAAAGACAAATAAAAAGAAAACTGCCAGTAGTTAACAGCATTCGTAAGTAGCTTCCAACACTACTTCAACTTAGTTGGGAATAAAACACGTGTACCTGTTTTAATCTTGCAAGTTCTTTCAAAGCCCTAGTCCATTGTTGTTTGTAGTGAAGCTTTGACTTGGTAGCTGACTCTAACTTTCTTTCAAGTTCAACCTAAAAGTAATTAAAATAATATCAGCTGAAGCAGTAACAGCAGTAACAAACACTGAAAGACGTGTATATACAAAAGGTCTGGTTTAAGGAAAGTGTTTATGTAGAGCAACATACAACATCATCTAAAGCTGTTATATCATATAACATAAATATTATGGCACATGAACATTTTCTTGTTTAAAATATAGCCTTATATTTATTGGATAGCAGTCTATACAAAAAGAAAAAGATTTGGTTTTAGCACTAAATCTGTTGACATAACCTTTAAATTTAGATTCTCAAATTAGCAACCCCTCCCCCCTTTTTTTTTTTTCCAAAGTAAGATTATAAACACAAATTTAACAGAAACATGGACGGATAAAGCCTGCCTTTAAAAGGGGTGTAGATTTTTTCTGTTCTGCAGCTGATGGGAGATAGGTGCTAAATTCCTTTCTCTGAAATGAATGCCTGTTTGTACCATTCTTAAAAAAAAATTAAAATCTCTGCATGTGATGCAAATATTTGATCTTACTATTCAAGGAAGTCCTTTAAAAATGTTACACACTAAAAAATTGCACTGCATTCTATATAAAAAAGGTTAGCATTAAAAGGTAAAATGAAAACAGTTATGAAGCACACACAGAGTGACCTGAATAATGAAGGATTTAATTAACAGCTCTGAGACAAGGATATCTTCTTCTAAACAGATGAATATTTTTTGCCATTAAATTGGGAAGATCTTAACTAAAACCAAAACCAACCAAACAAAAATTAAAAAAGAGGAGGAAATGTGGCATTTAAGCTAATACTTTAAAAAGTTTGTAGAGGCAGAAACTTATTTTGAATCATTTACTTGCGTCTCTACAAGTTATTCAAGCATATAGTAAGATGTAGACAGGCCATATAAATGTGTGGGGTTTTTTTTGTCAAGAAGCCTAGTCCAATGTTTCATCTTATATTGTCAATCTGACTTAAAGCTTACAACAAATCTGAACATAAAATGCCCCTATCTGTGGTTTTAATTAGTCAAAATATTCTCTACTGAAGACATATATGGTTTCTAAGAAGTCAACTTATGCCAGTGATTCCACTGAAAAGTAACAATCTCTTTTCAGAAGTACTTAATAAAAACAATGGACATTATGCAGCAATGCATAATGGAACACCAGTCTAAATTAATCCTCACAGGAAAATCTTCATATTTAGTCTTATGAACAGAATGCTAAGAGTCTCCAGCACAAATCATGATTGTTGCAATTAATATATATAGTTGGGGTTTTTTCTGCCTTTATCTCTAACACTATTGCTTCCTCTATAGAAATACGGCCATTATTGGCCTTAGGTGTGTCTGAATACTTAAGTTTGACTAAATTGTTGGAAAAAGTGAAACAAAATGAACAAATTAACTACCTTACTAAGCAAGTTTATTCTACATCTCCCTTATGAGTGCATGGACCACTGTGACAGTTTTTAGAGACTAGAAAAATACAAGATACCTTTTCTAAAGTGAGGAGATTTATTTCTGATTGTAGCTGGATTTCTGGTTTGCTGCTTTGCTGTTCTTTGTACTGCTGGAACTCCTTCTCCAAAATTTTATGCTTATTTTCTGCTTCATAAAGCTAAATTAAAGACAAAAATATACTGCAAGTTAGCAGAAAAACCCATTCACAGACCAAGAATTAGGTTACAGAACCTCAATTACTCCTTAGTCCCTGGAACGAACATCTCACTGTCAACTACCAATATACAACAGACATGAAAAGCCACACATTCGCAATTAATTATTTCCTAATGATGGTATACAGCAATATTTTAACAGGAGGACGTTCAAAAAAGCATCTTTGCTCAGCACTAGAAAGGGAAACAAGTTTGTCCTCATATACAGAAGATTCAGATTTATAAACATTGCTGTTCATATTTCTAAGGCAACTTGCAGAACAAAGAAAACAAAGCTATTTAGATTTACTCACATCTTTTAAAGAAAGCCAACAGTTATCTACTATATGTAGTTTTATTACTTAGTCAATTTCACCAGCATAACTTACTTAGAAATGTCTGGAAGAGGAAACAACTAATACTCTGTACAGCCAAATAATGATTTAGAAGAAAAGCTGAAGCTGAAAAGACTACAGTGACTAATGACTAAGTGCTATGTACCTCTGCCCTCACTGTGTACTGCCACAGTTTCATGGGGATTTTATAAACAGAGAGCTTTGCTTTTTGTCTTAAAATGGGTAATCTTAAATGACGCCAATGCACAACTACTTTGCACAAAGAAATTAAGCAAGTCAGATGTTTAACAGCTTTTTTGTTACACCATATGATTAAGAATTTAAGATGCTTTTCTAAAAGTGTAGCTTAAGTTTCTCTTCTGTTAATTCCACTATAAATACCTTAATACACTTCATGGAACTGATGCATTCCATCACAGAATATGATCACAAATGCTGCACTTGAATATATGTCCAATTAGTTGATGCAAGTATTCCCATGCATTCTATGCAACAGTTTAGAACACTTGGTGCAGCTGCTTCACACAATTCATTTCTGTTTCAAAGCCAGCAAAACCTTCTGATAGTACATCAGTATTTTAATACTTTGGATCTCTTGAATGGGTCACCTGTATTTTTTTTTTCACAATTTCATATTTTGCATCTATTATCTTTAGACAGCTGATAAAAGAAAGCAAAGGTGCTTCCCAAAAAGCCATACACAGATGTAGTTCACTGCAGTTACTTTTCACGTAAGTGCAACAGTCAACTTGGCAAAAGATGCTCTTTCCTTGCCTTCCACATTTAAGAACTCCTTTTTAAAGCATACAGTCATGATACTGACATCAAAGACAGTAATAACTAATTTTATTCAGTCATGAAATATGTCAGCTCTTTCTAGAACTTCCACAGTAATGTTTAGTTTCTTGTTTGGTTGTGAAAACACTTTCAAAAATTGAATTTCTCATGAGACCTCAGGTTGCTGACTGTTAGGGAACTGCACCAATCACAGGAATAAAGAACATATTCTTATTCAGGAAGTAAGATTGATTCTCTTCAAGGTGCATACTTTGGGGCTCTTCTCTTGCACAAAATTGTGTATTGACACATCTCTTTAAAAGGTAAGGAGTAAGTCAAAGCATACTGTTTAGAACTATTAACTTATTCTAGAACATGTTAAAGAAACCAAAGCATTAACAAAATATACTCAAAAAGGTAAAAAAAGAGGCCCATCACAACAGATAGCAACAGGAACTTTCTGCCTATGCACATTACAAAAGGAAGCATTGAGACTCCAAAGGAAACAAAACCCTACTCCACATCCTGCCATGCAAAACAAAACAGCTTGTCTTATGCAGAATATGCACTAACAACCACCTTACATTGGGGGAGGAAAATCATTCAGAATAGTAGGAACAGCAAAGAGAAAGACAGGATGATAACTGAATGGAAAGGCCTTCATACAGAGTAAGATAAAATATAGCAGGGCTTGTGTTTGGAAGAAAAACAGTATGACAGTACCCTATGCAGCACAGGCCCTAAAGGATTCTTCATAAGTAGGCAAAGAGCTTAAAATGAACAAAAAGAAGTTTTTAAACAGACAACACATAATTAAATCTTAGAACTCACTTCCTGAGGATGTTGTAATGCTAAAAATAGAAATATTTTTTAAAAGGGATCAGATGAGTTCATGAAGAATGTTTTCACTAATGGCTAGTAAGTAAGAAATGCTGCCTCTGGCTGAAGGTTCATATAACTCTTGATGGTATGACTGAATATACCAAAATCTGTCATTGACACACTTCATATTTTTTTCCCTCTAAATATAGCTCTAAATTCAACCATAGTTGCAACAGAATGCTGACCTAACTGGACCTCTGGTCTGATATAGTATGTCTGTTCAGAACAGGGGGGAAAAAAAAAAAAAAGTGATTGTGATGGCATTGTAACCTGGCTAAAAAGTCAGTGAGACCTAAAAGAATTAATTTGGAAGATGACTCCTAGGTAGTGGCATTTGGCTGCTTGAGCCTGAAAAGCTGTTGGCTGTCTAGTATGCACTAACACACAACTGGTAGCAGCCAACAACCCATACACGACGCAGAAGGGATGCATTTATCACTTTGAAGAGGACTGCACTCTGCAGTTTGAAATTGCTCATCTCAATTCAATAATTGTTCAGCAGAAGAATCAAAATTAGATTCTTCTACATCAGAAGCATGTTTTTATTGGCTAGTTTCAAACATGCCGAGGCATGTTACTTTCTGGGTTAAGTGAGGGTGGCCCATCCACCCATTTTGTCAATGCCAGGTGTTGAGTCGGCATTACCGATTAGATGTCGTTCATCGGTACGTGACAGCGTCATAATATTATAATTGAGTTCCCACTGGAGAAGGCGGGCGCCTTCTCCCCCATCAGGTGTTATGCAACACCGTCATTTGGCTTAAGTCACATCCAGTTCCCACATTTGGTTAGTCACATCCGGTGTGTCATATCCGTCTGTCAAACCCACGTGAGGGAAGTCTCTGTCAGATGCTCTCCCCTCCAAGAGCATCTGACTTTGCCCAACTACACCACACCGTGGGCAAGGCGACCTTGTGACCATTGCATCGCCACTAAAGGGTTGTTCTGCAACCAGTCAGCGGGAAGCTGACTGGGGGCCGGAGCATGGAAACCATGCTCCGGGGACCGGGGCAGAGATCAACTTGGTTACCACAAAGGGCATCTGGTGGGACCACTAGGCGGTGCGATCTCTACAGCTAAGCCCAGTTGTAACTATGACTTCTTCAGAGCAATATGTCCTGACTTCTCAAGAGCATATGTCCTTAGAGAGTCATAGTTACTCCCACCAAAAGTTCACTGTACTGTAGTTAACATATGCTGACATCAAAGGAGCAGCTTAGTACCAGTGTTTATTATTAAACTGAAAAAGCCATAAAACCACAGAATAACTCTTCCTAATACAGAAATATACCTTTGGCTGATACAGTTCAGTTTGTCAAAGCTACTGTGGAAGCCTCACTATGACATATCAGAAATTAAAAGCACCGAAGTAATTAACTAATTTACATAAACCAAGTACTTTGAAAAACTCCTATTACTAAGATTCAGTCTATTTAAGAATAAATTGTCTAATACTGAAACTGTGCAGAAAAAGTTAGCACTACTGTTTAAAATTTTACATGATGCTTTAACAGAAAAATATCTAGACTAGCCTTGTTGCTAAGTGCAGAAGCTATCTTAACAGGGCAAAAGAATGTAGTCCAAATTTTTGCTGTTTAATGAACTTACTTTCAAAATAGAGGATCACAATAATATAATTCCCCCTACACTACTAAACAAATACTTTTTTGCAATGGAAGATTGAAATGAACTTAATTGTAAAGTTACTCAGATGTTTTGATAGATTAAATTGCTAACAATTTATTAAGTTACTGTAATGAATGCTGAATACTGTAATGAACCTGCTGACAGGTTCTACATGTAACATATATAACATATGCTTGTAATTGTTTTTTAAACTCTGAAAGTCAAATTGCAAATAAAATCATTACAGAATCACAGAATGTTGGAGGTTGGAAGGGACCTCCAGAGATCAAGTCCAACCCCCCTGCCAAAAGCAGGCTCACCTAGGGTAGTCCACACAGGAATGCATTCAGGTGAGTTTGAAAGTCTCCAGAGAAGGAGACTCCACAACCTCTCTAGGCAGCCTGTTTCAGTGCTCTGTCACCCTCACTGTAAAGAAGTTTCTCCTCATGTTGAGGTGAAACCTTCTGGGTTCGAGTTTGTATCCATTGTTCCTTGTTCTTATTATGCACACCACTGAAAAGAGATTGGCCCTCTCCACTTGATAACCAGCCCACAGATATTTATAGACATTGATAGATCCTCTCTCAGTCTTCTCAGAATCACAGAACTGGTCAGGGTTGGAGGGGACCCCAAAGGTCCCATCCCCCTGACACGGGCAGGGACACCCAGATCAGGCTGCTCAGAGCCACATCCAGCCTGGCCTTAAAAACTTCCAGGGATGGGGCTTCTACTACCTCCCTGGGCAACCTGTTTCAGTGTCTCACCACCCTCAGGGTATAGAACTTCTTCCTAACATCCAATCTGAATCTACCCACTTCCAGTTTTCATCCATTTCTCCTAGTCCTATCACTACCCAACACCCTAAAAAGCCCCACACCGGCTTTCTTGTAGGCCCCTTAAAATACTAGAGGGCCACAATAAGGTCTCCTTGGAGCCTTCTCTTCTCCAGACTGAATAACCCCAGCTCTCAAGTTCTCAAGACTAAACAGCCCCAGGCCTCTCAGTCTTTCTTTATAGGGGAGATACTCAAGTCCCTAATCATCCTTGTGTCTCTCTGTTGGACTCGCTTCAGTAGAGCCCAAAATATGACAGCATTCCAGGTGTGGTCTCACCAGAGCAGAGTAGAGGGCGAGAAGAACCTCCCTAGACCTGCTGGACAAACTTTTCTTGATGCACCGCAGGATACCATTGGCCCTCTTTGCCACAAGGACACACTGCTGTCCCATGGAGAACTTACTGTCCACTGGGACTCTGAGGTCTTTCTTCATGGAGCTGCTTTCCAGCAGGGCAGCCCCCAACATGTACTGGTGCCTGCTGTTATCCCTACCCAGATGCAGGACCCTGCACTTGGCAAACCTCATGAAGTTCAGTAAGGACTTCACCCAGCTCACCAGCCTGTCCCTATTTCTTTGCATGACACCACAGCCTAACAGGGTGTCAGCCAACCCCCTCCCCCCAAGTTTTGTATCATCAGCAAACTTGCTGAGGGTACTCTCAATCCCCTCATCCAGGTTATTAACAGAGATATTGAACAAAACTGGACCTAGTACTGATTCATGGGGAACACAACTGGCCACAGTCCTCCAGGTGGTCTCTGTACCACTGATGAAAACCCTCTGACCTCTGTTGTTAACCAGTTTCCAACCTACCTCATGAACCAATCTATGCCACATTTCCTGAGCTTTTATATGAGGATGTTATGGGAGACAGCATCAAAAGCCTTACTGAAGTCAAGGTATATGATATCCACTGCTCTTCCCTCATCCACCCATTTGGTCATGATTTTGTAGAAGGCTATCAGATTAGTCAGGCAGGATCTCTCCTTGGTAAATCCATGCTGGCTATTCCTGAGAAACCTCTTTTCTTCCATGTGGTTAGAGATGACCTCCAGAATTATAACCATTGCATTGCACATTGGCCCTACTACTGAGCAAGACTTAGAGAGATGGATCCCAGCACACAGCTCATTAAAGGACGGGTGTGAAACATTTACTATGAAGTTGCCACAACACACCTGCCTCAAAAAACATTACTCAGCTTTGTATACTTACTATAAGAGCTTGCTTAAATGAGTAAAAGGCTGTAGTGAAAGGCACATTGCATGCAGAATTATGCCCCAGATACTGAAACTTGTTGCTGTGTGTGCACACATCCCCCTCCTTTCCTGAGGGGAACAGAGGCCAAGGTGACAGCCAGGCGGCACAAACAACTGCATATACCCATTGCACAGGATGCTTGTGCTAATACCAAGTACAGGCATAATTCTAGCTTCATGCTTTCTATAGGCTGAAGCCGGTTGTTTACGAGAGTGACCACTGGTCAAATCCAGCCTCAAGAAACTTCTAAGTATTACCCCAGCTTGTAAACAAGCTGCCCTCTTTTCTTTGTCCTCTCTCCTTGCCTGAGCTGCTAAGCTCATGCCATAGCCTTTGCTATTAAGCTCATTGCTATCAAGTCTTGCCTCAGCCCTGAAAGTATCTCCAGAGGAGGGACCTTTGCCGAGAGCCTGAGAAGCTACAGCGTTGTATTGCCAGTCTCACCGGTTGGAAGAGCCTGCCGTGCCTTCAAGAGGACTGGATCCCTGCAGGTAAGATTGCCCAGTTGCTGGGGAAGGGACTTAGCGGAGTCCGTCAGTCCAAATGCCTGCCTCAGCCTTAAGCAGCAGACTGATGAGCCATCAGGCGTGCATACCAGTGTGCACAGAGCAGGACCAGCATTTAGCCGCATGCCTGTGTGACCCTGCCATTGCAGGAGAGAAGAGGAGTCACCACTTCCGCTGCTCCAAGCCCTGTGAACCCCAGGGAAATCTAGAGCACCATTCATGCCCCGTGCTCCAAAGCTGGGACTGCTCCAAGAGGGTCCTGCGGGCTCCGCTGAGACAAGCAAAGGGGAAGCCGCCACTTTGCGCAGCCACACTTCTTCCCTGGGGCCGTTCTCACAGGCCTCAAAGATCGTCACCACAAGGGCTGACCCCGTCTCAGGACCTATCCTACTGGCCCTGCTCCCGCAGGACCACTCTCTGCCATCTGGAGGAAGCCACCTGAGTCCTGAAAAGGGAGCCTGCCTACCACATAGCCTACTTTCTGTCCCCTCTCTGCTGCTGCGGGAGGGAGAAGGCTGCCCTGGACATTGCCATTCAGACCAGCCCAAGAACCAGCCCCGGCAGCAGCAGCCTACTACAAACAAAGGACACAGTGTATCTTCCACATGTTCTCCACTCACTAATATTCAGTTCAAAGCACCCGCGTCTAGCAGCATAACATTTCTAGTTCAAGCCTCTGATGCATTGTAATCTCTCTGTATACAGTTAGGCAGCCACCAACGTCCCGTCGAGTTGCCACCTGGTGAACAAGCGGTGGAATTGCATCCTTCGTTATATCAATAGAAACTAATGTAAATGTTCTAATTGGGTCCAAATTACAAATACTAAACAGCTTATGGGATGTATTTCACAATTGTGCACTAAAAAAAGGTATATAAAATAGTGATTCATCGGTTATTTATAATTTTTCTAATTAATCAAATGTTTGTATAATTCATATTTCATATTCATAAATTAATAACCTCATCACAAAGGCTGAGTTAGAAAATACACGTATACTTACCTGCTGCTGTAAACGAAGCTTGTCTTCTTCCACTTGTTTGATTTTTGACCTTTCTAGCTCAATGTGGTGTGCACAATCTTCCTTGGCTCGCCGCACAGAGTCCTGTAGCTCCTGCAGACTGCGTTCATGCTCTGCTTGCAACTCCTTCTTTACTCTTTGAAGCTTAGAAGTGACACATATTTATATTAACCCATAGGTTCATAAATTTCAAAGAGCCCTTCCTACAACTGTTACTGTTAATCATGACAGAAAAAAATAAAATACTCATTTTAGAAATTAAACACTATATGTTATCTATATGTTTGCTATGTACTCTTTTATTGGATTTCAATTTAACTTGTGACTGTATTGGGGCTGCACATACACTCTTGCTTGGCTATTGTAATAAAGGAGTGATCTGTATCTTTAGTGTATTCTCTACATAGGATTGCTAAAGGCAAATTTTATATCCACCTTTCTACTACACAAAAATGTTAAATATACCTCTTCACAGCAGATACAGTAAAGTCACAATGGCAGCAGCCATTGTGCCTGTAGATGAAGGACGATTGCATTATTCAGACTGAATATATTGAATGAATTCCTCATTGAGCTAAACAGGAAAAGAGTTCTTGACAAATGTGAACTCTCTGGAAAGATGTTAGTGGCCCAGTAACTGCTAGCTGCATAGAAGCCTCTCCAAATGGCCCATTTCTCAAACTGTAATTGCTAAATGAACTTTACATCATTTTGTCTAGACACACTTGGAATCCACTGTTTTTTTTCCATTATATCTAAACCTTTAGGTCAAAATCTCACTAAATTTAGAGCAAGTTGAGACAAACATGTATGAGATTCAAAATAAACACTTCAGTCAGACTGAAATTCATTTGGCCGAACCTAATCATCAGATTTTTTGCATACATGTTAAAGGTAAAGTCAGACACTATTTACAGCACAAACTACATCCTGAGGGGTACAGACAAGCCAAGTACAGAACAGAACACACATTCAATCAGTCAGTCTCAGTGCTGGGAGCTTTCTTAATGTTGTTCACAAGCACAGGAAGGACTAATAAGAAAATTTTATTTAAGGAGAGAAAAGATTGTTGGCACTGCTAAATCACCATAGAAGTCTACCTATATAACTGAGTTTGTTCTGAAGTTTAGAAATAGGCAGTTTATTTTTTCCTTTCTCTTTTCATATGACTGGCTTCCCTGAGGACTTGGCATCCCATTTCCTCATCTTCAGTGAGATCTAGACACAGTAGAAGCTACTAGTAACGAAACCTGGACCACTGCAGCTTCTTTCAGGTCCTTTTGTCACTTACTATTGCAATGGTTAAATCTAGCAATTGTCTAAAGTAAGGCACTCATACAGTATTCAGCTGACAATGCTGAACTTGAAATTGAGATATGCTAATGTTATATAAATTTACAGTTCTGTAACTCTAGCAACTTCCATTTCCATTAAAACAAGTGTAGTTGTAACAAAATCTGTCTTAGATTATTAGTGCTTCTGTGTATCAGTACAAGTGTGGTTATTGCAGTTCTTAAATGCAGGTCACAACTGTTTCTGTATATAACTGTATAGAAGTAGCTCACACAATTCCACTGTTTAAAATGAGCAAACACTTTTTACCTCTGATTCAGCGCTAAAAAGCTGTCGTTCTCGTTTATCTAGATCTCTCAGGGTTTTCTGAAGTTGTTCTTCCAAAACAGTATATTCTGCTACCTAACAGAAAAAAAAAAAAAAAAAAAATCAAAAGAGAGCTTTCCTTGCAATATAAAACATTTTGCACAGGCAAAGAACTAATTCTTGCTGTGGTATAAAATATGACCGATTTTTGTTTGGAAATTTGTGTATAAAGAAAATCTTCAGCTCTTAGTGAAGACATCATGACAGCCTTCCTTTCCAATATAACAAAGGCTAACAGGTTACTATGCACAGCTAGGTTGCAGAGGTGCTTTTTGACCATGCTAGTGAAAGGCAATTAAAATTAAAAAGCTTGCAAGGGAAGCAAGGATTTCTAACATGTATTCTATGACTACGGACTATTTTTATTTTTCACAGTGTTGTAGACTAGATGTATGCATGCCAGTAGGTACGAAGACTAATCACAGACCCTCTACATCATAGTTAAGAAACACCTTGTCAAGTTTTATTGTGATTCATAATGGTTCTTTCAGAAAATGTAACAAGAGTTCCTTTACCTTTTTCTTCACTAATGCCTCTCTTTCTCTGTCTCTTTTCTTCCATTCTTCTGCAAGTGCTTGCATATGAGCCATTTCCTTCTCCTTAAGCTTTTAAAAGCAAAAAAACCAAAAGTAATAAAATCCCCAAACCAGAAAAGCAAATCAAAATCGTTGGAAATGCAACTTCAAAGAAAAGAATACTAGAAGATTTAAGCCTTGAATGAAAAGAATTACAAAAAAATAAAGTTTTGTATACTGACTCACGTAACTCAGGATGTGATTCTGATAGTGCAAGATATTTCTTATCCTTAAGTACAACACAGTATATGTCTAAGTTTGAGAAAAATGTCCAAAGAGACACTAGATTTTCAGTATCTTTTAAAAAGAAGCATGCAACACCTCAAATAACTTCAAGAGTTAAAACACAGCAATAAATTTTGACCAAAAAAAATAAAGAAATGTAGTGCCAACAATCTGATTCTTGAGTATCTAATGTAAACAGTAAGAGGAAGTTGTAAAGGAGGTGCTTGGTATTTCACTATCTAGCACCTATTTCAGTCACTTGAAGAACTAACCTTGCTTAAAATTATGGAAGATAATTTGTTTGGATATACGTTAAGTTCAAATATTCTATGCGAGTAAAATGTAGCTTTTTTTTTTTAAACAGTGGCAAAGCTAAGAACAATGCAGTTAATATTCCTCTCACTGATCTTGCTAAAACTTCAGGTAGTCCTGCAGTTTAGGAAGTGAACAGAGAGTAACCTGATTTTCAAAAATGTCCTCTTGCATTTCCTTCCACATTTCTAACTCCAGCGCTGCTTTGTATTCCAGAGTTTCTCGAGGTTGTGGATGGTTTTCAGGGGCACGAAGCTGAGTGTGAGCAATGTGCCGTTGTTGACCAGCACCTACACACTGATACAATAACAGTGAATTTTTAACTGGAAACTCCATTTTTCAAAGAAGTGTTCAAGCAAAATTGGTAAGATTAATGTAAAATTTACTTGAGAAGAATCTGACACCAGAACTTCTTGTATTTTCACAAGTCCGTAGTCTTCCAAGGTGATAGCATATGAAAGCTCTGCTACTCTGTTGCCTGACCTATAAATAGCATTAGAATGTTATTTTAATGGAAGTTGACTTAAAATACAGAAAGTTAATTGCAAGATGACACACAAACAAAGAAAGGTGAGGGCTAAAAGTTTTCATGTGAGCTGAGACTCTAAACAGTTATCTACAAAAGTGATGAAACACGCACCCCCATATATATTGTTTTAACTTGGGGACTGATTCATACAGCTGTTGGAAGCTTTCTGACTTTAACATTGAGAACCTATTAAGTTTACTATTACCTACACTTCCCTGTAACAAGGGAATGATCCAGAATTGTGCCTGCAATCTTAAATTATTCTAGCAATTATACCTGTTGAATATCTTAGAGTGAACTCAGCAGGATATATCTGATGAATTTCTGTAATCTAGCTTTTTAAAACACTAACAGTAACTTGTTTTCCACAGTATAAATTACTGGGCATACAATGTATGGTAAGACATTCTTGGATTACTAAAAATCACATTTCAGGACACCAGCACAGAGAACTGCCACTTTTAGTTTAAACAACTACTTGCTGAAAAATTAATTGAAAAATGTCTAGATAACAGGTATTTTAATTAAATAATCTGAAATTAGGTGCAGTTTCTGCCTAAGAAACCAGTTTGTCTCTGGCTTTCTCATCTTTAATCATAGAAAAAATTGCAGTAAACAAAGGTAGTTTACTTCACATAAAGATATTTAGACAAGAAATATGAATAGCTCATGAAACTGAAAGTTATTGCTAGTCTAACATGAAAGTATACTGTAGTGTAAACCTACACTTGGTCAGAAACAAAACTTGGTTATAAGCTCAGTTATTACTACTCAATAATGCAAGAGTCATTACAACCACTTGAAACCTGGAAGCTGCAGAATTAGGTTTTGCAACTGAAGGAAGCAGCAACTACCATGGCTGTAGTTTTCACAGAAATTCTCTTGCAACAATTACAAAAAGGCAACACTAAAATATTCTTACAAAGGTGCAATCTTCTACAGTTATTTGCAAGGAGAATAAACAAACAAAAACAAAACAAGAAACATTTGTACTTCACGGAGGTTAACAAATTATTGCATTAAATTCTTACAACTTTCTATCCGTCACTGATTAAAAAACAAAACAAGATTCAAAATAGTAGGCCTCAAATATGAGTAATAAAGTCAGTTCAACACAGTAATGTAAAAATACTACACCAACAGACCAAAGCCAGAAAGGTATCACCCACAGCCCAACAGACACCTGACCACATTTTGAGAATGCCATCTAGTGGTTATTTTTTGTGTAAAACAAGCTTTCATTTTCATAAACATCATGAACTTACTGTACATTAAGGTTCACAACTTTAATTCCCCACAGAATCAGGGAATGCAGGATTTCATACAAGAAAGTTTAAACAGAAGGCAGAGATAAGTTCTCTATTAATATGGGAGGAAGTATATCAGTCTTGAGTCAGTAACCTGTAGTTTCTTACGTGCCATGTTTTCATTTTCTGTAGGATTAGAGGTTTAAAACTGACCTCAGCCTTAACAGCAATCATTTATTTCTAAGGTCATAATCGAGTTATATTATTATACAGAAATTGAGAAGGGTCTAGACAGTGATTGCTTTCACGGTTAACATCAAGAACGGGACAGAAGCAACTACAAATTAGTTTTCTTCACATATATATATTAAAAAACATTAGTTTCTCTGTGTAAATGGACATTTACCTTCAGATATAATTAACCATTAACACTGCACTTTCTGATGTATAGAAGCTCAAACTCCTACTACTATCACAGAGTATAATTCTGAAACTGGAAACCATTCTAATGATGTGTATCTATCCTAACTTTTACTGAAGACAGCTGCATCCAAAAGCGTACTATGGAGAGTCTTCACTGTTTTCTCTTTTGTTAATTATTAAGTAACTCACTCAGGAAAGCGCACCAGTAATATTTTGTCCAACTTTCTTTTATCTGTCTGTGAAACTTATATAAATATTTATTACAAAGCCCCTGGTGGTAGCAGAGGTAAATTTGCACAACGTACCTGTGCCAATTTAACTTTCAATCTCTTGGATGCCTATTCCCACCCTCACGCTGCAGTACTCTTGCAGCCTGTTTACTATTAAAAAGGTAAATAGGAGATGATTGTCTTTTTTTCAGGGAAATTAAACAATTCTTCATAACTTGCTACAAAGTAATTGTTTTTAAACAGTTTTACCCTTGTGCTGCTGTGACACTGACTGTTTCATTACAAGTCTGACGCCAGCATTGTTCACCATTACCACCCAAGAACCGCATTTTTTCCGAAGCCAAAACATTTGAAAGCTGAAGTCTTGCCACCCCTAGAAGTAAGTCTTTAGCTGTTTTATCCTTGTGCCACAGTTCAACCAGCAAAGGTAATCTGAAACAAAGAAGTTATTTTAGTGTCAGGCATCAACACCAAAGAGGAAGCACTCCTATTCACTTAGGAAGAGGACCTCATGCTCTAAAAGTAACTTTCCAAATCAGTGATGGTCACAGCTGTCAAAAAAATGAAACAGGTTTACTGCTTCTCACTCAGAAGACTGATTACTTTGGTGAGACTACCATTCCTCTCTCCTCACTTTACAGAAAGAATACTGCTGCAGTAAAAGTGATTGAATGAATAAGCTTAACAGACCAAGACCTTAATTTATCATCACCTATGAATAAATTCTAGTCACCGTCACTCATACTATACACCTCCTTCAAGACAATGGTATTTTGAAAGAAGAGGTGACGATTATTCCACATCTTAGTTATTGAAAGCTGGTAAGACTACTGGGAAAATTGTTTGACAACCCTAAACACTGTACCCCGCTTCCTAGATAACTGCTGTGCGTTCCAAAATACTGGTTAGTCATCATACATTAAAACAAACTCTTACCTATGTCATTTGAAGTAATGCTTTCTTACAACTACCAACCTTTAACTACATAGAGCAAGAGTATTTGTTTCGATAAGCAGTGATCCCTGCAAAAGCACTCAACAGATTAAAGCAAAAATTTTTATACTCCCTGAAATATAAGTTCCTCTACAGAAACTGGAAAAGCAATATACTAAACATTCATTGGCCATCAGCACTTTGATTCTTTATAAATTCTCAAACTGTAAAAAAATACAAACTTGTGACTGTATTTACAACAACAATAATGGAAACAGAAAAAGTGTAACTAAGATAAGAATCCAAATTATCACCTGAAGAACGTATCTTGAAGCTGATGAGGCATAGTTGCAAAGTCAAACGCACAATAGGACTGTGGAAGAAAGACTTCCATGTTTTTTCTGACTTCTACAGGAGGGCTTGTCATAATAGGGGCTGCACTGCCAAAAAATGGATATGAGTACCTAATGAAAACAATCACAAAAATAATTTTAAAACTCAATACTTTTTTCATATACACCCAACAACAAGATGAACAGTCTAAGCATTTTTCACTGAGACATGATGTCTGAAGTTAGCAAAATTTGCACAAACAGAATTTAGCTCTCAAATATTCATGTTTTCATTTACTTCATTTATATTTACTCTTATTTTGACCCAAAAAAAGCTCTGATAGTATGTATGTTCACAAGTACACAAATGAATCTTTCAAATAATTTCAGAATTTTAATAAAGTGAGCAAAGAAATTGGAGACAGAGGTATTATATTCATATGTAGATGACCACTTGGAAAGAGTAAGATCTATGTTTACAGCTAAGACAACACACAACACTTGATAATTAAGTATACATACATGTAGCATCAGAACCATTTGAAAATTTCAGTCATATTTAAGAATTTGGTTTAATTCACTAAAAGGAAAGTTGAATTGTTTTACCAATATGATTTACAGTGTGGCCTGAACTACTTCACTAGCACAATTCAGCGTATGATAAACTATAAAGTGGAGGCCAAGAACCTCTTGAACTTCGCTCAAATTGATGATGCCAACTGTCAGCTAATTTACTAGTAAAGTAAATGCTGCATCAAATGCTGCCACTTCCATACCTCAGCTAGTTGTGCAGAAGAACTTGTCTGGATCTGAACAAAATAATGCTCGCAATATACAGTGAAAATGCAGTTTTCTACCCTGCAGCTTTTCTCAGCTTTTGTGTTTAGATGTTTCTCCACTTCAGTTTCTTGCCATATTCATCACCGATTGCAAAAACTAAAGTTCATGAAACAGCAAAACTGTCACCGTTTTGAAACAAATTCCATTTTGGAATGTTATGTGAAAAAAATTCTATGTGGCAGAATTCCATCTATTGTATATTGTTTTCCACATACTATTTAATACTACAGCCTATACAGAAAACTGTTAATGATGCAATCAACATAAATTACGTTCTAAAATATTCCACTCCTCCACACCAACCCCATCTTCTCACTCTAGTTCAAGCAAAGCTTGATCTTTCAGAATCTTTAACACACAAATAGAGGAGTAACCAGTTAAAACTATTGAACAAAAACTCTGTCAGAGTAACAAATGAAAGTAAATGCAGAAGCATTTTCACAGCCACAAACAGTAAGCCCTCTCAAACCCCAACAACATTTAAAAGATGCGCTTCATCAGATGCGCCAAAAGGGCCCTAATGGAAGAGAAAAAGGTTAAAAATGTATGTCATCACTAATTAATAGTCCATGAACAGGAATTTTATTTTTTCTTAAATGACAAAATCATGCCTAGATGAACTTTTGATCCTAGACTCTTAACGAAAACCTAAACCAAAACAAACTAGTTGATAAAATAAGGTTTCTTTCACCTCCCAGCTAACATCTGCTCCAAAGTGCTCCCATGATTTTCTCTCATGTTAGCACCACCAACAACCTTATCTCTAAGCAATTGTTTCAGACTAGCACTGGCAGTTTTCCACTTCTGCTTTAGACACAAGAGTCACATATTCAAAAAGCTTGTCTATTAACTCCACAAAATTAATGTAACAAAAGGAGCTACTTCTCATTAAGCTTTGCTTCTTGTATGCAAAGACTATAAAAAAACCCTAATGCTATCCCTCAGTATGATGATGGACGTACTACACTGGTTCTTCACTTTAAGGCCAGAACGTGCTTCCTTTAGATTAATTGCCACACACTAACCACAAGTTACCAAAACACTACAGGGAGTTACTGAGTTGAGACATGGAAAGCTATAGAAATTCCCCCTTCAATCAACTGGAAAGACAGACAGAAAGAAAGCATACAAGTAATTGTCCGTTTCCAAGGACTGAATGATGACCTGTATTGTCAGACATTCAAGAGAGACTGAATATAAACCATAGCACAGGTGAAGTGCTACATGCTATCTATAACGCTGTAATATGCATAAATTTAGTGACAAGCCCGATAAACATCCCAAAGTATTTCACTGCTGAAAAACAGCTATGTAAAAGGCAGCATACTGCTAGTAATCATTCACATGATGAAGGCTTTGTGTTGAAAAGACTGCTATTACTGAGAATGAGATCAACAAAAATAAATCATACCTTAAAATACAATTTATTGGAAACCCAACTTCCAGACTACGTATACTTCTTAAGTCTATTGAAAAGCAAAAATGGTGAGAGGCTGCTGGAATGACAATCTTCTGTGATGACACAGGCTCAGAAGAACTGGATGCATGCACAGGGATGGGTTGAGATGCTGCTACTGGACCATTAGGGTCAGCTGAAAAGACAGAAGAGAATTTGTGTGCATATTTAGTGATTTGTTCTGCCTGAAATAACAAAATATATTAAATACAGGTCTCAATTTAAATGCAAGCACTGGTCGGTTGCTTGCACATTTCAATTCCTTATTAAGTTAATGGCATGGAAAAATAGTACTACTTCCAAAGGAAAAACAAAAAACAAACAATAAACAACACAACCCCCCCCCCCCCCAAATTCAACATACTTATATACTTTAAATCTTCTTACAAGATTCTGTAATTTAATTTTTTTTTTTTTATTTACCTTCAAAGCTATTTATCTCACTGAAGAAAAGTTTGGAATAAGATCTTAAATTCATCAGAAGCATGCTATAAGACTTCAGTTTCAACAGTTTACATAATTTCTTCTAGCCAATTTGAGGGCATGTAGAAGAGGTAAGTTTAAAAAAAAAACCTTCCTTTGCTTTGAATTAAGCTACTGCAAGCTAACCAACCTGTTTAGTTTCACACTGAAGAAGAATGAGCACTAGGTCAGTCATGGTGCTCACGTAAGGCAGCATCAACTGATGTTTACTTTATGAAGTAAATTAAAATGCTCTATGTCTGTAAACACATCTGCTTATGCCCTTTAATTAGAACCTAGCTACTGTGACACTGATTTTGGAATTTAGCCAGCTAAAGCTGGCTACATTGAGCGAGTGCCTGTCCAATTACATCCAGACTTCTGAAGTTCTTGCACAGGGACCAAATACTACCTTCAAAGAACAACATACCAAGCTACAAGTTTTACAGGCAGGATCACCAACAGGTGTCCTTCAAAAATGTTAAAGATAGCAAACAGTCAAAGAAACTTTCAGAGAACTCAACAGCATTAAGTGTTAGTTGTTCTGATTTTCTCTGTTCAGAATTACCTAAAATGTTCCCATTTTTGTACTTTAGAAAGAAATACACCACTGCTACCATTGTCTTTAATTTTCTCCTGCTTGTATTTTGAATGCTTGCTTTGCATTAACTATTTTTTAAAAACAATTCAGTAATACTTCAGTATCAGCTAGTTAACACAACCCAGCAATGAAATTATTTTCACTGATTCAAGTAATATGTTACTAGATTGTGAGGTGTAATGAAATGGCTGAATACAAGTTTAAGGTGCGCAAAGACAAGAGAACAAAAATTGCACATAGCCTACTGCAAAACATTAAACAAAATTTGGACATTGTAGCAGCTTTAATGTACTAAGTTCAATAAATTGTACTTTACTGGAATTTTGCAGATCTGACAATAGAGGTGACTTTGCTCTGGTCTGAGACTTGAAACCTGGAAGCACTTCAGTAAATTGTTTGTTGACGTCTTGGCAAGACTCAGCCATGAGCCCTGATAGATAAAAATGGATAAACTTGGTTTACATTTTACCAAAAGAGTTACAAAATTAATACTACTATTAATTTTAAAAAGCACAATCCTAAATTTCTTAACTGCAACTTCAAAGTATTTATTAACCACATAGTAAAATCCTTAGAAATCTTAGAATTCCCACATTTCCCTTGCTCTTCTATGTAAGGAATGTGAGCATTAAACCATTTCATTTCCTTTCTGAGCAAGTAGGACTTAGGACTTTTTAATGGTTATGGTACTGGACCTTCCCATTCTCAAATTCATGCAGCTTCAAACACTTTTGGGATTAATATTCAAGCTGATGACCATCCATGTCACTTGTAATCTACACATAGCCAAATCCCCTTTATGGTTCTTTCAAGTGTTTTCCAAAACCACCATGAGCAAACTACAACATTTAATCTCCTTATGTGAATAATGTATTATGTAAGTAATTCTTCCTTGCCTGAAATTTATCACCACAAATATATATGATGCAAGATGACACCTGACAAGCAGGGAAAAAGAAAGATATACCACACACCCTTTTTCTTTAGTTTCGTGCCTTCTTCAGACTTCAGGCTCTCCACTTCACTTTCTGTTGCTTCACCTTCTGCTACAGATGAGTGCTCAGCTTTAGTTAGGACATCCTGTGACTTCTGTTTCAGGCCCTCCGTTTTTCCATTAATAAGCAAAAGAACTTTCTCCGGTGGCTGTTTAGGTTCAGTTGGAGCATTTGTGGGAATTAAAGGCTGAATGAAGTAATACAGTTTTGTTATCATCACAGTTTGCATGGAAAAATTCTGTCTTTTTATAATTTTATTTTTTTTATTATTAATTATTTTTAACTAGTTTTATAATTTTGGGTATTGTTCTGACATAGAAAAAATAAAGCAATTAAAGCAACTATTTATTCAGGTTTTCTTTTACATACTCAACTACCAAATATAACTTTAAAATACCAATTTTTACTTTTTTTTTAACATGAAACTGTGCAACAAGTTCATATAAAACTACAGAAACAATAAACAAGCAGACTATACCTGGGTACTTAAGCTCTCCTTCTGTAGAGTTACAGATACCCCAACAGTAGGAGCCATATCCAAAGGCAACTGGGGTAGTTTCTGCTTAGCCCTATTTGGTGGAACAAGGGTAAATGCTCCTTCTATTGCCAAAGGGTATTCATCAATCTCCACATTTCCTTTCTTCAGAAGTAGAGACAAGGGTATTTCAGTGCTTCCAAGAGACTGGTCCCCACAGCAAAGATGGATCTGTATACATACAAGAGTGTTACAAAGTAATTACCATGTGCATTTCCACCTGAACTGCCTGTTCCCCCTCCAAAGGGAGCATAAATACAACAGTTAACGTGATCATCCCTGGTCTAGTCCTTGTATCCTGAGAATAACTGTTTGCACAGCATGAAAACAGCTACAAAATTCCAGTACTGAGTAGACTGACCCATTGCAGAACAGTAGCAGATCACAGCACTGTCCTACTGAGGACTGGCCTACCATCCCTTCTGGAAGACAAATTCAGTAGTCTGAGGCTTCACACAGAAGAGATTCTTTCCCTTAACGCATGGATATATAAAACGCACGACTGCAAGGTAAAGAAGTTACTTGAATGCTCAGCCTTCATACATATATTTAGACTCCACTTGAACAGCAAGGATTTTTTTTAAGTGTGGTGGAGTAGGAAGGTTCCCCCACACACACAAAAGAATGCCACAGCTAACTCAGCCGGAGAAGCAGATGAAAGCTGTATTTTACAAGCAGATATGGAATGCAATGAATATGTACAAAAACATACAATATTTACAATATATATACAGAAATATACAGCAATGTATAGGAAACCTTTCCCCAACCCCCTGCGGCCAGGGGGTTCGGCCTGCCCCTCCCTTCTCCCTCCCTACCTCCCCTTTTTCCCAAAGGGTTAGAGAGGGAGAGAAAGGAAGGTAATTAAAAGGGGAAAACTTTGTTAAAGCTCAAAGCGAATGCAAAAAGTTAGTTTTGTTATCTGGTTAGCAAGAATCGTAGAGAGAAACGAGCCAGCTCACAGTACAGGGGGAAGAAGACGACGACTGACTGACCCCCCCCCACTGAAAGACTAAACAAAGACCTACAGCCGGGTTCCACCAATGAAATTGGATTAGCATATCGTTGTTTTCATTCATATACCAAAACATTCGGCCAGAGTGTTCAGAAAGTGTCCTTCTCTTAAAGGCACAGCCTAAACCGGTCACATTAAGTTAACCATGTTCTTAATTCCTGGTAAGAATCATTATTCCTTTTACAAAACCTGACTCAACTTGCTCTTCCTTCCACAGCTTAAGATTTGTATACTTAAGAGAAAGACAGATGTTAAAAACAACATACTGTAATTAATTTTTCTCATTAAGAGTTTTGTAATCACTATGAGACAGAGAGATTGCCATAAACAGTTTCAATACTACCCAGTATTTAGAATCATTTAGGTTGGAAAAAAACTAAAGATCATTCAGTCCAGCCACAAAGCTAACACCGCCAACTCCATCACTAAACCTTGTCCCCCATTTGGAGTAGAATAGAATTAACCAGGTTGGAAAAGACCTTTGAGATGATCAAGTACAACCTATCATCCAACACTATCTAAATCAAATAAACCATGGCACCAAGAGACCAATTCAGTCTCCTCCTAAACACCTCCAGTGACAGTGAATCCACCACCTCCCTGGGCAGCCCATTCCAATGGCCAATCACTCTTTCTGTGAAGAACTTCTTCCTAACATCCAACCTAAATCTCCGCTGGCACAGCTTGAGACTGTGTCCTCTTGTTCTGGTGCTGGTTGCCTGGGAGAAGAGACCAACCCCCACCTGTCCACAACCTCCCTTCAGGTAGCTGTAGACAGCAGTAAGGTCTCCTCTGAGCCTTCTCCTCTCCAGGCTAAGCTCCTTCAGCCTCTCCTCACAGGGCTTGTGCTCCAAAACCCTCACAAGCATTGTTGTCCTTCTCTGGACATGTTCCAGCAACTCAACATCTTTAAAGGCAATGCTAAAGATAAGGAACATCTTGAAACTGCCCGAGTACAGCTGCAGCGTATTTTAAAATAGCATTTGGCTAAAGACTGGGGGAAAAAAGCCAAACTTCCCTTACTGTTCAGTGAGTGTTGAGCACAGTGATTTTATAATGCAGACAACAGGGACCTGAGCAGCTGGTGTGCACAAGGTTACCCCAGGCAGAACAAAGCAGGACTCTGGGTTGCCAACAGTCTGATTGCAGAGCAAGTTCTGGAGCTCAAAGCTCTTGGGAATGCCATATTAGATCCTTGGGAATATGAAGTTTCAGCAATACCTTTTATCATGAAATGTAACCCATCTTACTGCGGTGACTACACTAAAGACACTGAACTCCATCTGCCAGGATTTCCCATGTATCAGTCAGATAATCAATTTATATTTGAGCCAAAAACATTGTAATACAACCTAGGTTTGGAAAGAGAAAACCTTTCCAAATTTCAGTTTAAGCCACATTCTACTGCTTTTATTTTCATTCACATTTGAGAAGAAACATCTTACCTGCAACTTTGCCTGTCCACACAGATACATTTTAAGGACATGAGCTGTACTACGTATTCGAACTGAAGCTCTTTCTGGCTCAAAGTTTGGATTAATTAAATCAGTGAAAGGTTCATTTGTGACATCATTTCCCAGTAATGAGTAGTAGAAGAAAAACTCAGGCCTTTGTACAGGAAGCTTCATCGTACAAGGAATTAACTAAAAAACCCAAACAAACACAGAAAAGAGGAATATATCTCTTACATTAATGTACAGTTACAGTAATCCTTACACATTAGCTTGGAAACATAAGTGCTTAATGTGAACTCAACCTGCTGAGTTGCTTTAACCCTCAGCTTGCACTACACAATAAAGTTACAGTAATATCCAAAATGGATTAAAAAAAAAGTGTTACTTTACAAATACACCAATAATGAGCAAAACAACGGATTTTGAAGTACCTTTAAGATTTATCAGCACTAAGGCTGTAACTCATATCATATATTCAATAATATCAAGAACTGCACAAATATTTAGAAGTAAGCATTGCCTCCACAAAATATTTATAGGAGAAATGAAATGCATACACTCAGTATCTAATCCATATCAACTTATGTGATTGAATAAAAGACTGGAACAGACAGAAACATCTACTTCATCATGTAGCCACTACAACTATTGAGTTCAATGCCTAAAAAGGCCTAGTGACCCCAGACTGATCACAGTAAATTTACTTCACAAGGCCCTATAGTTCTGACACAAAAAATTACTTTCTTTGCAAAAAAAGGTAAGACTGAGAAAAGTTTATTATATACTATTAGTTACAGATCAACTAAAATCATGATGGCTTGGAATTGGGACTTTCACAGTAAATGGTCACATCTATATTTTACATTAGGCAGCGTAGTACAGTACAGCATAAAAATAGCAGCTGAGGTTTAAAGCTGAAATAATCACATTAGCATGTCACGTCAACCAAGCTGATAAGTCTCACCCTTAGGCAACATATAAGCTCTACCGTTCTGATCTGAAAGGTGTTTCATAATTTCAGCACAAGGGCACCACACTGAAAACCAGGATTATCTCTACACACACTTTTTACGCTGTATTGCAATATAAATGTATGCATTTCAGAAGTGTGTCAAGCAAATGCACCTTCAGTGCACCCAAAGAATTCTGACCTTTCATCTGCAACTGGACATGTAGCCACTACAATGAAGTTTTAAATTTCAAATTAACATATATTAATTCAGTATGTGACAAGGCTATTTACTGCAAGAAAATTATGAGGAAAAAAAAATTCTAAATAGAAATAAGGCATCTGATGGTGAAAATACAAATGCAGGATTCTACTTCTTAAAAACTACATCTAGCAAGGAACCAAACCTGTTCCAACTGTGTGGCAAATGCGATGGTTACAGACAAGACAAAGTAGTCTCTGCAGTGCTCTGCTGGTCCAATTTGATGACAACCCTCTTCTTCATTCAAGACTGGCACAATACTTTCAGGGTCTAGTCCAGAAAGAAGGACAGATGCTAATAGGGAAGAAAAAAAATTAAGTAACTTGTGATTTTATCAATTGCTGCAGGAATTTTATGTATAATTGCAATTTTGCCTTTAATTATTTGGTGTGGGAAGCGACAATTACAAAGAAAGATCTTGATGCTTGGTACCAAAGCATTGCAACACAAAAAAGCTGATATATATCACAGTATCACAGTATAACCAAAGTTGGAAGAGACCCCAAGGATCATCAAGTCCAACCCATCCCAACAGACCTCACAACTAGACCATGGCACCAAGTGCCATGTCCAGTCTCCTCTTGAACACCTCCAGGGACGGTGACTCCACCACCTCCCCAGGCAGCCCATTCCAATGACGAATGATTCGCTCAGTGAAGAACTTCCTCCTCACCTCGAGTCTAAACCTCCCCTGGCACAGCTTGAGACTGTGTCCCCTTGTTCTGGTGCTGGTTGCCTGGGAGAAGAGACCAACCCCCTCCTGTCCACAACCACCCTTCAGGTAGTTCTAGAGGAAAAGGAAGCCTATTTGGGCAGCAGTTGCAGGATTTGAACCCATGACCTCAGCACTCACAGTCTCATGCCCTACCAACCAAGCCACACATCTGCTTCTCAATATATGTATATATATATGTATGTATATATGTATGTATGCTTCTCAATATATGTATATATATATATATACACACACACACACACACAACTCCACAAAAAACAATAATTACATTATTTTATATTCAATGGACACAGATGACACTTTGAATACTATGCTAGAACTTCATCAAGCCAAAGTTTGACCAGAAGCCTTGTAAAACATTTGCTGCCACTGACCACTTTGACTTTGCAAAGTCACAGTCATAGATTAGGATAAGAAGATGATGAATTTAGAACTGTGAAGAAGTTATCCACAGAGCAGGAACATGAGGCATTACTGTAAGGTAAGTAGGAGAAATTCCATTGGTTTTACAGAGGCTTGGTTTTCAGAAATTAAGTAGATAAGCTTTTAGGTGGGCGATCAAGAGGGAAAGTAAATCTGTTTGGGTTGGGGGGGCTCTTCAAAGCCTCTTACTTGCTTTAAAAATTACAGATAAAAAATTACTGAAAAGCACAGCACAGAGACACCTACTTATATTAGTATTTGAATTGTAATGGGGTTTTGATACTTTTCACTAATTACTTTTGAGAGGAAAGTACAAAGGAATCCTGAAGTGGACTAAGTGCCAGCAGTTCATTTAAAGTAGATGTTACTACAAAAATATCAACAGAGCAGGATTAAGTACTCAATGATTAAAATTAGATTAAAATCCCATCAGAAAAAAAAAAAAAAAAGTAGCTGCCTACCCAACTGCTTTATAATTCCAAGCCCAAGCTACTGAAATTGTGTTCTCTGAAGAAGCTCCTTCCATATTTACTTAGTTACAGAACTTTCTAAAGCCCTGAAATACGAGTATAATGCCCGTAGGAGTAGACTGTGTCCCTGATTCAGATTTTAAAGATCAGTAGATTTGCAACTCAGCCCATACGAAAGTAACACAACTACCTTTTGAAGTTATTACCACAAGGTACATTAATCAGCTTGTGGTAGTTTTAGGCTATGCCTTTAAAAATTTTTCACAGATCTTGAACAGAAAGTAGTAAAATGTAAATAAATTACTATTGGGTGTAAAAAGGAAAATAGAATAGAATAAACCAGGTTGGAAGAGACCTTCGAGATCATCGTGTCCAACCTATCATCCAACACCACCTAATCAACTAAACCATGCAACCAAGCACCCTATCAAGTCTCCTCCTAAACTCCTCCAATGATGATGATTCCATCACCTCCCTGGGCAGCCCATTCCAATGGGCAATCACTCTCTCTGTGAAGAATTTCTTCCTAACCTCCAGCCTAAACCTCCCCTGGTGCATAGTTCTAAACAATCCCATTGGAAAAGCATAAAAGAGACTTAAACTAGTTGTACCAAAACAGCCTCTCTCTTCTCGCTTCCTCAGGCTGGGAGATACTAACTTTGTGCTTCTGCTGGCTTCTGCTTGACCTTGGCTGCACTGTTTTGCTTAAGTCTAATGTGTCTCTTCTCTGTTCTCTTGTCCCTTCTGTACAGCAGCATGAGGGGAAGGCAAGAAAAGGGAAAGAAGCTGTTGCAGCTCCCATGGTCTTTGGCCAGGGGGCTCCTTGTGCTGTTTATTCATTGTAAATACCTGCAAATATTGTATATGTTGTGTATATTCATTACATTTCACTGTAGATTGTAGTTTTGCTTGTAAATGCAGTTCCATTTGCTTCCAACTGAGCTGGTCTGGCAAATTTAATGCTGGGGAGAATTTTAACCCACTACACAGATGTGAAGAATTTGCATTGGAAATGCAATGAAATTAAAGTCTCTTGAGACTTAACACATTTGCTGCAAGAGGTATGTTGAACTGGCACAGCAGCATTTTTAATTCAGAGAGAGGGATATTCTTATTTTATGTCACTTACCTTTCCCTTCTCTAGGGGGTGCCTCTCTTGCTTTAAAACCATCAACCAGTGCTTTTGAATCAGTCTCCAAAACAACACCTACTTGTATTTCAGATTTAAATTTAGTGTACTTGTTACTAAGAAGAGGATACCACTTTGGTGCCTACATAATTTTAAAAGAAAAAACAACAGTCAAACAAAATAAACCAAAGGCATTTAAAAACCCTAGTAAAATAATATTGTTACAGAAAAATAAGGCTCACTCTGGCAGTTCTACTTCATCATCTACTGAAGTATACCTTAGATATTTTTTTTTTTTCCAAAATTGCAATCTATTGAGAGTGCACTATTACACTAAAAGATACTACAGAATGATTCCTGGATGACTAGCTGAACATACTCTTTTTTCAGTGATATGTACAGTAAACAGGTAAGCAAGAAAAATACACCAGAGACTCTTCATTAGAAGAATCTTCAATTTCTCAACTAAAATTGTACAGTCATTTATTTGGACTATAAATCCTTAAGAAATGTGATGTCAAAAAGACTCAAAAGTTTTTGTCTGTTCCTCAAGTCAAATTCTAGTACCTGTAAGAGTACTATTGTCAATAGATAACTTTTTACAGACTTTATACATGATAACATACCTGGGTTTTTTCCTGCACAGCCCTTAAATCAAGTACAATGTAGCCTATATTCTCTTTAGCTGAAGACACAGGATCCAAAGCAAAGCACTGGAGTTTGATAGGTGTACGCTGCAGCCTGAAACAACGAATCAGTTGAAATCAAAATATGTAAGTTCTCTGCAATTAGTTAAAATTCTTAAGTTTTGAGCATACCAATCATTCAAAGTGTATTTGTTATAAAACTAGTTGGAGTAGGTCAGAAAACAAATTCATACTGAATGTCAAAGAATTTATCATTAAATCAGAGAACAAACAAGTGGATTGGTTTTCTCAGAGGAGTGTCCTGGAGTCTCATAGAGCCTCAAATCCTAATGAAGAAACACTACTTACAAATCCATTTACTTTCATCTATGTACAAGCACTGCACCTCACAAGAAACAGCAATTTCAGTTTTGAAGGTATGTTTAAAAATAGGGCTTGCAAAAGATATCTGTGCAAAAGACACAAAACTGTCTAGCATAATGCACATTTAGGCATTTTTCTCTCAACAAGTATCAAATATAATACAGCCTTCTGAACTACTTAGAAAAGATGGATGTAAAACTGTGTCAGTAACAAGCAAATGAATAAGGTTTCCAAAACTGTGACTGTCTCAGCTCTTCTATTTGACATTCTCAAAAATATTTCATGCATGTTTTCAGGCCTATTAACTTACTGGAAGCTCTTGTGCTTTTTCAACGGTGTAAAAACATACCCTTTAGAATTGTTAAACACTTTTCTTGCCATGTACATACATTCATTTGCTGTGGCAACATTATGGTAGATCAATGTACAGCTACAAAAGAGAGTTAAAGGAAACAAAAAAAACCCCAAACCCACACAAACAAAACACCAAAGACAGCAAAATCAAATTTTGTCTCCTAATAAGATTTAATTTTCTTGCATTACCTGTGCTGATGAAGTGCTTTCCTATTAAGTTCCCAAGCCAATTCTGTAGCAAATTCTGGCTGATCAGTATGTTCTACAGGATCAGTGGCCAACTGCTCACCATCAAACTTTGCTTCAACTATGAGCATGTACTTGGGTCGTTTTGGAAAATAGCGCCCTGTAAAAGAGTGCAACTGCCATGTGATACCATTAACAGCAACAACAAAAAGGCAAGACATGCCATAAGTCAACTACATAAAAATACATTTACCCTATCATTTTTCTTGTGCTTACTCTGAAGCTATGCTCTTCATAGTGTACAAAAAAAGTCTTCCTATTATGCAGAAGTAAGGAGGAAGAACATAACACAGAACAGGTTATTAGAGAAGCATCCAGAAATAGCAAAACATTAAGTCACAAAGCACAATGAGGGGGAAAAAATGGGCAAATTTTGTGATTTGATTTTGGAAATCCATGAGTGGATTAGATCCAGTGAACAGGTGAGAGGAAGATTGCATACTTTGCCTGTACTGAACATTTTACCACTGTCCCATATCAAAGCAACAAAAGGTGTTTCTCCAACTACTGGTTGCTGAAAATAAATATTTTTTTAAAAATCACTGCTGTATTAGTAGACTGCCTAAAGCTATACAGGATTTGTCCTGGGTTCAGCATCATCCCACATTCTGATTAATAACTTAGGTGATAAAACAGAATACTTGTTTAAATTTACATGTATCACTGTGTGGGCATGGCCTAGATGCACGTCAGATGACAGGATCTTATTTTAAAGTTACCAGTAAAAGGACAGAGAGATAATTGGATTTACTTGACAAACAAAATAAGCCGAACAATCCAAACCAGAACAAAATCCCAACACCCCCACACTAATTACACCTCAGTAAGTATAATCTGTACAAACTCAAAATTATGAATGATTAGGTAGTATTCAAGATGTGAGTGAATGCTGTAAGTTTACTGCAGACTTCTAAGACTTCTAATAGGCAATAGAAATACTAGAATGCTTCTTAAAAAAAGAAAAAAGAAAGAAAGAAAAGGCAGACATGTATAAAATGATCCCATTGTAAGACACTGGATGGACTCCAACGCTTAGGTATAAAGCTTTTTTTGAAGTGAGGCCCTGCTGAAAAGACTCCACAGCCTGCCAGCGAGAACCGAACCTCCACAGCTCGTACAGAAGGGCTAGCGATGCTGCTGCTTGTAACAGCGAGGACTAGATAAGACGCAGGGATGTCTCTTCTTACCTAGAGGCTTGATTCAGAGGGAAGGGTGGCAAAAGCATCCACTAGGAACAGCAGCGATATGGGGTTTAAATGACAACTTTCGCGGCTGTGAGGCGGGTTTCGCAATACAAACAGACTTTTTTTTTTTTTTTTTTTTTTGTAGGAAATAAAGAACCTTTTCATTATTTAAAATAGTATTTTGGCTAAATACTTCCACGAACAAACCGGAGATCGTCCATACTGACTTTAAGACAGGTATGTCCATAGCTTTAGTAACATAACCAGTTTATTAGAAACAGCTTATCCCGCTTACTCCATCACAGAAACACATCTGGAGGCAGCGATCACTTCCCATGTTATGCCCAAGACGGAGATGACAACGAACAGCAGGGAGGCCGCGACCCCTCCAGTCCCCCGTTTACCTTCCAGGACTGAGACGACGATCAGTAGCCGATCGGCGGCTCTGGAGACCATCTCCCCTTTCCGCCCAGGAACCTCTGGGATGAGGGACCGAGAAATGCAACAGCTCTCGAGACGCAAAAACTATACAAGAACTCAACCAGCTCTCCCGTCCTGCCGCCACTCGTCACCCTTTTACCGCCTCGAAGCCTTTAAACACCAACCGCCGCAGCCGCCGCACTTCCGCTTGGCAACGGCAGCCCCGCCCGGCGCATAGAGCTCCGCTTCCGGCGCGGGACTCAGCGGTCCCGGCCAGCTTCGTCCTGTCCCGCCCTGCCCCGCCCCGGGCGCCGGACGTCGCTGCGTATTGTGTCGGCGGAGGCTCTGAAGTCCCACCCGCTGTTTTAGCGTCAGCTGTCTCGTTTCTAGGTTGGAAACGGGGCGTTTCAGGGAAGTCTGAGGATGCCTTTGCTTGGCTCAGCCCGTAACTTCTGCGCGCTGACCTGCCATCGGAATGTGCAGTCTGTTAAAACAGCGGTGTTTGGTTATTGTTTTCACGCAGCAAACACTGTCAGGATAGGACTATCTGAATCCAGTTCCAGCAAAATGCAATAGAATAGAATAGAATAGAATAGAATAGAATAGAATAGAATAGAATAGAATAGAATAGAATAGAATAGAATAGAATTAACCAGGTTGGAAAATACCTTCGAGATCATCGAGTCAAACCTATCACCCAACACTATGTAATCAACTAAACCATGGCACCAAGTGCCCCATCCAGTCTCTTCCTAAACACCTCCAGTGATGGTGACTCCACCACCTCCCTGGACAGCCTAGATCCTTCTTTAAGGTATTCTGTCTTCCATATGAAGTGTCTCCAGGTATAGTAACCTCTGGCATCACTAATTACATGTTTGCCTTGACTGTGAGACAAAAACCCCCAATTTATGTTTACAATCCTTTTTGTTTTGTTTTATTTTTAAGAAATTTGTAATTTGTAGAAAAGGTAATTTTTAACCTAGAAATTTTTGTCTACATAAGATATGGAAGCAAAAACTGCACTGACACAAAATGCTTGTGTTTTAATAACACATCTTACAAATAGCGACCAAGTTATGATTTACAGACATCAGAAGAGGGCAAGGCTGTTATGCAGGAGTGGTTCTGCACTGTTAAATGCATCTTATTTTTGAGTTGAATCAGCTTGAGTTCGGTTGTGGCTGGTGATTCTTGTAGTGGCATTGCTATTATGTAACACTGCATTTGGTAAGGTAAGACTCTATAGTCCAAGTTTGTAAATTTCTGTCACACCTTCTGCAAACCAGGTTGTAGGTATTTTTCAAAGATGACCTGGAGGTGGATTGCTTTCTCCAGGTTTGATTCCTGGAAATACCTTTATCTGGTGATTTACATGAGTTTAATCCATATGAGAGTGCTGCAATTTGTATGCAGAATGACCTACTGTATCGGTAAATAAAGATTTTTTTAAAATCAAGAGGTTTTGACCATTCTGTTTATCAACATGTTAAGTCTCTATCCCTGCATGCCTTTCATCGTTCTAGTAGCCAAGCCAAATTAAGACACTGAATATTAGACCTAGCATGTCTTACATATTCATACCTCTCCCAAATAAGAATATATACAGACAATATTGCTTTGGAATTATTATTTAATAATGTGTATTTATATTAAAATGCCAGGGATTGAGCTTTCAAATAAGATTGGAGGGTGATGAGATTGCTAAGTGTTCTGTGATAACTTGATGGTTAACCCCACTCAAGGTAATAGTTCCTTTCTCATCAGGCATGCCTTCTACTATAGTTTGCTCAAATTGGGAACATTGTAATTCCCACTATGGATCAGTTGAGCAGTCAGTTGGTTGCCATGAGGTTTCACAGCATATTGTGTTAGCTCCAGAGATGCCCCCTTGCTACCTCTAACAAGCTAGAATAGCATCTTCATGTGCATAGCTGAGAATAGGTCATAGACAGTTCAAACAGGGATAAATTACCCTTTAAGTTCAAGCGTCCTGTTTCATGGTAGCTGTATCTCTTTGTAGTAGGGATTCAAATTGTGGAAGTGTAATGTGTTTCCAAAAAGATAACTTGAATCACTCTGGTTGTGGTCATTTGGTTGCACTCTGGAATACTTTGGAAGCATTCTTAAATATTTTGTTTCTCTTACCATAAAAAAGGACTGCAGTAATAACATACGTTACATGGAGGTTGAATGAGAAGGATATAAAATACTTTAATTGAGGCCAAATTTAGAACTGGAATCTGTGGTCCTCTGTGCATGACCTGGTGTGTTCAGGAAAAGCAAACCCACCTTTTAAACAGAGGAAATGTCAACCTAAGAAGAAGGTTCTTTTTAAAGATGGAGAACGCTGACCTGCAGTACATGTAACCAGATGGTGCAGATGTCACTGCAACATTTGTTGTGATGCCCAAGTCACATGAAGTGTAGTCACGAATAGTTCTCTTTATTTGAACACACATCAGATTTCCTCATTACAAAGGGCACTGCTAATAAAAAAAGGTTAAGTCTAAGCAAAGACGTTTCCAAGTCTCCCAATATTTAGGCCCTTTATGATTTGAAAACAAATACCTGTCAGTCTATGACAATCCTCTCCTTGGCTGGCGATGGTCTCTTCTTACAGGTAGTAAGTGATAGAGATAGAGGGAAGGGCCTCAAGCTATGACTGGATAGGTTTAGACTACACATTAGGAAAAAAAATTTTCAAACAGAGTGGTCAGGCATTGGAATGGGCTGCCCAGGAAGGTGGCTGAGTTACCAACCCTGGATGCATTTAAAGGTCATTTGGGTGTGGTGCTTGGGGATATGGTTTTGGGGTGAACTTTGTGAAGTAGAGTTATCAGTTGGACTTGGTGATCCTGAGGGTCTTTTCCAACCTGAATGTTTCTGTGGTTGGGCTAAAGCATTTAAATTTCAATTTCTGCACAATTGGAGAGCAGTTAACCAATCTAATCACACACACACAAATCTACTCTTAAAAAAACAAACCAGTACCCTTCAAGATTCCCTTTTGCTTCCCCCACCTCGAACACAGGCTGACAGTGTCCACTTCAACCATCAGTATTTAAGTCAGTTCTAATGCAGCACCTCATTTAAATGGGATAGAGCAAATCTTATCCTAAGGTGCTTTCTTCTGCTCAACACAGACACTTCTTGCTCTCCACCTCTAGAGATTGGGTTGCTTAGAGTGGGACTCCATTTTAGGAAACCATTTAATAGCCATGAGTAGCTAGATTATTGCAAGGCAGCCATTCTCTCTTTCCCACATGGCTGCAGGCCTCTACAAGGGAACTGCAGCAGGACCCAGCAACAATACCTGTCTAGCTTTCTGCAGATGACTCCTGGCTACCAACACTCTGCTTTCAATCAGTGAAGTAAAAGCCAGATCCAGTCTCTTTATACCACCAGCAGCACCAATAGGGCAAGCAGGTCCAGTGGGGCCACCACTGCCATTGCTTCCTCAAGCACCTTTCACTTCAAATCGAGGTCCACAGCTTTTGTTGGGGTACCACAGGCATTTTCACCCTTCCTTTTGATCTGGATCCTGCTCCTCTGAAACTCTTCTCTAACTGTTAACATGAATATAGGAGGCTTCTTCCAGAGGATTACTTTTAAAGGTTCCCCTTGGCTTTCCACTGTCCACTCCTCTGGGGACCTTACTGGACCCTTAACCCTAACCATATGTGTCCACCCTTTTTCTTTTGTGCAAACTGCTGTTTCAATAGTCAATAGGGTCTGGAAAGGTCCCTCCAAGATTGGTTTTAACATATCCTCTTTCCATATTTCCACCATTACCCACTCTCCAGGCTAAAATTTTAGAGACAGCCCAGATCCTCAACAAGGCCAGGGGCAAACATTTTGTCCAGGGGAGTCTTGTTTCAATCATCAATTTAGTTATTGCTGATTCACCCTCTCAATCCTCCCAGAACTTTGAGGGTATCATGAGGTGTACGGGTCAGATTCTACACTAACCTGGAGGTAAAATGAGTTCCCCTGTGCAGATCAATTCCTTCATACAATTCATATTGTGGGACTGTTTGTTCCATCTCTGTACTCGTGGTAACTAGGTAAAATCCTGAATGGCCTGAAAAGCCAGAGGTCTTCCTCCAGGAACCGTTTTTCCGATAACCCTCTTTATTATCCTTCCAGCATATCATGAAGCAATCCACCAATCACTTTGCCAAAGCCTATATTACAGTACAGCCATAATTCTTCAAAGGCTGATCACATGAGACTTGTGTTCCCCAATGTGTGCTCTGGTGGAGCTGCAAAAGCACTTCTCAAGAAATTGCTGTATTTAACCACTCTCTCCCATCTGGCAATACCCACTTCCCCTCAGCTGTCTTGGTTCCCCCAGTCTTTTATGTATCTTTCTCTTCTTCAGGGGGAAATATGGGAAACTGTTCCACTCCTTTAGTTTTTGGTATTAAGACCCATATTCTAACAGGTTTCTCTAAGGCTGCCACCTTAGCCTTTATGTCAGCTATGTGATTTCCTTCAGCTTCATTCCTTTCTGGTGTCCATTCAGATGTACTATTGCCACTTCTTTTGATTCTATTAGTGCCTCTAATACTTGTAATATTAATTGTTCATGAACCAACCCTTTTGCCCTAGACTTGACCATTCCTCTTGCCCTTCAGATTTTTCAAATGCATGTCTCCCTTTTATCCCATCAATTACCACATATCCACTAAACCTTTTACCATCCACAAACTGTGAGGACCCATCAAATCCTTCCCAACTTTCTCTAAACCTCCTCAATATCCTTCTTGAAAGGTAAAATGAGGGTATTACGTGGTGACATACAGGGTTCAAACAATTCATGACTCAATTATGGGCTTCAGTCCCTGCTTCCCTTCTTTAGATACAGTGTATTGTCCAGCCCATACATATGGGAACAAAACAACTGTACAAATCACTAGTTATTCTACACTATATACAACCACGTTTTGCATATATACAATCTGTACGTGATACACTGGGTAGGAATCACAATACCAACCAACAGCCAATCTACAAAGCCATTGTTGCCTTTGCCCAATTTGGAACAGAAGTTTCTAGACCCAGAAGACATGAGCACTTGGCTGAAGGAGGCATGGAAATTGATCTTCCTACTGTGTACACTAATCTCAACCCCAGCAGACCACGGCAGCAGACTGTGAGGTCTATTCACAACTGCTCTGCACTGCATCACCAAAATGTTTGATATGAGCATGCTGATTCCCTTCCTCTACGTATCCATGGCTCTCTCCTTGCCGCGTTTGTGCTTGCAGTATTTGCTGTCTCTGCAAATGCCTACTACATAATCCACCTTCCCGTTCCGATCCTCTCCCTCTTCCCCTTCTGCTCCCCAGAATCTTAGAATCTATCCCTGCCTTTGTAAAATGAGTTAATGTTGTTAAAATAGATGTTGTTAATTCATTGATTTTGTTAAGAGTTAGCTAGAGTCATTCCTACCCATGCTCTCTTCCTTTCCCCTTCCCACCTCCATCATCATGCTACCATGGACTCCATCCCTGGGACAGCAATGGTGAGGCATGAAGTGAATGAAAGAGACTGTCTTTCCCTGCCTTGACATCGCTGGAACACAAAACCACTAACTTGTATCACCACCATGGCCACATCATCATGGACTGCAAGACCAGAGGCCTCACATTTTTCTGAGAAGTTCAACCCAACCAAGTAAAAGAAACCACCAAACACAGACAGAACGCACCCTGGTGACTCAGAAGATGAACCAAGATACCAGAATGCTCCAGGTCCATGGCGCTCCTTTGCCATACTCCTATTTAAGTGCCTTAACTAAGTAGTCTGTTACCTCCCAGTCTTATTCAGAGAATATAATACTGTCTGGCTGAACTCAACATTCAAGGGAGGATGTTCAACCCTCCCTTTTTGTCCCTAATACTGTAGTATTTTTCTGTTCTGACCCCAGGAGGTAGAGCCCCCAACACCCCTATTCAGTGTAACTGTCTTTCTCCTGTACTAACCTTGAATACTTGTTTAGGATATCCCTCTTAGAATGACCTGCCTTCTGTCCACAATCATAATTCATTCATTCCCCAGCCATTCTAGTCCTCCCTATTTTTAAATTTCTTTCATATGTCTGGACATGCATGCATAACAAAATTTGCCTTTAACACCTGCTGGGCAGCTGAATATTTTACCTCAGCCTCTGTAGCCACTCTGTTGGTGTTTCCTCTTCACCCTGTTTATCATCACAGTATCACAGTATTACTAAGGTTGGAAGAGACCTTGAAGATCATCGAGTCCAACCTGTCACCACAGACCCCATGACTAGACCATGGCACCAAGTGCCACGTCCAATCCCCTCTTGAACACCTCCAGGGATGGTGACTCCACCACCTCCCTGGGCAGCCCATTCCAATGGCGAATGACTCTCTCGGTGAAGAACTTTCTCCTCACCTCGAGCCTAAACTTCCCCTGGCGCAGTTTGAGACTGTGTCCCCTTGTTCTGGTGCTGGTTGCTAGAGAGACCAAATGCTTTACTTCTATTCAGTCCTCTTGGGACAAACTCTCTAATTCCCTTTATTATGCAGCTTCTATAATTCATCATAAAGTACCATCATCTTATTACCAAAGCTACCTCCCAGAGAATACAAGCCAACTTGTATCAGATTACTGGGACTTTGTAAAGAAGCAGACAGCCAGCTCTGCTCTTCTAACCCAAATGGTCCCTGAAATCCCACAGTCCAGGATCCCAGGCCTTACCTACTTCTCCCGTGCAAGGAAGGATTCCCTGCCACACGGCAGCAGATGGAGCATCCTAAGTGTGATGCAGCAAAACCACATGAAAACCCCATCTTCACTGCAGCCGAGAGGAGGCTGGGGGACCGGCACAGGGCGTTGAGCCAGAGAGGCAAGTGGTCGCCGAGTCTTGCCTGGAGGTAAGACAGACAGACCCTCTGCTGCAGCCTCGGCCTCGCATTCCCCCTCCTGAAGGCAACCCTCGGCCCGCCGTGCTCACACTCAAGGGCCCATCGCAGCATACAGCGGTGTACGGTAACAAGCAAAGCCCCTCCCCCCTGCCGCAGTTCCCCCTGTAGAATATCCCAGCCTGGGCCCTTCCCGCAGGACTGACACTGCCCGTGCTCCCGCGCCCAACACGCCACCTGAAAAGAGGGGTGAGGCGAATCCGTCTGTAGGTTGGAACCGGACAATGGCAGCAGACGCAGTGTCTGCACGCACATGCCTCCTTTCCCGTGCCTCCCGTGCCTCCGTCTCTGGTCATGCCTCGTCTCTCCCCAGCTCGTCCAGCCAGCCAATAACCCTCAATGCCTCTTCCTAGCAGCACCCCTAGCACCAAGGAAAAGATCCCCCTCCCGCTTAAAGTCCCCCGCCCGCAGGAACATGTATAAATGTGGAAACAAAACTGAAAGACACAGTCTCAAGCTGCGCCAGGGGAAGTTTAGGCTCAAGGTGAGGAGAAAGTTCTTCACTGAGAGAGTTGTTAGGCATTGAAATGGGCTGCCCAGGGAGGTGGTGGAGTCACCATCCCTGGAGGTGTTCAAGAAGGGATTGAACGTGGCACTTGGTGCCATGGTCTCGTCATGGGGTCTGTGGTGACAGGTTGGACTCGATGATCTTCGAGGTCTCTTCCAACCTTGGTGATACTGAAAGCCCAAGAAAGAAAACAACCCTCCCTGTCTGAAAGCGGACACCCCGCTGAATGTGGCGAATCTGCAAACCGCTACTCATCCGCTGCAGGAGGGAACACTGCTCCCATGCACGTGCTGCCCGGTCTCCGTTCCCCAGAAGCCACCACGCCACACTGCGCTGGGTTCCTGAGTTGCTGTGAGGGCGGAGCAGCTTTGGAGGCTGATATCGCTGCCTCTTTACCTTCGTTTTAGAATTCCTTCATCTCCGTACGGGTGAGTCCTTTTCCCTGGGTGCAGGAAAGTCCCTCCTGCCCGACAACATCCTCCCTAACAGAATGGTTTTGGAGGAATGTCCAGGAATATGTTCTTACTCCCCCTTTAGTCCAGTTCTGGGAACCTGGGTAACTCCCACCCTGTCCCATTTTCCTGGTGGGGATCACAGTCACACCTTATGCTCGCTTTATTCCTTCACTGGCTGATAGCTAGTGGTAAGCAAGGGACAGCCAGGATGCCTGAGGGCTGTGGCAGCAGTTGCAATTAACATTCAAGAGTCTCACAAATTCACAATGGGACAGAAGATCACAGTCCTGGTGTCATATACTGTCTCTGCTGTTCTAGAAGCCAAGGGGGTACACTGGTTGTCTCCACAATGATTTCTCAAATACCAAGCCATCACAGGCTACAGGATGATGTAGAAATCAAAGTTACTAATGTTGTCAATCCAGCCTCTTTCCTTCAGGGAGGCAATGGAGAACCAGTTATCCACGATTGTATGGGAACAATTGAGGCTACTTACTTCAGCAGACCTGACCTGAAGGAAGAACCCCTGGAAAAGGCAGACCATAACTGGTACACTGATGGAAGCTGTTTTGTGATCCAGGGAGAAAGAAAACTGAGTGTGTTATAACTACAGGAGAAGAGGTAATCAAGGCAGAAGCCCTACCAAGTAACACCTCCACTCAAAAGGCAGAGACAATAGCACTAACAAGAGCCCTTGAGCCTTCCCAAGGGAAATGTGTAAACATATGGACTGACTCCAAGTATGCCTTTTGGGGTGGTACATGCTCATGGAGCCATTTGGAAAGAAAGAGGACTGTTGTTATCTCAAGAAAAAGGTATTAAACATGCAGAAGAAATAACTGAGGCTGCTGGAAGTACTGCAAAAGCCAAGTAAGGTAGCCATAATGCACTGCAAAGCACGCCGAAAAGGGAATACTGGTCAAGAAAGAGGCAATTGACTGGCAGATGAAACAGCTAAAAGGGTGGCCAGGGATGAGAGGAAGGTGGCAGAGTTTGTTTTGATCCCAGATGGTAAACTGTTGATTGAGCAAAAGAGCCAGAATCTGTGTATAGCACAGAAGATCAGAAATTAATCAAAGACCTCTTAGGGATTAGGATAGGAAAGGGATGGGCCAGAACACCGGAAGGGAAGTTAATCATACCTACTAACCTTCCCTTGGTTTTGTTCAGATGGAACATGCAAAGACTCATTGGGGAACAGAATCCCTATATGGAAAATTGGTTCAGGAGTGTATAGCATGAAAGTTATACACCATAGTAGAACAGGTAACTTGGCAATGTGAGGTGTGTCTTAAGGCTAGGCCCACGGTAATGAGAGGAGTTAGGTTGGGACATATGAGCAAAGGACATTATCCCTGGCCACCCTTTTAGCTGTTTTATCTGCCAGTCAATTGCCTCTTTCTTGACCACCCCAAGTAATACTTTACAGTCTTTTCTTACCCGTGTCCTGTGCAGAGATATTACTGACTGCTGTGGAGAAATGTGGAAGCCCCACCTTCTTTAGTCCAGAGTCTTTTTCCTAGGGATGCTGCCCTCCACCTGTTTCTGATCAGAGAGAAAATCTCAAGGAACTGCCAAAACAGGTGGGGTGCACCTTTCCTCATGGAGTTCTTCTTGACACAGATGGTGAGGCTTTGAGCTCCTGGACGAGCACCTAATTGTGGCAAACAAGCTCACTCTCCTAAAGATTTTGTTGAGGGACAAAGTGTGTTAAAGAAGGTTTATTTGCAGTGCTGGGTACATGCCTTCCCCCACGTACACCTCTTCTTCCCCCACTGGGGGCTTTTATAACCTGCCCATGTTACAGGATCCCTTCCTGTGCAGCATCTTGATTGGATCCAAGAACAAAGAACCCATACCCCCACAACATGAATTCCTGCCACTGCAGCCTCAGTTCCCACCATGGCATGTCAGGTGGTAGTCTTTCCAGTGGTCAGAGGATGAAGCCTCAGGGTTGAACTCTTGACCTCGAGTGCTGCTATGCAGTTGTCCCTTACACAAAATGTCCTTGGCTTCCACCCTGGGGGTGGAGCCTCACATTCTTCCTGCTTGCTTATACCCTAATTAGCTAAAGCAAAATTACTTCCCATGTCTCTGTTTATCACAAATGGTAATTTATTTTATTTGCAGCCAGGGACTAGGCTAAAATTCCCCTTTCAAACTGTAACCAGTGAGTAGTAATCTATAGTTGCATTTGTTTGCACAAACTATGCCTGTAACTTGTAGCTCAGCCAGGGTGAATTAGCATTCAGTCACAGACGGGCCAGATAAATAGAGATACAGAGATAGGATTTTTAATCACATTATGGTTAGAGATTGCTTACTCAGGGGTGCATAGGAATGATAAAGCCATGAATTTCAAACTCTTCACCACATTCCACTATGGTGTCCTATACAGAACATAGTATTGTATCTGGAAAGTTAGATTTTGAGATAATTTTAATGTATTGTGAAGTTCATTAGATACTAGACACCATGTTCTCCGTCACATATATTGATACTGATTTTCTCCCTAATTGTTGTGCAAGTTGCAAGGTAACTGCTTTTCAAATTTCTAAATCACTAAAATGTTGTAAAAAAAAAGCAACTGTTATATAAAGAAATAGAGTCACTCCTCCTCACCCATGAAGTTTATGTAAATAACTGTTTTCAGTGGCTTACAAGGTAGTTAAAGTTTAGCATATAGAATCATAGAATATTCTGAGTTGGAAGGCAACCATGAGGATCGAATTCGGCTCCTGACAGGAAAACAAAAGATGTGCTTTTTGAACACCAACAGGCTTGGGGCCATGACCATTTCCTTCAGGAGTTCGTTCCAGTGCCTGACCACCCTCTCTGTGAAGAACCTTTTTTCCTAACATCCAGCCTGACCTTCCCTTAACATTAAGCCATTCCCTTCCATCACTGGACACCAAAGAAAAGACATAGCTTTCTGCTGCCTACTAAAGTAATATATAACCAAATATACCAAAAAGTTCTCTTCACCATGATTTGAAATTTCCTGGATCTCTTTGTGTCTGCAGTATGACACTCTCACTTAGCATCTGGGAAGCTGAAGTCACGAATAAGGACAAGAGCAACTGACTAGGGGGGTGTCATTTCTGGTAGACTAATATATCAGTGTCATCATCCTGGCTGGGTTACCTATAGCAGACTCCCACAACATCTGTTTTTCCCCTAATCCTTAGCCAGAGGTTCTCAACCATGTCATCCTCAGCTACAAGCCCTGTACAATCCAACTCCACCTTTATACGGTGTGTTGCACACTCCTTGTATGCCTTGCTTGTCTTTTCTGAAAGTCCTGTAACCGTCCATCACCACAGTCCAGTTCTAGGACTCTGCCCAGCAAGCCTTGCTTAAGCCAGTGTGGTTGTAGCTCTGAGACTAAGCTTCCAGCTCCTCTTGCTTATTCCTCAGACTGCAGGTATTTGTGCACAAATATTCAAAATATGCTTCATGGTATTATATGGTACATCGTGGAGCAGGGTGAAATCCCTCACTAGCATGCTGTCTCTCTAACCTTGTCTTGCTCTCTCACATCTTATCACTAGTAACCATGTTCAGCCTCACACCTCTGCAGAGTCACCTTCCTGAGGAATGGCCAAGGCCTGGGCTGCTGCTGGAGAGAGGAAACAGTGCCTCTGGTGCACAGAGGGCTGCTACACTTCAGTGCAATGCTTCAAGCAACAAACCACAGCAGATGCCACTGTATTGATGCTCCATGCTGTAGATCCAGCTGGGATCTAGTTCCTTGGAAAGAAAAGCTGGTCTGAGATGGCAGGGCAGCCCCTTCATCAGCTGCTGCCTTGCATTGAGCTGCAAAGATGGGGTTAAGGCTCATGTTCATGGAGGCTGCTCCTTGTCTTCATTGCACGAGCCAATCATGAGTGCTCCAGGGTGGAAAAGTCGTGGAGAGACCTCCTTGTTTCCATCTTGGCCTCCTTGTTCTTCTCTCTCCTGCCCTACCACAAGCAGCAAGTGGCACAGAAGGGGAGTGTCTCACAATGGTGTGAGAGAGGCTTTGCCCCCATCCCCAGTGCACCACACAAGTGCATAAGCAGACTAGGGTGTAAAGAAACACAGGTGTGTGGAGCATCAGGTGCTGGAGGCAGCTCTTGGTGCATCCCTGAGGTTGAGTAGCTAGGAGACAGTGGCTTAGCATGCTTTGCACTCTGGCTGCTGAGACACCTTGTTGCAGGCCAGGCTCAGGTAATCAACCAATCTCTCCTAGAGGGACAAGGCTCCTTGGCTGAGGCCAGCACACACAGGACACAAACACATTAACACATTTTATTACATCCAGGGACAGCTGAAAAGTGGCATCTCTTGAGAGATGCAGGGTACCTGTGGTATCTTTGTTCTTGCAAGAATAGCAGGCCAGAATTCAGCCAAAATGGCCCAGAGGGGCCCTGGCAAGAGGCTATGCCCAATGCTGCAGAGGAAGGGAAAAAAAACACCCTAGGGACCAGTGTGCCCTGGGCCAGGGGGAGGAGAAATTCTTCCTGACTGCAGCCCCAGGACACTAGTGATACCTTGGCATTGCAAGAACACCAGGCAGGAACTTAACCAAAATGTCCCAGAGGAGCCCTGGCAAGGGGCAGTGCTTAGTGCTACAGAAGAAGGGGAAAAAATCCAGGGACCAGTGCACATCTGCCCGGGGGGGGGGGCGGAAATTCCTGACACCAAAGCTAGGCTGTTACTTGTGCACATGAGAAAGACTTGCCTGCCAGGCCCACTGGGTTGTCACACTGTGGTGGTAGGGCCAAACAGGCCCAGGACAGTCCCAGAACATGTTCCAGTAGGTCAAGCCTCGGACTCCCTCTTCCCCCTCCCTCTGGGGGATTTTTTTGGCTCAAGATAGACAATGGGGCTAGTAGTCTGTAAGTCCAGTGACCTGCACATGGCCCAGACTTGCCTGGACATACCCTGGGGTCCCAGAAAACTAAGTGCATGTGTTGCACATGGGTCTGACCTTGTGACACACATATTGGCCTCTCTGTGTGTATGACCATGTTTGGCAAAACTCAGTTACATAGATTAAGGTATTGTGTTTTTATCTTCCAATCTTTTCTACCATTGGTTATTGATCTTTGGACTTTATTAAAATAAGCTACAAGGCCTTGTTCTGTACCTGAAAAGCCAACAAAAGCTGCTGTCAAGGTTACGGCTAAAAAAGCCTCTTATAGCCAAAAGCTGCAGGGACAAGAGCTGGTGAAGACCCATGACTCTCACCCTGCAAATCAGCAAATGACCCTATGCTGCAGCTCACCTCCAGCCACACCAGCTGCCTGCATGCACCACGCAGAAGGGACCTTTCCCTCACAGAAGGAGCTGCCTGGAGAAGCCCCAGTGGCAATGACCTTCCTAGCAGTGCATCCCTCTCAGAAGCAAAGCTACAAAGTTGGGAGGCTTTTCCCTGGCAACAGCATCTAGCATGGTGGACGTCATCTTTGCTTTGTTTTCCTGCGCTATTTCAAAACAGCCCAGAAAGATAGTGTACTAAAAGCAGCACAGCTGTGAGTAAATCCGGCAGATTTAGTTTTCTTTTGAGTCTCTGCTTGAAAGGTTCTGTTGCATAGAGTCCCCTTATGGGTGAGCAGGCATTTTACCAAGTAGTCTGTTTCCTAGTTTAAATTACTGTTGAATATCTGGTTTTAATCAAACAGTTTAAATTGTCCATTCCCTGCATAAATAACCAACCACAATCAAACACTACAAATCTGTAAATATTTATTAATATTTTTCAGGGGGGTTGCATTAATGAAGTTATTAATATTTTTGTTACTCAGTCTGCCAACTATTAAATATTAATAAATAATAACAACGGTTCAGTGAGCAACAGGGTGTTCAATCATGTATATTTTACAGAAATTTGGATATGTAATTACAGACTTATGTTTGGGCTGGGCAAAAGAAAATTGCAGAAATCTGGAACTCATTCTTGAGAAGTTAGCCAAGAATGCTAGTGAACCCAGCAGCATACATGCTGTTATTATGGGAACCTGCATTGTGCAGATGCTAGAGGAATTTAAAAATCATGATGAAAAGGGTTTTCATCTGGAAAGAGAATTAGAAATGACAGAGGCACAGAACAGGAGACTTTTTGATTTATTAGTGCTGCACATGAAGTCGAATGCCTCCTTAAGAGGATTCACAGAACCAGAAAACCATTCTGTTCCCAACCCGTGGGAAAGTGCATTTCCTGCGCCGCTCAGACGTGAACCATCTTCCCCAGTGGAGCAGACACTATGGGAAATAGATTTTAAACTGGTTCCACTGACCACTCCAGGCACAGAGCCACAGCAGCAAGACGATTTTTATTCAGCTGCTCTGCCATGCATGTCTGCAGCACCTTCAACAAGTCCCGGACCATGCAGCCTGCCACCGCAGCCTGCAAAGCAACTGCTGCTTGCCCCAGACTGGGAGTTCGTTGTCCAAAAGCAAAAGCAGCAGCAAAGCCAAGTTGGGTGAAACTATTTTGCCCCCCACTTCATCACTCATTTTGACTAGCGAGCCACACAAAAGGGACTTTGCTGGGGAAAGAGACTTTAAACTGGCTATCCTGGGCACTGTAGCTGTGGGGCTAAACACCATTCTTCCTGCTGTACTGGAGCTGATTGCCTGTTGTGAGAGCAGCAGATTTGCCCACCTCTGATTCCAGATTGGCAGGAAAATTTTCTGCAGTCCACAGCATGAACTATCACTCAGATGAAGAAGCCCCGCACTGCTCCAAGCTGTGAATTTCACTTCAAAAGGCAAACTCAGATTCAGCCTTACAGAATATGACAGAAGCTTCAGCAAATCTGCCTGCAGCCTGCTGTGGAGGGAGCACATCCACGTGCAGCAACATGAAAGGCAAATCATGCAGGAAGCCCACAAATTTCAAACTGGAGAAATACTCTTCAGCAACGTATTCCAGTTCCAGTGATGACACCACAAGAGAAAAAGCACATGCATCCTGTTTTCAAGTGATTTAATCATGCCCGAGATCCAGATGATTCAGACCAAGGTTCTGCTGCAAAATGCCATTTTGAATGCACCTGTGCTGCAATTATTAAATATTGTTAAGTTATAATACACATCTATCAGGGATGCTATCACTGCCCAGTCCCTTCCCTCCTGCAACTTGGATTCATCACAGGGGCTTCAAGAATCGCAAAAGCACTCAGATGGATTGACCATGGGTGCAAGAATCCTTCCCATGCCTGGCATGTCACTAGTGGTGCTGCAAAGTCATGGCAGAAGAAGCTGGCTCTGAGACCTCTGGCAACATCTTTGCAGACCATTGCTTAGGGCCAGTGTCACTCACTTCACAAGGAAAGGAGATAGTGACATCTGCAGTACTCCTCAAGCCCCAAGAATGCATTCCCATGGTCTTGGCACTCCACCAAGGCAATCTTTGCCACTACTATCCATCTGAAAAGGCCTGCCAGCCATGGGCACCTACAGATGTTCCTGGTACTTCTCATCTCCCCAGTAGCTTGTCTCCATCCCCTGACAGAAGGATGAAGCAGGATTTCCATCCAGCAGACACAACTTTAAACATGGCCCTGCTAAGAGCTGATGCTGTAGCAGAGAACTTCCAACAGCCTCATCCTGCCTTAAGTCTTCGCTATTCAGACCCTAAAATAAATCCCACTCTTCCATGCTGTGGGGTGGCCCTGGACAGCTCTGTCCTCATGGCTCAGCCTGACAGATTGACAGTAGGGCAGAGGAACATGTCCCTTTTATCCTGCCTGGGTGTGGTGGTGCTGTGTTGCTCAGCGGCAATGCTGTGACGTGCCACACAGGAGGAAGGACTTTAGGGTGTGTGTCGAGGTGGTCCCTGTGCCCAGGGGCAGGGACTGTTCCCTGTGCTTAGTGGCTATGCACTGGACACAGCTGGGACACCCTGCTGAGTTCTCTCCCTGTGACTCTGTGCAGCAGGGTCCCTGTGTCACCACAGCAGGGTCAAGAGGCAGGTTACAGCCTGACTCTGGCCAGGGACTTCTCCTGCTCTGCCACAAGTACCCTGGTAGCTCGTTTACTGAAAGCAACATTGCCTGTGCTTTCAGGCTGGAGGAGTCTAGTATAGTCCTTCCCTGACAGGATCCAGAAAGACAACCTTCACCACAAGGCTCAGGCAAGGCAAGCCATGCTCCCTTACCAGAGCTGGTGTGAACATTATCCAAAGGCTTGCTACAACCATGAGCCCTTGCTCTGCCAATCCTCTTCAAATGGCATAGTGGCTAGACCAGGGAGCATAGGAAGCATCCTGTCCAGCCTTGCCAAAACCTGTCTCTTATGAGAGGAAGAATTTCCTCCTTGATGCCAGATCCATGTAACCCATGGGTGTTGCAAGAGCAGCAAGCAGACACTTAGCCACAGTGGCTAGCAGGTATGTTCCTGTTTCTATGTTGTTATAATGTGGATGTAGTACCTAGGTTAGTGCTCACTATTTTAATTGATTTCTTTCTACCATGTTGAATAGTCTCCAAATTAGAACTGTAAAGAAGCATTCCACATCTACATTACCTGTATTTTGGTCCTCAGGTTTATGATATAAAATGTCTGAATTACTCAGGAAAGAATACAGTCAAGAAAATTTCTCAACAGTGATACTTTGAAATTAAATATAAAGTTTATTGCATAAAAAGTAGAAAGCTAAGAGAAAATTGTCAGTATGGATATCTTTAATTTACTAGTTTTAGGTATTAAAGAAATCTAAAAGTAGTGTGAAATTTCAACTGGATTTGGCATCTTTAGCCCAAAATTTTGTTAGGGTTATAAAGATTATTAACTAACAAATTTTACAGTATATAACTAATTTCTTAGTCTTTGATTATGAAGAGCAATATGAAGTTAATTAAGGTGCAGTTTACTAATGACTGAGCAAATGATAAACTGTTACTGTGGTCCCAGTGGTTCTGACAGAGTTTTGATGTATTTGGGATCAGCAAATTAAGATGATTTCATGATAAATCTTGGGCAGTAACAGATGCTACAGCTGAATTAGTTTAAAGAGAACTTAAAATAAAAATACACATGACTATATATAAATTCTGTGTTTCATTTATATGAAATTATAAAGTGTGTATTTTGTCCTGAAGTCACCCAAGCTGTTTAATAGTACTTTTTTTCATGCTGGAAACATTTTTTCTGTTAGGCTCTTATGCAGTTTCCACTCTTCCAGTCTCTCCTGGCATCACGACAGCAGAGTTAAAGGGCAGATTCCCCTTCTTCGACCTGCTGCCCACACTTCTTTTCACACAACCCAGGGCATAGTTGGCCTTCTGGGCTGCAAGCACACATTGCTGAGTCATGTCCAACTTTTCATCCACCGATACCCGATACCCCCAGGTCCTTCTGCACAGGGTTCCTTTCAATCCCTTCTCCCTGTATTGATAGTGGGGGGGAAACCATGACATCTGTTGTTATTCTTCTATTTGTTGCAGATGGCATAAAGCAATAAAGCACAGACTGTCTTTGGATACATGTGAGACAGATTTTAAAAGATCAGTCTATGGCTTGCATGTATGATAGTCTTTTTCAATAGGCCTTACATAAATTATTGCATCTGCCAGTACATTGCAATGTAACACAAAATTTGCATTCAGAAACTTTCACCAAGTGCTGTCATTGTGAAAACGAGAAGCAATTCAACAACATGCATAAATATTACAAAACAATGTGGAATGTGAAATGAATACCTTCCTGATTAGCACTGTAGATGGAAGGGCAGAACATGTAGTTATAACTGATTCAGAGGGGAGAGAATATGCCATAATGAATAATCATTAATATTTACAGTTCTCAGTGAAGAGAAGAGAGACAATAGAATTAAATCCTTGGATTTCTGGAGGGCTGACTTTGTTTAGGAAACTGGTTGATGGTATCATGTGGGAGGTAGTCCTGATGGACAGGGGAGTTCAGGAAGGCTGCACATCCCACAAGAGATAAATAATTCAGGCGCAGGAACAAGCTGTCCTGCGGATCAGAAAATGAGTCTGCAGGGCAGAAGACTGGCCTGGATAAGTAGAGAGCTTTGGGTAGAATACATGAAGAAAAGGAAAGTCTACTGTCTATGGAAGGAGAGGTAGGCAACTCAAGAAGAGTACAAGACTTTCGCAAGGATATGTAGGAAGAAAATTAGAAAGGCAAAAGTTCAACTAGAACTCAGTCTGGCCAGTGCAATTAAAGATAATAAAAAGAGCTTTTATAAATATGTTAACAATAAAAGAAGAGCTAGGGAGAACCTACACCCACTGCTGGATTAAGGAGGCTGAGCTGCTGAACAGCTACTTTGCCTCAGTATTTGTCAATGACACCACTGGGTCCATGACGGTTCAGCTCCTGGAACTGGAAGATAGGGATAGAGAGCAGAAAGCAGCCCCCACAATCCAGGTGGAGACGATCAATGGCCTATTGTGCCACTTAGATGTTCACAAGTCTATGGCACTGGATGGAATCCAGCCAAGGGTACTTAAGGAACTGGCAGGTATGCTCATCAAGCTACTCACCATTATCTGTCAACAGTCCTGGTTAACTGGGGAGGTCCCAGTTGACTGGAGACTGGCAAAGGTGATGCCCATCTACAAGAAGGGCCAGAAGCATGATCCAAGGAACCACAGGCTGGTCAGTCTGACCTCAGTGCCAGGAAAGTTATGGAGCAGGTCATCCTGAGTGCCATCACACTGCACTGACAAGACAACCAGATGATCAGGCCCAGTCATCATGAGTTTATGAAAAGCAGGTCCTGTCCAACTAATCCTATCTCCTTCTACAAAAAGGCGACTGACCTAGTGGATGAGGGAAGTGCCATGTACATTTTCTACCTGGACTTTAGTAAAACTTTTGACACTGTCTCCTGCAGCATCCACCTTCAGAAACTCATGGCACAAGGCCTGGATACATGCACTCTGCACTGGATGAAAAACTGGCTGGATGGCCAGGCCCAAAGAGTGGTGGTGAATGGAGTTAAGTCTGGCTGGTGCCTAGTTACTAGTGGCATCCCCAGAGTTCAGTACTGGGGCCTGTCCTCTTTGATATCTTTATCAATGGTCTGGATGATGGGATTGAGCACACACTCATTGAATTTGCAGATGACACCAAGCTGGGTGGCTGTATTTACTTGCTAGAGGGTAGTGAGGCTTTGTAGTGGGACCTGGACAGGTTAGACTGATGGCCAAGGCTAATTGTATGACATTTAACAATGCCAAGTGTCAAGTCCTCCACCTGGGTCGCAACAACCTCATGGCAAGCTACAGATTTGGGGATGTATGATTGGAAAGTGGCAACTCTGAGAGGGAGCTGGGGGTTCTGGTTGATGATTAAATATGAGTAAGCAGAATGCCCAGGCAGCCAACAAATCCAGTGACATCCTGACTTGTATTAAAACTCTGTGGTCAGCAGGAATAGGAAGGTGATCATCGCCCTGTACTCAGCACTGGTGAGGCCACACCTCAAGTATTGTGTTCAGTTATGGGCCCCTCACTACAGGAAGGACATCAAGGTAGTGGAGTGCATCCAAAGAAGGCCAGTGAGGCTTGTGAAGAGCCTGAAGCACATGGCCTATGAGGAGCATCTGAGGGAGCTGAGGCTGTTCAGTCTGGAGGAGAGGAGGCTGAGGGGAGACCTCATTGCTCTCTACAACTACTTGAAGGGACATTGGAGTAAGGAAGGGGCCAGCCTCTTCTCTTTGGTGGCAAGTGACAGGACTAGAAGAAATGGTTCCAAGCTGCACCAGGAGAGGTTCAGACTGAATGGTAGGAAATAATTCTTCACAGAGAGGGTTATCAAACATTGGAATGGTCTGCCCGGGGTGGTGGTGGAGTCACTGTCCCTGGAGGTGTTGAAGCAGCATGTGGACCTGGTGCTTAGTGACATGGTTTAGTACTGACCCTTTAGGGCTGGGTTGAAGGCTGGACTGGATGATCTTTGAGGTATTGTCTAACTGGATGTTTTCTGTGATTCTGTGATTTCATCTTGAATTTGCATTAAAAAGAAGTCTCACAATATGATGCTTCCTGAGGCTGAAAACAGTTCTTTGTGGGCCACTGGAGGCTGTATGGTGCATTGAAACTAAAAGTTGAGGAGAAAAAAGTATTATTGTTTGCCTCATTAATTGAGCTTTTTTTATATTGCTACATGGAGTGTCCACAGATTTCAATCCCTTATGTGCACATTTCATCATCATCTCATAATTTTTGCACATCCTCCATCACCAGTATGGCAGAATCAAAGACTTTCACTCCACTGATGGACATAGAGTGAAATCCCCATGAGATACCCACAGAGAAAAATTTATTTTGTTCTTGACCTTCCTTTGGAACTAAAGACATTTGTGTTCAATGAAACCAGTCTATAAAGACACAGAAACCAGAAGGCTGACTTAGTTGCTCACTTTGACATCTCTCAAAGACTTCTTACTGTAGTTGTGTGCATTAGAGGAAGAGTGAAGTGCAACAGAATATACAGCAATGAAACAACTGCCTTCTTTTTAACAAGCTAAATCACTTTTGAAATTTTGTGCATTATGTAAAAATTAAGTGCAGGAATAGTAAAATTACTTGTTGCATTACATGACTAGCCTTTTATCAACTGTTAAGGAATACAGTTTTAATTTATAAACAATATGACAAATATTAACAAAAATAATAATAACTTGATTAACATGAAAAATCACCAAAACTTATTAAATAGGTTCAGTGTACAGCTAGAATGCATATTTACAATGGGATGTACAGTATTTAGGCAACTATAACAATTTAAACAATTTTATGCAAACTGATCGGAATATCAGAGAGAGAGAACACCCTCAGGAACGAAACGGCACTCGACCACAGTGGGGGGAGACTTGATAAGAACCGTTAAGCCAAAGAGGCAATGAATTAGTTACTCACAACTGGTTCCACCCAAGTGGGGAGTGCTGCTGTTATTAGCTGTTGAGGCTTTGGGGTGCTCTCATGAGCAAAGCTTGGGTGGTTACCAGCAGCAAGACCATGTGGTCCTGAGGCTGGTCTGGCTTCAGCAGACAGCAGGCTGTTTTCAATGTGACAGGTGCTCGCTTTGTCCTGGGTAAACTGAGGCACAGCAGAATTCTGGTCACAAAGGGAAACAGTCTTGGCTCCGGCTCCTAAGCTCATGGCTTCTTCTCTCATAGTTTGCAGTGTGTAGACTTGTGGCTTTATCCCAGGCTCTGGACAGGGCACTTTAGGCAATGCAGTTTGAGGCAACTTCAAGCCAGACAGGTCCAAGCAGGTTCAGGCAAGGCAAGGCTTAAGCAAGGCAAAGTGACTAGAAATCAGCCTATATACATATTTTGCACAAGATTCAATTGGGCCAATAGAGCAACTGAAGCCAGCACATACTTACCCAATTAAAAGGGGTTCTGCCAGGCTGTGGACATAAAAGGCAGAAACATAGGCTTGGTCAGGCAAGAGCAGTGGCCAGTACACGTGTCCTTACCCCAGAAGGAGAGTTGTTTACCAGACATGCATGGTTCTGTCCCCTTTGTTCCTTTTCTTCCTTTCTGCAGGAAGCAGGAGAGGAGGGGGACCATGCCTAGACACATCAGGGTCTGTCTGTCTGGCTTTGTGCTGGGCCTGTTTGGCTCTACCATGACATCAACTACTACATTTCAGAGCCCACTTCTTCTCTCCCTCCTGTTTGTTAATGAGATTTTAGGTGGCAACAAGCACCTACTTTGTCCTCCTGCATTCAGGGCAATTAGCTTCTTTTGTCCAGGCAGCATTGTTCTTGAGTCACAAATCTTTGCCACAACAGCGTGCTCTCCCTCTCTCTCACTTCCTTTAATTTTGGATTCTAACTTTTGGATTATTCCTGCCTTTTGGATAACAAATATGAACTTAGAGTATTGCTTCATCCAGTAAGTAACTTAAATTAATTTATCTGGTTATTTCTAAGGTTTATAGACTGTTTACCTGTTGCTTAACTCTGTTGTGGTCGATCTTGCCACCAGAGGTGGCATTGTCATTTGGTTTTGTTTTTATAAGAGTTTCCAGTTTGTTCCTCTGTATTCCAAGTTTCTGATTTTCCTACACTGTTATTCCACTGTTTATTATCATCCTATTGCATGTAATCAACCTATCATCGACTGGGCAAATTAACCTGGATCAAATTGGCTTGGAAAAATGATTTTTTAAATCTAATATATCATATTTATATTTTATCATATTTCTGGCTTATCAATTTGGTCAAAAACTATATCACTGTAACCCAAGGAGAAATGATGACCCATTTGCTACACCCTTTAGATGCTCACAGGTCTGTAGGGCTGGATGGAATCCAGCCAGGTTTACTGAGAGAGCTGACAGAAGTGCTCACCAAGCCACTTTCCATCATTTATCAGCAGTACTGGATACCCTAAAGAGGACCCCGTTGACTGAAAGCTATCAAATGTGATGCTGTGAGAGACTAAAGCTTGTGTCTCCTGCTGTGACTCAACAAAGATAAAATCACTTGCTGTTTGTCCAGACAATAGCTGATGTGCGTTGGGCAGAGCCACTGGAAGGACTCTTGGAAGGTGCAAAGATAACATTGCTCACGGGACTGCAGCTGGCCTACAACAATGGCCCAAGGGCCCAGCATTCACACCTTCAGGACAAGATCATTTCCAGCCATCAGATACCCCAGGAAAGGACAATGGTTCCTGATGTGAAAAGAGTGTGTGGGTGGCTAGATGGAGCAAGAGGAGGCGGAGGCCTTCCCCCCTCCATCCAGTGGCTGCCCAAACTCACCTGAGTACACAGAAAGATTTCCTGGGGAATGATACCTGGACCTAGAGATGATTTCCCAGAACTATATCCTGGGGAACAACACCTGGACACTTGCCTAAGGGCTAAAAAAACTGTATAAAAGACTGGAGCAACTACTGGCTTTGAGGAGGAGAAAATTGGAGAAGCAAGATGCAGAAGAAAGCTGACGGCAGCACACGCTGGAAACATCCCGGGGCCAACACAATGGATCTTGGACTCTCCGTGCCCTAAGTTCCAGCTGCTGCAACTCATGGAGCTGAAGAAGCTGCCCAGAGGACCTCATCCCTTCTACAGCAAAATCCTCAGCACCTTTCCTCTACAGACCCAACATCTCCTGCAGCACCGTTTCTCTACAGACCCAACATCTCCTGCAGCACCTTTCCTCCACAGACTCAAACTGTCTTGGGGGTGAGGGGTGTGGTAATATAATTCTTTCCCTCTTCTCCCTTTCTTCTCTCTCTTCCTATTCTCTCTCTCTCCCCTTCTGATCCCTCCACTTTATTTATGTCCATCCACTTTATTTATGTAATAAATAGTCTAGCTGTTGATATTTTGGCCTCGTTTGTGCCTCTAATTTCACAGCACGGGAATATTCATTAAAAACCTCAATCTCTTTCCCTCTCCGGATCGAGACAGATGCCCATCCATAAGAAATTCTGGAAAGCAAATTCAGGAAACTACAGGCCCATTAGTTTGACTTTGGTGCTAGAGAAAGTTGTGGAGATGATCTTCAATGCTATTGCATGGCATGTAAAGGTAATGAGGACAAATCAGCACAGGTCCATGAAGGGCAAATCACAGAATCACACAATCACATAATGTTAGGGACTGGAAGGGACGTCAAGAGATCATCTAGTCCAACTCCCCCTGCCAGAGCAGGATCACCAGGTTACACAGGAACTCATCCAGGCAGGTCTTGGACATCTCCAGAGAGGGAGACTCCACAACCCCCTTAGGCAGCCTGTTCCAGTGTTCTGTCACCCTCACAGTGAAAAAATTTTCCTGCATGTTTCCATGGAACTTCCTATGCCTCAACTTCCACCCACTGCCCCTTGTTCTGTCATTGGGCATCATGAAGAAGAGCCTGGCTTCATCCTCTTGGCACTCACCATTTAAGTATTTATAAACATTAATGAGGTCACCCCTTAGTCTCCTCCAAGCTGAAGAGCCACAGTTCTCTCAGTCTCTCCTCATGAGGGAGATGTTCCACTTCCTTAATTATTTTTGTGGCTCTGCACTGGACTCTTTCAAGCAGTTCCCTGTCGTTCCTGAACTAAGCAGACCAGAACTGGACACAATATTCCAGATGTGGCCTCACCAGGGCAGAGTAGAGAGGAAGGAGAACCTCTGTTAAACCACTGACCACACCCCTTCGAATACAGCCCAGGATACCATTTGCCTTCTTGGACACAAGGCCACATTGCTGGCCCATGGTCAACCTTCCATCCACTAGGACTCTGGTCCTTTTCCCCTTCACTGCTCTCCAGCAGGTCAGTCCCCAGCCTATACTGATACACGGGGTTGCTCTTTCCCAGATACAAGACTCTACACTTGCCCTTGTTGAATTTCATTATATTTCTCCCTGCCCAGAACTCCAGCCTGTCCAAGTCTTGCTGAATGGTAGCACCACCTTCTGATGTATCAGCCACTCCGCCCAGATTGGTATCATCGGCAAACTTGCTGACAGTGCACTTGGTGCCCTCATCCAGGTAACTGATGAACAGCACTGGTCCTAGTACTGACTCCTGAGGGACTCCATGTAAGGGACCTAAACAAGTATACGCCTCAACATTGTTGGGGAAGTCTTTGGGGATAATGTTTTGGCATGGGGGAGCTTGGCACTTGGCCCCCGGGGTCAAGTGGGAGGCTTTGAACTTGGGAGACTCCCGGGTGGAACTTAGGACCCTAGGACTCCCTGGTGGTGAAGACAGCAGAAACACCTGGGGTAGGTTTTGAAGCCTGGAGACAGGAAGGTTTGAAGGCCATGAAGATAGTTTAGGCGTGCACTCTGCTGGCCACTCAGGACATGTGGCAACTGTTTGGTGGTAAGATGTGTAAGGATAAGAGAGACTACCTGAGGACTGTTTTGGCTGGCTGCTTGGAAGACTACCTGGAGACTGTGTCACTGCCTGGAGGGACTGCTGCCTGCCGTGCTTGTGTGCCTGCCTGTCGGCGAGGAAATAGAAACTGTCTAATTTGCGCATTTCCTCCTGGAGTGAGTAAGGGGCACTGGGTACTAAGGTGTGCACCCCTCCCAGGAGTGGGTATCGCCCTGGTATAAAGTGCTTGTGTAACATCTTGGGGGTGAGTAGGGGGCAGTGGATGCTAAAGTGTCCCTCCAGCCCCTGGAGTAGATCCACCTAATTGTAGAAGGTGCATAATTAAGGTGTGTCCTCCTGAAGGAGAAAAGGGACTTGGTAAATCACGGTGTGGCCCCTTCAGGAAGTTTTGCCCCAGAGTAGAAGGTACCTAATTGAAGTGTGACACTATTTAACTAAGGTGTGGCCTCCTGTGGATGAAGAGGGGTTATTGGGTAATAAGGTGTGGCCTCCACAGGACGAATTTGCCCCTGTTGTGTTAGAAAAAATGGCTCCCCAGAAGGCAGCTGATGAGACAGACAAATTGTACGATCTTTTAGAGATGTGCCAATGCCGTCCTTCGGTTCAGGGACAACATTGGGCCAAAGTCCATTGGTTGCAACCCCAGAGTGTGGTGGATAGGATATGGGTATTACAGAAAGAGGCTCGGGTTAACCTGGGAAAAGGAAAAGCCGTAATTTGTGCAGTGTTGGGGGCCAGTGTAATTGAAGCCATGAAAGAGAGAGAGCAACGACTTTGTCAAACTGACACTGTGATAGACTCCCTGCAAACTTCCTAAAGAGATTGCAGGAACAATTGGAAAGCAATCGATTAGTGATAAAGACCTTGCAGGAGCAATTAGAGGAAAACAGTTGTTAAAAGAGGAAAGGGAACAAAAGGCAATATTTAAAGAGGTACTTAAGAATCAGTTTTTAAGGGAGACAGACACACAAAGGGAGGTGAAGCCTTCAGGGAAGGCAAATAAACAAATGTATCCACAAGCAGATTTGCAGAAGGCAAAGAAACCATCGAGAATACTCCGCATAGGTATTCCCTGGTTAAAACAGAGTACATATATGAGGGCGGTGACGAAGTACGCCCTTAGGTTGTCACCAAGGAAGTGTCATTTACAGCAATTGAATTGGCAAAGTTAAAAAGGGACTTTGCAAGAACTCCGAAGGAAACAGAAACTGAATTTTATGGAGGGTTTTCCTAATAGGAGGAGACGGAATTCTCTTGTCAGATAAGGAGGCAGAGGGGTATTGAGGTCCAGGAGTGTTTCTAACTACTGGTAATCACCAGTCCCCTTGGTCTTTGACACAGGGTTTTATATCGGGCTAGAGGGTTAAATCCCTTGGAAAGAGGAGATCACCTTGGCATAACAGGCATGGTGAATCAGCTGGTAGAAAGTGTGTGGAAAGCAGCCGGCTTACAACTGATGTATGACCGGGAACTTAAATGCAACCTGAGCTCCCTGATGATGATGCCTGTTGACCCAGACAGAATGACCCTTCTAATCCGCAGGCTTCCAGATTCCCTCAAACCCATCGGGATACAATTACAGGGAAGGATTTTAAATGCCTCTGAAGGAGAAAGGGCAGAGGAAATAGCTTCCTCTGATTGCCAGCAGTCAGGAAGAAAGCTGTGGACATAGGAGGAAGTAGCCTGGGAATTAATTTCAGAAGGAAATAGGATCCTGTTGGTGGTCTGCCCCAAAGAACTGAAACTGGGGCTGTAGAGGATACCGAGCAGGCTAGCACTATGCAACCACCATCTGGGGAAGGCCAGGATTTGGGGCAGCACCATAACAGGTTTGGTAGAGAGAAGTCCCTAACCTGCAGGGATGGTGGTGGCTAGGGCTTCAGAAGGGCATTCACTGGGACCTAATGGATGGGCTCCCAACCCAGAAACTGGAAAACCTCATGGAGGCATGAGCAGTTACTCCTAAAACAATCCCCAATACTCCACCCTTGATAGACCTTGAGTGAAAGTCCACCGGAGAAAAGAAGGCATCAGAAAACTAATCCCTCCCTCCCCTGGGAATGAGGGGGAGGGGAAACAGAGGATGGATGTTCATTAACAGCTCACCATGAATGCCAAAGGGGACTTGCTAATCACAGTAGCTGTAAGACCAAGGAAAAGACCACTAACCTTTTTAATTGATACTGGAGCACAGATCACAGCACTAATGAGGACTGAGGGAAAACAGTGTGGAATCTCAATTCCATCCAAAAACCTCATAGTTTTGAATGCCCTGGGAAAACACAGGCAATGCCTATAACCCTGGTAACACTATGTCTACTGGGGGAAGAGGACCCCATTAACACTATGGTGGCCATAGAGGCTTTTCAGATGAACCTGTTTGGTATAGACGTGTTGAAAGGTAGGCAGCGGTGTGATACCCAGGGGAATTTGTGGTCTTTTGGTATTCCCTAGATCATGAGCAATTACAGGAGACCAACACCATCACTTGGGACAGTAATGAAACATGGCCAGTTCAATTGCCTGCTGCAGGGAAATTTTGTTTAAACACACAAGAAGGAGGAGTCAGTGTAGGGAGGAGCTGATGTCAGTGGACACTTACCTATAAGTTGATTTATGAAAGGCTTGGTCTTGATGTGTGGAAGTGGGTTAATAAAGCTGGACATAGCAGGAATTTTGGGGGATTTTGGTCAAACAAAAATGAGTCCTTTGATGCTTGGTAGCCCAATGGCTGAAGTTATATGCAAACGTGCGAATGGAGAAATGACATGGTATTGTACCAGGCAAACACACAGTCAGATGGGGAGGAGCAATAACACCTTTTTTAGCCCTTTAGCAGACCATAATACAACTTATTTGCAGCACTCAAAAACTGCAGTTGGACCTTATGCTGAAGGAACTAAGGCTAAGAAGGGGCATTACTGGATTTGTGAGTACATGTAGTGGTTTGAGCCTTAACTGGGACTTAAGAGCTCAGATAGGGGCAAGGCTGAGAGTCCCTCCCCCACTCTCCACTCCTTCCTCCCAAGAGAGAGGCAAAAAGAAAGGGAAGGAGCAAATTCACCAAGAAATAATTTGGAGTCAGCTTGGAAGTAGAGAGGTAAAGATTAAAAAAAAAAGAAAGAAAGACAAGAATACAAAACCTCTCTAAAGAGGCATGGATGCAGCAGGGAGATGGATCAGGCCTGACCATGTGGCAGAGGAGCAGGAAAGCAGCTGCAGTAGCTCTTGTCCAGGAAGGCAGGAGCTGAAAGGAGAGCTAATGGCTGCCATGTCCTACCTTTTATGCTCTAGCTGGGCAGGGAGGGGAGTGGAACAGACTGTTTCCCAAGGGGAAAATGCCCTGCAGGGAGGGCAAAGCACTCACAAGCTCTCCACCCTGTTTTCAGGATGGGTGTTAACCCATCACAGTACACTGTCTATACAATGCTACCAGCAGACTAGTCAGGATTTTGTTACATTGGAATCATCTGGCCTCTGTTTTAAATTCTTCCAGAAGCTGAGAGTCCCCAGTTAGGAGTAAGAGTCTATAACAATTTGGGTAATGAAGGTGTTGCATGACATGAGCGGACTGTCAAGGTTGAAATAGGTGGAACACAAAAACGGGGAAACTATGAATGGCCACCTGAAAGCCGGCCACTTGGACTCCTAATGAATTTGCAACCAATTTATAACCCGAACTGCATAATTCGCTTGCAAGCAGTTCTGGAAATCATTTCCAACAAACCTGACACTGCTATAGATCTCTTGAATCAACAATCTCAAGAGATGCGCACTGCAATCCTGCAACACTGCATGGTTCTGCATTACTTGTTGGCTGAAGAAGGAGGAGTATGTGGGAAGTTAAATTTTTCTAATTGTTGTTTGGAAGTCTGTAACGTGGGTGAAGCGGTTACACAATTGACCACGAATATCAGAAAACTAGCCCATGTCCTCATTCAGACACGGACTGTCTGGGATGTTGATTTGTGGTCCTGACTACCTGTAGCACCATGGTTAAAGTGACTCTTATTTTATGTGTTATGTGGCTTAGCAGCCTTAATGTTTTAGCCTTGTGTTATACTATGTCCTGCCCAATTAATCCAAAATGTGGTGAATTGCATACAAGTCACACTGTGACTTCACCCAATGGAATCAAACATGTCAGATTTGTGAAGCCAGCTAAACATGTAACTGTTAGAATCATACAGTACTGCTGCCTTTTTGCTTTTCTTTTAACCCCTCTTCCCCATCTTTGGCTAACAGATCTATTAGGAATGGAGATATATATACATATATTAAAAAAGGGATTTTTGATAAATAGCAAAAAGTAAACTTTATTGTAACATGTGTGTGAAGAATTAACAGCAATTAACAGTTAACGAGAACAGTGGAAACAACTTCTTTACAACAATTACTGAAATAACAGGAAACGCCAGTAACCAAAATGAGGATAACAGCAGAATCAAGATACCTAACAATGAATAAACATTCTAAGTTGCTTCTGACTGACCACCTCAACATCTTGCTGCAAAGTGGTGTGATGAACAGTATGGGTTCTCTCCCTGAATGTGAAGAAATTACAGAAAAGGAGATAACCTTGATGTCTTTTGAATCAAAAGGGTAGAAGAAATGCACTTGGTGCCATGGTTTAGTCTGTAGTGACAGGTTGGACTTGATGATCTTTGAGGTCTCTTCCAACCTTGGTGATTCTGTGATTCTGTGAAACTTCAGGGGCTTAACAGTACTAACCTTACTGGTTGTTGCCAAGGGCAAATGGGTGCTCATCTAGGCCTCTCCTGTCTGGTGGGTGGTGGTGAGAAAGCATTGCAGTGTTATAGCCTAGTTAGGAAATTTTCCTTGTTGTTTGGCTATGGTACCGTAGAGGAGAAACATTACCATTAGTGGACTTGCTGGTGTCTTGGAAAGCTCTGGAAACAGGTCCAGGATGGTCTTGTCCTTGCTGGCGGTGGCCATCTCTTCCCACACCTTGTGATTCAGGTCTGAGAATGTATACGCGCAATCCCATCCCACAGAAGATACTATCAAGGAGTATGGGAGTTTGTGCATGTGCAACTCCAGCCTTGTGCAGGTGCTATCACCCTCTATAGCTCAGCCATGATTCTGAAATGCATATTGAAATCAAGGCCATAACTGGAAAAAGAGAGTTCCAGATGACTTTTTAATATGTCTAATATTGGGTGATGGGGTGGGAGAACTGATTGACATAAATGGAATATGTGACATGTTATTGTTTATTTACGTTTAAGTATCAAGCAAATACACATCTGTCAAGCCAAAGGGGGCGTGGAAATTGGCATTCCTGTTGTGCATGCTGATCCTGTCTCCAGCACACTGTGACAGCAGACTGTAGACAGCACGAAGGCCAAAATTATTTGCTTTGTTATTGCTGACATGGAGTACGTAAAAGTACTTATTGCTTTTCTTTATCTAACTGTAGCTTTACTGTACTTTATTGGGGGTGTTTTGGAAATTGTCCTTTTTTGTTCTGATTTATGTTCTCATTTATATTCCTGTTTATGTTCCCTCTGTAACCAACCATCCCCTGATCCCCTGTTTCTTCCCCTGATTCTGCCCCTGAACCTCAGTATGAATCCTTTCTTAAAAAATGTTATTGCTACCATTTGAATTGTTAAATGAGTTATATTGTTAGTAGATGCTACATTTGCAATTGTACATAATGTATAATGCATTTCATGCTGTATAATAGTCCCTGTTCTATATACTTGTCTTACCTTTTGTTGTGAGCCCCACCTATGCTGAGCCAAAGGGGTAGTCTAGGGGACCGAAATATGTATATGGCTCAGCATTGTTGGGGAAGTCTTTGGGGGTAATGTTTTGGCATGGGGGAGCTTGGCACTTGGCCCCTGGGGTCAAGTGGGAGGCTATGAACTCGGGAGACTCCTGGGTGGGACTTAGGACCCTAGGACTCCCTGGTAGTGAAGGCGGCAGAAACACCTGGGGTAGGTGTTGAAGCCCTGGAGACAGGAAGGTTTGAGGGCCATGGAGGTAGCTTAGGTGTGCACTTTGCTGGCCACTCAGAACAGGTGGCAACTACTTGGCTGCAAGATGTGGAAGGATAAAAGAGACTACCTGGGGACTGCTGTGTCTGGCTGCTTGGAAGACTATCTGGAGGGACTGCTGTCTGCCGTCCCTGTGTGCCTGCCTGTCCCCAAGGAGGTGACCTGTGCCTGCCAGCGTGCTCTGCCTCCCTGCCCTTGTGTGCACCTGAGAGAGAGCTACCGTCCTGCCTGGCCCCGCTCCCTTCCCTGACTGCATCATCACGACTCGACCACTGTGGTATCCATTTTGCAGCCTGTTAATAAACCCTTTTAGATACTTGACTCTGTTTTGAGCCTTAATTCTGTTCCTGAGGGTACTGAAGTTAGTCACATTAAAGGTCCAATTGGGCATCAATCAGAAGTTAAGCTCAGCCACAACCAGCCCCTGCTGGAACACAAGGGGGTCTAACTTCTGTCAAATCACCCTTAACTGGACTGTGACACTCCACTAGATACAGGCCTGCTTGATTAGATGACCTCCTTGTATGACAAAGAGAGGAGAAGGATTAGGGAAAGGCTGTGGATGTTGTCTACCCAGATTTTAGTAAAGTCTTTGACAGCATTTCCCATGGCATTTTCTTGGAAGAACTGGCTGATCATGGCTTTGCACATTCTCTTTGCTGGGTAAAAAACTGTTTGGATAGCTGGGCCCAAAGAGTGGTAGTGAATGGAGTAAAATCCAGTTGGCAGCTAATCACAAGTTGCGTTCCCCAGGGCTCAGTAATGGGGCATGATATCTTTAACACCTTTATCATATTAAAGATATGATATCATAGAATCATGGAATGGTTTGGTTTGGAAGTGACTGCCAAAGGTCATCTAGTCCAATCCCTTCTGCAGTAAGCATATGGTATGGTTTGATATGGTATGGTATGGTGTGAATCAATATTATACAATACAATTGTAGTGGATGATGCTTATGGCCGGGATTGTGCCCCTGAATATTTCTAGGACATGCTTTTCTGTGTGTTAGCCTTCCTTTGTTCCCCCTCTTTTCTGAAGGCTCCACTGAGTCCAGGTAAACTGCCTGCCTGGGCGTGGTCTCACCCCTGTGGTACACAAGGGTCAGGCTATATGTTTGTTTTCCTGTGTATAGCATAAGCTTACACCATATTTGGTAGAGGCCAGTTCATTGGTTAATCTTTGTGTTAGCAACGGATGCTCATTGGACCAGTATTCATTGGGGCAAATGGTAAATAGGGGTCGTTTGGTAAACGAGCCCCCTCCCTCCTCACATTGGTGTTGAGCCTGTATCTGTGTGTGCACCAGTGCTGTTGTGGTTCACCTTGCCCGGGACTAAAGCCAGCACTCCAAGAGGCTTCGTAGTGCTTTGCCACCTGCACCCAACTGCTTGCAGTGCCGTGGACAGTACCCTGTGTGAACCATCGTTGGCGAACTGCCACAGTGCCTCCCCCCACCCCGAGCGGGGACCCTCCGTATTCTGGAAGAGGCAGCAGCCACACGACGCAGCCACGCGGTCGGCGCCATTTCCTGTATCCTTATTACGGCACATCCGTGCCGCGTTCTGCGGACTATAAATATTGTCAAGGGAAGACTCCACGAGGCTCTCAGCTTGTGAGTAAGCCAGACCCTTCTTCATAGAGTTTCAGTTGGGGTAGCCTGGAAATCGCTCCAGGTGGAGGACTGCCGGTCACCGACCAACCCCCTCCCCCGCCGCTTTCCGGATCAGTTTGATTCCAAGTTCTGCAAATTATTTTGGTTTAAGTGCCTATGCCTAGACATTTTGTAAAGATAGTTCCACTAACCGAAAATTGATACCTGTGAAGGGGGACTGTACATACCCTGTTGCAGAGTTTATATATATATATAGAAATAAACTTAATTTTTTTTGTAGTGATACCTCTGCCGCTCATTTCTGAGGGCATATTCATAACATTAATGGCACAGCGAGCAGGGTTATTCGATAAGTGACTATCTCTGCAGAATGTGATACGTAATGAAATGATCCAATATACAGTGGGCTATAGAAAATCTGACAAATCTGGACCAAATCATTATGAAATTAACCGAATATGTGATCGAGCAATGCACTGACCCAACCGCAGTAACCGAGGAGAAGGTTGTCGCGATCACGGCTTGTGTAATGCGCGCACAAGACAAATTTACAGCATTAAGGGAAAAGATTAAAACACTTGAGGAAAAAAATGATTCCCTGGAAAGACAGTTAGAAATGTTTAAGGCACTAAATAACAACCTTCAGGATTTATTAACGTTGCAAATTAAAGAAAGCAACGCCGCTATCAAGGCACTGGCTGGGTCAGACACAGACTCTGTTTCAAACCTCCCTGGGATCTCCCAACCGCCTAGCCCCGCGGAGGCGCGCGGATACAATGTCGCGCCTGGAGCCAGATCTCCCGTACCCTCCTTTTACGAATTACCCCCACCACAGTCTAGCGGAAAGGACTTAAAGGTAGCAAACGCCACCGCAGCCCAAGACTTAAGATCCACGGCCTCCTTGGAGCTGACGAGGCTCCAAACACTGCAAATAGCGAGTCCAGATTCACCCGTTCAGTCCAGCACGTCAGCAGCGGCACGCGAGTTAAATCTGCTTGCCAGTAGTGCCCCGAGAAGCAAAGCCCAGAAGAAATCCCAGAACTACCAAACGGAGAGAAACCCATCTGACCGGGATGATACGGATTACAGTTCTGAGGACGAACCCATACTGAGCAAAGCTGTGCGTTTGCGTCCCGTTCTTAAAGAGCAATACACCGACGGCTGCCGTGGCCGAGGGACAACAACTACTTCTGTTCGCCCATACAGCGGAGCAAAGCTTCAGGACCTACAAGAGACATTTGCACGAGAGCCGGACGAGTCGGTAACAGACTTTTTGTATCGTGTTATGGAATTGGGGGGGGATACAATTATTTTGGATCGTAATGAAGCAAAAAGCTGTTCGTGGGGTCATGAAGTATTTTTGGGCATGGGTCCGGAGGGATACCACTCGTTAACTTCCCGTATCGCTCACTGGGCTGGCAGTTTAGATCCTATGGATAGAGGCGAGCCAACAGAAGTGAGGGTCACAAGTTCGGCCGAACTCACTGCCGCGATTAAAAAGCTAGCGTGCGTTCAAGCAATGTACGATCGCGGGCGTACTCTTCCCCACTAGATGCCCCGATTAACCCAGTGCGACTCAAAGTTCTAATCCGCGGTCTGCCAGCGGGTCTCAAAAATGTCTGTGATGCCAAAAAGGAGGAAATTGAACAAGTAGTCGAGAGGAATAATGCCTCTGCTAATTCCCGGGAACACCAATTAACTTGGGAAGAGCTTCTAATGGTATTATCCCACAAGGGCCGAGACCTGGGCTACTCTGATCATGTGCTCACAGCCGAGACTCCCGCGACAGACGCCATACTGAGTATAAGGGCAACCACACGGCGAAACCCCGGGGGAAAAAGCAGGAAGTGCGGCGTGCTAAGACCTCCCCTACTGCGACTTCTGCAAGTTCAAGCAGCAGTCCGGAGTCAGATCGCAGTCACTCCAGAAGTCCCAGATGGAGAAATGCCGGCCGCCGGAGAGATAAACAGCGTGTTTCTAATAGATCCTCCTCACCCAGAGAGAAATGGTATCAACTAGCACGGTCTTTGAATATACCTGAATCCGTGATAGCGCCATTATCAACGGGACTGTTAAAAGGAGTAGTGCTGAGCTTACAAAATAAATCCGGCAGCTGGAAAGAGGACCAATACCGAAGTGACCGCCGTGGCAAGGGGGAGGATGAAGCTGTTAGCAGCAGTTCTAAAACTGCTCCACTCAACAAGGATGCTAATCCCTTCGTACCTCGCCGCCAGAGCCCAGATAAAAAGCCAAAAACTAGGCACAGCGGTGACTGTTCCAGGCCTCATTCATCGCTTCGTTAATGCCTGTCAATGGTCTGAGGATCCAGAGCCTTTCATTTTAATTCCCACTGGACCTACTCGAACTGCTGTAAAATTCCTTATTGACACTGGGGCACAAATCAGTGTTTTGAATGTGCAACAAGCCAAACACTTGAGGATCCTGCCATCCCGGAAAAGGATAAAGATACAGGGCGTCACAGGCATGCCTCATACATGCCATTTAGCCAAAACAAGGTTGTGGCTTCCTGGTGAAAAGCGAAGTACCCTGGTAGAAGTTGCCCTGAGTCCGTACCCAGAGAACATCCTTGGATTTGATGTTTTAGCTGGCAAACGGTGGCACCTCCCTAATGGTACCCTGTGGTGTTTTGGCTCCTATGGAGTGGGGGCAAAAGAGGCCAAAACCGCTCGAGTAGGCATGCTCCAAATTGCTCCACCCTTACCCAAATCGAGTATCACATGCGTTGCACAGTATTCACTACCAGCAGCAGCCAGACAAGGCATCACGGAGGTGATTGCAGACCTGGAAAGGAGACAAATCATCACCAGGACACACTCACCCTATAACTCACCAGTGTGGCCAGTACGTAAACCTGACGGAAGATGGAGACTCACCATTGACTACAGGAAGCTCAATAGCAACACACTTCCTCTCACTGCTGCAGTCCCAAGCCTGACATCAATTGTGACAGCAATCCAAGCTGCGTCACATACTTGGATGGCTTCATTGGACATTAAGGACATGTACTTCATGATTCCGCTACGTGAGGAAGACAAACCACAGTTTGCTTTCACATGGCAAGGTTCCCAATTCACCTTTAATCGCCTTCCCCAGGGATACAAACACTCAGGAACCATTGCACACAATTCCCTAGCAGCACTGTTAGACACCATTGAGGTCCCAAAAGATGTAAGTGTCTACCAGTACATAGATGACATCTTTGTTGGGGGCAATGACAAAGATAAGGTGGGTTCAGTAGCTGCAGCGATTTGGGACTTGTTAACCAAAAATGGGTTACAAGTTCCACAAGCCAAATGTCAAGGCCCAAGTCAAGAAATTAAATTTCTTGGATCCTGGTGGGTAGCAGGATCAATATCAGTACCGGAAGATGCTCTTGAGGCTATTGAAAAGGGCCAACTTCCCAATAACAAAAGGGAGCTTCAGCGGCTCCTGGGTACATTGGGTTACTGGAGAAAACATATTCCAGGTTTCTCAGTGATTGCTCGTCCCCTTTATGACTTGCTTAAAAAGAGCAGAGTCTGGGACTGGACTCCAAGGCACACTGAAAGCCTAAAGGCCTTGAAGGATGAGTTAAAGACTTACCAGAAATTGGGCCCTTTGCACCCACATGACCCTTTAAGGGCAGAATGGGGCTTTTCTGAACATGCTTCCTACTGCGGGATTTTTCAAAGGGGACCCAAAGGCCCGAACAGAGCCCTTTTGTTCTCTTCAACAGCATTTAAAGATGCTGAGAGGAGATACTCTGAATGGGAGAAGGGACTCTTGTCCCTAACCCGAGCCGTCAAAGAGGCAGAGAAGCTTCGCACTACGCAGGACATTGTAGTGCAAGGCCCATTCTCTTTGCTCAAAGCAATCCTCAATGGAACTCCTCCACCAGAGGGAATTGCTCAGAAGGCTACCGTGAGAAAATGGTATGCCTATTTGGAAGGGATGGCTCAATTTATGCCTCTAAAGGAAGGACCCACAAAGGTATCCAAATTGCAGCAGCCCATCAATCCACACACTGTTCCACTATTTCAGCCCTACAAGCCGTCTCCTATTCAGGTAGCACCTGAATTAACTGCCGATGCGAATACTGAAGGAGTGTGGTTTACAGATGCATCTGCCCAAAGGGTAGGATCACAGTGGCATTATAAGGCTGCAGCGCTGGAGATCGGCACAGACAGGACTGTCATTGAAGAGGGTGAAGGCAGTGCCCAAGTGGGAGAACTGCATGCTCTCATGCTAGCTGTGGAGGACGGTGCAGAGACCATATACACTGACTCATATGCTACTTTCAAAGGTGCCACAGAATGGATTTGCCAGTGGGAAGCAAATCAGTGGATAGTTGGCAACACCCAAGTTTGGAGGGCAACTGACTGGCAAAGACTACTAGAGATAAGTTGAGCCAGGCCTATCAAAGTAGGATGGGTAAAGGGACACTCCAGGAAGCAAACCCCTGCTGCTACTTGGAACCAACAAGTAGATCACTTAGCAAAAATCAGTGTAGTTGATTGTGAGGGGAAGGAGTGGGAGCGACTGGCTGAGTGGCTACATATTAAAAGAGGTCACTCAGGTAAGTCAGACCTTTACTACGAATGCAGATCCCGAGGGTGGCCAGTGTCTCTGACCACACGCGAAACCATTGTTTCAGCCTGCCCTCAATGCCAGGTTAGATTAAAAGCTAACCATCCTGGTTTTGCTCCAGCCCAGCATATTAAAAAGGACAAAGTGCTATGGAGCACATGGCAAATTGATTATGTTGGTCCCCTCAGACCCTCACATGGGAAAAAATATATACTGGTAGGGGTGGAAGTGGTTTCAGGCTTAGTCATGGCTACTGCCACTAGCACTGCTTCGGGAACACAAACCACTGAAACTTTGAAGGATTGGTTTAGCATCCTGCCTATGCCTGAACATATTCAGAGCGATAATGGTTCACATTTCACCTCAGCCTTAGTGCAAGACTGGGCCCGAGAAGAAGGGATAAAATGGATGTTTCATACTCCATATTATCCCCAGGCAAATGGCATGGTGGAAAGGGCAAACGGCCTCATTAAGAAGCATGCAAATGTTTCAAGGAGTAATTGGGACAAACGCCTGCCTTCTGCAGTTTTCATTGTAAACAATCGATGGGGGAATTATGGCAGTCCCAAAGTCAAGGCATTCTGCCCTGCTGACCCAGTTAGAGATGTCAACCACATGCCAGGGGAAGCAAAGGATGAACACCCACATTCACTAACACAAATGCAGGTGGGCCAACCAGTGCTAGTGAAACTGCCATCTATTGGGATTGTACCCATGACGCTGGCTAAGCCCAGAGGTCTATACGCTTGGGAGGCTACTGACATCAATGGGAAAACTCATCGCATAAGTGCTCGGTGGGTCATTCCAAATTACTAACGGTCAAGCCCGGCTTTAAACACCGTGGCCAGTTTTGTTTCCCCACAGAGTGACAGCGGTCCCAGTGGATAGACCAGCCTGAAAATGAAGACCCCTCTCGGGAGCAACAGGAGTTTACCATTGGTCAGGGGGTGGAGACTGGAAAACACTAAGGTCACCGATACTGACCTCATAATTAACAAGTTCTATTCTGTTTGGTAGTATGCTTTGTTTAGAGTACAGTTGTGCAGTTCTGAGATATGTATATATATATGTATAATGTTCTTGTGATGTTTATATAATGTTTAATTCATCTTTGGTAGAGTTTGATCATAGAATAACATTTGCCCACATGTACTTGCCCATAAGCAGGGGGTGGAATGCAGTGGATGATGCTTATGGCCAGGATTGTGCCCCTGAATATTTCTAGGACATGCTTTTCTGTGTGTTAGCCTTCCTTTGTTCCCCCTCTTTTCTGAAGGCTCCACTGAGTCCAGGTAAACTGCCTGCCTGGGCGTGGTCTCACCCCTGTGGTACACAAGGGTCAGGCTATATGTTTGTTTTCCTGTGTATAGCATAAGCTTACACCATATTTGGTAGAGGCCAGTTCATTGGTTAATCTTTGTGTTAGCAACGGATGCTCATTGGACCAGTATTCATTGGGGCAAATGGTAAATAGGGGTCGTTTGGTAAACGAGCCCCTCCTCCTCCTCACATTGGTGTTGAGCCTGTATCTGTGTGCGCACCAGCACTGTTGTGGTTCACCTTGCCCGGGACTAAAGCCAGCACTCCAAGAGGCTTCGTAGTGCTTTGCCACCTGCACCCAACTGCTTGCAGTGCCGTGGACAGTACCCTGTGTGAACCATCGTTGGCGAACTGCCACAGTGCCTCCCCCCACCCCGAGCGGGGACCCTCCGTATTCTGGAAGAGGCAGCAGCCACACGACGCAGCCACGCGGTCGGCGCCATTTCCTGTATCCTTATTATGGCACATCCGTGCCGCGTTCTGCGGACTATAAATATTGTCAAGGGAAGACTCCACGAAGCTCTCAGCTTGTGAGTAAGCCAGACCCTTCTTCATAGAGTTTCAGTTGGGGTAGCCTGGAAATCGCTCCAGGTGGAGGACTGCCGGTCACCGACCAACCCCTCCCCCCGCCGCTTTCCGGATCAGTTGGATTCCAAGTTCTGCAAATTATTTTGGTTTAAGTGCCTATGCCTAGACATTTTGTAAAGATAGTTCCACTAACCAAAAATTGATACCTGTGAAGGGGGACTGTACATACCCCGTTGCAGAGTTTATATATATATATATAGAAATAAACTTAATTTTTTTTGTAGTGATACCTCTGCCGCTCATTTCTGAGGGCATATTCATAACAACAATACTGAGGCTTGCCCTCTTTAATATCTTTGTCAATGATCTGGATGAGGGGATTGAGTGTACCCTCAGGAAATTTGCTGATGACACCAAGCTGGGTGGCTGTGTTGATTTGCTGGAGCGTAGTGAGGCTTTGCAGCAGGACCTGGACAGGTTAGACCAATGGGCTAAGGCTAATTGTAGGATGTTTAACAAGGCCAGATGCCAGGTCCTCCACCTCACAACAACCCCATGGCAAGCTACAAAATTGGGGATGTGTGGTTGGAAAGCTGCAACTCTGAGAAGGACCTGGGGGTTCTGGTTGACAGTTGATTAAATATGAGTCAGCAGTGGCCTGGGTCAAAGGTTGGACTGGATGATCTTTGAGGTCTCTTCCAACTGGATGTTTTCTGGGGTATAACACAGATGACGGGATCAAGTGCACCCTCAGTATACTTACAGATGATACCTAGTTTGGAGGGAGTGTTGGTCTTGTGGCTAGGAAGGCTCTACAAAGGTACTTGGACAGGCCTGATGGAATGAGGTTCAACTAAGTCAAGTGCTGGATCCCTGCACTTAGGTCACAACAACCCCTGCAACACTATTGGCTTGGGGAAGAGTGGCTGGAAAGCTGCCTGCTGGGAAAGGACCTGGGAGTGTTGGTAGACAGCCAGCTGAATGTGAGCCAGCAGTATGCTCAGGTGGCCAAGAAGGCCAAAAGCATCTTGGCTGGTATCAGAAAGTATGTCCAGAAGGACTAAGGGTATGGGGGTCCCCCTGTACTGAGCACTAGTGAGACCACACCTTGAGTACCATGTTATGTTTTGGGGCTCACACTGCAAGAAAGACATATTGGAATAAGTCCAGAGATGGGCAATGAAGCTGGTAGAGGGTCTAGAGAATAAACCCTATCAGGAAGGGCTGAAGGAACTGGATAAAAGGAGGCTGAGGGGAGACCTTATCTCTCTTTACAAATACCTGAAAGGGGTTGTACAGTAGAGAGGTAGATGTTGGCCTTTTCTCCTAAGTTACTTGTAACTGACAGAACAAGAGGAAAGCATTGCAAGTTGCACAAGGGGAGGTTTGGATTTGATATTCAGAACAATTTCTTCACTGAAGGGGTTGTGAAGCATTGGGACAGGATGCCTAGGGAAGTGATTGAGTCACCATACCTAGATGTATTTAAAAGACATGCAGATGTGCTAAGTGGCATGTCTAAGGGGTGGACCTGGCAGTGCTAGGCTCATGGTTGGACTATATGATCTTAAAGGTCTTTTCCAATGTAAACAATTCTATGGTTCTATGTTTTTATGATTCTGCTCTTCCTTTTATTGCAGTATCAGAGAAACATTTTAAATTTGTCTAAGTTGGGCTACATCCAAAGACCTAATAATTTATTTTGGAATATTTCCTTTTTTTTTTTTTTTTTTTTTTTTTTTTTTTTTTCTTTCCCCGTCTCTTTAGCACACTACTGACATGAGAGATTTTAGTTTCACCACTGCCTTAAATCTAAATGGTACTAAATTTCAAAAGTGGCATGTAAAAAATCAATAAGATTTACTTACTGTTCTGAATAAGGAAAATACAGCAGTGCTTGGGTTTTTTTTTTTTGTTTTGTTTTGTTTGCATCCTCTAAATAACCTTGAAAAAAACCAGAATTAATCAATTTGGATTATACTGGAATGCAACCACAATAACTAGATTGCAAAGGGCACAGCTCCCAAGATGTATATTTTTAGTGACATCCCGAGTTGTGAGATGACTTCCGTATTATTCCACCTCAGGGGTGTATAAATATACTGTCTGAATTCTCAAGTTAATACCTTCTGCTGTATTGTTAATATTTCCAAGCACCAAAAATATCTCTGCAGAAAATCAATAAGGCCTCAGTTTGTAAAAAGTAGGTATCTTGGGTCGCAGTAGGGCGCAGGGCGGCACCCACGGCGACGGGGGTGGAATTCAAGCAGGGGGTAGGGAGTGCCCAGGTCAAGGGCTCCTGCCCGCAGCAGCGAGCCCAGCAGACTGACGACTGCCTCCCTCGCAGCTCACATTTGTTGCTCTCCTCTTGGTGTGGCTGCAGAGGATTGGCTGATCGACCTCCTCTTTTTACTGGCTGGTGATACTTATTAGGGTAGCGCAGCTGACCCTTATCTCATCTATTGGAGTTACTTGTTAAGCCATCAACAGGTGGCTCCCATTTAATCTCTCCTTGCAGTTTCTAATCTTCAGGCATTCAGTCCTGGGGACACAGTCCCCCACAATCTTGGAATTTAATATATTTATTTCAAATTCTAGAAGCTTCCATTACTAGATATTCTGAAAGTTTCTAGGATATTATGGTGCTTGTCCTTTTCTTGGACTAAGTGTTTAATGGTAAAATGTTAAGTGAATGATTGTTCTGGGTTAGTGCAGCCCACTCTCACCCCTGCCCTCCTCCAACACAGAAGTGAGGGAAAGTAACCCAAAAACACCTATGACCTGAGATAAAAAGAGAGTTTAATGAGATTGTAAGATGCACAAATCACCTTAGCCTGTTTGCATAAAACTTCAGTGCAAAGCAAAAGCGGCGTCAGAAGCCAGTGACCTCTCCCACTCCCCACCCCCAGCCTGCCCAGCAGAAAAGCCCAACACCCCAAAAGCAGCAAGGAAATCACAAAGCCTCTCATGTTACAATCTGAACTTCAAGCCCCATAATACTTTGCTCCAGACAGCACTTTCATTTTGAAACTGGTATGAAGCAGGATGGTTTTGAATAACAGCAGCAGATTCAGACCTAACCCACCCCTTATTCTATACCATCTACATCATGCCCAGAAGCAATTAACATCAAAGAACACACATCATACATCAGTCACTGTCCATTCTCACTCAAAATGAGATTGCTTTGCAGTATACAGAAGACTTCTCATCGCAAATGCTCTGGAGATCCACCCCGTTCCAGTACAGTCTAGATCCAAATGGTGGGGCTGTTTCCACCCCTGGGGCAGTTGATTCCAGTGACTCCTTCCACCCCTCTAAGAGAAAGCAAACTCTGGCTTGTATTCCAGTGATCTCCTTCCTATACATCCAGGCATTGGTATCCCTGTCACACCAGAACACAGATGGGTTCCATCCTTTGTGGTTTGATGGCATGAGTGTGCACTGTGCACCTGTATCTACTAAAGCTTCATACTCTTGTGGGTTCAACTTGCCAAGCCATTGGATCTGTATGGTCCAATAAACCCAGCTGTCACTCTCCTCCATCTGGTTGGAGGTGGGGCATCTGTAGTTCTGACTGAACTCACTTGCATCGTCTGAAGATGATTTGGGACTCCCTTCAGGAGGATCAGAAGTAGTATCAGTTCTTCTGCTTATTTGGGTGACTTTCCACTGGAAACTGGAGTAATGTTCTTCGGGAGAGAATTTCCTTGAAATTCATGTACTTGTGTAGCTAGGACTGAAGTGGATATTCCATGCCACTTCCTTATTTCGTCCCCATGGTCACATAAGTAAAACCACAGGGTACACCATGGTGTGTACTTCCCAGATTCTTTCCCTTGGACAGGAGGGCACCTGGTCCTCATGGCTGAAACAAGGGACCATACAGATGGGGAATAGAACATGTTCTTTTTGAGTTGATGGTGCTCCTGAGACAGTTCCTCCACAGGCGAAACATAGGCTTGTACAGAGGAAGAGAGGCTTCCCTCACATCGCTGGGGCCTGCTAGCAATTTCATCCAGCATTTCTCCTTGGCCATATTCCACAGCCAAAGATGAAGACTGAGGAAGCACCCCAGGGTCTTTCTCTTTTTCCTGTGGTGATCTTCATTCATACTCATCCTTTGCAAGACACACTGCTTTCCTTGTATGCTTCTTTTTCTGTACAGAGGCAGCTGATACTGGCAAGGCTGGTTCCCTGGTGCAACTGCCATGCCTGTTGGTTTCTCTGTAGGCCCAGAGATCTTCTCTTGCCCCTGAGCACTCTGAACAGTGATGAGGCTCGATAGGCATGGGCCAGGACTCAACACATTACAGTGATTTCTGTCTCTTGGGAACGTTTGAGCTGGCAACAGACTTTGTCCAAACATTTCACCAGTTTGTCAGGGTTTGCACTTGCTCAGGGGTGAAATTCCAAAACACTGGAGGTGACCACCAGCTGAGGCACTTGTCCATACTCTCCCACACACCCTGCCACTCATAATTATAAAGGCTTGGGGTAGATCTCTTAGTGGTATTATTGGGTGAGTGCTGTATTGCTCTGAATAAAATCTGGCACACTAGTAACCAGCACAGCAACAGCACATCTCTAAGCCATTCCCCTAAGTGAGCATGAGCCATTCCCCACAGTGAGCACATGCAGGACCCCAGCACATCCCTTCTAGCTTCTTGTTTATCTCAACCTTTTTGACTCCTGCCAAAATTGCCTGTCGTAGCTAAGACAGACTGCTTTTTGAGGTGTACATTGGGATGCCAAATATGGACTGTCCTAGGTTAACACAGCCTACTCTCATCTACCCTCCTCCCCTCCCTGCCCATTGTCATCCCCCCCCAACACAGAAGTGAGGGAAAGTAGCACACAAAAAAGCCCACTGGGTTGAGATAAAAAGAGAGTTTGAGGAAATGATAAAATGCACAATTATCTTAGACTGTTTGCAGAAAAGTGCACCAAAATGCAGCAGCAGCAGAAGCCAGTGGCCTCCCTCACCTCCCAACCCACAGCCCACACAGTGGAAAAGCCCCAAACCCAGAAACCAAAAGCAGCAACCAGAACATGAAGCCTCTAGGTTACAATCTGAACTTCAAGACCTATAGTAGTTTGCTCCAGCCAGCACTTTCATTTTGAAGCTGGCATGACGGCAGCATGGTATTGAATGTCACCAGTGGATTCAACTCAACCCATGGCAATGGTATAGCAGTGTAAACACCTAAAGTCATGTTCAAATGTGACTGACAACTTGTACTGCTGAAATGAGAGTGTTAAACCATAGAAAAAGATCTCTTTCCTATTTTTAAAATTATTTTACTGTGATTAGCAGTTTTAGATATACAGAAATTCACAGAAAATACTAAAAAGGTACTACAAATACTTTTTTTTAAAAAGCAGAAATCTTGCACACTGATTTATTCTTTCCTACTTTATTCACCCAAGGAGTGTCAAGAAAACTCTCTTACTGATCATGTCTACTATTGAGAGAAACATGCAGGATTATAGAGTGTCAGCACTATGTACCTTTGCTTTATCTGTTTTAAAAAGTGAATCACCCTCACATTAAGAATGGATCTCTTGGATAGGATAATTTGCCTTTCATTTACCTGTAGTTAGGACTCCACATAGATCTTGGGACAGAAGTCAATGATACATTTCCCACTGGCACTGATGGGTGGTGAACTCCACTTAAAGTGTTATGCAAGATCACTTGAATACCTCAGAATCAAGGGCTGAACTGTATGTTAATGAGAAGCATGCTTTGACAACAAAACAAACTGGAAAATGTTGACTTATGATACTAAAACTGAAAATGCAGTAATTTAAGGATGCTTCATTTTACTGGATACTGGTTTATTTTCAGTGGGTTTTCACTGTATTGTATTCTGAGGATAATTTGACAAGCTTTTGCTGTTTCTTGACACTTAGAAATTTCTGCCTTGGTTTTATCTTAAGTGAATTTTAAAATTTAATAAAAATTATAATCCTCATCCTGCTGAGTCTGAAAAATGTAAGCAGTCTTAGCAAAGTCAAAAGGATAATTCATGTGGAAGAAAAGCTATTCTTATGCTTGAGAGTGTTCAGGTCTTACATTTTTTTGCATGATTTCTTCTCAATAGTGAGAATGCATATAATTTCACAGTTGGATCTTAGTCATCCTACACAGTAGAGAAATATATGGTCTTTGGATCACAAAAACTGATATACTGAGAGAGTAAATCATACCTGATGACAATTTCATGTTTTCATTCTATTTCAGAACAAAACAACCACATATATTCTCTCCTTCCCCCCACACCCCTCCCAGCCCCTCAACAATTTTACATGAATAAAATTAATTTTCATGTGGAAGGTGGATTAAATTATTAGGGAATTGAACGTAATTATTTTTCCAATTTTCCCTGGATATTAACCCTAAACATGCCATTTGGTTTTTTTACCATGGCAAGGTAAAAAGAAGTTGACAGGCAGCACTGCCTCATCCTTTTGTGTTTCTTCTGGATTGTTGAGTTTACACATACTTGTGTGCTTCTATTACTTACTCTGGAATATCTTTGATTGTATGTGCTTTTGTAATTAGGTTTTTACAACCATACAGTTATGTCTTATGTTTGCTTGTATCTGGGCCACACCTTGAGTACTGTGTCCAGTTCTGGGCCCCTCAGTTTAGGAAGGATGTTGACTTTCTGGAGCGTGTCCAGAGGAGGGCAACAAAGCTGGTGAGGGGTTTGGAACACAAGCCCTATGAGGAAAGGCTGAGGGAGCTGGGGCTGCTTAGCCTGGAGAAGAGGAGACTGAGGGGTGACCTTATTGCTCTCTACAACTACCTGAAGGGAGGTTGTAGCCAGGCAGAGGTTGGTCTCTTCTCCCAGGCAGCCAGCACCAGAACAAGAGGACACAGTCTCAGGCTGCACCGGGGCAGGTTTAGGCTGGATGTTAGGAAGAAGTTCTACACGGAGAGAGTGATTGCCCATTGGAATGGGCTACCTGTGGAGGTGGTGGAGTCACCTTCGTTGGAGGTGTTCAGGAGAAGACTTGATGGGGTGCTTGGCTGCATGGTTTAGTTGTTGGGTGGGTTGGATTGGTTGATGGGTTGGACGCGATGATCTTGAAGGTCTCTTCCAACCTGGTGTATTGTATTATTGTATTATAGCAGTTGCACTATCACCTGCTGACCCCCTCACCAGCAGACAAGAATAATCAGAAAAGCAAGAGGAGATGCACAGGTTGGTATGAAAACAAATTTAATGAACCAATACCAATGTCAATACAAAGTATAAAAAAGCTATACCCAGCCCAGGAAAGGTACAGCAAGCACATTATACAAGAAGGTAGTCCTCAGAAGGATGAGGAGCTCAAACAGGCTACTTTGGCAAACGACCCTCTGTTTCACAACAAATTTCCTCCTCTACACTAAATTTGATATTTATGGTATGGGACACACCTGTGAGCCAACTTGAGTCAGCTGTTCTGGCGGACTCAGAACTGCTAATGGCTTGCAGCCCATGACTGACCTGTGTCTCTGGCTCAGCAAAACCAGGACAGTTGGTATTGGTCTCTTCTGCCTAGTAACAATTGGTAAGATGAAGGAAATCACTTCAAGTTGTACCAGGAGAGGTTTAGATTGTATAGAAACTTCTTCAGTGAAAGTATTATCAAACACTGGAATAGGCCCCCAGAGAAGTTTTTGAATCCCTGTCCCTGGAGGTGTTTAAAAGACACGTAGATGTGATGCTAAGGCATGTGGTTTAGCACAAGACTTGGTAGAGTTAAGATAATGGATCAAAATATTCTGTGAATTTATATCTCTTGGGTGCTTACATCTAAATATGAAATTACTATATTTTTGTATACTCCAATACTTGACAGCATTTCAACTTTTAACAGTTTCTCCAGTGACTTTAAGAGAGTTTTACATTAGGAACTTAATTAGTTCCTTTCAGATCAAGTGTTATCTTACTCAGTTCCATCTGCCTGTTGTTGATTATGCAAGGTCACTTGCAATTATTGATGACATGCTTTTTTCTACACATATAGGCTTATCCTTTCTGGCAGAGCAGGAAAGCAACATAACATCAATATCATCCCCAAAGAAAATTTATCAAATTTAAAGACTGACATAGCACAAAAGGCAGGAGTAACTTTTGGCCTCTATTCCCAATAACATGGCCATTGGAAATCTTTGAAGAAAAGATTAGACAAGCATATACTTGCACTAATGTAGTACAGTCTTGAAACAGGGAGATAGAAATTATGATCTCTAAGAGCTTAGTGATTTACTGTTTTAACTCTAGTTGTCAGGTATCTACAATACATGCATTGGTAATTTAAAACTGATGATTTCAAGATTTTATTAAAAAGTTGGAAGGAGTTAAGTGATTCTTTTGAATAGGATACTATTCAGATGGATAACAAAAGTTCAGTTCTTATATCTTTTGCCTGAATATAAAAAATACACTGGGTAAGCAACGCTCTATTCAACTTTGGCAGTATTGTTCATACTGTAATTACTTAGCTGTTGGGGTAGGTCTTTATTTATGGAATTAATGAAATTCCTGGTTTGCCTTTTTTGTTTGTTTGCTTGGTTAGTTTTAGGGATTGTGTTTTGTTTCATTTTGTTTGTGAATTCTTTTTTGCCACAATGATCTACAAAGCTGAAATTACTGTAATAGAAGCAACAGTAAAAAAATTGCAGTGTGAAGATAACTCAGCCCATTTACATTGAAATTGCTGAAAAGGAGACTGAGGGGTGACCTTATTGCTCTCTACAACTACCTGAAGGGAGGTTGTAGACAGGCAGAGGTTGGCCTCTTCTCCCAGGCAGCCAGCACCAGAACAAGAGGACACAGTCTCAGGCTGCACCAGGTGAGGTTTAGGCTGGATGTTAGGAAGAAGTTCTACACGGAGAGAGTGATTGCCCATTGGAATCGGCTACCCGTGGAGGTGGTTGAGTCACCTTCATTGGAGGTGTTCAGGAGAAGACTTGATGGGGTGCTTGGCTGTATGGTCTAGTTGTTGGGTGGGTTGGATTGGTTGATGGGTTGGACGCGATGATCTTGAAGGTCTCTTCCAACCTGATGTATTGTATTGTATTGTATTGTATTGTATTGTATTGTATTGTATTGTATTGTATTGAGAGATAGTTATAAATGCTACTGAAACTACAACAGGAAGGAAAATTGTGGAATTATTTCAGCAGAATTTACAGCTGTAGAGTGGATCAGATCATAAAACTCAAAAGATATCTCACTCCAGGAGAGAACCAAAAATCCTGAGCTGGCAGATGGAGGCAGGGAGCAGTGTAGTTCACCTGTGATCCAGGAGGAAGTAATTAGAGACCTCCTTAGCCACTTGGATCCTCACAAGTCCATGGGACTGGGTGGGATACATCCTAGGGTGCTGAGAGAGCTGGCAGATGAGCTGGCCAAGCTGCTCTCCATTATTTTTCAACAGTTCTTGCTCATTGGATAGGACCCAGAAGACTGGAAGCTGGCCAACATGATGCCCACCCACAAGAAGGGCCGGTTGGACAAGCCAGGGAATTACAGACCTGTCAGCCTGACCTCAGTGCCAGGCAAGATTATGGAACACGTCATCTTGAGGGCAATCACACAGCACTTACAGGATGGCCAAGGGATCAGGCCCAGCCAGCATGGATTTAGTAAGGGCAGGTCCTGCCTGACCAACCTGATCTCCTTCTATGATCAGGTGATCTGCGTGGTGGATGTGAGGAGGCCTGTGGATGTAGTCTACCTGGACCTTTGCAAGGCCTTTGACACTGTCCCCCACAGCAAACTCCTGGCCAAGCTGGCAGCCCATGGCTTGGACAGAAGCACACTGCGTTGTGGCCAGCAGGATCAGGGAGGTCATTCTCCCCTTGTACTCAGCACTGGTTAGGCCACACCTTGAGTCCTGTGTCCAGTTCTGGGCCCCTCAGTTTAGGAAAGAGCTTGAGTTGCTGGAACATGTCCAGAGAAGGGCAACAAAGCTGGTGAGGGGTTTGGAGCACAAGTCCTATGAGGACAGGCTGAGGGAGCTCGGGTTGCTTAGCCTGGAGAAGAGGAGGCTCAGGGGAGACCTTATTGCTGTCTACAACTACCTGAAGGGAGGTTGTAGACAGGTGAGGGCTGCTCTCTTCTCCCAGTAAACCAGCATCAGAACAAGAGGACACAGTCTCAAGCTGTGCCAGGGGAGGTTTAGGCTGGATGTTAGGAAGAAATTCTTCATAGAGAGAGTGATTGGCCATTGGAATGGGCTGCCCAGGATGGTGGTAGAGTTGTCATCACTGGAGGTGTTTAGGAGGAAACTTGATGGGGTGCTTGGTGCCATGGTTTAGTTGATTAGATGGTGTTGGGTGATGGGTTGGATGCAATGATCTCGAAGGTCTTTTCCAACCTGGTTAATTCTATTCTATTCTATTCTATTCTATTCTATTCTATTCTATTCTATTCTATTCTATTCTATTCTATTCTATTCTACTCTAAATATACACTGGAAAGATTAGGGAATATTAAAATGTTAATACTAACATCTTTTTAAGGTTAGGAGTGGTCTTTGAAAGTAATTCCACTCCTTTTTCCTTTGACATCTATTTTCAGCTACAGATATCTCCTGACAGAATCCAAGATGTTTTTTTTCATTACCTTTCTTCTGGAATCTGGAGGGATTGTTCAGGTATAAAGATAGTTCATTAAGCTTAATTTAGGAGCATGCGGTACTCTGTCTAGTATGGCTATTCAAACTGTTGTTTGTTTAGGTTTTGTGAACTTCAGTGATGCCTTGGCAACCCAGATCTGCCAGAAACATGGCATGCCAGTAGCCACTGAAATGCTCCAGGTGCCCCTGCAAAATAGATTCACTGCTCTGGGTGTATGTGATCTCAAACAATGTTCTGCAAGGGAAACCAAATAATGGCAGCTACTATAGCTTGCCTAGTTTGCACTATTCACAGAGGCTAGGATGGAGCAAGCCTAACATCAGATCATCTGCAGTTAAGAAGAAAAGACAGGTCCTTGTCATTAGGGTATAACTTCTGAGGGTGTAGAAGGTCCTACATGCAGGCCTGATCCACTCCCTAGGGATGGATGCTACCTCCCTAGGGCCAGGGTTAAGGATGTACTGAGAAAACTTCCTACCCTGGTCCATCCACCCTTTAATGATTTTCCAAGTAGGCAATGATGGAACCTCGACAAGAAACCTGAGAGCAATGAAGAAATATTTCAGGGCCCTGGGATAAATGGTGAAGGGATCAGGAGCAGAAGTAGTATGTACCTCTATCCCACCATTAGCTATCTTTGATGAGGGCACAAACAGGAAAAGCCAGCAGATTAATGCCTGGCTACAGCATTGGTGTCATCAGCAGGATTTTGGGTTCTTTTATCACAGGCTACTTTACAAGACTCCAGGCCTGCTGACTACAGGTAGGAAATGCTTGTCTCAAATGGGAAAAAGAATCCTGGGGCAAGAACTAGCAGGTCTGGTTGAAAGGTCTTTAAACTAGATATGAAGGGATATGGGGACAGAATGGGGCTGTACAGAGAGAATACTAATGTGCCTGGCATGAGCAATGAACAGGGGAAACTGAAGGCCATACCAGACAATAGTCAGTGTAGTGGTTTGAAACACGCTAATATTCCCCATTATCAGAAATCATGATTTTATTACATTTTATGACTTCAGGGTGTTACCTTTCTGGACAGGATATTCTTGGTGGCTCTCTCCCTTTTCTGGGTCTTGAGTGTGCTGGTACATCTTTGCTTGTTTTTGGAATCCAGATGGTATTTCTCCTTTCCCTTTCTTTCCATTTCATATGTATACTGATGCAATCCGATACTTCTAGTGGAGGGGTACAATATTCTTTGTAAATCAACTAAGAAAAATCTATCTGCCTTTTTATCCTCGTTGTCTTATCTTCATAAGAGGGGAAGGAGGAAGTGGGAGGGGGAAGGGGGGAATGGGGGAGTTTAACTCTCACACTAAACCATAACATAAGGATACTTCAAGAATCCAAAAGGATACTGGTGGGCAACTGGTATTTATTGGTGTTTAACAAGCCCACCATGAAGGGGCCCTTTGAAAGAACAGACAAGACAGTTAATTTTTCCTTTTCCTCTATTTCCAAGGCAGCTTGGCACCCCAAATGGGACCCAAACCCACAATCCATGGTTTAGGAGGCTAATGCCTTATACATTAGGCAAGAGTAAAACAAGTGTGAGAGTGGAAAAAAAAACCTGCCCCCCTTCCTCCCCTTCCCCCTCCCTGTCTTATCTCTTGGTAAGAGGGGAGGGAGGAGGCAGGAGGGGGAAGGGGGAGATTTTTTCACTCTTGCACTAAACCATAACAGTCTGCTTCATTGGCTAGCCTGAGTAGTATTACATGAGCATCAGCTGTTTCCCTAAATGGGAATAAAAAGAACAGATATCTAAAGTGTATGTGTACTAATGCACACAGTTTGGGAAACAAGCAGGAGGAGCTAGAGCTCTGTGCCCAGTCAGAAAGTTATGATACCAAAGGAATAACTGAAACATGGTGGGCCAACTCACACAAGTTGGGAATTGTGATTATGGATATAGGCTAATTGTAAAGTCAGGCAGGATAGAAGAAGAAGAGGAGTCATGCTCTACATCAATGAGAACCTTGAATGTATAGAAGTCAACTATGGTAATTGTGGAAACCCTATCAAATATTTCTCAGTCAAAATCAGGGGTGTCATCTTGTGGTGGTGAGAGAAGGTTCAGTTCTACCCAACCCCCCCACCCCCCCAAAAACCACCGCTAACTCAGTAGGAGAAGCAAAATGGATAAGAGCTATATTTTACAAGCAGGGTGAAGTGCAGATGAATATATACACAATATACAGTATTTACAATATATACAGAAATATACAGCAAGGAACGTAACACAGAAAACCTTCTCTCCTCCAGTGAGGAGGGTCCCCCAAAAAACCCCATCTCTCTAACCCTTTTCCAAAAGGGGTTAGAGAGAGAGAAGTAATTATAAAGGAGGAAATTCTGTTAGTTAAAAGCGTGTGCTAAACAAAGAATTAGTTTCCTATCTCAGCTCGTTAGCTCAAGGTCAGCTCCTGCCAGCACAGAGGAAAGACAGCAGCTGCTCAGGCAGACTGGAACAGAGAGAACTGACTGAAACACAAACTGAACTAAAATTTAAAGTTGCATTCTACCAATGAAATTCGTTTAGAATGTCTTTGTTTTCCTTTCCACACCAAAACATTCAGCCAGAGTGTTCCAGTAACTGTCCCTTTCTTAAAGGCATAGCCTAAAACAGTCACACATCTCCACAGTGGACTCCGCAGTCTAGGGCTCCACAGCAGGTACATGCTATGGATTTCCTAACCAAGACAATGAGATTAATGAATTGATACTTTGGTCAATCAGGAAAGCTTGAGGTCAGCAAAACCTGGTTCTTATGGGAAACTTAACTACCCAGACATTTGCTGTAAGAACGACACAGTGGTTCACCTGTCATCCATCAAATTCCTGGAATGCTTAGAGGACTCCTTCCTCATACAAATGTTAGATATGCCACCCAGAAACATGGCACTACTAGACTTGCTGCTCACTAACCAAGAAAACAGGCCCTGTAATATTTTGGTTGGTGACAGGCTTGGCTGCAGTGCTCATAATATTGTGGAGTTTGGGATATAGATGAGTACACTGAAGGTTAGATCTAAGACAAAGGTTTTAGACTTTAGAAGAGGGAACTTCAGCTCACTCGGAGATTAGCTTGAAGGGATCCCATGGGAAGTTTCCATGGAGAATAAAAGGAGCCAGTGAGTGCTGGGAATTCTTCAAGAACATGCTCCTACACATAAAAAACCTGCTCATCCCCTCCAAAAGCAAGGGAAGTAAGCAGTATAAGAGACTCCCTTGGCTTAACTGCAAGATTCTGGGTCTGCCCAGAACCAAAAAGGAAACACACAAAAGATGGAAGAGTGGATCATTGCCTGCTGAAAACCACAGGACATTGCCAGGGTGTGCACAGATGCAGTTAGGAAAGCAAAAGCTCAACTTGAATTAATGTTGGCCGGGGATATCCAAAACTTCAAAAAAGGCTTCTTCAGTTATGCTAAAAACAAGCAGAAAGAGGAGGAGAGTATTGGCTCACTCTTAAACATGAGAGGTGAACTAGTCACCAACACTGAAAAGGCAGAGGTCCTCAACACCTTTTTTACCTCCATCTTTTCCAGCACTGTTGGGCCCCAGGTCACAGGAACAAAAACACACACTGATACAGACATAGACTGGTCATCAATGAAGGATGGAGCAATGAAGGAAGAGTTGGTGTGTCAACTATTACAAGAGCTTGACCTGTACAAATTGATGGGTGCAGACACCTTCCACCTAAGGACGTTAAAGGGACTGGCTGATGCTGTTGTCAGGCCACTTTCCATAATATATAAGAAATTGTGGAGGTCAGGAGATGTGCCTGAAGACTGGAAGAAGGTTAGTGTTACTCCTATCTACAAAACAGGTTCAAAGGAGGACCCAGGTAATTATAGACTCATCAGCCTAATGTCAGTCTCTGAGAAAGTTATGGAGCAAATCCTCCTGGGGACAATTACAAGTAAACTGAAGAAGGTGATAGGGAAAAGTCAACACGGCTTCACCAAGGGTAAGTCTTGCTTGACAAACCTGATTGCCTTCTATGACAAGGTGACACACTCAGTTTATGTGGGGCAAGTGGTGAACATTGTCTATCTGTATCTCTCCAAGGCTTTCCACACAGTCTCTCACAGCCTCCTCTTTGAGAAATTAACACTATGACCTAGACAAGTGGTCTGTGGGGATCTGGCTGACAGGCTATACCCAGAGGCAGGTAATAAGTAGCTCTTTCTTGGACTGGCAACTTGTAACTAGTGGGGTCCCCCAGGGATCAATATTTGGCCCAATTCTGTTTAGGATCTTCATTAATGATTTAGATATTGGAATTAAGAGCACCCTCATGAAGTTTGCTGATGGCACAAAAATAAGTGTGGAAATTGATAACCCAGAAAGGAGAGCCACCCTCCAGGAAGATCTTGACAGGCTGGTCAAGCAGGCAAGGAGGAACTGTATGAATTTTAATGAGGACAAGTGCAGAGTCTTGCACCTGGGAACACATAAGCCAAGAATACAGCTCAGGTAGGGAGCCACCTGGCTTGAGAGCAGCACTATAGAGAGGGACCTGGGGGTCTTGGTGGACAAAAGGCTCAACATCAGTGAACAGTGTGCTGCAGTGGTAAAGAAAGCCATTAGGATGATGAGTTGCATTAATAACGTTATCATGAGCAGGAATAAAGGTGTCATTCTCCCACTCTACTCAGCACTGTTAAGGCTGCACCTTGAGTACTGTGTACAGTTGTGTTCCTTGCTGTACAAGGATGCAGACAAGATGGAAACTGGTTGATTGTAGGCTGAACATGAGGCAGCAGTGTGCCCGGGCAGCCAAGAAGGCCAGTGGCATCCTGGCCTGCATCAGGAACAGTGTGGCCAGCAGGAGCAGGGAGGTCATTCTGCCCCTGTACACTTGTGGTGGTTTGGCTCTGGCTGGGGGGCCAGATGCCCACCAAAGCCGCTCTATCACTCCCCCTCTTTAAGCAAACAGGGGAAGAAGGGAAGGAAAATATAACAGAAGCCAGAGAGTAAAATAGGAGCAGTTTAATAACACTAATAAGCAAGTGGCAATAGACTGCGCGGAAGCAGAAAAAAACAGAGCGAGAGATGTTAGTCTCTACTTCCCATCAGCAGGACGGTGGTCGGTCTCGGGAAGCAGGGCTCTCTAAGCTTGGTGGTTCCTTGGGAGGATGAACGCCATGGACGAATCCCCACACTTCCTTCTTTCACTTCATTCTTATACCTGAGCTGATGTCATATGGTATGGAATACCTCTTTGGCCAGTCTGAATCAGCTGGCTCAGCTGTGTCCCCTCCCAAGATTTTGCCTGCCCCTTGATCCACTCTTGGAGCAGGCAAATGTTGAAAGGACACAGCCTGGATACTAGATTCAGCCGTAGCCAAAACACTGCTGTGTTATCAACTACTGCTGCAAAAAACCACAGCACTAGAAAGATGCTGTGAGGAGAATTAACTCCATTGCAATTCAACCCAATACAACACTGCACTGGTTAGGCCACACCTTGAGTACTGTGTCCAGTTCTGGGCCCCTCAGTTTAGGAAGGATGTTGTCTTGCTGGAGCGTGTCCAGAGGAGGGCAACAAAGCTGGTGAGGGGTTTGGAACACAAGCCCTATGAGGAAAGGCTGAGGGAGCTGGGGCTGCTTAGCCTGGAGAAGAGGAGACTGAGGGGTGACCTTATTGCTCTCTACAACTACCTGAAGGGAGGTTGTAGCCAGGCAGAGGTTGGCCTCTTCTCCCAGGCAACCAGCACCAGAACAAGAGGACACAGTCTCAGGCTGCACCAGGGCAGGTTTAGGCTGGATGTTAGGAAGAAGTTCTACACGGAGGGAGTGATTGCCCATTGGAATGGGCTGCCTGTGGAGGTGGTGGAGTCACCTTCGTTGGAGGTGTTCAGGAGAAGACTTGATGGGGTGCTTGGCTGCATGGTTTAGTTGTTGGGTGGGTTGGATTGGTTGATGGGTTGGACGCGATGATCTTGAAGGTCTCTTCCAACCTGGTGTATTGTATTGTATTGTATTGTATTGTATTGTATTGTATTGTATTGTATTGAAAGGGTCCAGAGAAGGGCCACAAGAATGATCGATGGACTGGAAGACCTGTCATATGAAGAAAGGCTAAGAGAACTGGGCTTGTTCAGCCTTTGGAAGAGAAGGCTTAGGGGAGATCTCATAACCATGTACAAATGCCTAAAGGGCAGCTATCATGAGGAGGGGAGACTCCTGTTTTTACTGAGAGTTGCACAATAAAGACAAGGGGTAATAGATACAAGTTGCTACTGTGTTTGAGCCTTAACTGGAGTTTAAGAGCTCAGATGATAGCAATTTGAGAATTCCTCCCCCAGCCTCCCTCCCTTTCCCTGATAAGAAAATGGAAAGAAAAAAAAAAATAAAAAGGGGTAGGGAAAAGGGATGGAGGTGACTCTACAAAAAAGAAGTAAACTGGAGTTGGTTTGGAAGAAAGAGAAGTAAATTTTTTAAACAATATATATATATATCAGTAACAGGGAGGGTTTACAAGTGTAGGGAATAAGGATAAATAGGAAAATATACAAACCCAAGCCTGGATGGCCTTGTATTTCCTTGGATATAGGTGGATTTAGTCCTTTAGAGAGCATGGGAGCAGCTTGGAGAGGCCAGGCCTGACCACATGGAAGAATCAGGAAAAACTGCTGCAGCTGTTGTTCTCCCGTGCAGGCAAGACAGGAGAAAAAGAGCAAATAGCACTAGTGTCCTCCTTTTACAGGCTTGCTGGACAGGAGGGGGAGTGGAATAGACCACCTTTGACCCAGGGACCCCTCCTCCTGGGAGGGGGAAACCAAGTCCCTTTTTGTTCACCTGGATCAGGTTTCTTTTATCCTCCAGGTGGAAACAAGGCACTCTCAGCCCTCTACCCAGGATGGGTGTAAACCAACACATAAGGAGATTTGGACTGGATGCCAGGAAAAAAAAAATTACTGTTCGAAATTTTGGACATTGGGATAAATAACCAAGGAAGGTGGTGGATTTCCCTACATTAAACAGTTTCAAGGCCCAGGTGGACAGAGTGCTGGGCCATCTCATTTAAACTATACTATTACCCTGAAAGGTTGGACTAGATGATCCTTGAGGTCTCTGCTAACCTGGAATTTTATGAATCTATGAATCTTTACACTTGTTTTTCCACACATCTTCTGGCATTTCCCATTCTGGGAGAACGAAGTAAGACGCATGCATTTCATACTGACAGAGGTTTTATTAGCTAGTCTAACAACAGATGAGCCACACTTTTCTCACAACAAATGTATATTGGTTCACACCTCTTAAAGCATTTCTTCCTCCCTTCTCTCTCCTCCATCAGAAAATGCTTCCTATATTTTATTTGTTCTAACACATTCACTATTCCTCAAGGTTAGTAATTTCACAAAACGAAGAGAGCCACATCCTTCTAGCCAGCTTTTATGTTCCTTGACCATGAAGCGGACATTCATACTTTTGTTTTCAACTTAAGGTATATAGTGAAACTGGGATTAAATGACTGTGCAGTGTGGATTCTACCTAAAACTGCACTGCAGGGTATTGTTCTTCCACCTGGAAAAATAAAGATACTAATTTAATGGCTAATTTGAATAGGAAAAAAAACTTAAATGCAGTATTTTTGAAAGAGTAAACTGCTTACTCTTGGAAAAGAGTAAAAGAGATGCACAGAGATGCTTCAGTGCTACATTGTGTGCATCAAACTTACTATGAAGGAATTTGTATTTTTCTTAAGATAAAGGTTTTGCCATTAAGTTTTTCTTCTTATAGTGCCACTTCATTTTTTAAACCAAAGGCTAACTACAAATTCAATCTCAATCTGTATTTTAAATGTATTTTGGAAATGTGTATCAACGTGATTTTTCAGATGAGCTAAAAACTGGGTTTTTTTTCACATAAAAATGGGAAGCATGTGATGATACCTCTGGGCAGTGACATGTGTGTCAAGAAGCAAAGGAGGGAAAATGAAGAAGATCAAACTAAGGATAAAATATAAACCATAGAACTAGAAATTTGCTTATGTGATTTCCTATAGACAAAAATTCTATCTGAAATTTAATTGGTTGAAGTAATATCTGAATTCCTGGTACACCTGGTACACCTAAATCTAATACTTTATGTATAACGACCTATTTAAAAAAAAACACCTCACATTGTATTTCTCTTTCTACTTTCCCCAGATTGTTTTTGGTTTTAATATATATTTAGCAGATGGCAGATTTTGTATTGCATTACAAATGCAAGGATTTGATTTTCAGAGGAAAGTAGTTCATAGAAATTGCCACAGTAATCACTATTACCTGAGCTTATCATTTTACTGGCTATACTATCAGTTTTCCTGAAGAAAGATGACAAGTTCTGCAGAAATAGACCAGTTTTCAGCACATGATTAGTGAACACTTTTCTTGAATTAATTGAAAAACAATGGTGTTAATGAAACCAAAGAAGCAGTATCTCAACCTTTTGGTTCCACCTGACAATATAATGGTTTCTCTTTCTAGATGGAGCAGGAAATCTTAATTTGCCCTTCAAATCTAGACATTTGATACTCATGTCATAGTATCATCATAGTATCAGTCAGGGTTGGAAGCGACCACAAGGATCATCTAGTTCCAACACCCCTGCCATGGGCAGGGACACCCTACACTAGATCAGGCTGGCCAGAGCCTTGTCCAGCCTGGTCTTAAACACCTCCAGGGACGGGATGGGGCCTCAACCACCTCCCTGGACAACCTATGCCAGGGCTTCACCACTCTCATGGTGAAGAACTTCCTCCTCATGTCCAGCCTGAATCTCCCCATTTCCAGCTTCATTCCATTCCCCCTAGTCCAATCACTACCTGATAGCCTGAGAAGCCCCTCCCCAGCCTTCCTGTAGGCCCCCTTCAGATACTGGAAGGCCACAATGAGGTCACCTCGGAGCCTTCTCTTCTCCAGACTGAACAGCCCCAACTCCTTCAGTCTGTCCTCATAGGAGAGGTGCTCCAGCCCTCTGATCATCCTCGTGGCCCTTCTCTGGACACGCTCCAGCATGTCCACATCCCTCTTGTAATAGGGGCTCCAGAACTGGACGCAGTAGTGCAGGTGGGATCTCACCAGCGCTGAGTAGAGGGGGAGAATCACCTCCCTTGACCTGCTGGCCACACTTCTCTTGATACAGCCCAGGATCTGATTGGCTTTCTGGGCTGCAAGTGCACACTGAGAGCTCATGTTGAGCTTCTCGTCCACCAGCACCCCCAAGTCTTTCTCCTCTGGACTGCTCTCCAGCCAGTCACTGCCCAGCCTGGATTTGTGCCTGGGATTGCCTCGACCCAGATGCAGGACCCTGCACTTGGTCTTGTTGAAGCTCATGAGGTTGGCTTGTGCCCACCTCTCCAGCCTGTCCAGGTCCCTCTGGATGCCATCCCTTCCCTCCAGCATGTCTGCTGCACCACACAGCTTGGTGTCATCAGCAAACCTGCTGAGGGTGCCCTCAATGTCACTGTCCATGTCACCCACAAAGATGCTGAACAAGCCTGGTCCCAGGACTGATTCCTGAGGGACTCCACTTGTCACTGGCCTCCACTGGGACATGGACCCGTTGACAGCCACTCTTTGGGTGCGGCCATCAAGCCAATTCTTTATCCATCTAGTGGTCCAATTGTCTTTAAAAGATACATAGAACTTCTTTAGTGTTAATGCTCAAATAAAATGGAATTTCAAGGTTTTCTAATTCACAGCCAGTGGAAGAAACTCCTAAGAAATCACTAGAGTAGACAGAAACATAAATAAAGCCACAAGAATCCCCCTTTGAGCGTGATTTGGTCTGTGAAATATAGTTCATTGATTTCACTTTCAGATAAAACATAAAATACAGTGATCAATTCAGTGCAGCATTTATATCTGGATTCCAGGGCGGGGGTGAGAGAAGCATTACAAAATTGAATACAAATTTTACTAGGGAAAAACCAGTTCTTTTCAAGAGGAAAGCAAGATGACACATACAATTTGCTTCTCTTTAAAATGTTAATGAGAAATATGTATTCCCATCAATTTTCATAAGAGCCAGTATAAGGACATAAAAATCTTAAGTGAATTCTCTAACTTCTACTATACAAACCCTACTTGGTCTAGATAGCACAGCCATAATTCTGGCATGTAGATCTAGATCTGATCAGCTCCTCCGTTTCAGGGAAAAAAATTGTGTCAATAGGGAGGATGCTATTGATTGTTGGACAACTGAAAACCCTAAAAGGGGAAAATGGGAAACCTGTTAAATCTGTGTGACAGTTTTAGGCTGTGCCTTTAAGGAAAAGGACAGCTACTGAACACCCTAGCTGAATGTTTTGGTGTAAAAAGGAAAACAAAGATAATTCTAAATGAATTTCATTGGTAGATCAGTGGGAATGAAACTTTAGGACTTTTAGTTTTAGTTCAGACTGTGCAGTCAGTCTGGACAGCTGCTGCTTTTCTTCTGTTCCTGGCAGTTCTGACCTTGGACTAATGAGATAAGAAACTAATTCTTTTCTTCCCTTAAAAACAGCTTTGAACTAACAGAATTTCCCTTAATAATTACTTTTCTCTCTAACCCTTTTTGGAAAAAAAAGGAGGAAGAGGGAAAAGGGGTTTTGGGGGAACCCTCCTCCATCAAGGGGGGAGTTTTCTGTGTTACGTTCTTTCCTGTATATTTTTGTATATACTGTAAATACTGTATATTGTGTATATCTTAATTGCATTTAATTCTGCTTGTAAAGTACAGCTCTTTTCCATTTTGCTTCTCCAACTGAGTTAGCTGTGGTTTGTGTGTGTGGGGAGAATTGAACTTTTCTCACTACCACAATCTGTTCTGTTTTTTTAATAGAGTAATAGACTAAAAAAACGTTCATAATTTTCCATTAATCAAACAACCAGTTTTATAGACAGGGGAAAATGGAAATACAGTCACATTCTGTATAGCAAGGCTGGAAAATGGCTCCTAGAATGTAAATAAGGAACGTAAGTGACATTGCTTTTGTTACATGAAGGTAAAGGACAAGAGGATTTTGGATTGTGATTTTGAATAGTCAAAATCAGGGTATACACAGAATTAATGGCAGATACAGAGTCCAAAAGATTTCTAAGGAAAGGTGGCACACAGGAGGAATTTGTGTTTAAATAGAGGGAGCCCTTAATGTGTGAAGGAAATCTGTTTCACAGAGATTACAGAATATGTGATCCCCTAATAAGTAATGTTATGTGACACTGAAAGAAAAATAATTGGCTTTGGAAATAGGTGAGGTGATTCAGCAAACCAATTAATGAGTTCCCTCATACAAGTACAGCTCTACTCCCCCACATGCTTTCCATTTAACTGATCTCCTGTTATATTTGATCACCTTTAACTATGCTCAGTATAACAGCACGCAGGCTAACTTGGTGCCATTTTGACTTTGTCTCATCTCTCAGACCAAGAGACTTTCATAGGAAGCAGACAGAATAGAATAATATCATTACAGAATTGCTTTGGTGGGAAAGGACTTTTAAGATCATTGAGTTCAACCATTATCTAACTCTACCAGGTCTGGTGCTTAACCATATACCATATGCCTAGGAGCAAAGTATCCCCATATCCACATACCATATGCCCAGGAGCAAAGTATACCCACAAGGAGGAAAGCAGGAAAGAATGCTAAGAGACCTGCCTGTATGAGCAAGGAGCTCCTGGACATGCTGGCATACAGAAAGAAACTCTACAAGAAGTGGAAGAAAGGACAGCTGGAATGGGAGGCATATAAGGAAGCTGCCTGAGCAGCAAGAGACCTGGTTAGAAAAGCTGAAGCTCAATTAGAATTAGATCTAGCCAGGGAGATCAAGGGGAACAGTAAAAATGTCTATAGGTATATTAATGGTTAAAAGAAGACTAGGGAAGATGTGGCCCCCTTCAGAAAGGAAACAGGTGAAGTGGTCACCAGTGACATGGAGAAGGCTGGGTTTCTCAATGACTTGTTTACCTCAGTCTTCACTGGCAAGAGCTCCAGACACACTCCCAGAATAATGGAAGATAATGGCAGGGACTGGAAGAAGGAACTGCCCATTGTGAGTCAAGATCAGGTTCATGACCATCCAAAGAACCTGAAAGTGTTCAAGTCCATGGGACCTGATGGGATACACCCATGGGTGCTGAAGGAACTGGCAGATGAGGTTGCTAAACCACTCTCTATTATATTCCAAAAGTCATGGCAATCTGGGGAGGTCCCCATTGACTGGAAAAGGAGAAACATAACTCCCATTTTCAGAAAGGGAAAGAGGGATGACCCAGGGAACTATAGGCCATTCAGTCTCACCTCTGTGCCCAGTACGATCATGGAGCAGATACTCCTGGAGGCACTGCTGAGACAGAAGAATAACAAAGAGGTGATTTGGTACAAACAACATGGCTTCGCCAAGGGCAAATCCTGCCTGACAAACCTGGTGGCCTTCTATGACAACGTCACAATATTAATAGATGAAGGCTGAGCAACTGATGTCATTTATCTGGACTTGAGCAAAACCTTTGACACTGTCCCGCACCACATCCTGGTCGCCAAGCTGGTGCTGTATGGGTTTGATGGATGGACCATTCAGTGGATAAAGAACTGGCTTGATGGCCACACCCAAAGGGTGGCTGTTAATGGGTCCATGTCCCACTGGAGGCCAGTGACAAGTGGAGTCCCTCAGGGATCAGTCCTGGGACCAGGCTTGTTCAGCATCTTTGTGGGTGACATGGACAGTGACATTGAGGGCATCCTCAGCAGGTTTGCTGATGACACCAAGCTGTGTGGTGCAGCAGACATGCTGGAGGGAAGGGATGGCATCCAGAGGGACCTTGATAGGCTAGAGAGGTGTGCCCATGACAACCTCAGGAGGTTCAACAAGACCAAGTGCAAGGTCCTGCACCCAGGTCAGGGCAATCCCAGGCACTGATATAGGCTGGGCAGTGACTGGCTGGAGAGCAACCCTGAAGAAAAGGACCTGGGAGCTGCTGGTGGATGAGAAGCTCAACATGAGCCATCAGTGTGCACTTGCAGCCCAGAAAACAAATGACATCCTGGGCTGCATTGAGAGAAGCATAGCCAGCAGGTCAAAGAACGTGATTCTCTCCCTCTACTCTGCTCTGGTGAGACCCCACCTGAGTACTGTGTCCAGTTCTGGAGCTGCTATTACAGGAAGGATCTGAGGTGCTGGAGAAGGGCCATGAGGATGATTAAAGGGCTAGAGCACCTCTCCTATGAGGACAGACTAAGAGATTGGAGGCTGTTCAGTCTGGAGAAGAGAAGGCTCCGAGAAGGCCTAATTGTGGGCTTCCAGTATCTTAAGGGGGCCTGCAAGAAAGCTGGTGAGGGACTTTTTAGGGTGTCAGGTAATGATAGGACGAGGGAGAATGGAAGAAAAATAGAAATGGGTAGATTCAGATTGGACGTTTGGAAGAAATTCTTCACCATGAGGGTAGAGAGATGCTGGAACAGGTTGCCCAGGGAAGTGGTGGAGGACCCATCCCTGGAAGTTTTTGAGGCCTGGCTGGATGTTGCTCTGGGCAACCTGATCTAGTGTGAGATGCCCCTGCCCATAGCAGGGGGATTGGAACTAGATGATCCTTGAAGTCCCTTCCAACCCTAACAATTCTATGATTCTATGATGTACCATATACACAGTATCATGTCTATGCACTTTTAATCATCTCCAGGGATGAGGATTCAACCACCTCCCTGGGGAGTCCATTCCAGTGTCTGGTAATGCTTTCAATGAAGAATTTTCTTTTACTATTCAATCTAAACCTTCCCTGGTGCAACTTGAGGAGACTGACACCCACCACACTACAACCTCCTTTCAGGAGTTGTAGAGATTGAGATGTTCTCCCCTGAGCCTCATTTTCTCTGGTTCCCTCAGCCCCTCCTCATAGGATCCTTTCTTCTGATCCTTCAACACTATTTTCCCCCTTCCCCAGACTCTCTCCAGCACATTGAAGTGTCTTTGTTGTAGTGAGGTTCCCAAAGTTGAACACAATACTCAAGGTGTGGCCTCATCAGTGGTGAGTTCAGGAGAACCATCACTTCCCTGGTCCTGCTCATTACACTACCTCTAATACAGACCCGGCAGCTGCTGGTCTTCTTGGCCACCTGAGCACACTGCTGGCTCATGTTCTGCCAGCTGCTGGTCAGCATCCCTAGGTCTTTCTCTGCTGGGAAGTCTTCCAGCCACTCTTCATAGAATCATGGAATGGTTTGGGCTGGAAAAGACCTTAAAGGTCATCTAGTTCCAACCCCCATGCCATGGGCAGTGACACCTTCCACCAGACCAGGTTCCTCAAGGTCCCATCCAGCCTGGCCTTGAATACTTCCAGAAAGGGGGCCTCCACAGCTTCCCTGGGCAACCGGTTCCAGTATTTCACCACCCTCACTGCACAGAAATTCTTCCTAATATTTAGTCTAAATCTACCCTCTTACAGCTTAAAACCTGTAACCTTCATTCTATCACTACAAGCCCTTGTGAAAAAGTCCCTCCCCAGCTTTCTTTTAAGTCCCCTTCAGGTACTGGAAGGCTACTATAAGGTGTCCCTGGAGCCTTCTCTTCTCCAGGTGGAATAGCCCCAGCTTGCACAGCCGGCCCACATAGGAAATGTGCTCCAGCCTCTGATCATCTTTGTGGCTCTCCTCTGGACCTGCTCCAACAGTTTGATGTCTTTCGTGTGTTGGAGTCCCCTGAACTAGACACAGAACTCTGGGTGGGGTCTCATGAGAGCAGAATGTGAGAATAAACTCCCTTGAACATCTGGTCAGTCTTCTTTTGATGAAGCCCAGGATACAGTTGGCATTCTGGGATGCAAGCAGACATTGCCAGGTCATTGTTGTAGTGTGATGTTTTAACCCACCGACATCAACAAAAAGCTCAGCTGAACTCAGTTGGAGAAGCGAACGAAGCTGTATTTTACAAGCAATAATGGAATGCAATGAATATATATAAAATATACAGTATTTACAATATTATACAAGAATTTACAAAAAGGAAACAACATAGAAATCCTCCTTGGGAGGAGGATTCCACCTCAGGTTCCTCCCAGCCTCTCTCCCTCCCCTTTCTCTCTAGTTAATTAGAAGAAAAGAGAAGAGTAGAAAAAAAGGATGTTAGGGGAATTTCAGTTAGCTCAAATATTTGCTAGAAAAAGCTAGTAATGCTTACCTGAAGGTTTTCTAGGCAAGAGGCCTCTGTCCAAGGGCAGCATGCATGCATTCCAGCCAAGAGACAGAAGACGGAGTGAAAGGAATGTGAGAGAGACTTGCTATGGTACATCTCACATATGACCAATGAAATTAGTTTAGAATTAATCTTTGTTTTCCTTTTTACACCCAAACCTTCAGCTAGAGAATTTTGCAGCTATCTTTTCTTAAAGGCACAGCCTAAACTGTCACAGTCATGTTCCATTTTTTTGTCAACTAACACCCCCAAGTCCTTCTCTTTAGGATTGATTTCAAGCTATAAACCACCCAGCCTACATTTGTGCTCTTCCTCAAGCCTGCAGTGTTGCTTGGGGCTGTTGTCACCAAAGTCAGAACCCAGCACTTGGCCTCATTGAATCTCATACAAATGGCCTCAGCACATCAGTCCAACCTTTCCCAAGCCGTTTGCAGAGGCTTCATACCCTTAAGCAAATCAACACTCCCTCCCACTTTAATGTTATTTGCAAAATTACTGAGGGTGCACTCAATCCCATTGTCTAGATCACTGATAAAGATATTGAAGACAACTGTCCCAAATACTGAGCCCTGGGGAACACCACTTGTGACCAGCCATCAACCAGATTTAACCACTCTTTGTGCTCGGCCATCCAGCCAGTTTTTTTACCCAGTGAAGCATCTACACATCCAAGTCACTAGCAGCCAGTCTCTTCAGGATGATGCTGTGGGAAACAGTGTCAAATGCTTTGCTAAAGTCCAGGCTGACAACATCCATGGCCTTTCCCTCATCCACTAAGCAGGTCACCTTGTCGTAGATCAGGTTCATCAAGCAGGTCCTGCTCTTTGTGAATCCATGCTGACTGATCCTGATATAACACAGACAAGGGTTTACTGATGTGGGGAAGAGCAACAGCTCTAAGAGATGATGAGATGGATGCACAGGTGTCTACAGAAAAAAAAAAAAAAAAAAAAACAAAAAACAGTTGATACTGCATTTTTACCAGCTGCTTCTAATAGACATTCCTGGTTTTGGTTTGTTGGTCACATAACCTACCATGCAAATGATTAAGAGGCAGAGTGGGTGGGTCAATTACTGAGGAACAGCAGTCAGAACAACTGGCTGGAAAATTTAAATTTTGCATTGCAGAAAAGTTGCCTTATTAGTAGTCTTTTGGTGCTAAGAAATAGTGCTTTGTGACTAATTTGCTACTGATTTTCTAAGGTAGAATGCAAGTCATAAACGAGAACAGGATTTAAGGGCAGGGTATTTGGGATAAAAAGGGGATAAATCTAGAATCTGGCAAAGGACTATTAATTGGACTATTAACTGCCTCTCTTCAAGGGAATGGATTAACAGGACCTACAAGACAGATTTTGAATGCAGCTAGCATTAAAATAAAAAGAAGTACAATTTATAGTGTAGTTTGTGATATATTAGCAAATGTAACATTTATAAAACCCTGGAACTTCATTAATTTAGGGTCAGATGGAGTAACCCAGAAAGTCCAGGCCAGTCAGCCTGACATCAGTGCCAGGGAAAATGATGGAGCAGATTATCCTGGTGGTAATAACTGCGCACCTGAAGGATGGCCAAGGGCTCAGGTCCAGCCAACATGGATTCAGGAAGGGCAGGTCATGCCTCTCCAACCTGATCTCCTTCTATGATCAGGTGACCCGCCTGGTGGATGTGGGGAGGCCTGTGGATGTGGTCTACCCGGACTTCAGCAAGGCCTTTGACACCGTCCCCGACAGCAAACTGCTGGCTAAGCTGTCAGCTCGTGGCTTGGACAGCAACACTCTGCGCTGGGTTAGGAACTGGCTGGAGGGCCGGGCCCAGAGAGTGGTGGTTAATGGTGCCACCTCCAGCTGGAGGCCAGTCACCAGTGGCATCCCCCAGGGATCAGTGCTGGGCTCCATCCTCTTCAATGTCTTCACTGACGATCTGGATGAGGGCATTGAGACAGTCATCAGCAAATTTGCAGATGACACCAAGTTGGGAGCAGATGTTGGTCAGTTAGAGGGTCAAAGGGCCCTGCAGAGGGACCTCGACCGACTGGACAGATGGGCAGAGTCCAATGGGATGACGTTCAACAAGTCCAAGTGCTGGGTGCTGCACATTGGCCACAACAACCCCATGCAGAGCTACAGGCTGGGGTTGGAGTGGCTGGAGAGCTGCCAAAGAGAGAGGGACGTGGGGGTGCTGGTTGACAGCCACCTAAACATGAGTCAGCAGTGTGCCCAGGTGGCCAAGAGGGCCAATGGCATCCTGGCCTGCATTAGGAATGGTGTGGCCAGCAGGAGCAGGGACATCATTGTGCCCCTGTACTCTGCACTGGTTAGGCCTCACCTTGAGTCCTGTGTCTAGTTCTGGGCCCCTCAGTTTAGGAAGGACATCAAGACACTTGAATGTGTCCAGAGAAGGGCAACAAGGCTGGTGAGAGGCCTTGAGCACAAGCCCTATGAGGAGAGGCTGAGGGAGCTGGGGTTGTTTGGCCTGGAGAATAGGAGGCTCAGGGGTGACCCCATTGCTCTCTACAACTACCTGAAGGATGGTTGTAGCTAGGAAGGGGTTGGTCTCTTCTCTCTAGCAACCAGCACTAGAACAAGGGGACACAGTCTCAAGCTTTGCCAGGGGAAGTTTAGGCTCGAGGTGAGGAGAAAGTTCTTCACTGAGAGAGTTGTTTGCCATTGGAATGTGCTGCCCAGGGTGGTGGTGGAGTCACCATCCCTGGAGTGGTTCAAGAGGGGATTGGACATGGCACTTGGTGCCATGGTCTAGTCATGAGGTCTGTGGTTACAGGTTGGACTCGATGATCTTTGAGGTCTCTTCCAACCTCAGTGATACTGTGATACTGTAATTGCTGTTATACAAAGAAGTGGAAATATTGCAAAATAGCTTTAAAGACAAATAGTTTATTTGTAGTCTCTGTTTGTTACATTAAGATAGGAAAATTAACACAAAGATACAATGCCTGAAAAATACTGAAAACGTTTACACATAGCAGTATTTATTACTTGTTTGTTTAGTTGTTCAAGTTTTTTTAATACAACTTACTGGAAACTGAAAACTGAGTAAAGAGAATATAAAGAAGTTTGTATTACTGGGGGAAAAAAAAAGTCACCCTAAAAAAAAATTATTTTATATTACTAAAAGTAAAAGCAAGCTCCCTGTTTAAAAAGTCTGTATCAGCTTATATTAAATTAATTACACTTGGAATCACAGAATTAAAATAAAGAAGTAGCTTTAGAGCAAAAATTAATGAATTAATTTCTAAATATTTTATTGCCAGGATCAAGTTTTATTTTTAACTGTTACTAGGAAACATAGCTTTGAAAGTGATTATGGGACAGAAATCCTTTTTAAATGCCTCTTAAAATTTTTGTAGAAATCCTTGTATCCATGTTTCCCTAAACTTAAAGTTTGGCTATTACTTTGTGTTAGTTTTAGGCTATGCCTTTAAAAATTTTCCACAGATCTTGAACAGCAAGTAGTAAAATGTAAACAAATCACCATTAGGTATAAAAACAAAAATAATGGTCTTTCTAAATAATCCCATTGGAGAAGAGAACAGACTTAAACTAGTTGTACGAAAACATTTATCTCTTTTTAGCTTCTTCACTCTGGGAGAGACTAACTTGCTTCTGCTTGACCTTGGCTGCACTGTTTTGTTGTGACTGGTATTAACAACAGTTAATCTCTGCACTTTTCTCTTGTCCCTTTGTCTACAGGGAGTAAGGAGGAGGCAGGGAGGGAGAAGCTGTTGCAGCTCCCCTGGGCTTTGGCCAAGGAGGTTCTTGTGCTGTTTATTAATTGTCAACACCTGTAAATACTGTAAATATTCTGCATTTTGTACATACCATTGTACATTTGTGCATTCCATTGTAGATTGTAGTTTTGCTTGTCAATACAGCTTCATTTGCTTCAAACTGAGCTGGTGTGGCAAATTTAATGTTGGGTGGGAATTTTCAACCCACCACATACTTTCATGTGAATGAAAAAATACAAAACTTATATTGAACCTCTTGGATAACTGACAAAGTAATTATCATTGGCCTAGGTGGTCTATGGTTAAGTGTTTAAGTTTAAAACAAACAAAATTCCCTCTGTACTTGAAGCACACTTAGATCACTTATCTGCATCTCAAATTTGAGAATTCCAGCATTTTGTCAAAGTGCCTGTGTTTCTGTACATCATCATGTGGTTCACATGCATCCAGCCTTTTCAGTCCTTTCACTTGACATAGAAATGTTTTCATTTTACTGTTTCATTAGCGCAGTACAACTAACCGGCTAATTCCCCAGTTGTACTGAAGCAGATTCTGATGCAGTTGAGGCACGGCATCAGTGAAAAGCCACATCCTCTTTTGTTCTATTCTGATTTCCACATGATTTTAAAAGCTAATTGTTGTCTATTGGTGTAGAAGGGACCTGCCTGAGCATGGTGCTTTTTCACATCTCTCCCTTGTGTGAGGGTGAACCTCCCAGATTGCATGGAGCTATTCTGAAGTAAAATTGAGAACAGCAAACTGCTGAGAAGTCAATTCAACCAACAACTTCAAGATTATGGAGAGAAAGCAGTATAGCATTTGTACGTGGGTCAGATGACATAAAGAGCTAAAGCCTGTTGTTGTTGGTTGTGGTGGTTTTTTTGGTGTTTTGTTTTGTTTTTGTTTTTGAAGTAATGACTTTCAAACTGGACATGCTTTTTGCTATCACCATTATCAATGGCAGCACTGCACCAGCAATCGCATGAGTTCTTGCTTCATTGCTGGACACCAGTCACCCACTATAAAAGGCAAGTCCCGTGTTTTTCTCACAAGATGTTAACAAGATTATGTTCCTTGCAATGCTCTCTACATTCAGATGAGTACTATAAAAGGCTGCTTGTGGTCCTGAAATTTTGGAACCTACAACTGTGCCTCAACCCCAATCTGCAAAGGCCACATATGGCCTTCTTTCTCTTCACAAACACGGCATGCTGCCAAACTGCAAGAACTTTGAAATAAAAAGTACCAAGTGTTGTTTGTTTTCTTTGTAGGTGCACACTTCCAACAGCCAGGAACTGATTCTCTACACAGCCTCCTCATATAGGGCTAAGAGTTGGCTACCCATACTATTGGCTACTGCGATTGGATCATGACTCTAATTCACTTGTGCAGTAATTCTGTATCACACACTAGTAACCCTTTTGTCTAGAACTAAACCACTTAAGCTAAAGGTTAGTTAAGCAAAATTTGGATGATCCAAAATAAAGAATTAATTTGCTGCAACAGCTTATATCACTTTCTGTTTAGCTCTGGGTTTAGGTGTTGAGATCTTAGGTACATGGGTTAAATTTCAGGGGACTGTGACAGAGATACCACAAAGAGCAATCATTCTACATGGGCTTGACTGGTTGAACTCATATGATGGTGGAAAAAAAGACCAATATTCAGAACTGAATAAGAATTAAAATAACTGGATTCTGAGTATATGATTGTTTCTTCCACATGTGAAAAAAAAAAAATCTTTTCAAACTGAAAAATATGTTGTTAAGGGAAATACAAACTTAAACGTGTAAATGCCAGAAGTTACACCTTTGGGTTTTTTAGTGCAAGTCCTTAATTTACTAGTAACTATCAATTAAATATTTTAACATGGCATTGTTTAAAATTTTAACATTTATGCAGTGGCTCATTAGAAAAAAACCACTGCATTGTGGCAATGCCAGCATGAGCAGTGTGAGCAAACTGGCAGTGTAGGCTTAGAGCCTGACATGGTGGTAGGCCATGCTTAGCAGAAGTGCAAAAGTTGCTAGCAGTGTAGCAAAACATTGCTGTGCCTGCAGCATGTAACTAAAGCAGGACATTGGTAGCTATAAACCCAGAAAGTTATCTGGGAACAACAGGACACGCACCTGCATCAACAACCTCGGGTGTTAGCAGTAGCTTGACCAATAATCTATAATAGTGCGATGTGTGGTCACATGGGGAACCAATGAAGCTATGCCAACGATGCTTCCCGAGTTTATATAACTTGTAGAAGTTCCCTTAATACGCACTTTACTTTCCTCTTCTTTCCATCCACTTTACTTTGCTGTGCTATACTCACGATACTTGCACTATAGCCGTACAATATTGGAACAATAAAGGAACAATACTAGATCATATTGGTTATCCGTATTGATTCCAGTCTCCGTTGCTGATACTGCATAAATGAAATTGTGTAGTCTTCTGGAAACAGCTGTTGAAATCTTAGTGCAAAATGCTGAATATGAAAATTAAAATTTTACTGGGAATTAAATATCTTGTCAACTTTGTGACAAAGTCCTTTTTAAAATAAAGGCTCTGGAAAGCTAAGAGGCATGGTGTCTCTGTTATTTTGCTGTGTGTACAGGAATTTTCAAAAGATGAAGGCAATAATGCTTAGCCTAAGATTAAACACTGGAAATACTTTTTTCTTCACTCGGAACAGCACTCATGGCTGTACATTGCAAGGTACATCACACTGTAGAGTTGAAGGCACAGCATTAATTTCCTATTCCATGTATTTGACATATGTCAAATATGAATGTGTTCTTAATCATTTATACTAGAAAGATCAGTCACTTTCTTCACCACTGCAAGCAGATGTGCTTTGTGCACTTTTTGTTTAAAATTCGGAGGTGTGAAAGACATCTTTCCCTTTTGCCTTATGCTCTTCACCTAAATCCTGGAATTACAGGTTATTAGTAATCTGTTGAGCTGACCTAAAGGACAACAATTTTTGTTGTTGTTGTTGTTGTTGTTTTTGTCAGAAACAGTAACTTACCTGGAAAAATATCTTGGAGCTTTTATATAACAGAAAGTCTCCATTTGTTAGGTTACAACACCATGTTTAGAAAAGGTTGAGAAAGGCAGTATCAGTATTAGTGAGAATGTATCAATTTCTGATTGAAGTTGATAGAAAATTTGAGGACAAGTTCTACAGAGCGAATCTGTGACCACAGTAATGCAGTACTTGTTTAACTCCCTGCTTAAGTTTCTTGTGAGAGTGGAATGCTTAACTGTTTAACAGCAACCTGCAGTACTAATTGGAACTAAGTATATGTTAACTCCTCTTTGAAGAAAATGTCTACTACAGAGAGGAAACTGCAAAACAGCACATTGTACAAGACTGCATCCTGTATGGTGCTAAACAAGACCAGGTGAATTGCTGGAAGAGACATTATGAAGCTGAATCCGTGCTCTATGCAGTAAGCACGGTGTTACACATTTCTCTGAGTGAAAAGGACTTTAGTGAGGTTTGCCTTATACACCTGCACATCACAAAACTCTGAATACAGAACAGTTGTCAGTGGGCTTAAGTTACAAGATCACAGTTAAACACGAGCAAAATCTTGCTTTAACGGGAATAAAAACACAGGAGTAGTTTTTGGCAAAATAAAAATATCTACTGAGGCTAGGACTTCTTAAAGACTATTGTAGTTATGTTGTTTTTCTTTGTTTTGCAAGGATTCCTAAAACATTCTGGAAAAATGCAAACTCTCTCTAAAAATAAAAAGAATATTTGCTCAAGCAATACTGAAGATCTGTTGGAAGTTCAAGTACATATCTATTGCATTCCCTCTCCTCTCCTTAAAGTTTCTAAAGCTATTACTAATTAATAAATAACAACAACAACAATAAAGAAGCCTTTTACTTAAAGCAGGCACTCTGTGTGTGGGTATCTACTCTCCCCTCGTGGGAGAACAAGGGCTTAAAGATGTTTTCTTTTTTGTACAAGTGTCTATTATATAGCGTTTTCAAGCCTGTTTTTTAACATTTACACGGCAAGATGGACTACTGTCTTTATACTAAACTACCAAATGTAAGCAGTCCGACGTCCATGCATATTGGCATTTTCGGACAAAGGATTAAGTAAAGCTCTCTTTCTAGGAGCGTTGTGGTCGTGGTCTGCAAATGACTCAGACGCTCCCAGGCCGAGGGCAGCCAACCCTTCCTCTTTTAAACAACCACACTGGTCCGTACTGAGGCGAGAGGCAAAGCGCAGAGCTGACCCGGAGGGGCTCACGGCCGGCCAGACACCGGCTGCCGCCCCTCCCCGCCCTCTCGAAGTTTTGAAAGGACGCTACGAGATTGGCGCGGCCGGGGATGGCTCATTAGAGGCCTCTGAGAGCCCAAAGAGCACCTAAGCGCCGTCCTCAGACCGCACCCCTTCGGACCCAAACTACCCCAGCACTCCCTAACCGTTACCCTACCCCTAACAGTGAGTGGGAACTAAGCGGGAACAAGACACCCCGCCCTTGCCTCCCTCATTGGCTACCTCCTCTGCCCCCCAGCCAGCCCCGCCCCCCAGGGCCTGGTGTTGGCTTCTCCTCTCTCGAGTGGCCTGCGCGTCTGTCAATCTCCGGCGCGAAGGGCAAGAGGCCCTTGGCCCCAGCATCTCCCTCCCCGTTCTCCGACGGGCCCCGCCTACGCGCGCTCTCTCCGCTCATCTGGGCGGAGGCGCGGCTCACCCGCACGGGGCTGTCCTTTGGGGCGCCGCCGCTTGTCTTGTGATTTGGAACATCTCTCCGCCTGCTCTCTCTTCTGCTGGTCCCGTCTCGGAGCTCCCGCGGCAGGGCAGGGAGCTGTGTCCAGAAGTAAAAGGTTCGCCGCTGACTCTGCTCGCCTCACGCTGAACGCCGAGCCTCTTTATCGTCGCACGGCGCAGCCGGCTCCTCTCACCACCCCACACAGCGGCTCCTGCAGCTCTGTGGAGCCGGTTGGTAGTTTTTTCCCGGCTGCCTTTCCATAGACGTTGATCGTTGCAGCTGCAGCACCTTCTTCGTCCAAGGCCTTTAATCGGCTCCCTCCCTGTGCCTCCAGTAGCCCCTGGGGGGTGGAGCGGGGCGGAGCGCGGCGGCGGCTGCAGGTGGTGGGGCCGCCTGGGGTCGAGGGAGAGACGCCGTCTGTCCCGGAGCTGCGCCGCGCTCCTTCCTCCTGTTGGAAGGACGCCGGGGGAACTGCGCGCTCCTTCGCCGGGTAAGCGGGACGGGAGGTTACGCCTCGGGGTGCGGACTGTGGCGATACCGGCAGTGCGGAGCGGGGGGACACAATCCAGGGTGGGAGGTGGAAGGGCCCCGGGCTTTCCTTCTGGGTGGTAAAAGCTGTCGCCTTGAGACCTCCGGCTGTCCTCTCTGAAGAGGAGTTTGGTTTCTTGACTAATCGTTGATTTCGGTGCTGCTGACGGTGGTTAGTTCGAGCTGAGCTGTTTTTGTAGGAACAAGTGAGTAAATCTGTTTTCCTGTTCTGTAGAAGCCGGGTGCTGGACTGCGTTTGTATTAGCAGGTCAGAAGCAAACTAAGATGCCAGTGTTGTTGATTAAAAAAAAAAAATAAATTAAAAAGTGATTTACAAGCACACTGTGAGTGTAGTGGTTTAAACCTCACTTTATTAATTAATATCTGTGAGAGTGATGTTTGCTGTGAAACTTTTATAGAGCTGCTTTCAAGCTTCCCTATTGATTTTGCTGACAAACCTTTAATGAGAGTTAAAGTGACATGATATGTGTAAAAGCTATTCGAATATAATCAAACATTTTAAAAATGTAATTTATATATAAGACCTTTTGTAAGTACATATGTAGTTATATACTGTGCAAAAATACTCTGTATTTTGTGTGTGCTCAAGCATATTCGTAAGTGTGCAGCACTGTTAATCATACTAAGTATTGCTGCCCGGTTTGTGACTACTTGTAGGGATAAACAGCTTACCAGCACTGTAGATTTAAATCTTTTTTGAACACTAATTGATGTCTAGCCGATGCATTTTATCTTGAATTGAGATGTTAAACTCCAGGGTGCAAATAATGCAATTTTCCTATTAGAGGGAAAAGATGAGATAGAGGTTTCTTGGCAAAGTATGTTTTAGGAATGTCTTCTACTGATCTCAACATCCTTTTGGAAAATTCTGTTGAATGAGGGAGTTTCAACAAGTGAAACGGTATTTGCAGTGGAAGTAAGTGTTACCATTTTGGGCTGGCCTGAAATAGAGAAATTACCTGGCAAACACCAGATTAGTTAATCATTTGAGAACGACTTTCAGCTGATTAAGTTAATATTTTTGTCTTGCTACTGTACTATTGAATCAAATGGATGTATTTGCTTATAAAATGTAAATGAATTTTAGAATCTAGAATACCAGTTCTAATGCAGTGTTACATCACATTTTCTGTAGTTTGTTTTTTTTTTTTCTGCATGATCAAGGTGAAGATATTTATGGTTAGTTAGAGCCTGATTGTTTGGAAGACTTGCAGGTCCTGTCTTAATAACCTTTCTGATGTTGTTCTTCCTTAAAGTCACTGAACCTGTAAAAGACTCTTTCCTGAGCCAGTTTACTTATGTACGGTAAACAACACTGAATCACTATAGCAATTTTTCACTTTTTAATAGTTTCATAATTAGATTCAATTAGTTTTTAAAGCTGATGCAGAGTACCACAACTTAGCATCTTTAGCATCCTAGCTTCATCTGCAAAGTGTGTAATCTGAAAATAAGAATGTTTATGATTCAGTAGTAACTTGCTAAGTTGTTCTGTGATTGGAAGTACTGAAATTGCATATATCTGTAACATCTTTACACCACTAAAGGAAGAATGAAGTTGTAAATGTGTTTTTGGTGCTGCTTCTTCACAGTTTAAGATGACTGGTTCAACTGGAAACTAACTGCAAGAGTTTTCAGTCAGTCCCGTGTACCCTACCTGCAACTGTATGAGCAAAAGTGCTGACAGTGCTTAGGGGAAGAGTGGAACAATGACTTTCAGCAGTGATCTGTGGTTAGATGATCTTTAACTGATTGTGATACCTGAATTTATCATTAAAACAGGGATGGTATATTACCAAGGAGCACCTAATGTAGCCCTGGAAGAGCAGGCAAAATGTAAGAATTCTGTTTGCTTTGTTTCTGGGCATTTAACATTTTCAGAGTTGTTTTGAGATTGTTTTCTTGATCTTCTAAAAGGTAAAGAAGTAACATTTATTGTTGCATACTTTCAGGCAATCCTTAATTTGCATTTATTTTTCTTTTTGGCTATGCAGATATTTTAATGCTTCCTCAATGATGCTGCAGAACCAATGCAGTGAAAGCAGCTCTGCTGCTGAGCTTTTTATTCTGAGTGTAGTAGCTTTCTAGACGTCACTGGGCTTCTAGGGGTTCCTTGGGGCCACAGCTGGAATAGTTCAGTGAAGAAAAATGTGTGTGTTTAAGCTAAATAGCTGTATAAATAAAAGCAGATTAAGAAAGTAGTTAAAATTATGACCATGGATAAAGACGGTGACTGGAACATCTGTCCCTCCCTGTGACCTTAGGTAAGCCACTTACAATTAATGTCCCTTCTTCAGCAAGGGGAGAATGTGGAAGAGGAAACATTACACACCAGTCTGTGCTGTAGAATTGGTTTGAATTCTGATTACATAGAGAGCTTTCTGAAAGCAGTAGTTTGAAAGGATGTTTTGAAACTCTTAGTATAGTGTTCATCTGTTTTAAAAAAAAAAAAGGGTAGTAATTTCCATCAGATTTAGCTCACCTCTAATATTTAGTTCTAGTCTTCACACAATATGTTCATTGCCTTGAATGAGGGGGAGGATTCTTTCTAAGAAAAGGTGCAGTTAATACTTTAAAGTATTAAATATGCAACACTTTGAGTATGACAAGTGTGTTTACCAGTGCATTCTCCTGGGATGACTATTAAACTGCATTGTCCTTCACCTGTTGTGTAGAATATTCTTGTTTGAACACATTTTTGCTATAGTAACCACTTACTCACTCTTCTCTCTCCTGCTTAGTCCTTATCTGGTGTTTTTAAGTATGTCTACATGTAAAAAGCTCAGCATACATTTTAGGAAAGCATTTTAATAAAAGATAGGTAATACTCACTTTTGGCTGTTCAAAGAGGAATATTTTATATAAAATAAGTGTAACCTGTAGATATGAAAAAAATATACTTATTTGTGTGCTTAGAACCCTATTGCTGCCTTGTACACTGGAGTTAAGAATGGGAGGAGATATTGATCAGTCAGAACTGTCTTCGAAAAAATGTATACTCAGATAACTGTAGGTTACAGAAGTCCATGAAACACATGGAGGTAATATTTGTGTACTTCAAGTAGATGCATTGCTGCAGAACATCACTAATGTAATTGCAAATGTTTTCATATGTTTTACGTTCTTCCCTGTAAGTTTACTAGCCTGTTTAACTGTTAACATACTATGGCTTTATTAATAACTCTTCTACTTAATTAAAATCTGTCAGGAATTTGAAGTAATTTTCCTGGAAAGGATTTTTTAATTATTTTTTTTAATTCCACATTACATGGATGTCATTGCCTCTGTGGGCATTTCTACTCTTCATCAATCAGATGTTTGAATCATGTATTATGTGTATTATGGCAATGGAGGATAATGTCTTCAGTAGCACAAAACTACAGAGACGGCTAATGACAAACAAGGCCTAGATTCCTGCCACTCCTCTTTCAGTTTCTCTGTTTATTCATGAAGTAATTCTTGAGGTGCCATGTTCTTTTGTCAGCAAATCATGTACAATGATACAAAGTAGATGAAACAGTTTTAATCAGAAGCTTAGTTAATAGTGATTGGATGGCAGTTAGCCTGTGGAGATCATTGAGAACAAGTATAGTGTATTTTAAGAGATGCACTTAATCTGCTGTCAAATGACAGCCACTGAAATTGTTTCAGGCTAAGAACATCATCCTCTCCAATATCTTGTATTTCTTCCCTTGCCTGGTTCCTGGCTGAGCAGATTTCGACTTCCACTCTTGCTCTGCATGTGTCTTCTATATCCTTCAAGGAGTTGATTCAGCTTATGTTCGGTGTCAAGTTACTGTTGATCATGTGAACTTTCTGATAGGTCGGTGAGTCTAACGGCTGTATAGAGGTGCTTGAGCATTGATCCTGGTCTAGAGTAGTCAGCAGATACCCCTGACCAGAGAGACAGCAGAAAAGGAGAGCCCTCGTGCTGACCTGTTATATTGTCTAATTGCATGTTTCAAAACAAAAGTTCAGACTTGGATTGTGTGGTAGACTGAAAACTGTTCTTTTTGGTTCAGTTTATCTTTGGACTCACAGTGCTAATTAGAATCTTCATAGAATCCTAAAATTACCTAGTAAATTATTATCTCTGTTTGGAAGGCTGCATGTGCTGTGGTGTTTGTTTTTTTTTTTTTTTGTACAAAAATACTGTTGTACTTCAGAAGTACAGATTATTGGCAAATTGCCTTTGTGATGCTGGTACTTGTGACTGAATCCAGGATAGGACACACCTTTGCATCCTAGTAGAAACTGCTGTTTAAAAATTGTGTTATGTGTAGAGAGATCTCTTGAATGGACTTCTATATTTAAGGCATTAAATGCTTTCCATTTTAGGTTTTTATATATGGACTTAAATGAAACAGCTTGCATTTCTGTATATAAAGTGTTACTTTAGAGACATTCCTTTGGCTTAAAATGAAATACATAATTTAGGATATTCTATATATTGTTGATATCAGTGCAAACAGATGATATCCATGTAAATACAGATATTTTCAATGCTGCAGTGATCTTGGGAAGCTGAAATAGAGATTTCAGTTAGGGATATACTCTAAGGGTCATGGGAGACATGGTTCATTCTGACCTTGTCCAGTAACTTCTACTTGTGCCTTGCCAATGCTGGTTTCTGAAAATGAAGTTTAATACAAATTATTCTTCCTTTCTCTTTCTGTGGACGATTGCCTCAAACAATTGCTACTCAGTAATTTCTAATAGGGGCAGGTGGCTCAATGTATCAAATTTCATCAGTTTTTACTTTTGTTGAACATTTGCTGCCAGTAGACTGAGGCATCCCTAAATCTGGAGAGAAAAGTGGTGAAACTTGAATGTGCAAATACTTGTAAAGAGGCAGGGAACAATTTTACTGACAACAGGAAGATAGAATGGCTAAATTTACTCTTCAGGTCTTGCAAAACTGAGTAGATAAATGTCTTTGCATTCCAGGAATGCTCTTTTAGTGTTTGCTTTTAATTTTCTGACTTTGAGCTTTAAGTCGGTCCTGCTGATTGTGCTTGGAATTTTCTTCTGAAAAAAAGGAGAGTCCTGTGTTTTCAGGAAATAAGTGGTTTTGATCTGTAGCTTTCTTATCTGCTTTCTGTACAAATGTGGAACTTGGTGGACAGTTTTTAACCTACCTTACATCTTTTTATACCTCTGAAAATACGTTCCTATAGGCTTCAAATAAAACAATATAGGCAGAGTAGATGTTTGCTAACTATCCACAGTGAGCAAAGCATGCTGTTACCCGTTTTGTGTAGCAGATGCTTAAGAGCTGTTCAGCCTGCAACGTGTAGTGCTGAGCAAGCAGCAGGATCTCTTTTAGATGACTAGGAAGTGAAGGTTAGTTTTATTGTGTTAATAAACTAACGATTTTGCAAAAAACAGACCTCAAGATGTAACAGAGGGAGGATGGGAATACTATGGAAACATGGAAGGTGCCCAACAGGCTGTAGCAGCGAGACTGTGTGGGCGGGAACATGAAGCTGTAGAGACGAACTACATTGTTCCTTTGAGGATCCATTTGCTTCCTCTGAACCTATTTTAGGCTCCCCAAGTAGTAAATTAAGAGTTTACTACACAGTGTCAGCATGAAATACTCATGTTTTCTCATTTCAGTGCATGAGAATTTTGTTATAAAAATTAATTGCCCTCAGACCTTAGCAAAATTGATTATCAGTGGCATACAGGTTAATTTGTTCTCAGTACTTCTGATTTGCACCAGGTGATTTAAAATTCACGGAGTTTGTGTAAACAGTGTTTTTGGGAGAATCAAATTTCATAGGAAGTCATTGGTTTCAGTATGTTTTGCGTTAGGTGAGTAATGATGACTTTCACATCTTAACTGTGGCTATTTTTTTCTTTAAATTCATGTTACAAGGCCTCTTATGGGTTCAGTATGAAGGTGGCAACCATCATTCTGGTTTATGTGGTATTGAAGGCTGTTTTCCATATAACATTTTATTCTTAAACTTACAAAGAAGATTTTATAAAAGTGTTTGAGTACATAATGATGTAGTTTATTTAAATGAAATAAAATTTATGTGGACTTTGTAATGAAAGCCTTGCATGTGAGAAGAGAGCTGTAGGTATAGCTGATAGTAAAGCACCTGGAATTCAGTGCTCTAGGAGGTACCTGTCTGATTTATAAGGACTATTAAAAAAACAGAATAGTTTCATTGCCGTGTAGTTTGCTATTGTCATGAAACTTTGGGGATGCTTTCTTGAAAAGAGTTACCTCTTTTCTTATGTGTGTGGCTGGCAGAAACATCTATGGTTAACTTTCCCACTAGTTTCTGCTCAAAGAGAAATAGAAAGAGTTTTAATTAAACCACTTGTCTGATTTGGACACTAAGCATAGGAAAGAACCTGCCAATAAGAGAGGAGAAAACAAAGCCAAATAGGAACTCTCACATAACTAACCAATTTGTTGGTAAGTTCTGATGCTGTTAAGTTAAAGCATGTGCTAAAGTTTTCACGTGGTGGTTTATCAGTCTCTTTGTTGTTACTTAAGTTTTGCTGAGATCTAAGGCTTTTGCAAACCCTGCTTATTACAATCCAACAGAACTGACACTTTGGAGGAAATTCTGAAAATTATGTCCTGACTGTTCAAGTCTGGGCTGCATGAATGGAACAAAACTTTTCTGGAACTTGCTGTGTCAGGTGGAACCTGTTTAACTCTGGAATTTAACATGGAGTAACTTTCCAGTTTGATGTATGCTTTTCCTATTTCTACCCAGGAAAAGGATGAAACACATGACTTAAACAGTGAGTGAGTGACTAGTGCTGTGACTTGGGCTTTTTCTGAACTGGAGGACAAAGGATTATTCCCCACTTCTTGGATCCCAGTGTATCTATACTGGCCATGTATAGAATAGCATGCTTTAAGCTGACGTTCAGTGTAGTTGTAGCTGGACTGAAGTAAGCGAGCTGTGTGCTTGTTTTTCAGGACTATAGCATAACAGTTAATGTCTGATACGATTCTGGTCACAAGCTGAAACATTTTGGAATTAAAGTACTTTAATAATAATTTGGCCCCCCTCTAGGTTCTTACAGTAGAATATGACTATGTATTAAAGATAAGGGCAATGAGAAATTGGTCTGAGTGAATTAAATATACTTCTTACTTTGAAAACTGTTCTTTCCAATCACTATGGAATACTGAGAGCATGCTATGTACTTTCTCCTGTCCAAATTCTAACCTGAAAACAGAACTAGTCTTTTGGAGTCTCAGAAAATGTGTTGGTGAGTTGTGTTTTTTTTAACACAATACTGGAATGCTTCACAATTGTGCTAACTTCTGTCTCCAGATGTAGTTGTGGCATTAGATGAAAGGCAATCCTTGCTTTGCTTTCTAACTTTACAGTTTCTTTATCCTATCTTTAAGCTAATCTGTATCTTTCAGTAGTTCTGCTCTGACAGTTGAGTGCTGATGTTACAGTGCTTGATGTAGAAAATAGAAACATCCATTATGCAGCATTAGCTATCTCAGGACTAGCTTTCCATCAGTGCATTTGAGTGTGTCAGGGATGGTGTTGTAAAAGTGAAGAAACATTACTGGAATGCTGCTTACCTGTCAGTTACCTGCTTTCTCTCCTTTCAGAAAATTTACTTTCAGCTCTTACTGTAATAAGATCCTTTGAGGAAAATGCATGCATGGAACTTTTAATCAAGTAAATGCGTTTACTTGCATGGAGTCATAAAGGGAAGCTGGTTGGATTTTGCAGTGAAAGAGTACAATGAAATGTGATTTGTAGATTAGGGCTAAACTTTTCTTCTAGGTCAGTGGGAAAGTATAAATGTTTCTGCACTGAAGAGAAAATAGCAGTTTTCAGTTGATGTTCATTTTAACTTTACAGAGGTAAAGGGGTTGCTTGGGGATGTTAGTTATATAGTTAGTCCAGTCTGCCATTTGGGGAAAAGTTACATTGATTTGGGGTAACCCGGAGTACTGTGCATGGCTTCTGATGTCATAGAATCAGTCAGGGTTGGAAGGGACCACAGGGATCATCTAGTTCCAACCCCCCTGCCATGGGCAGGGACACCCTACACTAGATCATGCTGGCCAGAGCCTCGTCCAGCCTGGTCTTAAACACCTCCAGGGACGGGGCCTGAACCACCTCCCTGGATAACCCATTCCATGGCTTCACCACTCTCATGGTGAAGAACTTCTTCCTCACATCTAGCCTGAATCTCCCTATTTCCAGCTTCATTCCATTCCCCCTAGTCCTATCACTACCTGAGATCCTGAGAAGTCCCTCCCCAGCCTTCCTGTAGGCCCCCTTCAGATACTGGAAGGCCACAATGAGGTCACCTCGGAGCCTTCTCTTCTCCACACTGAACAGCCCCAACTCCTTCAGTCTGTCCTCATAGGAGAGGTGCTCCAGCCCTCTGATCATCCTTGTGGCCCCTCTCTGGACACTTTCCAGCACCTCCATATCCCTCTTGTAATAGGGGCTCCAGAACTGGATGCAGTACTCCAGGTGGGGTCTCACCAGGGCTGAGTAGAGGGGGAGAATCACCTCCCTTGACCTGCTGGCCACACTTCTCCTGATGCAGCCCAGGATCTGATTGGCTTTCCGGGCTGCAAGTGCACACTGAGAGCTCCTGTTGAGCTTCTTGTCCACCAGCACCCCCAAGTCTCTCTCCTCAGGGCTGCTCTCCAGCCAGTCACTGCCCAGCCTGGATTTGTGCCTGGGATTGCCTTGACCCAGATGCAGGACCCTGCACTTGGTCTTGTTGAAGCTCATGAGGTTGGTTTGTGCCCACCTCTCCAGCCTGTCCAGGTCCCTCTGGATGCCATCCCTTCCCTCCAGCATGTCCACTGCACCACACAGCTTGGTGTCATCAGCAAACTTGCTGAGGGTGCACTCGATGCCACTGTCCATGTCACCCACAAAGATGCTGAACAAGACAGGTCCCAGGGCTGATCCCTGAGGGACTCTGCTTGTCACTGGCCTCCAGTGGGACATGGACCCGTTGACAGCCACTCTTTGAGTGTGGCCATCAAGCCAGTTTTTTATCCATCTAGTGGTCCATCCATCAAACCCATGTGTCGCCAGCTTGGAGACCAGGAGGTGGTGCGGGACAGTGTCGAAGGCTTTGCTCAAGTCCAGGTAAACGACATCAGTTGCTCGCCCCTCATCTATTAATGCTGTCACCTGATCATAGAAGGCCACCAGGTTTGTCAGGCAGGATTTGCCCTTGGCAAAGCCATGCTGACTATTCCCAATCACCTCTTCACTGTTCTTCTGAGTCATTAGTGCCTCCAGGAGGATCTGCTCCATGATCTTTCCGGGCACAGAGGTGAGACTGACTGGCCTGTAGTTCCCCGGTTCCTCCTTCTTGCCCTTTTTGAAAATGGGAATAATGTTTCCCCTTTTCCAGGCTGTGGGGACTTCCCCAGTCTGCCATGACTTCTGGAATATAATAGAGAGGGGCTTGGCAACCTCATCTGCCAGTTCTCTCAGTACCCGTGGGTGTATCCCGTCGGGTCCCATGGACTTGAACACTTTCAGGTTCTTCAGGTGATCACGAACCTGAGCTTCACTTACGATGGGCAGTTCTTCCTCCCCGTCCCTGGCATCGTCTGCCATGACACCAGGAGTGTGGCTGGAGGCCCTTGCAGTGAAGACTGAGGTAAAGAAGTGATTGAGTACCTCAGCCTTTTCCACATCACTTGTGATTAATTCACCACTTTCCTTTCTGAGGGGGCCCACACCTTCCCTAGTCTTCTTCTTGCCATTAACATACCTATAGAAATTCTTAGTGTTCCCTTTAACCTCCCTGGCTAGATTCAATTCAAACTCTGCTTTGGCTGTCCTAACCAGGCCTCCTGCTGCTCGGGCAGCTTCCTTATATACCCCTTGTTCTCTCTGTCCTTCCCTCCACTTCCTGTAGAGTTTCTTTTTAAGTGATAGTGTGTCCAGCAGCTCCTTGTTCATCCAGGCAGGCCTCCTAGCATTCCTTCCTGCTTTTCTCCTTGTAGGTATACATAGCTCCTGGACACAGAGGAGGTGGTCCTTGAATACTGACCAGCTGTCCTGGGTCCCTCTTCCCTTCAGGGCTTCATCCCACGACACTTTGGCTAGCAGATCCCTGCAGCGATCGAAGTCTGCACGCCTAAAGTCTAGGGTCGTAAGCTTAGAATATGTCCTCCTGATTGCCCTGAGGATATTAAATTCAACTGCTTCATGGTCACTGCAGCCAAGGCCGTCTCTGAGCCTCACATTGGTTACCAGCCCTTCCCTGTTGGTGAGAACAAGGTCCAGCGTAGCACCTTTTCTTGTTGGTTCCTCTACCATTTGGAGGAGGAAGTTGTCTTCTATGCAGTCCAGGAACATCCTGGATTGCTGATGCCTTGCTGTGTTGTCCCTCCAGCAGATGTCAGGGTGGTTGAAATCCCCCATGAGGACCAGGGCTTGTGACCTGGAAGCCGCTTCTATTTGCCTGTGCAGAGCCTCATCTGCTTGGTTCTGTTGGTCAGGTGGCCTGTAGGAGACCCCCACAGTAATATCTCCTTCCCCTGTCTTGCCTTTAATTCTAACCCATAAACTCTCAACCAACTCATCATGCCTCCCCAGGTGGAGTTCTGCTGATTCCAGCTGGTTGTTGACATAGAGGGCAACACCTCCTCCTCTCCTTCCCTGCCTATCCTTCCTAAAAAGCTTATACCCGTCTATCCCTACGTTCCAGTCATGGGAGTCATCCCACCAAGTTTCGGTGATGCCCACTATGTCATGATGATGCCCACTATGTCATGACAGTATGTGACAGTATTTTGACCAGAAGTTGCAATTGGATGTGGAGAACACTGCATTATTTTTGGTTAGGCAGTAGTCTTTCAAGTTAAAAATATAGGTCAGATACTAAAGTTTGGATACAAATAGCCCTTGAATTTTACATACTAAAGAATTACACAAGGCCTGATGAAGAACTTTCTGTAAGGAAATAGTTACAGGTGCAAATTTAAAAGCTTATTCTGGAATCTTGAACTAATTATGTTTGAAAATAATATGTGGCAGTTGATAAAAGGGAAATGTAGTGTTTGGTTATTCACATATATGTATGTACACAACTTGATAGGAAAACCTAATGTTCTAGAAGGCTTGGCTTTATAAATTTTTATTGATGAGCAATCCACTCAGATTTACCTTGACATTTTCAGTTAGGCTGCTTATTTGAGTGAATCTTGTCTGTACATGTTTGTGATCGAAGATTATGTAGACTTGGATTCAATTACATGAAACTTAATGTTGTCTGGGGAGAATCTTACAAACCTGTAAACAATTTTTAATTTTTTAAAATTGGAATGTTGATAATCTAGTTTTCATTCCAGAATTCATACATTCTGTTATTTTGTTTTGCAAAACTGTTCTGTTAATCTAAGATTAGTTGATATTACAGAAGGCAGAAGCAGAAAAAAAGCTGGGTACTGCCTGAACAGTACAGTTGTCTGAAGTAGTCATAGAAAGTGAGCAGAAGAATCTCTGCAAAACTTAAGTCTTTAAACAAGACAAGTGGTAATGTGGAAGGTACTTCAGAAACACCTCATTGTTGGAAGTACTGGTGATGCAAACAATTTAAGCACACTTGTGATGTGTTAGTTGCCTTGCAGTGTTGAAGAGCACAAATAGAAATAAAGATGCTTTGAGACTGTATATACTGAGAACAAACTACACGTTTGAGCTTGTGCATTGTCTCTTGTAAAGAGGTTTCATTTGCATTTGAAATTACGGTGTTATGCTTACTTTCTAAAATGTGAATCTTCTGAAGTGCGACGAGTTTGATCTGCATGTGACCAAGAAATAGTATCCTGGAATTGTTAGGGTTGGAAGGGACCTCAAGGATCATCTAGTTCCAACCCTCCTGCCATGGGCAGGGACACCTCACACTAGATCATGTTGCTCAGAGCCACGTGCAGCCTGGCCTTAAAAACCTCCAGGGATGAGGCTTCTACCCCCTCTGTGGGCAACCTGTTCCAGTGTCTCACCATGCTCATGGTGGAAAAACTTCTTCCTAACATCCAGTCTGAATCTACCCACTTCTAGTTTTGCTCCATTCCCCATAGTCCCTTCACAACCTGACATCCTAAAAAGTCTCTCACCAGCTTTCTTGCAGGCCCCCTTAAGATACTGGAATGCCACAGTAAGGTCTCCTTGGAGCCTTCTCTTTAGACTTACTAGCCCAAACTCTCTCCGTCTGTCCTCATAGGAGTGGTGCTTCAGCCCTCTGATCATCCTTGTGGCCCTTCTCTGGACATGCTCCAGCACCTCCAGGTCCTTCCTGTGACAGGGGCTCCAGAACTGGACCCATATATAAATATAAAAGTAGTAGCTGCTTTGCTTAGTTTTCCTCTTTGCTGCTGAAACGCTAAGGATTTTGAGCTTATTAATATATTTGTGGAATACATGTAGCAAATACGGGATCCGCTCCTCAGTATTCTGAAAGGCGAGTTGGTTGGGAAAGAATGTTACCAGTGTTTTTTGATGGTCTGAATGTGGATGGCTGCCAGTGGTCTGATTCAAGTCTACACTTGTGTTCCATGTGTTCCTTGCCTTATCCATGCAGAGGCGCTAGACCTGTAGAACTGAAAAATTTCATCCTTGTTTCTTGGATTAGTTCATATTTGCTGCAAATGATTGGATTGTTTTGGGGGAGGAATAGTGTTGCTTCAGAGGATTTGCAGTTTTACAGTGCTTCTGGGGTAGATGCTTATCTGACTGAAGCTAGAATAGTGAGTATGAATGGTAAGTACTTAAGAAATGGGGGAATAAAACATGCTTAGATAAATTAATTAGCATCTAAAAGTAGGATGAATCTTGAGCTGTACTGGAAGTGGTAGAAAGCTAAAAGGCGGAAAATGTCAAGCTGTATTTATTTTGTTTTGTTAAAAATATTAAAAAAACCTAGGCTGCATTAGCTTACAGAAGTTAGACTCAGGTTTCTGTATTTATCAAGTGGGCGACACTGCTGGTAACAAAATGAGTTAATTATTTAGATAACATCTTCTAAGAAATATGAAGTGATAGAGTAATGGAACAATTTCTGTACAGGTTAGTGATAGCTGGAGAGAGAAATTGTCAGGAGAAATTTGTTTGGAAGGGTTGGTTTTTGCCTTTCAGAGCTCATGTAATGAGTTTGTATCTTACGTGGAAGTTCTACATGCAAGCTATTTGAGCATTCTCATTTTGTCTTTAGTTTTGACAGATGCTAATGATTTTTTTTTTTTCCCTCCTGATGTCTAGAAAGTGGTGAAGTAAGTCAAAATCAGATTGGTTACATTTGAGTTACGCAATGAACTTTTTAACATCTGTGTTTATTTTGGACTTTGTATATGAAAAAATTTTCTTTTCAGGCTCCAATTAGTGATCAAAGTGTTGTAACACCAATATTACAGGCATTTATTTGTGCCCAGAATACATAGACAAATATAAATTGTTACAAGAGCAGCTCTGCTTTTTTAGGTCACGTGAAGATTTTGTAAAGTTTTGAATTCCTCTCATTGGACTAAATATTAAGTACTTTCTGATTAAAAAGTGGATATACTTTTCATTTTATGTAAGCAGTGAATCTTACAAAATTGTGTATAAATTCAGAGGTTTTCTCATTCCAATTCTATCCCAAGATTTTTTTGAGGTTAGAAACTTCCATCCTGAACTTTCAAGGACTCTTCAATTGTGAACCTTTTTGCTGGGAAACTGGAATTGCACAGATGTCCTTTTGTGGCATGAAGACATATGTAAAAATGAATTAAAATTATGCATGTTAGAGCTAGGCCACAAAGAACAGCTTAATCTTTTAATGAAGCATACTAATAATACCAGAAAGAGTTGATTAGATATTAGAATTGTGTATTGATTAGCTCACAATGAAGCTCTCACTCTGAGATTGATTCGAGGTTTGTAGTATGTAATTTTTTCTAGTCAAAAAATTCTATAAGAGTTTTGCTGAATAGAATTATGTGTTACTCTGTCTAAACTTATTTTTAACATTCAAGTGAATATTAGAAATGGAATATGACTATTCTCTGTCTGAAATAAGAGCTACTTAATAGGTGAATTATTCCATAAAAACTATGTTGTGTTGAAGGAAAGCTCTTGGAAATCTGTAGTGGAGGTGCTAGAAACTTTCTCTGGAATCCTCCAGAAGGTGTGAGAATAAGCTTTTTTCTAGATTAATATTACTGGTGAAGCCCATGATACCTTGGAAGTAGAGGTACATTAACAAAGAAGCTTGACAGACAAAGAAAACTGGGGATGTATGAAAATGATGGAAACCTTGTGCTTAAATCCAAGATCTGTCTTTACTAACTTTTTGTTTTGTGAAATCTTTTATTTCCTCTCTAGTTCTTGTGCTGTTGTATGCTTTTTTCTAAAACTAGACAAAAATGTTAGTATAATAGCAGTGATACAGGATATTGTAATTAAACTCAAAGAAAATGTATATGATACCTAAGGGAGCAGTTATGGTTTCTTGTTTCATATAACTTTGTCACTTCCAGACAGTGTTTATTTAGCAGGTTTAGTGTTCTCTTAATAGATTTATTTAAGAGTAAATCTGGAACATAAGAAAGGAAGTGGCCTGTAAGTTTTTGTTTTAAAGGTGACTTGACATTTGAATGTGAACATTGACATACACCATGGAATATGTGAACTTGCATGAACTCTGCTGCAGGCACAACCATTTGAGAGATGCTTAAACACAGTTAAATGAGTCAGTCTTTTGCTCTGCCTTATGTAGAGCCCCAGGAGGTGGTTATTGCTCAGGAGGTTATTGTTACATATCTAGTGTGTAGATGCTGGTAGTGTTAATTTGAACATTTTCAGCTGACATTGAGCGATGTTTTTATATATATATATCTTTGTGAGCTGGTGATGTCTGAAGTGTTTTTTAATTGTCGCTTCTTGTGTGCCAGTCCTTGTATTACAATTCTAATTTTAGAAGCCTGCCAGTTTTTGGCAATAATTTGACATTGACCAAATAAAGCTGCCTTTGAATGTGGTGTTCCTAGGTAAGTGTGGCTGTGCAAGAAATCAGATATGCTTGTGTTATAATAAAACTCAGTGATAACTTAAAATTGCCAGCCTAACTGGGGCTCTTAGATATTCTTTTAATTGGTAGTTATGAAAGAAACTGTGCTTGAGTGTTTGGTTAATATTTGGTAATGGTGCAACAAAAAGAACTGGCAGATGTTTCCTGGGTTATTGAAAAAGGGGAACTTCAATATTAATATGATCAGAAGATTTGATCAATTTTTTGTGGCTTTCTGTAATTATCCTTTTTTCTTCTTATAGCTGGTGTTACAGTGCTCTGTTGGTTCTTGAATACTGAATAAAGAAAGAAAAGATTAAGAGGATTTAAAGGAAAATTTCTTCAGTGTAGGTTTAGGTAAAGATTGTTTTGCTTCACAGATTTTCTGTAGCAGCATATGCTTGCTTAATTTATAATGTGTTCTTTTGGATGATGTATGAACTTGGAACAATAGCAGCAAAGCTGTTGAGTATACTCTGTATATAATGGAACAGAAGACAGAATAGAGCCTGAACACATTTTCCTAACTCACCCATTTATTTACAGTGTTTATACTATTAGTGTTTTTCTTCAATGCCTATAAACAGTTTAATTTGGTCAGAGATCATAATGCAACAAACAAAGCCCAAACAAAAACAATCAAATGCTGAAAATTTCCCTTGCTGAATTCATTTGGAAGTGAGCTATTTGCTTTATTTTATTTTTCTGTGTATCTAGTTCTGTATGTATTCTTAAGGAATTACCAGTGTCTTGAGTTCTTCAGGGTTATACAAATATACAACATGAATTTAAATTAAAACAAGTTTGAGTGTAATGGTGAGTTGAGGTATCATTTTTGTTTATGGAACTTGTGTAGTTCCATTAAAACTCCAATGAGTTATTTCCTGTGTAGAATTTTATGCAGCAGAGTGCAAACCAAATATTCCAAATGGGCTGGATTTTCTGAGTTGGAATCTCCTTGTCTATTAAGTAAGCAAGCTTTGTGTGCAAATCCTCAATGATTGTGTCCTGGAGAACATAGTCTGTAGTGTGAAAATACTCCTTCAGGGAAATAATTGCTCATCTGTCCTGTTCAAGTATGGTAAAATTGCTCATCTAACCTCTAGAGTGTAGAGATCGTTACCTAAAGGTAACGATCTCTTCAGTCCTTGTTTTGGATTTGTTGAAGTATTTATCACCTATTGTTATGCAGAAAGAACATGCACCGCATTTTGGAAATGACAGTGCCTGTAGGTGAATTACAGCATGTTCATTTCATAGAGCAGAGACTATTCTTAATGCTAAGTTTACATTTATTTGCTTAATTTGACTGCATGTTTTGTGTTGACACAGATCAGTAGCCCGGTTGTCTTTTGCAGTCAGTTCTAAAACTGGGTCTGAAGTTCCTTTTACTTTTCTGCAGGTGTTAGGTGTTTGACTACTGTCAGTCAGTTGAAACTACTATCTAGATACTGTCTTCACACTTCTTGCTTGCCTTCATCACACCTCCGCTTGAACTTCTGGCATTCACTCTGCAGTGCTTTGGAAATGTCTATTAAATTTGTCTATTAAATTCCACCAAATAAATAAAACCTCTATTAGCTGATGGTAATTTTGCATCTCAGTTCTTGTGCTACATTAAAGGTTTTCTGTTTCACCTTTTATCTTCATCTATATGAATTGAAGGTTTAATTTCAACTTATAATGTGATTACTTTTTGTGTAATACCATTTTGACTTTTTCATAGCTTCCTCTTTATACTTCCAATTTAAATAGTAATTTTGCTGCCATGACATTGCCTTAACTTAGCTTTGGTGGTGTGTTTGCCATTATACTAGTACTTAATCACACTTTTAACAAGTATGCTTATTTAAATGCTAACAGTATTCTCCAGTGTCTGGCTGAAGCTTATGGGTTAAGTGTGCTCATTTATGCAGGCAGAGTTGAAAAATGAAAATTAAAGAGGAAATGAAGCTGTGAAATGAGGATGGCACATTTTCCAGACAGACTGTGTGCGAGAATGGCCTAACTAGCACATAACAAGAAAAGTTAATGCAAATAATTTAGAATGCTCACACTGTATGGTGGTGGTTGTTTTTTTTCCCCCCACTTCAGATGATGCACACTTCAGAATGGTGCCTGACTTCTGAGCCCCACAAATTCTGCTAAGCCACTGAAAGACATATTCTGTATCTTCCTTAACATTTAAGGAAAATTAATGCAATTCCTATAACTTGTGATTTACTAGCTTTCTGTATCAGAACTTTTGGCATGCCCGAGTAATTGCAAATACTTGTATTTGTCTTTGCCTTTTTAGTGTTTCCCTCTAGAATGTGAGCATCTTGGTGAAGAAAAGACACTACCTTCGGAGTACAACTCTGTCATAGGTAGGTGCATATAAAATTAACGCCTGTATTTGAGATAAATACATCCTAAAATGTTGTACAGGAGCTTCAATATGAAGAATGTCTAAGTACTCTCCTATTTCAAATTACCCACAGATAAACAAAGAGAACAATTTTGTCCTTGAGAAACTGACACGAATGTTTGTGTGTCTACCTTCTGACATATAGTGTGTGGAAAATACATGAGGCTTCTGACATTTGTTTAGCAGGAATCTGATAAAAGGTGCTAATTTCATTTTGTGCTAAAAAGCATACCTTGATTGTAGCTGGAATATCTGCTGGTTCAACAGCAGAACAGGGAAGGGCACAAGTTACCATCTAATTCATAGACTGATAGAATGTTTTGGGTTGAAAGGGACCTTATTTCCACCCCCATGCCATAGGTAGGGGCACCTTCCACTAGGCCAGATTGCTCAAGGCCTCATCCAACCTGGCCTTGAACACCCCCAGAGAGCAGCTATCTATGACCTCTCTGAACCTGTTCCAGTGTATTACCACCCTCAGTGTCAATTTCTTTTTATCTAGTCTAAATAGAATCGGAGGCTTTAAGCTTACAGTAGTGCTTTTCATAGAACATCTGTGAAGCCAGTTGAAGTGAAAGGTGATTTTGTACAAGAATCCTACTGTATTGAATAACTTTGGTTTTCTTTAACAGAATTCCTGGAAATACTGCTGAATATTGCTGGTGTTGTGCATTCTGGATATCTGTGTTTACTACAGATGCTGCCAAGACTTTGTGAATGGAATGAACATGCTGCTGTTGACTGCTTATTGACAGTAACTAGCTGGACACTTCATTGGTGATGTTTCCGTTCTCACTCTGTCCAGCTGGCATTTGCTTACACTGAAATTTAAAAATAGGAAGGAATCTAAGTGAAGTATCGTAAACCTGACATGGATAATAAAAAGAAATACAAGGACAAGCCAGATGAAAGAATAACACGGCCTAGTGGGAGGTCAGGCCATAGTCCACGTGGCACTGGTTCTTCAAGTTCTGGAGTGTTAATGGTTGGCCCAAACTTCCGAGTTGGCAAAAAAAATCGGATGCGGTAATTTTGGAGAGCTACGGTTAGGTGAGATCCCTGTTTCTTTATTCCAGTTTACGTTATCGAAGGCTATTGTATGCATTTCAGGCATGAAAATGTCTGTGGACATACCATACAGCTTTTCAAACTGCTTTCAGGCTTCAGATAGCTTAAATTTGCCTTGCACGTTTTTTGTGGCTTGACCCTGGCCAGTGCAAGCTCTGATCACATGTTAAGAATCTCTGTAGCAGGAGGCTTTCTGGGACTAAAAATGTTTCAGGACTCTGCACAATTCAGTTATTTGTCTTCCAAGATGCTGAAATGACTTCATGGTTATTGTGTTTTGTTACCTTTTCATATCTTACTGAAGCAGTTTATTCAGGTGTAGTTGTGGCTAAGTATGTGTGAAATGCATTGTCCTCCTGCAGGTCCACCATATAGAACTGTGGTTGTAGAGTTCTTGTAAGTGTAGTGGGCACTACAATATCTTTAATAGAAGCAAACTTTTGTATTCCTTTGTTTCCTTTCATCAGCAGCAGTGTAGTGTGTTTGAACAGTGAGCTGTTATTAGGGCAGTCAGAATCCATCTGTAGAGAGAATCTGGGAGACTGGTAATTCAGTCAGGGCTCAGTCCCTGTTGAACACATGGATAAAAGTCAAATGGTGAAGAAAGGAAGGATTTTTTAGCATTTTGAAGAATTTGGGCAGTAAAGCTGGAAATATTACCATTTATTAAACTAGACATTAAATGATGGGGGGTGCTTTTGGAAGAACATAAAATTAAGTTTGGGGACTTAAATGTCCATGTTGACAGTATGATTAGCCAGGGTTTTCAAGCTTTAAGAATTCTGTATGTGTTAACAAATGTAATTTGTCACTTCGTAGCAAGAATTTAGTCCAGTATTTGTGGAAGTCTTGAGGTTGTGCACTGCTTCAAGGTTGAAAGAGATGGATTCAAAAGGGTGTTTGAGACCTGGGTGGGCTATGATTGGCCACATCCTCAATAAGCTGGCAGATGACACCAAGCTGGATGGGAGCATTGATCTGCTTGAGGGTACAAAAGCTTTATAAAGGAGCCTGTACAAGCTGGATTGATGGGCTGAGGCCAATTGTATGAAATTCAAACAGGCTAAGTGCCAGGTCCTGCCCTTGGGTCACAAAAACCCCATGCAACAGTACTGGCTCGGGGAAGAGTGTCTGGAAAGCTGCCTGCTGGGAAAGGTCTGGGTTTGCTGGTCAACAGCTAGCTGAACATGAGCACTTTGGCCTGCATCAGGAATAGTGTGGCCAGCAGGACCAAGGAAACATGTACTTTGTGCTGGTGAGGCCGTGCCTTCAATACTGTGTAGTTTTGGACCCCTCACTACAAGAAAGATGCTGAGGTCCCAGAGTGAGTCCAGAGAAGGGCAGTGATGGGTCTGGAGAACAAGTCTTTTGAAGAGCAGCTGAGGGAAGTAGGGTTGTTTAGTCTGGAGAAGAGGAAGGTGAGTGGACACCTAGCTCTCTACAGCTACCTGAAAAGAGGTTGTAGGGTACTGAGGCAGGTGTCAGTCTCTTCTCCCTAGTAACAAGTGATGAGAGGAAGTGGGTTCAAGTAGCACCTGGGGAAATTGCGTTTGGATATTAGAAGAAAATTCTTCAGCAATGAAGTTAACAAACACTGGAATAGGCTGCCTAGGGATGTGGCTTAATACTCATCCTTTGAGGTGTTTAAAAGACAAATAGATGTGGTGCTAAGGGACATGCTTTAGCACTACATTCAGAGTTAGGTAGTTGTTGGGGTCTGTGTTCTTGAAGGACTTCTCCAACCAAAATGATTCTGTGATTCTATGTAGGTGTTGAGTTTCAGTTGATTTTCCTCTGGTACAGCTACTACTCTTTACACTTCAAACACTATTTTTAATATAGTGGTTGCAGAAGATATAAGATGTGTGCATGTTTAACATGCATAAAAGAGGTTTTAATGTAGGCTCTGTGGGGGCTGTACATCTAGTCTGAATTAGAATGTAAACAGTATATATGTTGCTGGAGCTCTGACTGAGGATACTGTATTCAGTACAGTCTCAATAAGAAGTACTCTTGTTATTTCTGTTAATAGTTAAACGAGATTGATGTATTTTGACCTTCGCAGTTTTATGTATGCCTCTGCAGTTCAGGAGTCAAGCTGAAAGTCTGCCTGCATTTTTTCCTAAGCTTTCCTAAACTGTCTCTGAGTGATAGTTTTTGTTTTAAACTATATGTTGCATTTACTACTGAAGGCATCTGTAAAGTAATGAAGTTAAGTTTTTTACTGTTTGTTATCCTGGTGTGTTCACAATTCAGTTTCTCTCTTTCAGATCAATATAAGATTAACTCATTTGCTTGTGGCATATGCAAAGTGAACTCTTCTATTTTATTCTATTTTATTTTTATTATTTAAAGTAGTTAAGACTTAAGTCTGATAGTATTTAAACTGGACAAACAAGTGAAAAATTGGAGGAAGGTAGTATAGTGTACTGTCCTGCAACAGCCACACCAGGACAAGTGCAGGCTTTTTCTTCTTAACATCTGGTTTTTTGCATATATGGAAGATATTTCAAATCCTTATTTATTATTAATGGGATAAGATGATTTAAAGTGTAAGTTACTGAAAATAGGGATTTAGTTTGATACTGCAAATTCTGATCTAAATTGGATATTTTTGCATTTATAGTAGTACAGTAGCAAGTAACTTAAAAGTTGGCATCCTTCCATGAAGCACATAATTTATTTTATATAATTCTGCAAACTGGAGTGTATTTTGAACATTTGTCAGATCTTGTAAAGGAGGAATATAGTTGTTTAAGAGCAGTGAAGTTGCACTTCAGGAGATAAAAGTTCAGTTCCAAATTAGTAGCCATTGCATTTCTTCCCCCTGAGAAGAAAGGAATGACCAAACTTCTGTAGTGTCATGTGGATCAAATGGTAAATTTGCTGTATTTGGCAAGTGACTGCCTACTGATTTGCAAGGGATTAAACTGTTTTTAATATTAAACTGTTAAGACTAAGGGTTTTCTGAGTTACTGATGGGCAGCAAAGAAAGCTTGTTCATGCTGCATCTAATGCATTACATAATGTCTGCTCTCTATTTAGAGAGTGTCAAATCTGCCATATTTTAAAGACAATCATCCTGAATTACCTCATTGGAAGTGCTAATGTCCTTTCTGATTTTCCTTCAGAATAAGCTTGTCATTACTGCATGTAGTTACTGGAACCCAAAGTCAAGTCACGTAAATGTAATGGAATTTGTTAGCTACTCCAGTAACTGATTTATATATCTAATAGACTGAAAGACTAGGGCCGCTGCCAGAGATTATTTTAATATATTCTAGATTGTAGCGGCATGAAAAGGTGTAGAAGCAACTTGAAACAAAGTATGTTGTTTGTTAAAAATGTAACCCAAATGATCAAAAGAAGAAATAACTATTGAATGTGTCTGGATTTCTGCTCTAGTCCTTGTAAAGGTCTTGGAATTATCCATTCTTTTGGTGCATAGATTCAGGCATGCTACCCATACAGATTCTGTTTATCCTCATGTGGCCTTTAGTGACTTGTTATAAAGTTGATCCCTTAACAGATGCAACATTTTAATAGCACCTTTCCCCCACCGCCCCCCATCTTTGAGTGTAGTCTATATTTAAAAATCAGAATTAGAGCTGAGATTATAGTCTTTGACTATAACTGTCTTCACTGGTAACCTTTTCATTTTCGTCCATGACTTTTCCCTGTTTGTGTAAAAATGAGATAAACATGGGAAATTCAGTCCTGAACACAGAGGGGAAAAATAGGTTTGTCATTAATAGAGAGTCTCATGTGTAGACTATGGATGAAGGAAAAGTGTGGGAAATAACTACATTTTCTCCTTTTTCTGCCTTTTTTTTTTAAACTTTTATACATATGAATCTTGTTTAATATTTCAATGTTTGTGTACAGTTTGAAGTAATGCATGTGGAAATATGCTTATCCAGTTACAACATCACTTCTAAAGCAGCTGATGCATTTTTCTCAATGATGTAAACATCAGTAATGTTGTTGCCCTGTTTGTCCTAACTTTAAGCTTGGTACATTGCAGAATAGAGGAAAAAGAGGCCTAATTAATTCTAACTTTACTTAGTGTCTGATTTTTTCCAAAATCGTATGACAATTTAAAAATAAATTTTACACAGTTTTATGTAATAAATACAGAAATGTAGAATTTCACATCCAGCTTACTTTAATTTACCAATTTTCAAGCTTTTCTAAAGTGTAAGAATTATACAAACTTGGTGAAATAGCTGAAACTTCTAGTACATAACACTGTTCAAGAATTGAGTTATCTTTTGGGTATACTATAAGCCTAATAAAGCCAAGCACCTTAGATAAAAAATATTTCAAAGACATTTCTTCAGATTTAAATGGCACAAAAGCCAATGTCTCACATTCTTATTTTTTGTTCTCTTTTTTTCAAGGAAAAAAATTTATACACAAATGAGTATGTGGCAATTAAACTGGTAAGTTGTGGTTTTTGTCTTTTTTTTAAAGGATTTGGGATTAAAAAAAAATAATCAGAATTTTCCTTTCATATATAGTAGCTTGATTTCCTTAATTGAAATCCCTAATATGTTTTCAGATGAAAGCAGTGAGTGATAGATATGATTATGTACTCTGGCCATATTGAATAAAAACAGTGTTAATTGTTGTCACTGTTTGAAAGGCTAAATCTGTTGGTAAAACTGATGGTGATTGACTGCTGCCTCAAGACTTCTTAGCAGATTCATTTTCTGTGCAACAAATGCTGGAGCAACAAGTTTAATGGGCATCTGACATCAGGTGACTAAGGAGAAGCTCTAGAAACATTCATATTCCCACAACAAACTGTTCTTTGATTATTGTAATGTAGTCACTGATATTTTGATACATATTGTATTTGCAATGTAAATGTTTCCCTCGCTAATGACCTTGGTAAATGTGGGTATTTTGTTCCTGCTTTTTAATCAGTAATACTCAGTTTATTTCATGTTTGTTTCTGGATATTTTTAACTTCTTGGGAAATGATTGTGTTCATAACCAGAGTATTTAAAGATTACATTCTCTTACGTTTTGGCACTGAACATATTTTAGGATTTGTATCTGTTTCTTGGTGCTGCAATACTTAGAGTGCTTTTTGTAGTGTGCTATGGTGATTATTGGTTGCATAAAGTGAAAACTATGAAAACAGAAGCACATGGCTGTAGATGAGGAATCTAAAAAGCATTGTAAGTGTATATAATAAACTTCTGAAAAATACTCATGTCACTGTCCTTGCTTAGGAAAACACATACTTCAGAAGTTGTTACAGATTTAAAGAAGTCCATGTTGTAGTTGGAAAGAGCAACACTGACTGCAGTGTTCAAGGTTATTGTATGTGTGTTATACCAGATTTAAATGTCTTTTAAAATATTTTGAACTTACTCTGTGTTTAAAACTTGAAGAAGTTCTGAAAATTCTTCAAGTTAATGGTGGTTTAATTTAAAGCTCTTTCAGAAATAGTTTGCAAGATAGTGGTTACTGCTTTCTAATTCACTAACTGATCATATAGAGCAAAATAACTTTTAAATCTGATCAGTGGGTTGTGGTAAAACCATTTTTATTATCCATGTAACTATTAATAAACTCAGATATTATTTCAACCTATTTAAATTTTCAGAGATATTGTTCAGTGGCAGCTTTTACTGTATTTTTTTTTTTTTTCTGAATTACTCAAGTCTTAGAGGTGTTCATTTACAGTTGAACTGTCATTATCAAATAAGTTACTTAGAAGTTACTAAAGAATCAGTGTAGTAAAGTATGTATGTAATTTATTAGCAGTGCTTGAAGAACTTGGAACATATAGTGTACTTCTTGCATTGTCCTCTTATATTAGTGGTATGAAAAGGTATGTGGTAAACTCATGGAAGGAAGGGATCAATGGAAATCAACGCTGGTGCTTGGGTTGTCATTGTAAGGCAAAACCACATTTGCTAGGTAGAACTAGCAGGCTCTTTTAATATGGTTCTCTTCTTACATCTTTCAGCTCATTAGAAGTTGTTTTGAAACTGGAAGAGATTTGGGTCTCTTAAAAGCAGCTGGCATCAAATTGTAGTATTTAGGGGGGTTGTGGTGATGTTTTGTTGTTTGGTTGTTTTTTTTTTGTGGCGTTGTATTGTACACAGTGCCAGGACTTCCAACAGTTAGGTAGGTTGCAATTGCTCATGGTATACCATTTTTTTCCTTTTAAAGCTTTTTTCTGCAGTCATTAGGCCTGTGCTCAGTCTTTACTGTAAATGAGGCACTCCTCATTTCCTCTAGGTTTTGCACCTGTTGTACTTCAAAGTTTAGCCTTTCTGAATGGGATTACTTGAATTGTGTGCTGATTTGAGCAGTTACCCTTGGCAGGTATAGTTGTGGTAATCTCTCTTGCAATATCCTGAAGCCGGTTTTGCATTCTGTTGTTGGCATACTGGTTTCTTGAGCAGCAAGGCATGGCTGTTGCCAGATGTTCTGCGTATAAATAATCGTGTACTCTAATGCAGGAGGATTGTATGTGTTTCTCTCAAGAGCATGAGTTATGTCTACACTTAAAGAGCAGCTTGCAGAAGTGCTTCTGATGTTTAGAAGTAAATGGGTTTTATAGCTATTGTTTTGGCCTAAACTTTTCTTCATGTTGCATTTACTTCCCTCATGGACAAAATTATACAAGTATGTTCCTCTTTATGATGCTTACAGCAACTTCAAGACTTGTGTAAGCAAATAGTTAAAACACTCAATTTTCCTGTGTGAGGCCCTAGGGTCATAGAATGCATTTTAATCTGTGTGGTTTATATGTAAATTATCTTTGTTTTGCTAAAGCAGCTACACTTCCAGGATTTTACTCTTAATCTGGCTTTTTTAAAAATTATGGCCTATTCTGGTTGGTCAGATAGTTGGAGAGGTTAGAATGAGCTCTTCTAAGGAGTGAGACTCTTAAGAATTGAGATTTGAGTCTTGCACTGGCAGTGATATTTGCATGTTTCTGCAGATCTATTAGTGTGCAAATTGGTATCTTGGAATCAGGTAGTTCTTCAGGAATAATCATTTAAAATACATGAACTGTACCTTTTCTGCTTGCTTCTTCATTTAGCATTAGGTTTACTACTTATTACATGCCTATATAGTTCACTTAAATCTCCTGTCCCCAATTCAGATAATCCCCCTCCTCTGTCATTCTTCTTCCCTTTGATACTCATCTTCCGTTTCCCTTTAACAAATTTTCTCCATTGCCCAAAGTTATCTCCTTTGCAGGATGCTTAACCACTCACCAGATACCAACAAAGGAATTTCTTCTTGAGCTACTTCTGAAAATAAGTCTCTTTTTCTTTCTCTTTTTATTAAAGTTAGCAAGTTATGAGGTAGTTGCTGTTGCTTTTAATCTGTAATTCACTGATTCATGAATTATTCAACTGTTAAGATTTTAAACCTTAAAATTTTAAGTGGGATATGTGGAAAAAGGGTTGTGGTTGGTTCCAAAGCTGGAATAATTGTTTTCCTTCTATTTTTTTTTTAATAATTATTGTGGTCTAGAACAATGCCATTTCAGAACCCCTCTAGAAAGTTGTAAAGTGCATCTCTAAACAGACTGATCTCTTCTTATAATGAGTGTCTTGCCTTGCAAAAGAATGTTTTCCTGAAAATGGCTTTTGTTGTTGCTTAAGAAAATATGAAGCAGACATGGAAGATATGATTAGGAGATCTCACTGGATTGCTAAACCTATGAGAAGTAGATAGCAGCTGAATATTGTGCTTTGGGATAACATTAGAGTTCCTAAAAATTTCTAACATCATGGTTAGACTAAGCTGTTTAGTCAGAGCCCTTTAGAATAGAAGTGGCATATCTTGAAAAGAGTATCATTATATTCTGTGTATTTGGCACAATGTTATGAACTTGAAATGAATTTCACATTTCAAGTGTCTATTCTTTTGTTTGAGTGTATAAACATCCACAGAAGGCAAAATGGAGGGGGAAAACTTGTTCAAAAGAACATCTACGATTAAGTAGCTTTTTCTGTTTCTCAGGTAAATGGTGCTTAGTAAACCACATGTTTAATTCTTTGGCAGCAAGATCTATATTAAGAGTGAAGTGCTCTTTTACAGATAAGAGAAGCTATCTAGTTTTTGATATAGAAGTCATTAGTAGTCATTAGAATTGGATGTATAAGCAATGTAGTGAAGGTCATTTACAGAACATTTAGTAATCCTGGAACAGTTCTTCTAGCAGAGACCTGAGGTTTTTCAAGTAAACAAAAGATATGAGTAGGAGAACTTGGCTTCAGAGTTCTCTGGGATTAACATGATGTTTGAAATTACATGTTCCCGAGTCATGTGTTTTAGTTGAAGTGTACTGGAACACTATCAAATAGAATGAACCATGATTATTTTTTTAATAATCATATATGCTTTTTAGACTTTATGCTGCAACTAAATTTTAATGACTATTCTTCAGTCTTACATTGTGATGGAGGGTTACATTACAACATGACTTATCTTGATGTATCCCTTTCTCTCTTCTCATTTAACAGTTGTCATTACCTGATTTCCCAAACTAGCTGTGGGCAGTGGGGAGGTTGTGCTAGATTCAAAAATTCTTGTAGAGTAAATTAAGGTGAACTAACAGCAAATGAGTTCTGTTTATTTGATCCAAGAATCCAGTGACATCTTCACAAGATTAGTCCAAGTTCTGTGGAGGGTGTACATCCAACAAAGGGCTTGTGGGCTGCATGTAACAAGCTGGACTGTGGTCATTTGATACCCTTTGGGCATGGGTTGGCTTCCTCAGCTTGCAAAGGGAGGCTGTGCTGATTTACACAAAGCCCATCCAGTGGATGGAAGATTACATTTAATGTAACTTACCTCTATCTGTCTCCTTCCTCATTTATTAATTACTGCATATTGCAAAGTGGGATGTGTAGATACAAAACACATTTTATGCGAGAAGCTTACTGTGCTTGCCCTTTCACAATACTCATTTGATAAAATGTTTTATTTCCTTTTTAAGTTTGGAGTTACTGAACAGTCAATAACATATGTAAGCATCCTTACAAAAATAAAGCAGCTTCAGAAGACTGACAGCCAGTAAATGGACTGTAAATACATATTAACCCTTTCCCCCTGCTTTAGGAAGTAAAATTATTTGTTTCTATAAGACGGGGTTTAACTCGAGTCGTTGGCTGGTGTTGTGAAGTAGATTTGTTTCACTGTTTGAGAACATCTTTTGAGTCAATTTATCTGTGTATCAATGATATCTTTTAAGAGCTGCAAGATGCATCACCCATATCCTCTGGAGAGACAGGCTATTTTTCAGCTATTCTATTGTGGGCCTGTGATTGGGTTTTCATACTGAATCTAAGTCCTGTGGAGCAGTACAAGATGTAAATGTCCCAATGTACTCTGGACTCACTTGATTGAGATTTAGGTTTCTTAGTCTTTTAATTACCAGTAATACTGGAAGCAGCTGGGTTAGTGTGACAGGTAGTGTGTTAGTTCATAGGCTTTGGCAGTGAGGCTTTGTTTTAAATGTTGTTTTTGTTTTTAAATCAGGAGCCAATGAAGTCGAGAGCACCACAGCTACATTTGGAATACAGATTCTACAAGCAGCTAGGATCTGGAGGTAAAAAGCAGTGTGATACATGTTACTGTGGTTTAATTCAGGATCATCTTTTTCACAGAATTTTTCTGGTTTAGGGGTATAAATCCATTTAATAAAAAATCTTTAGTTACTTAAATTAGGGAAAAGCCAAATGAGTCAGTGGAGTAATATAAATTTTTCTAGTGTACTAAGACTTTTTTGTTCTATTCTTTAAAGTGTGTCTATGAAATCCTAAGACAAATCCTAATGTCTCAAATGTCACAGAACTTTTTTATATGGATATACCTTAAACTAAACAATCTTAGATTGTGAATGGCCAGTGCATTGGGACTAGTGTTTATTCAGAGACAAACAGCTGATTTACTGATCACATTTTTGTTTAAAATTGCTATGATGTTTCAATAGCTTCAGTATCAGTTCTACTTTATTTCCATTGATAGATCATTTCTTACTAGTTTTCAGCCTCTTAAATACTTCAAAAATATAGTTTAAATGCAGTTTAAGATTTGAATTTCTCATTTTGCTCCCCTTTGTAGTTTTACACCCAGAACTGTTCTTCCTATGGTCTATTCAGTGATCCATTTATCACTTTTTGCTTTTATAAGTGAGCGATACCTGAAAATTCTTACTGGTTTTGTCTTTCACAGAACTCTATGTTCTGTAATATGTGAAGCTGCTTGAACTGGGAAGTTGAGTACAAATCTTACCTAAATTGGTTCTTTCCTAGGAAGAAAACTTAGATATTTTCTTTGAAAACGGTCCTTTAATTGCCAGATTATTTTTTTTCAGGGTTATTGTGGTTAGTTACTTTTCCCATTTTTAACTAATGTATAAGTTTATTATATAAAGTAATTGTTTTCTACATACACATTCTTTTGTTTCTATCAGAGGCAGCATGGATTTCATAATGGCGATTTTGAACTTGTTCTTAATCTACAATGAAATGCTATTCAAGCTGAAAAGTCATTTCTGAAAGTCATGGAATACAAAATGAACATGCCCCTGCCACTTCCATATGTGTTATGATGAATTTCAATACTTTTAAAACTGTCTCTCAAAACTTCAGGACATGTATTCTTTGTACAGACTGGATAGTGGTTCTCTGTTTAGGTAGCTATCAAGGTTTTGTGCTGTTCTTTTAAGGACTGTCTCTGGGGAAACTTAATGCTGTAAAACAAATGCTCTGCAAACAGGAATCTTTGGAGATGGCTCTTAGCAAGATGTGACATTGTCTATTCATGTTCTTAGATGCAGAGTTAAATTTTTTTTGTAGGTAGTTGTAAATAGTCAACCTATGATAGAGTAGCACTGTGAAATTGCTTGTAAGTGGAAATCGGATCTGAATCGCTCAACTAGTGAGACAAAACAGCCCACAAGTTATGGACAGTAGCCATAGCTACTGTGTGAAACCCAGCTATCTAAAATTGATGTGGAGCTATGCAGTGGAGGTAGGGGAATATTCCTTGTGAAAAACATATTTGCAAATGTAACTACTTTGCCATTTTGTTTGCAGAACAGCATTTAATGTAAGAACGTAGGCAAGTCAAAGTCTGCTTTACTTGGGTTATCCATCAGTCTTTAACCCTATTTGTTGGTTGTACCAATGTTATGAATTTTACTCAAGTATTGTAAGAGAATGATGCATGCAGGAAGATGGAGACTTTTGGGACGAAAACTGAAATATAAAGCTGCTGAGTTACCAGCTATCCACAGTATTTATGAAGAACTTACTACAGTATCACAGAATGTTAGGGGTTGGAAGGTACCTTGAAAGATCATCTAGTCCAGTCCCCCTGCCAGAGAAGGATCGCCTATACCGGGTCATGCAGGAGTGCATCCAAAGAGGTTTTGAACATCTCCAGAGAGGGAGACTTCCCAATGCCCATGGGCAGCCTGTTCCAAGTGTTCCATCCCCCTCACAATGAAGAAATTTTTCCTCATGTTTGCATGGAAGTTCTTTTGCCTCAACTTCCACTCATTACCCCTTGACCTGTCATTGGTCATCCCCAAAGAAGAGCCTGACTCTATCCTCTTGGTACAAACATTAATGAGGTGACCTCTTAGTTTCCAAGTAACAAGATAGCAGCCACTGGCTGAACTGCCATGTGTTTGAGAATTTCCGTAGTCATTAATGAGCACTTGAAATAGGATCACAGGATGTTAGGGGTTGGAAGGGTCTTCTGGAGATCTTCAAGTCCAATCCCCCTGCCAGAGCAGGACCATGTAATCTAGGATAGGTCACATAGGAATGCATCCAGATGGGTCTTGAAGGTCTCCGGAGAAGGAGACTCCACAACCTCTCTGGAGAGCCTGTTCCAGTGCTCTCTGATCCTTAAAGTTCTTCTTCATGTTGTGGTGGAATTTCCTGTGCTGTAGTTATCCATTGCCCCTTGTCCTGTCACAGGGCACTAATGAGAAGAGGCTGTCCCTTCTTTCTTCACATACAATCCTCATAGTTATATGCATGTATTAGATTCCCCTCTCAGTCTTCTCCTCTCCAGACTGAAAAAAAACCCAGCCTTTGCTCATAAGGTATGTGCTATAGTTCCTTAAACATTGTTGTAGCCAGGGATCAAGCAGATCCCTGGCCATCTTGAACTGGGGATTCCAGAACTGGAGGCAATATTCCTGGTGGGGTCTCACTAGTGCAGAGCAGAGGGGAAGGGGAATCTCCCTAGATTTGCTGGACACACTCCTCTCAATGCACCCCACGATACCATTGGCTCTCTTGGACACAAAGGCACATTGCTGTCCCATGGATAACTTCTTGTCCACCAGGACTCCAAGGACCTTTTCCACAGGGCTGCTCTCTAGCAGATTACCTCCTATCCTGTACTGATGCAGTTTAATATTTCTTCCCAGGTGCAGAACTCTGCACTTGTCCTTGTTGAACCTCATTAGGTTCCTCTTTGCCTGCCTCTCCAGGTCTTGCTGAATGGCCTCACATCTTTCAGGCATATCAGCCAAGCCTCTTGGTTTGGTGTCGTCAGCAATTTGCTGAGCAGACGCTCTGTCCCCTCATCAGTGTCATTGATGAAGATGTTGAACACAACCAGACCCAGCACTGGTCCCTGGGGGACTCCAGTAGTTACGACTCTCCAACTGAACTTGGCACTATTGACCTCCACTCTGCACTCTATTTTGTAACCAGTTCCTAATCCATCTTGCTGTCTGTTCTTCTATCCCACACTTCCTGAGCTTGCTTACAAGGATTTTATGGGAGACAGTGTCAAAAGCCTTACTAAGGTCAAGGTAGGCTGCATATACCCATTATAACCAAATGTCGTAGAATGCTATCAGATTAATCAAGTATGATTTCCCCTTGGTAGATCCATGCTGACTACTCCTGATCATCGTCATCTCTTCCATGTGCCTAGAGATGACCTCCAGAATGATCAGCTCCATCATTTTTCCAGGGGTGGAGGTGAGGCTTACTGGTCTATAGTTTCCTGGAGCCTCTTTCTTGCCCTTTTTGAGGACTGGAGTGACACTGGCTTTCTTCCAGTCCTCAGGCACCTCTTCTGTCTGCCTGGATTTTGCAAAATGAGGGAGAATGGTAGAGCAACAACATCAGGTTGCTCTCTCAACACTCTTGGGTGTGTCTCATCAGGCCCCATGGACTTGTGAATATTCATTATGATCCCTAACCAGTCTTCACTGACTAGTGGAGAGTCTTCCCTCCTCCAGGCTTTCTCTCCTTCATCCAAGATCTGGAGTTCACAGGGGCTGGTATTTAGCAACTCTGCCTTCTCTGAATCCTCAGTTATCAGGGCTGCCTCCTTGTTCAGCAGTGGGCTCACACTTTCCCTGTTCTTCCTTTTCCTACTGATATATTTGAAGAAGCCATTCTTGTTTGCTTTTACTTCCTTTGCCAGCTTCAATTTTAAGAGGCCTTTACCTTTCTTTTGCCTTCTTACATGCCCTGACAATTTCTCTATAGTTCTCCAAAGTGACAAGTCCCTTCTTCCATGAACTGTAAATTTCTTCCATGAGATTTCCTTCAGAAACTCCTTGTTCCTCCATGCAGGTCTCCTAGTATATCTACTGGCTTTTTTTTCTCTAGGGAATGCATCTATCTTGGGCTTGGAGGAAATGGCATTTAAAATTTATGGAATCAATAGGAAAGTTTTGTACTTAAATTATTTTTATATTACTATTTTACACTATCATTTTTTCTCATCCTAAGAAAAGCTGTAGATGTAGAACTGATTTTGGGTGTGGTGGGGTATGAAATCAATAATTACTGGCTCAATTTGAGTACTGAGCAAAAAAGCCGAAGATTTTTTTTAAAGGTGGATTTTTGTTTTTAATTTAAAATCCTTACCAGTGAAAAGTTTTTAGGATGGTTTAATTCTTTGATAGTTAAGTACTGGGTGGTTCAGTTTCCTTTTGCAATGAGGAATCTGCATATTATTGTGTATTGTGGTGAAGAGAGTAAATTATTTAATGTTTACTGGTTTTTCTAACATCCTTTAATGAATCTGTGGGTCATTAATCATGCTGTCTGGGAGTCTTTACAACTCAGTGCAGACTGTTTTTGTGCTTATCCATCTGGCAAGTTGGACGAAAGAATGGCAGCTGTCTCCTGCTGCTTAACCTGCTTTAGGAGAGCTTGTGCCTGCAGTGCTGCAGTGCTTTGAAGTACCTGTCTGTATCAACAAGGGATGTCTATTGTTGGAGTTTCATCTTTCACTTGAGGTAATTTTTGGAGGAGGCAAAGGTCTGGCTGTGGAATACCTTGCTTCTGAAACCACTCTGTTAATGTTTCAGAGATGGCTATTTTGGTTTGGGCAGAGGAAAGTTAGTTTGAAATACTTTGAGTGTCTAATTTTATTTTATTTTTTGGTGGCAGACTGCCTTGGGGCTTGAGATTGAACACTACTACCAATTTAATTTTGACTGGTAGATATTGCTGTTTATAGTTTTTTTCCATGTTTTCTGTGCTGAAAAGGTGTTTCATGGGCTGAAGGCTAAGAATGAAGTTCAGTACTTCAGTATTCAGTGATTTTTCCTGTAGGTAAACACAAATATTTATCATAATGAATATGTGTTACTTCATCTAACTTCAGTTCAGACCATCTTGAGTGTGTATTTGAGATTTGAATGTTCAATTAACACCTTTTAATTTTATTTTTATTCTTTAAACTACAACTCTATTCAGGATAGCATTCAACAAGTCCAGGTGCTGGGTGCTGCATTTTGGCCACGGCAACCCCATGCAGGGCTGCAGGCTGGGGTCAGAGTGGCTGGAGAGCGGCCAAGCAGAGAGGGACCTGGGGGTGCTGATTGACAGCCATCTGAACATCAGCCAGCAGTGTGCCCAGGTGGCCAAGAAGGCCAATGGCATCCTGGCCTGCATTAGGAATGGTGTGGCCAGCAGGAGCAAGGAGGTCATTGTGCCCTTGTACTCTGCTTTGGCTGGGCTGCACCTTGAGTGCTGTGTCCAGTTCTGGGTGCCTCAGTTTAAGGACATCGAGACACTTGAACGTGTCCAGAGAAGGGCAACAAGGCTGGGGAGAGGCCTTGAGCACAAGCCCTATGGGGAGAGGCTGAGGGAGCTAGGGTTGTTTAGCTGCTCTCTACACCTACCTGAAAGGTGGTTGTATCCAGGAAGGAGTTGGTCTCTTCTCCCTAGCAACCAGTGCCAGAGGAAGGGGACATAGTCTCAGGCTGCAACAGGGGAGGTTTAGGCTCAAGGTGAGGAGAGGGTTCTTCACCGAGAGAGTGATTTGTCATTGGAATGGGCTGCCCAGGGAGATGGTGGAGTCGCCGTCCCTGGAAATGTTCAAGAGGGGACTGGATGTGGCACTTGGTGCCATGGTCTAGTCGCAGGGTCTGTGGTGACAGGTTGGACTCGATGATCTTCAAGGTCTCTTCCAACCTTAGCGATACTGTGATACTGTGATATAGAATGCATGAGCTTCAGACAAAGGAAGGCTACCTTTTGTATTTAAGATAGCGATAGGTGATATTTTTCTTCTGACTTTGACTGCGAATCACTAAAATTCTGGCTTTTATATGGGAGAAGACTATGGGATTTCAGGTTGCTATTGAGATCATCTCTAGCTCATCGCTGTGGCTGTAGCTATCCAGCTTTCAATTCAGCCTGTGTAAGAAAATGCAGCTCAGCATGGTTTTGTCACTGTGTCAGCATCTGTGTTATGCTATAACTCTTCCCAAGACAAAATTACTGTGTGATCTCTTAATTACTATCTCAATTGGTATATTGCAATTTAGTAGATCGATATTGTACTGTATCATGAAGTTGTATATCAATAACAAGTCCACTTCATTGTAGTGTTAGAAGTAAATGAACAATGTAAAATAAACCAATAACTTACCCCATTCTATATTTTTTTCAAAGCATTTTGAGATTAGCATCCTGCATTTGCTGTTGTTTATAGGATCAAAATTATGGAAGTTACCAGGGTTTTAAGTGAGTTAAAGCTTTTCCAAGAGTACTCTGTGATTTATGTGCAAACATACTAATTTACTTTAAAAAGGTAATAATTTACTGGAGCTTCAGATTTTAGAATAGAACTTGATTTCTAAACCAAGTGCATTTTTAACAGTCGGTAATAAAATTTGAAGATGAAGTGCCTAGTTGTTAAGTGCAGAGCTGCCAAGTAGTTCAGGGGGAGTCCTTAGTTTTACATGCATAAGTAATGTTTTATGAGTTCTTATGTCTGAGTTGTCTGATTTCACAACCTGTCCATATACCTTGTGAACAGTCACTTGGTATAAATGCAAAATGAATGATTTTTTTTTTTAGTAACTTCACAGGAATGTTACTTTGAGCTATATACTCCTGGGGTAGGTAGGTGAAAATGTGAAATTTGCTGTTAATCTGAAAGCTAATTTATTATTATTACTGTAGTGTTGTCCTACTTTATATTTTTGTGTTTTGGTGCTGTTATGTAGGAGAACAAATAAGCAATTAGTTGATGTGTTTTTTAATCTACTAAAAATAGGGCATAGAAAAGAATGCTATAATGTTATAAGCACTTAAGATGAATCGAATAATCTCTTAACAGGGGAGATGTCTGTTCATATGCAGTGTTTGTGTACTGGTGACTGCTATGGTTTTGCTGTGTTATTTGGGGGGAAAAGCTGACTCAGTTTTGGGTTCTGTTGCTGCTGATATAGTATATCATGAAGGTTTTGCTGCTCATTTAAGTGGATATGCTAATATTCAGGTTTAAATGAATGATGATGTTTACAATAATTTTTTTTAAGTATAGTCCACCAAAAACTACTAAGTAGTATTGCTGGGACTTTTTCATGGTTTATGACAGCCCTTTCTAGCATTTGGCTGAATGAACGATTCAGAATTAACTGTTTATTTTTAAGTAATTTTTTTCCTCTGCAATAAGTGCATGTTATTATCTTCAGTGACCCATTACTCAATACTAAGAAACTGGGACTAGGAAAAGAAAATATTTGTTTTCCTTTTGCAGTCTCTGTATATGAAGCAAAGTACAAGTCTGTATATATGCAATGTATAGAGTTGAAGGAAAAAAATGGATAGTATGTGCTCTTTATTTGATTTTTTTGATAATATTTTTTATTCTGGTATTTTGATGCACAATTTTAATCACAACAGGATAATTATGCAGAATACTTAGTGCAGTTTTCTGAAAGGTGGTAGGCCTTCTGTGGTTAGCTTTTCAAGAAATTATTCTTGAAAATAGATCACACAAGGTGTAGAAGTGTCAGCTGCTGTTTCCTTACTTGCTCATGTTAGCATTATTAGTATTATCTTTACTCTGTGGTGTCAATTTATGCTAGTTGTCCCCTTTTGTGAGGGGTAGTTTAGTGAAAACTAGACAATATAATCCATAAATATGCTTAACAGCGCACACACTGAACTGTAATAAGCTGACCGTGAGTGAATGCATGAGTGCAGTGCCGTCATGTAGGCATTCCCACTCTTTTGCCAGAATCTCTGCTGTGCACACCATATGTGACAACCATCTGACTCAGAGCTCCAGTGTCAAGTCAGATATTTAATATTAGCAAAGCTTAATTTGTGTTTTTATTAGATAAATATAAGTTTTCTTTTTTTCCAGCACCTCAGTGGAGACTCTTGCACACTTGTTGGGTCTCTGTGCTCAGTTTTGGAAAATAGTGGTATAACAGGAGCACTATTTTAGTTGCCTAATGAAAGAAACTGGAATCCAAGTAGTGTTCAAGTAGTGAACTTCCAAGTTAAGGTATCCTTGGTTTTGTAAAACGGGGTTGAAAATCATGCTAGCTTAAAATGAATTTACAGATTTATTACAGGGCAGTCACATAAAGCATTGTCCATTCATTGAGTCCGTTTAAGTCTAAATGCCTGGGGATAAGCAACTGAAATTCATATGTGAAAATAAGGTTATGTTATTCAGTGTTGTAAATTTAGAAAGGAATTAGGTGTTTTAGTGTCAGTGTAATTTAGTGGGACTGTGTGATACTGTTGTTTGGCCACAAGTAAGTTTCTTCATTAGTGGAAGAATAAAAACTTACTTATAACTATATAGTAACAGCACTGTGCAAAGCTTTGAATTCTGCACATAATTTTGGGGGTATTTGTGTACCTTTTAAATGGGATTTTGGAGAAGGCTTGAATTGTAAGCGGAGTAATTATTGAGCAAGGTACTCAAGAACACTGATTTCTCCAATTTTTTTTGCAAAAAGATAGCTGGGATGTCTTAGAAGTTCCCAGTATTTCCTCCTTATAATCTTGCCCCAGAGGGTCTCAGTGGTTGAAGCCAGACTGATTCTGAATGGAAATAAAACAGATGCTCTTAACTGGTAATATGTTTTGAAATATCTTGTCAACAATAGGGTGAAATCGTAATTTCCTGGAAATAATGTTTCTTTTTCTAACTTGACCTTTTAAAAAAAAATAAAAAATGCAAGTGCTTACAGGAAAACCTCAGATGCATTTTATTGCTAACATGTAACTTTCTGACTTTCTTTTCTTCTGAATATCTAGAGAAGTGGAGAAAATGCAAGTAATAGAATGATGTTAGGTTATTGTTTCTAAGCAAAATTATTAAAATTGTTGTGACTAAAAAAAGCTGTAGGGGTTCAGGAGACCAATTCTCCCACCACAGGCAGAGAGACTCAGACAAAACGGATTGCAAAAATGGTGGAAAGTTTAAGTGGGAAACCAATGAAAGCTTTACAGAAAACCACAAGCACCATGACAGAGAGATATCCCAAAACATACCCAAGAATATCCCATCCCCACCTGGGGGGTACACCCAACCACCCTGTCAGGTCTTTCTTCCCCCCACCAACCCAGCCTTGGGCCTGGGCAGTCCCAAGGGAGGCAGCTCACGCCATTTTACCTAGGCAGTGGTGAGGGACGAAAGAGCACGAGATGACCCCTGTGCGGATGTTTCATAGAGGAACAGGGAATTATGGGTGAAATACCTGGTTTCCTGTGACCACCCACTGGGCTGGACCCTTTTGGGACCTCCCAAGTGTGGCCTGTGCAGTGGCATCTGGGCTGGTACCCAGCCTAAACCACCCCAGAAGCCCAAAACACAAACCAAATTAACCCCCAAACATCCCTTATTTTGAACTGTTAGTATGAAATAACTTCATAAACATGGGAGATTTTAGGTGTAATATTCCTTATCTGCCTTGCAGATGTCAGCAACAACATGCTAAACATAATCTGGGGATATTTTCAAGTTTTCTTGTGATCAGAAGATCAAATGTTCTGGTTGGAATAAGTAATGTTCTTACCATGTGAAATAAAATGAAATTTATCACAGCTGAAATGCATATTTCTTTCCCTGGATGTATGCTTCACAGGAGTCACTGCAGTGCTTTCATGATACAATGTGGCAGAATGAAATATTAAATGTTGGTCTTGGCATCTTTGTAAGCACAGTTCTGAAACTGGCAACTCTGCCTATGAGTCTGTCAGTGTCACAAACGCCTTTCTACAAATGTTTCATCTTCTCCTACTATATAGTCGTGCAAATTAATTCTGTAAATGCAGACAAAGTTAAGATGTCTTCTGTCATCTGTATTTTTGAGGTATGTCTAATACATTAAAATGTTATTAAGAAGCAGAGCAGATGCAGTGGTAACAGAGGAGAGTGACTTCTCTTCAAAATATTTTGGAGTTAATGTCCTCGAATGTGGGAATATGAAAACAGATTCTCAGGATACGTTGCAGACCATTACAAATGGTATTCTTTCCAGTGATTTAGTTTCTTTTCAAAAGATCTGGTGGTGTTTTTTTTGTGGTGCATGGGGTTTTTTGTGTGGTTGTGTGTTGTTTTTCTGTTGTTGGCGTTTGTTTGTTTCTTTTTTTAATGGGGGCTTACATTCTTGTGCATCTTTTTCAGAACTACATTTACTACAGTGGATAGATCCACATTTCCATGTGTAATTCCATAATACTATGAAGTAGAGGCAAGACAGGAAACTTAAAGTTAATGAAATCCCCTTACGTGTACAAACATGTTTGCTGATCCTTTATCTGATAATTGTTTGTTTGTTTTTACTTTTACTGTGTTCTGAGGCAATGTGCAAAATGGTTTATACTCTTTTATTGGTAGCAATAAGCTTTCTGAAGTGGTTGTGAATATGCACGTGAATGAGTGTATTAGTGTAGGTATGGCTGTAATCATACATGAATGGAAGCTTTAGTTTCAGAAAATGGAACTGTTAAACTTTTTAAGTATTATGTTTTTGTCTTTGATACTTGTAGGGAAAGATCAACAAAAATGCTACATTCATTTTCTTTTTTGGTAAAATTGTGAGTTGGAGTTTGGTTCTTTTTCACCTAAAGCTGTAGTGGATACAATTAAAAATCAGTGCTCTGAGTGCAAATAGCACTGTAGTAAGGTGTGAAAAACTTGAGACTTGATGTCCCTTAAACAACACCTGGATTCAGTGCCATGGTTTAGTAGTCATGAGGTCTTGGGTGACAGGTTGGACTTGATGATCTTTGAGGTCTCTTCCAACCTTATTGATTCTATGATTTACAGATGTCTTAATTTTCATACTTGCATTTGATCTGTGGAGAAGGAAGGCAAAATCCAGTGTTTAATCATTAGAGTATTCTGAAAACAGATCTTGTAGTTCTCGGTAGTACAGTATTGTAATAAAAGGCACCATAGAAAAAGCTCATGTGAAAGGAGAAGTACACTTTTGGAGAACTGGTTATTTAGAGAAAATGAGATGCATACTAGAGAACAACAACTAAAATCTTCAAGGTAACTAGCTTCCTTAATGGAAGCCATTCTGCTGAATGTCTCCTTTTCTGGAGACACTCAGGAAACCTTCTGGACATGTTCCTGTGTAGTCTCCTCTAGGTGATCCTGCTCTGGCAGGGGAATTGGACTAGATGATCTTCTGAAGTTCCTTCCAACCCCTAACATTCTGTGATTTTGTAACGGAGGAAGTCTTGTGTGTATGAGGAAGTGCAACGATGTCACGCTTTAATTACATGGTCACACAATGCTTATGTACAAAAAGATGAAAGTAAAACTGGATCATAAGGCTTTAAAAACAATATTTTAAATTCTAGGGTTGCCTGGCTTCTTAAGGCAGTTGTTAATCTGAAGCTAGAAATTCCAGAAGTGCAGGATATTTTTTTATTAATTTTTGTAATAGAATCATCAGTCAGGGTTGGAAGGGACCACAAGGATCATCTAGTTCCAACCCCCTGCCATGGGCAGGGACACCCTACACTAGATCAGGCTGGCCAGAGCCTCATCCAGCCTGGTCTTAAACACTTCCAGGGACGGGGCCTGAACCACCTTCCTGGATAACCCATTCCATGGCTTCACCACTCTCATGGTGAAGAACTTCTTCCTCACATCTAGCCTGAATCTCCCTATTTCCAGCTTCATTCCATTCCCCCTAGTCCTATCACTACCTGAGATCCTGAGAAGTCCCTCCCCAGCCTTCTTGTAGGCCCCCTTCAGATACTGGAAGGCCACAATGAGGTCACCTCGGAGCCTTCTCTTCTCCACACTGAACAGCCCCTCTAATCATTGATAGTGTAGGTGAGTATATATGATGATACACGAACATGAAGACAGAATGTGGCACTGTTGCTATTGCAATTGTGAATACAGTGCTTGAATATTAAAAACCATTTCTAGTTTGTTTTTTTTATGCTTGCATTTATTTTGTGAAATACTCTTTCAGGAAGCACTTTCTAGTAACTTGAGGGTTATTCATTAATTTCTTCTGGGTTTTTAAATTATTTCAATTGATATTAAGGTGGGCTTATTCCTGGATGTAGGTTAGTCATAGCCTTAATTTAAATATGTATTTATTGGAAAAGCAGCTTATTGAATCCTCTCTTCATTTTAAAACCCTGTTCCAACTTGCTGTTATGAAACCTAACATATTTTTGTCTGACTCTTTTTTTAATAAAAAGCTTTAAATCTTTCACAAGTCAAGCATGTAACAGTAAAAATATTTAATGGAACTAGTTGTCCTATTGCATCTTTCAGCTGTAGTTTTTAGGAGGTTTTAATTGTTTTTTTATGAAAAATATATTTTTTACTTCAGGTCAACTTGAAATTGGATGAAAAGGTTATTGGTATGTCATTAATGTTATTTACCCATTATAATTACTTTGTACCTTCATTTTACAGATGGAGTACCTCAGTTTTACTATTTTGGCCCATGTGGCAAGTATAATGCTATGGTGCTAGAACTACTTGGACCTAGTTTGGAAGATTTATTTGACTTGTGTGGTAGGACATTTTCTCTTAAAACGGTTCTTATGATAGCCATACAGTTGGTAAGTAGATAAGATGTTAATCTGAGTGTTCATTAGAATAACTAAGTGCTTATTTCACTTACACAATTTGTAGTTCCTGTATTTTAAATTGATATTGGTAGCTTCTAAAGAGTGTGGGATACTGTTTTAGAAGAAAGACTGGTTTAGGTAATTTTCATTTGCTTTGTTCTAGTTTTGCAAGAATCATTGCATGAGTGCAGTTTCATTGTTCCTTCTGAGTATTTGTAGTTACAGCTCAAAATAGTTAATTTTAGTTTGACATATTCTATGCATGAAAACCATCATGACATAAAAACAGTTGTAGTCCAGGAAAAAATTTGGATGATGGGATGCCTTAGTAACAAAAATATATTTTCTGGGAATTATCAGAAAGAAAGACCAAACAAAATCCCCCAAACCTTTGCAGAAATACTAAAAGAGTAGAAAATTATTCAACGAGGATTTTTTTTTTTGCCTTGTCCTGATTTGGTTCCCACCCAGGAGGGGGTTGAAGTGGAAAGAGAAAGAAATGAGGCTGTGCATGTGATATGGTGATTTCTAAATAAGTCCTTATCAAATATTAATGATACTATTTCTCTACTTCCCTAAATAGGGTACCCACAAAGTGCAAAAATAACTGTTTAAAACAACTGTAATTGCATAATAGGCCTGGAACTGTAGACATATCCAGCTTATCTATAAGCAAACCAGCAAAGTTGTGGTTTTTTGTTTGTTTGGGTTTTTTTTAAATGTTCAAATCATCACAAGTCCACAGGTCATCTTTAGTTAATATTTCTTGTTCCTTTCTGAACATACAAATTGTATTATAAAACAATTAATCTAGAATAAAGGTTTATATGCACAGTGGTGAACTTCCAGTGTTTGTTTTCTTATGCCTTTGATATATAATCAATCTACATGGAACTTTGCTGCTCAGTGTTTGACATAATTTCTGATTATAGTTCTAATGTACACAAAATGTAATTGGTGCCAGCTGTTCTTAAAGGTAATGTGGTTATATTCTGCTTCACGTCATGTATGAGCCTTTCCAATACACCACATCATGTATCTTCTTGGGGGATGTGTACAGTTCTCATGACTAACTAGGAGATGCCCACATAAAAAGAGCAGTAGCCTTTGGGTTTAAAGTGATAGGTGGGTGATTTGTTCTAAATACAAAGTCAATATAAGTTATGTAACAATGTAAGATACGTGGCAAACTTAAACTTACTGTTGTTTTGTTTTGTGTTTTATTTTTTAAAGATTTCTCGTATGGAATATGTCCATTCAAAGAACTTGATATACAGAGATGTAAAACCTGAGAACTTCTTAATAGGACAACCTGGAAACAAAACCCAGCAAATTATCCACATTATAGATTTTGGCTTGGCAAAGGAGTATATAGATCCAGAAACACAGAAGCATATACCATACCGAGAGCACAAGAGCCTTACAGGAACAGCTAGATACATGAGTATAAACACACATTTAGGAAGAGGTATGTGTGGTTTTCAAGTGCAGAAACACAGGAATTAACAGCTGCCATTGTCTGAAATCCTCTTATTTTCAATTTGTATTTTTTCATGGTCTGTAGTAACAGGAACTGCATGTTTTGTGTACTGTGCAAAATCAGTTTGTATGAAAACACTATTTAGTTGAATAATGTTCTTTAGGTCTCCAATACTCATGGTCATGTCTCAAATTACGTTATTTTTCTTAGCTACCTATAGAAGATAAGATGTATTTTCTTGTCCCATAACGTCTTCATGTTGCCTTCTGTTTTTGACATCTTTGAAACATATAAGCTACTTTTATTCCACTATATGGTATTTGATGCTGATTTCTTGTATTTTAGCTTTTTTAATACTTATACTGTTTATGGAACTTCGTCAGACTAGTTAAAGATTATGCTAGTGTTGTATATATGACGATCTGAAGAAGTGATAGGATATCTCTAGAGAGGTAAGTTGTTATTACTAAATGAATAAATTTACAATGATAGAATCATTTAGGTTGGAAAAGACCATCCATTAAGATCATCAAGTCCAACTGTAAACCAAGCACTACCAAGTCCATTGTTAAACTATGTCCTTAAGCATCATGTCTTTTCAATATCAGGGATAGTGACTCAAATGCTTCACTGGGCAGTCTGTCACAATGCTTAACAGCCATTTCAATGAAGACATTTTTCCTAATATCAAATGAAAAACATCTTGCTATCACTGCTTTAGTGAGTCTCTATTTCTCCAGGGTAAGTACCTCCAGTTCCCTCGGCTGCTCCAGACAGGATTTGATCTTCCACCAGTTTCGTTGCTCTTCTTTGGACATTCTCCCACACCTCAAATGTAGTTAAATATTAAGTATTTTTTAATACTAATGTTATGATATATTTCTTCTAAAGGACAATATTTAGGCATGTGCCTTTTTTTAGAAAGGAATTGAATTACCTTGTCTGGAGGCAAGGTGGTTTTTTTGCTTAAGAGGCTTCTTAACTCTGCTTTTCTCTTGGTGCCTGCCTTAGTCTCAAAATAGAGATGAAAGACCTGTCTAACTTTCTTGACTACTAAATTAACTTCAGATATGACTTTTCTATGAAAATGTAAATAACGATTATATGCAATTACTTTATACCAAATGTAGAACTGTGCTTACAAAATGTCATTCATAACCCTTCAGAAAGGCAAATTTGCAGTATCTTGAAGCAAGCCAAAGAATGCAGAGATCTTTTTCAAATTAAACAAAGCTTGCAAATCTTCAAAACAGGAGAAAGACTTAAGCAGGTACATTTAACTGACAATGGAGAGAAGATAACTTTTTACGTTAGCATTTCACAGTCAGAATTGTTTTGATTGGGAAAGACCTTTATGATCATTGAGTCCTATCATCTAATTCTGCCATAAAGTCTGATGCTAAACCATGTCCCTTAGCACCACATCTCTTTGTCCTTTTAAATATTTCCAGGGGTTGAAATTCAACTACCTGCCTGGGGAGCCTCTTCCAGTGTTTTGTAAGCCTTTTGGTGAGGAAGTTTCCTCTAATATCCGATCTAATCCTCCCCTGCTGCAACATGAGGCCATTTCCTCTTGTCCTGTTACTTTTTACTAGGGAGAAGAGACCAGCACCTGCCTCACTACCCTACCATCTCCTTTCAGGAACTTGTGGAGAGTGAGTAGTTCTCCCCTTACCCTTCTCTTCTCCAGACTAAGCAACCCTACTTCCCACAGTTGCTACTCGTAAGACTTGTTCTCTAAACCCTTCACAAGCTTTGTTGCTCTTCTGGATATCACAGTACATTAGAGGTTGAAAGGGACCTCAAGAGATCTAGTGCAATCACCCTGCCAAAGCAGGATCACTTAGGGTAGTCTGTACAGGAATGCATCCAGTTGGGCTTTGAACCATCTCCAGAGAAGGAGACTCCACAACCTCTCTGGGCAGCTTGTTCCAGTGCTCTGTCGCCTTCATTGTAAACTTCTCATGCTGAGGTGAAATCTTCAAGCTTGAACCCATTGTTTCTTGTTTTATTAGTGTGCACCACTGAAAAGAGGCCCATCCACTTGACCCCCACCCCTCAGATGTTTATACACATTGAGATTCTCTCCCGGTGTTCTCAAAACTAAACAGCCTCAGGGATCTCTGTCTCTCTTCATAGCATTGTTGCTGAAGTCCCCTAATCATCCTCTTGCCTCTCTCCCGCAGGTCTCTCTCTCTCGAACTGGGGAGCCCAAAACTGGACACAGTATTCCAGGTGTTATCTCATCAGGGCAGAGTAGAGGGGTAGAAGTACCTTCCTAGACCTGCTGGACACACTTTTCTTGAGGCACCCCAGAATACCATTGGCTCTCTTGGCCACAAGGGCACATTGTTGTCCCGTGGAGAACTTGCTGTCCAATAGGACTCCAGGGCCTTTCTCCATGGAGCTGCTTTCCAGCAGGGCAACCCCTAACCTGTACTGGTGCCTGTTGTTATTCCTCCCCAGATGCAGGACCCTTCACTTGTCCTTATTGAATTTCATGAGGTTTGCCTGCACCCAGCTCTCCAGCCTGTCCAGATCTTGTGGGATGGCTGCACAGCCTGACACGGTGTCAGCCAACCCCCCAGTTTTGTATCATCGGCAAATTTGCCAAGGGTCCTCTCAATCCCCTCATCCAAGTTGTTGATCTTGGACAAAACTGGACCCAGTACTGATCCTTGGGGAACACCATGGGCCACAGGCATCCAAGTTGACTCTATGCCACTGATGAAAACTCTGGGAACTGTCAAGCCAGTTTCCAATCCACCTCACAGACCAACCGTCTATGCTGCATTTCTTCAGCTTTGCTATGAGGATGTTGTGGGAGACAGGATCAAAAGCCTTATTGAAGTCAAGGTATGTAACATCCACTGCTCTTCCCTCATCCACCCATTTGGTCATAGTTTCATGGAAGGCTGTCAGATTAGTCAGGCTCTCCCCTTGGTAATCCATGTTGGTTACTCCTGATAACCGTCTTGTCTTCCATGTGGTTAGAGATGACTTCCAGGATGAGCTACTCCATCATCTTGTCAGAGATGGAAGTGAGGCTGACTGGTCTGTAGTTACCTGGGTCTTCCTTCTTGCCTTTTTTGAAGACTGGAGTGACATTTGCTTTCTTCCAGTCATCAGGCACCTATCCTGTTCTCTATGACTTTTCAAAAATGGCGAAAGTATCAGCAACAGTATCAGTCAGCTCTCTCAGCACTTGTGGGTGCACCCCATCAAGGCCCATAGATTTGTTTGTCTTTAGTTGGTATAAGACATCTGTACTCTGTATTAAAATCAACCTATTTGATATGATAAATTTATCTACAGCTTGCAGACCAAGTAACTGTTACTAATTTCTTATTAATTTAGCTAGACTCAGGTGACCTCCTTGAGAGACTGTTTGCTCTAAAGCTTTATTTTGTTTGTAATCTTACAATTGTATTACCTTTTAGGCAGCAGATCTTCTCAATCTCTTTAAATTGTGATGCATATGATCAGCAGCTCTTCCTCCAGCTGATGAGTGAAATCCTTTTGTGTTCTAACCAGTCTGCTGCTAGTTATTTTCCAGTTCTCAGAGGTACTTCCAACAATAGCAATATAATAATTTGGTTTCCTAATTCTAAGCCTAATCTTGGAGAATTCCATCTTGAGTGATCAGTGAAGAATTCAAAATTAATTCTAAGTGGTCCTCTTCCATAAAAGTTTAAAAAATAATTTCTCATAGGTTGAGAGCATTATGAGTTCAGATGGTATATTCCAGAAGTCGTTCCCATACAGCTATCCTACAGAAATCTCTCCAATGGTCCAAAGCTCATTAATGAAGAAAAATAATTTTCGTAATTAGATGTCATTGCAGTGTAAAGATAGAAAATTTCTGTTTTCATAGAAATGACTCTCAGTGAGTGAGCAATTACCTCAAGGTTTTTTTTTGTGTGCTTTTTTTTGGTTTGGTTTGGGTTTTTGTGAAGAAGAGGCTAATTTTTCATCATGGTAGCATGTAGAAGTTAATGTATAAGAGAATAACTATTATCCCATAGCAAAGACCAAACAGAACTTTCCAATACATTTTTGTGGGCCTTACCTTAGTGTTGTCTATAGACATTTTTGTATGCTTTGTCACCATTTTATCACTAGTTTGTCTTACTAAAAACACATTGCATGAAGGATTTGTCATGACCAGTGGTTGTGAAATACTCATCTCCATCCATACCCATCCTATAAAGAGCATTGGATTTCTGCAGGCAGATGCAGTCATGACATTGCATTTGCATACAGAAAACTATTAGGCACAGAAATGCACTGCTTATTCCTGCTTTCATTTAACCTGAATGTTCCATCAAGACAGCATATGGGATGTTGTAGGATTTGCAGAGAAATTCAGGTGAGACCAAATTGTCTGAGGCAGCAATGAATCACAAGAATGGAGGCATGGACAGCAACAAGGAGCGTATGGGCAGAGGAATTGGAAACACAGAAACAAGTTAAGTGACTGTGAAAGACTCACACAACTGGCAGATGTGTGATGAAGCAAGCGTCTAGATGTAGCCCACACTGTGGACTAACATACTTATGTGTTTTCTTACTAATTTGTTAGTGTTTGTTTACTCAATGTTCAAATGAGAAGATGGGGCTAGAAGACAGAACAACCACTGGATTATTTTTATATGAAGATTAGGAATTGGTTTCCAGATGCCATATGTTTGTGAAAATACGTTGTGTTGTTGTTAGGACAGGTTAACATGGCATGTATTAAAACAGGTTAACACTGGATGATTGGAAGTGGTCCATGTTGACTCGCATATTTTTGAATGTGTAGGCAGAGGATAAGGAACTGGCAGGAAGGAGTCTTGGAGGTAAGGCTAAGTAGGAAAGCAGGCAAGGCTGTTTGGGTAACAACTATTGGGACTTTAGTAATGACCCCCACTGGATTTTTTTTTTACTTTTCTGCTCAGTCCATGTTGTCAAAGCATAGTTATTCTGTCTTTGTGAAAATACTGATCAGAAGCAATGGTAATATTTATTTTTTCTGTGTTGTATCAGGAAGGAAATCAAAGCTAGAGGTAAATACTACTCGTTACTATTACATAGTAACCATATAATGGCTGTTTCAACAGTAGTATGGAATGAAGTCAGTTGAAAATACAACACTCAGTTTTCTACTAGGCATTTAAAGATGCTTCAAATTCTCTATTATATTAGTTTTCCTAATAATAATGAATTTTATTTAAAAACAATATTGAATGTATTTTGAAAACTTTGAATATATTGCTTTTTGCTTGTTACTTGTTCTTTTTCTTTAACCTTCTGTGATGTTATTGAAGGACTGACCCTGCTCTTCTGTGGATAAAAATTTGTGGCCATGCCAGACATTGTATTTTGCAACAACCTTTAGGTCAGATAGACATTAGAGCAACCCGTAGGTACCTGCCTCTCCATGCTAGTTTTCTGATCAAATAATATTTCTCTGCCTTCTTCAGGCCCCCTTTAGCTTACTTAAGTTCTGTGTGGTTGCTGAGATGCACAGAGTCTCTTCAAAGATTCTATAGAGGAAAATGCAGTTCAATTAAATCTTGCTTAAATTGTTTCAAGTTCACGACTAATGGGTCAAAAAATGCTGGAAGTAAAATGTGGTTATGTGTGTGAAGGGTCAAAAACATAGCTAAAATGAAAACAATTTCTTACAATGAGAATTTGTTTGAAGTACTGCTGAGAGGAGTATACCTGCAGCATGCACTTTAAAAAATTTTAGCTGTATTCTCAATGGAGATCATACTATACAAGAAGCTTCCCAAAATGCTCATGTTGATTTCAGGTTATTTATACCTTCTGATTATTTTTACGTAATTTGGAAGCTAACTGCTAAAATGTAATGTTAAATTATGCAGGTTGAATATCCTAATATTATTTGAATTTTGTTTCAGAGCAAAGTAGAAGAGATGATTTGGAAGCTTTAGGTCACATGTTTATGTATTTTCTCAGAGGAAGCCTTCCATGGCAAGGTTTAAAGGTAGTAGTTTTTAATATCTTACTCTGTCCTATTTTCATATCAGCTTTTCTTGCCATGATCTTTCTTTTAGGAAGTTTGTCTGCAAACTGTATAACCTAAGAAGTTTGTTTTCTTTTTGTATCATAGGCTGATACATTAAAAGAACGTTACCAGAAAATTGGAGACACAAAACGAGCAACCCCTATAGAAGTATTGTGTGAAAACTTCCCAGGTATTGTCTGTTGTTAACAAAAACGTTATATATTGATTTACAAAATGAAGCTTGCATAGCTAATTGTTTAAAATCTGGTTTTAAAAATGCTTCCAACTATGTGTCTTGTGTAATATGGTATAGATACATGAATTATCCTTTGAAGCAGCAGTAAACTAATTCTGATGTTCCTCAGAGAGATTCCTCTAAAGGAAACACTTAATGTTAGACATTCTTATGGTGTTAACTGGGTTATTCTTTTATTCTATGTAAAATGGAGTAAATTTTTCAGCTCAAATCTGGTATTGTTCTCCTTTGAAAAATAAGCTTCATTAGGAACAGCTTGAAATAATATTTGTAAGTATTTTCAAGTGTCACTTCTAGTTCTCTTTCAGTGCATGGAGAAGCAATGAAGTACTGGAAAATTATAGAGAATCCAATATGACATTTTCTTAAAATTGGACTAATCACATTGTGCAGGGAGGACATGATTTTGCCAAAATAAAAGTGAACACTTTGAGAAGTAGTCACAGTATCACTGATAAGCAAAATGGATTTTTTGAGAATAGCTCACAACAAGCTAATTTGACTTCTTATGAAAGGAAATCCTGTCCATATCAGGCCTTGAGAACAGGTGTTTTACATCATAAAATCTTAGTGCTTTTCCTGCTGTCTTTAAATATCCTCATAAGCAATCTTAAAATGTATTGAAGAAGGGATCTGCTGTAGGAAGAAGAGTATAAAACAATTGGAAGCACATTGTTGCCAAATTAAAAACTTGAAATGGTACTCCACAGAGATCTGTGTTGGATCTGTGAAGTATTTTTGGGTGCTTCGTGTAATTGAGAATGTTTATTAAACTTTCAAATATTAAGCTTTAATTATGTGGGCTTAGAAGGAAAGCATTCTGAGTGATCACAAATACAGCCTGAGAAAGATAAGATATAGTTCAAGGTGCTATAAGAATATGGGACCAAACCTGAATTAAGAATTTTGAGTATGAAAATATTCCTTAAGTAATGACTCAGTCAGTCACAAAGTAATGCAAGTGAACTGTGACATGCTGCTGCTGTTTTAAATGAACAAATACTAAATTGGATTATGTAAATAGGATATAGCCTGAAAGATGCTTGAACTGTCATTTTCATGTTACTCAATTCTGAAAGCCTCAGCTGAAGCTGTATGTTAAATTTTGGGAACTGTATTTCAAGAAAATATATGCTGTTTTAAGGGTAACTCATAATGAAGTGGGAGGGTTTTCATGGCGTATTTGCTATACCTATCACCAACGATAAAGATTTGTTTGGTCAACATCGTGAGAGTAAGAACTTCTGTACCTTTTGGCCGCTACAAACAGTGAAGAAATCAGTTTGCTACTTCCACAGCAGCTGGGACAAAGTAATGGTTGTAATACAAAGCAATTAGGTTTAAACTTGAATTTCTGTGTTTCAAATATGGTGAAGAACACAATGAGATTGTCATTACCAGAGAGACTATAGAGCTTCTTTGACAGGAGTTGTGTGAAAACAAACCAGAAAAGGCTATAACCAATTTTCAATGGGATAGGGTGGTGTACTAGGTGACCTTTTGAAATTCTTTCCCACTCTATGGTAAAAATTAGTTTGTTACCCATTTTTCTTATGTTTTTCATTGCACTTTCTTCTTTTTTTTAAAAAACATGTCTGGTGAATTGACAAAATAGAAATCTTCTACATCCAGTAGTGCATCCATGTTTTGCATCTTAGTTTTTATGTAGTTGCTAGAATCATCTAAATATCTAATTTAAGGTATATATGGTGCAGTTCCTGGAAATAAGCGAGTAGCAATGTAGATGTAGTAACCTGTTTCCACCAAATTTAACCAGATACATGCTTGTTGACAGGAATGAATCTTAAAATAGAACAGGAAAAAGACACTTGACACTTGTTTCTTTCTTGCATCTTTTAAAAGACTAAAATCAGAATAAATATAGTCTTGTTTATGGTAGTTTGTGTGCCAGATATCCATGGATTTTCTGCCCTCTCCTGTCTTTTGACACTGATGACAGAATAGAATGGGAAGTGTACCCACCATCATTTCAGTTCTTTTCAGGCAGCCAGCAAACTGAGCTAGCTGACTGATACTCCATAAGGCAAGAGAACTGTAGTATCATTGGAAGATACTTGGTCTTGGACATGTGAAAGACTTTCCTTTTTCATTTCCTGTTCTGTGGAATTGTACCATTTTGGAGTGTGTTAAGCCTTGTATAAAATATGAGTGAGACTTAAACTCTGAAGTTCCTGCTTCAAGTACATGACAAGGTATTTGATTTTTTGAGTCAGATAATTGTAACAGGTTCAGCTGCAGTTCCAGCCTTCACACCTCTGAAGACATGTCATGCATGATTTGATTTCCAGTCTACATTGAGAAAGTATTGATTAAAGAGTTCCCTAGTATCATTTCACCTCCTCTGCTAGTATTGAAGTCTTGCTTGTTTTTGCAGTTGGATCTCAGGTACCAAGGATTTCCTCCTACTCATGTCTCCATCTGTTTATGCCTAAAATACTCTGTATTTGTCGAAAGTGAGTAATTTGGGATGTTTCCATATGATTGTGCTGTGGTGTGTTCTTGACAGCACCAATATGATACTACCTCAAGACTTTCTTTTATCAAACTGATCTCAAAACTTCACTTCTCCCTCTTTCTACCCCACTATCTCTGAAAGAGTTTAACATACCATAGTTAATTCTTATCACTGCTTCTGCACTTGTCAGCCATTCTCTATCAAAAGATTGTCGTCTTTAGAGCACCTTGTTGGGACCATAAAATGTCATTCTCCAGACTTGCACAGGGTGAATGTGCAGTGATACCATTGTGCTGCTTCTGACTTACATACCTCTTCACAGAATCAGTAAATGTTGGCAATACCTACTTTTAACCTTGCTCATCCTCTGACTTTCTAGTCACATAGAGGTATCTTCTCTTGTGTGGTGGAACCATGAGGACAGCCTTTTTGGCTTGGCTGTAAGGTGTCATTGCTTTTCTCAGGATGGCTTGCCAGTGGGGTTTTTCCCACTCTTTTGTGATCTGCAAAGGTTCCTAAAGAAGATAGTTTTTAAGAGTAGTATTCACCTGGTATTTAGGTCTCAGATCAAGTACTTCACCTCATCCATACTAAACTGCAAGAAGTTGTGGTAGTACTCTGTTCCAAACTACTGTAGTGTCTTTGTTTCTTTTATTTGGTTATTTTTTGTTTGTTTTGGGGTATTACTTTTATTGTTGTTGGTTTGGTTTTCTTTCTTTTTTTTTGTTTTGTTTTGTTTTTTTTGTTTTGTTTTGTTTTGTTTTGGGGTGGGGGCTTTTTTAGTTTGGGATTTGTTGTGTGGTTTTTTGGTCTTGTTTTGGTTTTGCTTACTTTTTTTGTGAGCTTTTTTGTTGTTTTGGGGTGGGGAGAGTTGTTTGGGTTTTTGGGGAGGGGTGAGGGGGTTGATTGGTTTGGGGGTTTTTGTTTGATTTGGTTTGGTTTTGTAACAGAAGGCGTGGACAGAGGCAGTCTAAAGGAACTAGAATTTTGGTATGTTTAGGTTGTTCTCTTCACTCTTCCAATACATTATTTCTTCTGTATAATACCTGCTGGAGTGGAAGGACCTGTAGGACTTGGTCCTTTGTAAAACCATGTTAACCTTTCTCTTCTCACCATCTGCTCTTTTCTCAGGTTGTTGTAGTTACACATGCTATTCATTTCATTCCTGAAGGCCTTACTGCAAATGTAGTCAGATGTCTAAACAATTTCTTAATGGGATTTGAAGCTTGTGCTTCAGGTGTTCATGGGTCTTCCCTTTCAGCCCTTGCATTCTTGTAATCTCCTGTCCATAAAGATGCTTGTTCCTTAGAGCTGTTCTCAGAAGTCTCTTATGGTTCAAACCCATTATCAAAAATAGGGGATCTGTATGCTTTGCTCACCTTTGAAGATATTTGTGCTGGAGCTCTTGGCTTAACTAGAAGGTTCTGGCTGCTACTGCACAGTCTGCACTTCATACTCTTTTAACAAGTAGGAAAGCTCTTTCATTTTATCTTCACAGGTCCAGGCTCTTTCAGAAATCTCCCTGCTTGTCTCCACTACTGGGAGAATTTTGTAATTTCCATGTAATACCTACCCAAATGAATCTCCATTTGTATGCTGATACGGTATTTAAACAGCGATATTAAACTGACACTGGTCAGAAGTCATTCTCCAAGAGCTCAGGTAACCCTAGTACTTCTCTGCAGTGTTTCTGTTCCAAACATTTGCCACTTCTCCTTACATAACATGATGCTTGAAACATTCAGTGCTGTTGCAGCCTTCGATTGTCTTGCTACATTTATAACTCAACATAATCTGAGTGGGTTTTGTCAGGACAGTTGTCCACTGTGGAACATAACATGTGGATCTTCTCTTAAAGGAAGGTTACATTCTGGTAATAGCTGTGCTTTGAGGCATAGTCCACCCTGCACATTCACATGACCCCTTCTTTACCTTTCCTGAGGCTTTTCTTTGTACAATTAATTGGAGAGAAAAAGTTGAAAGAGGCATTTCTCTCCTTGCTTTCTTGGTACACTGTGCATCAGGAATAGAAGATTGAATGGAAGATCTTCACAGGTAATGCAAAGGGAAAGTTAGTGGGGGGATGACTTCTTAGGGTATACTTGGAATCATTCTGGCAATTCACAGACTTATGGTGAACAACTGTTCATCTTTTCTGATGAAGTAGACCATGCTTTAAAATGCAATAAGTACTGTGTTTTGAGTGCCATGAAACCAGCTATGGCAATTGTGTGCATTTCTTATTTATACAGAGGAAATGGCTACGTATCTGCATTATGTAAGAAGGCTAGATTTTTTTGAGAAGCCAGACTATGACTACTTAAGAAAGCTCTTCACAGACTTACTTGATCGGAAAGGCTATACGTTTGATTATGAATATGACTGGATTGGCAAACAGTTGGTGAGTACAATTAAGCCATTAATGTACACTGAGGGTTTTGTGTGATCAGTTTCCAGCCCAGTGTTAATCTTGAACCTCACAATACGTGTGCATCTCATGGCTGAAATTGCAAACCCATTTTCAAATATTATCTTTTGCCTTGAGATGTTTTACATATTGAGTGTTTTTTTTCAAACACATACTCCTAATACAACAATTCATCTCTGTTCAATCCAAAACAAGGTTTTGGGAATTCAGAGTAGTTTTTAAGGTGGAAGAGGGGTTTAAAACTTTCAGATGCATTGTCTTTATTGCACATATATTCTTACTTTAGGGGCTTGCTTTCTCCCAGTATTTTTAAAATGTTAGAGCAATCATTTCTCTGCATCAGAATTATACTCAAGATATTTATCAGTTCATTGTCCAGAAACTCTGTGCTTTATATGCATTGATTTAATGAAATATGGTTTAGAATGTCTGTTTCCATTACAGAAAGGATCACAGAATCTCAGAATGTTAGGTGTTGGAAGGGATCTTGAGAGATCATCTAGTCCAACCCCCTGCCAGAGCAGCATCACCTATACCAGATCACACAGAAATATATCCAGGCAGGTTTGGACTATCTCCAGAGGAGGACACTCTACAACCCCCAAGGCCAGGCTGTTCCAGTGTTCTGTCATCCTCACAGTGAAAATTTTTTCCCTCATGTTTCCATGGAACTTCCTGTGCCCCAACTTCTAGCAATTGCCCCTTGTCCTGTCATTGGGCACCACCAAGTAGAGCCTGACTACCTCCTCTTGGCACTCACCTTTTATATACTTATAAGCATAATGAGGTCACCCCTTAGTCTCCTCCTCTCCAATCTAAAAACCCAGCATACTCAGTGTCTCCTCATAAGGATGATGTTTCACTCCCTTAATCATTTTTGTGGCTCTGCACTGGTCTCTTTCAAGCCTTTCCCTGACCTTCTTAAACCGAACACGGCATTCCAGATGCGGCATCAGCAGGGCAGAGAGGAGAACTATTATCAACCATCTAACCACACCCCTTCAGATACATCCCAGACTGGCATTGGCCTTTTTGGTCACATGAGCACATTGCTGGGTCATGGTCATCCTTCCATTCACCGGGACCCCCAGGTCCCTTTCCCCTTCACTGCTCTCCAGCAGATCAGTTCCCAGCCTCTACTGACCCATGGGGTTATTGTTTCCCAGGTGCAAGACTCTACATTTGCCCTTGTTAAATTTCATTAAATTTCTCCTTGCCCAGTGTTCCAGCCTGTCTCAGTCTCATTGAGTGGCAGCACAACCTTCTGATGTGTCACCCACTCCACCCAGTTTTTTTGCCAGCAAACTTGCTGACAATGAACTCTGTTCCCTCATCCAAGTCACTGATGAATACATCGAATAGTATTGGTACCAGCACCAACCTCAATACCTCAAATTTTTCCTTCCTTCTTTTTAATAAGTAGAAGGGTTATATTTGTAAGTTGGACAATTTTAGATTATACATTTTACTCTGAAGTGTCCTATGTGAGTCTCTAGAAGAATTGCAGTATGTTTTGCTAAATCACATTTCAGGAATTAGGATTTAAAATTTAAGCCTTTCTTCAGTCTTTCATCAAAATACCTTAACTGCAGGAAGTATCAGCCTAAAGTCTTTCAGAAAAAATAATGTCTGGTAGTATCAGAACTACTGCTTCATGACATTTTCAAAGTCTTGGTTTGCATTTTTTTTCTCTTTGGTATTAATAAATATCTAATGAAGCTTTTCCTTTAATTTGATGTTGAGTTGTGGGAAACTATCTGATTTAAAGATTGTTGAAAACCAATAATTTTTGGTAAGACTTAGAAATGTATTTTTTCACCAGTTGCTACATACTGTTTATATTTGTAGCCTACTCCTATGGGTTCAATACATTCAGACCCTGCACAGTCATCAAATAGAGAAGCATATCAGCATAAAGTGCAACAATCCAAAAATCAGGTAAACTGTCTATGTATTATTACCAGAAGTAATATCTTCTGTTTAGTGCTTTGTGCTTTGTTGTTGTTTTTGTTAGAACTCCAAAATATAATTGGCTTCAGGTTTTCTTTTAGTTTTTGTTTGTTTGCTGTTAATATAAGTAGATCCTTGTTAATGTAACTCTGTCCTAAAAGATTGCTTGTTTGTTACTATGATATACTGTAACCTGTGTTTTTATAGTTCTGTAGTTTTAATCACCATCTCTTCCCCATGTGCTGTATCATCTGTTTGGGTTCTAACATGAACGTATAGCACTGTCACTTTTGTTTTAAAACCAGATAATGAGAAGGTGGTAAAAATGTTGGGAATGTAGGTCTGTGTCCACTTACCTAAGCTGTTACAGGCTTTATTGGTGGACTTTTTTCTCAGCAGAATTTTTAATTTTAGCTGCTTCTTTATGAAACTGTGTGTAGGCATGCATAACTATACAGATAATATTGATCTGCAGTCTTTATAGGCATTGTATATATTGTTTCTGTGCTTTTAAAAACTAATATATAGTAGTTAATGCATGGTTTAAACTTTTTTTATTATTTCTTCTTTTGCATGTATTCCTGATAAATTAAAAACCAAAAGTCAACAGACCATCAGGCAGCTTGGGTCTCACAAGCCGATCCACATCATTTGAGGGCTCATCTAGCAGTTGACAGACATGGTGGCTCAGTACAGGTATTTCCTACCTCTTCACATGACTTAATCAGTCATTTTGCATTGTATAATACTAGTTTTTCCTGCAGTGCATGACATGATTCCTGTTCTCATATTAAATTCATTTTCTGAAACGGTTTAGATATTCCTGTTGTTCCCTACTTCACAACTGGCAAACTGAAATTGAGAGGTGCAGAAAACCATGTGTCTTTTTTCATGTGGAATTTTTGCTAAAGATTTTCTATTGAAAGCCTAAAAAGAAAGAATTCTTTCTGAGGGAATGTACACATGTATCAGTGCAGGCAACTGTTTAGGCTTTAGATGTGTTATTTTAGGTGTATTAGCAATTAAACCGCTGATGGAATCCAGTGTTGTTCAAGTCGCAATTTTTGTTCCTGTTGCAGTTAAAGGTTCTTAAAGGATGAGGCACAATGGAAAACTGTATACGCTGTAAAGTAGTTTAAAAGTAATTTGTTTACTATAATAGCAAAAGCAATTTATTGCTTAGCACTTAGCATAGCAGAAGCATAATGCTTACACACATGCTATCACCCTCACTAGGTATGGTAGCACAAAGAGGAGCATAGTCTCGACTTGCAAATGGCAAGACACCAACACTTAGCGAGTATCCTCATGATAACTTGGTTGAAATTGGTTGCTGCACTGTGTTGTACCTCTGGGTTAATTAAACAGCCTCTGCATCCTGTCACAGGATGAGAGAGCTGGCAGGTGAGCTGGCCAAGCCGCTCTCCATCATTTTCCTCCAGTCCTGGCTCACCGGAGAGGTCCCAGATGACTGAAAACTGGCCAATGTGATCCCAATACACAAGAAGGATTGGATGGAGGAACCCAGAAATTACAGGCCAGTCAGCCTGACGTCAGTGTCAGGGAAAATTATGGAGCAGACTATCTTGGCGGCAATAACTGCGTACCTGCAGGATGGCCAAGGGCTCAGGTCCAGCCAACATGGATTCAGGAAGGGCAGGTCCTGTCTCTCCAACCTGATCTCCTTCTATGATCAGGTGACCCGCCTGGTGGATGTGGTGAGGCCTGTGGATGTGGTCTACCTGGACTTCAGCAAGGCCTTTGACACCGTCCCCGACAGCAAACTGCTGGCTAAGCTGTCAGCTCGTGGCTTGGACAGCAACACTCTGCGCTGGGTTAGAAGTTGGCTGGAGGGCTGAGCCCAGAGAGTGGTGGTGAAGGGTGCCACATCCAGCTGGAGGCCAGTCACCAGTGGCGTCCCCAGGGATCAGTGCTGGGCCCCATCCTCTTTAATATCTTCATTGATGAATCTGGATGAGGGCAATGAGACAGTCAACAGCAAATTTGCAGATGACACCAAGTTGGGAGCAGATGTTGGTCAGTTAGAGGGTCAAAGGGCCCTGCACAGGGACCTCAACTGACTGGACAGATGGGCAGAGTCCAACATGATGGCATTCAACAAGTCCAAGTGCTGGGTGCTGCACACTGGCCACAGCAACCCCATGAAGAGCTACAGGCTGGGGTCAGAGTGTCTGGAGAGCTGCCAGACAGAGAGGGACCTGGGGGTGCTGGTTGACAGCCACCTGAACATGAGCCAGCAGTGTGCCCAGGTGGCCAAGAAGGCCAACCGCATCCTGGCCTGCATTAGGAATAGTGTGGCCAGCAGCAGTAGGGAAGTCATTGTGCCCCTGTACTCTGCTTTGGTTAGGCCACATCTTGAGTCCTGTGTCTAGTTCTGGGCCCCTCAGTTTAAGAAGGACATCGAGACACTTGAATGTGTCCAGAGAAGGGCAACAAGGCTGGTGAGAGGCCTTGAGCACAAGCCCTATGAGGAGAGGCTGAGGGAGCTGGGATTGTTTATCCTGGAGAAGAGGAGGCTCAGGGGAGGCCTCATTGCTCTCTACAACTGCCTGAAAGGTGGTTGTATCCAGGAAGGAGTTGGTCTCTTCTCTCTAGCAACCAGCACCAGAACAAGGGGACACAGTCTCAAGCTGCACCAGTGGAGGTTTAGGCTCGAGGTGAGGAGAAAGTTCTTCACTGAGAGAGTTGTTTGCCATTGGAGTGTGCTGCCCAGGGACGTGGTGGAGTCACCATCCCTGGAGTGGTTCAAGAGGGGACTGGACATGGCACTTGGTGCCATGGTCTAGTCATGAGATCTGTGGTGACAGGGTGGACTTGATGATCTTTGAGGTCTCTTCCAACCTTGGTGATACTGTGATACATAGGACCAGTACGTGCCAGGAGGCAGGCAAAGCATGCCCTTAATGATGTAACGCAAAAGCACCACTGCGCTTCTGATATAACAGAAGGGTGGGTGTCTTGGACCCCTGAGGGTCATAACTTTATCCTCCCTCTTTTTCATCACCAATGATCTTCTCCCACCCAACATTGTCCTTTGTGGTTTCAGTGACATACAGCATGGATCTATTTTGCTGCTCACTTCCTCTGATCTTTAACTTTCAGTTATGCTTTGACATTCAGTTGTTACATTACATGGAGTAAAATAATAGTCTTGTTTAGCAGTCATGCACATGGAGTCATGTACAATGAAGTCTTATTCACAGTATCACAGCCTTGCCGAAGCAGGATCACTTAGGGTAGTCCACACAGGAATGCATCCAGATGGGTTTTGAAAGTCTCCAGAGAAGGAGACTTCACAACCTCCCTGGGCAGCCTGTTCCAGTGCTCTGTCACCCTCACTGTAAAGAAGTTTCTCCTCATGTTGAGGTGAAATCTTCTATGTTCCATCAGAAACAGACTACAGATCAAAGATGATTCTTCCCACTACAGATAGTTTTTCCATCACTAACACAGTTCCTTAAGAAAAATTCAAATGCAAGTGTTAGGTAATGACTTTTGCTAAAATTTTACTTATGTTGTTCAAACAATAGTTGACTAGAACAATGTTCCCCAGGGCAGTACTTAAAGCTTATCAGTGGAAAAATGAATAGAAACCAAAATGTTTTCCTTTGTTAGTTCATTTCATCTTCAAATAACTTGTTTTCTTGGTTTGCTCTTAATTTTACTTTCTGATACTTTGCTCTTTTGAGTATATTTAGAGGTGAGATGGTTGTGGTAACAAGGAAATTGTAATGTAGAAGGATTCAGAATGCCAGCTGTAAAGTCTATGTGAGGTTTTCACCTTTCAGTCTGAAATAAAAACAGTTCAGCTTGGTAAAGAGTTACAGGGGTGGGGGAAAGTTTGAGTGGGTTTTTTTTGGGTTGTGATTGGGTTTTGGTTTTGTGGTTTTTTTGTCTGCTGCATTTTTGATTCTGACAAGTTGCATATGTTTGATTTGAAATTTTGTTTTGGGAAAGATTTGTCAATTGAGGAAACAATAAGAAGCCAAGGGTAAAGAAAACAGTGCTCTAGTCTCCCCAGTTTGATAACTCCATATTTTCTTTAAGTGCTTTGAAACTCAATCCAAACTCAATATTTTCTAAATTTTGCTGGTTCAGAGCTACTGTCACATCTCACAAAAGAAAAGCTCGTAGGTTGTAAGTATCTCTGTATCAGGAAAAGTTTAAAAACTGTTTTGTGCTTCCCATTAACAAATATTTTAAACCTTTACCTGCATATTTAACTTAAATTGCAGTGGTGCTCTCAGTAACATCAGTTTTAAAGGTAGGTAATTTATCTTTTGAGAACAGTGCAGTAATGTGGAATCAAAATAGGATTAGAAGTTGTATCTTCTGATATTTGTTTCTTAATTTTTTTTTTTTGAGTTAGGAAAACACATATTTAACTTGAAAAATTCCAGTTACTCAAACTTTCAGATTTTATCACTGTTTTGGCAATCATAGTGCTCAAGGAATGTTTATTCCTTCTCAGGTAAAATATAACAATTGCAAGAGATTATATTCCAGTAATAATATCTGTTAAATATCCTTTTTAGGAGCAGGGAGAATATTTTTTTCTAGAAAATACCAGTAATATTCCTTTGTGTTGTTATGCTCTTCTTACAGGTAAAAAGCCAGTAGTACGACAGTCAGTTTTGGTAGTTTGTATGACCTAATTAGTAAGAGAAACTTTTATCTCCCAGCAATTAATTCAGTCATTAATTCCTGTGTCTTTATCGTTGCTTGCTGCAGTTCGCAAAAATGTCAGTTGTACCGCACTGAATTGTTTCCTTCTCTGCTCAAACTGCAAATTGCTTATGCACTCATAATGACTGTACTAATCTGTTCTTTACCTTTTTTTCATCACTTGCTAGCTGGTCTACTTCCTCTTATCCTTTCCTTTTCTCATTTGCATATCTTTTGAAAGAATATTGGATAACAGTCCCCAGTAAAGTGCCATAGGCCTTAAAATATGCTCAGCAACTGCTTGAAAAGTCAGATGTGTGAAGTAAATAGTTTTGAGCTGCAAGATGCGACTTTAAGAAGTGGTGAAAGCAGTGCATTAGAAGTTACAAATAATTTCCCTAAGATTCTGTGAATTAAAAAGGTTGGTTGGCTTGTTTGTTTTTTAAATTCTTTTGTCTTAACTGTAAGGTGTTTGATGATAAATTACAGCTTTCTGTAGTGTCACCAATGAGTTTCTTAGTCATGAGAGCTGTCTCTGTTTTTGAAGAATGGAGACTTCAGATGCTGAGGTTGGTAATGAAATGAAGGGTTCTTTTCTACATCTTCTTCAAAGTTTTACAATTTCCTATTATGATTATAAGCATGAAAATCAGAAAGTAAAAGATTAGTTTACATAGTAATCCGAGACAAAGCATGGGGCTGTTACAGTTTATGGGGAATTTTTATTCTGGTTTAACTTCATCTTATCATATCTGTCCCTTATCAGGCTTCTGAAGGACCATGTACCTAAGAAACAAATCTGTTCCACAATTAATGTGTCACTAAGTAGTCAGTCCAGTATTTTAAGTTTGCCTTATGGCATAGAGAGTAACAGGAAACACCCAGTGTGACTCATGCTTCTTTTGTGTTCTCTTCAAATGCAAGTCTTAAAGAACTGATTAAATTTAAAGGAACTACATTTCAATCAGGATAAGATCTGTTACCAAATTTCTTGAAAGTGGTTTATATTTTCAGTTTAGCCCTTAATCTCCTACTTGTGTAGCTTAAGTTAATCTTCAACATTGAAACACTTCTAATTTGAAATGTAGTTTAAAATACTATTTTCATAAACCTAATTCTGTGACTGTTCATGTCAAAATGTTCAAGTACATTTTGTTATCAAAGTTTAGGCATAAAAACTCTTTCAATGTTTTTTTCCACTGACTGTATACAAAATCTATGAAGAATTTAACTGTGCCTCCCATTTTTCATCATGCTGCTGAGAAAATCCAGTCCCATTCCAGGCATAAGTAGATAAATGTTTCTCTTCATGTGCTGTTAGTGTTGTGTGTTAGTTCTTCTCTCTCATTTCCTAAAATTGCAGCTTTTTTTGTGTATAGTGTATCATAAGTCTTTTTTGTTCCTTGTTCGTGGTACATCCTGGCAACAGAATTTGGTGTTCCACACCTTCAGTGCATATGCTGCCTTGCAAGTGACATATTCATGTTTTATTTTGTTATAGTCCCCTATCTTCCTGACTGTGTTGTGTGGATTTTTGAGATTATTGGCTTGTAGTCTGAGAGAAAACTAATGATTTGTCTAATTTAAGCCCATGTGCTCCATGACCAGGAGTGTACAAGTATTAACACTGCTTCATTTACCCTGCGTTATCAGTCTTTTACCAAATGCACTATTTGGGCAGATCATAAAATATTTTACTCATGTCACAAGTTAACTTCTGGCATTCCACATTATTTTAGCAAGGTGATAAAGGTGGTATAGCCTTACTGATACTGGAACTGAAGTACTTTTGCATATTTCTCGCACTCTTCTAGATGAGTCTGTATTAGGTTTCTTTTAAAACGAAGTATTTTGCTCTGTTGCAGGTGTATTAATTCTGTGTTCTTTGTCTTACTTATATGGGTCATAAAGCTGTTTTCATAAGTAGTAGACTTCTGCTTCTGAAATTGAAACTCAGGGTGTTTTGATACTGAAGCATGACTTACTGTTTTTCAGACCAATACCCTTTGATTTACTTAGACTTTCACAATGCTTTCCTGAAAGATATTCTTCATTTTTTCCCCATCTAAGCTAAGCCATGCAACTTGATGGTATCTGATTGTGTGGATGTCTGGTGTATGCATACCTGACGGACCGAGGTCTCTTATTCTTTGATATCTGTCTCTTTGATAGAGATCAGTCAGAATGAGGCAGGACAGTATTCTGCTGTCTGATGTAAATGTGTTTCTACGATGGTCGTGTTGAAGACTTCTACAGCAAAAGGAAGTTACTGTCCTGTTTCTTGATCATAACCTGCCCTTAAGTAAACATCAGACACATTCTTCTGTTTCTGAACAGTTGTTACTAAACCTTACACACAGGTCTGAGTATCTTTTTAGAAAAGCCTAGACCATGGGGCAGAATTCCTGAATTATTAGGACTGCAGGGAAGGTTTACTACAATACTAACTAGGTTGTTTTGCCTTATATATCCATATATATCTAGTGGCATATATACCATGGCAGTCCGGGAGGTCCCACTGACCGGAAAAGGGGAAATATAACCCCCATTTTCCAAAAGGGAAAGAGACATGACCCAGGGAACTGTAGGCCAATCAGTCTCGCCTCTGTGCCCAGTAAGATCATGGAGCAGATACTCCTGAGGTACTGCTGAGGCGGAAGAATAACAGAGAGGTGATTTGGTACAATCAGCATGGCTTCACCAAGGGCAAATCCTGCCTGACAAACCTGGTGGCTTTCTATGACAAGGTCACAACATGAATAGATTAAGGTCAAGCAACTGATGTCATTTACCTGGACCTGAGCAAAGCCTTCAACACTATCCTGCACCACATCCTGGTCTCCAAGCTGGTGCAGTATGGGTTTGATGGATGGACCATTCAGTGGATAAAGAACTGGCCTGATGGCCACACCCAAAGGGTGTCTGTCAATGGGTATGTGACAAGTGGAGTCCCATGATGAGTGGAGTCCTGTGATGACTGGAGTCCCTCAGGGATCAGTACTAGGGCCCTTCTTGTTTAACATCTTTGTTGGCAACATGGACAGTGGCATTGAGTGCACCCTTAGCAGGTTTGCTGCCGACAGCAAGCTGTGTGGTGCAGCAGACGTGCTGGAGGGAAGGGATGCCATCCAGAGGGACCTTTTAAGGCTGGAGAGGTGGGCACAAGCCCACCTCATGAGGTTCAACAAGACCAAATGCAAGGTCCTGCATCTGGGTCGGGACAATCCCAAGCATTGATATAGGCTGGGCAGCAACTGGCTTGAGAGCAGCCCTGAAGAAAAGGACTTGGGGGTGCTGGTGGCTACTCTGAGACCCCACCTGGAGTACTGTGTCTAGTTCTGGAGCCCCTATTACAGGAAGGATATGGACATGCTGGATTGCTTCTAGAGAAGGGCCATGAGGATGATCAGAGGGCTGGAACACCTCTCCTATGAGGATAGACTGAGAGAGTTGGGACTATTCAGTCTGGAGAAGAGAAGGCTCTGAGGAGACCTTATTGTGGCCTTCCAGTATCTTCAGGGGGCCTATATGAAAGCTGGTGAGGAACTTTTTTAGGGTGTCAGGTAATGATCGGATTAGGGGTAAGGGAGCAAAACTAGAAATAGGTAGATTCAGATGTTAGGAAGAAATTCCTCACCGTGAGGCTGGTGAGGCACTGGAACAGGTTGCCCAGGGAGGTGGTGGAAGCCCCATTTCTGGAGGTTTTTAAGGCCAGGCTGAGTGTGGCTGCGAGCAATCTGATCTAGTGTGAGGTGTCCCTGCCCATGGCATGGAGGTTGGAATGGGATGATCTTTGAGGTCCCTTCCAACCCTAACAATTCTATGATATATCCATAGTGCAGGCTATACTTGTGATACAGCTAAAGTTTGATCCAATGAATCCAAAACTCATTTGGTGGAAAAGTTGAGCAAATTATTTTTTTACCCTTACAGTTTCATGAATGATCCTGTCTGTCTTTATAAGTACTTCCCATGCAAATACATTGCATTTCCTCTCTGATTATTACTGTTACAACTGGATATTTCACAAGAAACAAAGAAATTACCTGCACAGTAAGACACCTGGTGGGATGGTTATGGTACGAGTAAATATGGATAATGATGACAAGTATTAAGATACTTGGGGGGAGTGGGTGGAGAAGGAAAAATCTGGGATGTTTTGTTGAAGATGCCTGACCCACCATCTTATGTCTTGTCAAACTATACTTACTATTTCTGTCACTGTTTAATCCTGTTGCCTTCCCTGATGATATGAAAGTAAGCTGAAGCCACATGGTTGAAACTCTGCTGACTTACCTGTCATCACAGAAATAAAGTCCAGTTCTCTGAATTCCTCCTGTTGCACTGACCAGAATTTAAGTAATTACATTCTTCTGTCTCATAAATCTTTCCATTTTTTTATTGGGCTGCAGAGGCTTGGTGTCATGTGTGGGTTTTTTGGTGTGTTTTTGTTGTTGTTGTTGTTGGTTTGGTTTGGTTTGCGTTGGTTTGTTTGTTTGGGGTTGTTTTTTTTTTTTTTTTGTTTGTTTGTTTTTTTTGGCAGGGGTTTGAGGAAGAAAACTCAGCCTGATGTAGATGCAGAAGAATGGCTTGAGTTCAGCAGACTTCTGAAGCTCTGTAGTTATAATAGGTATCAGAATGTAAACCTCAGGGCTATTAACTCTGGTTATAAATAGATGAAGCATCTGCTACATTGAGAACTTGGGAGGTCGAGGGGAATAGTAACATCATAATGACTGATTTACCTTCCTTCCATTTTCGTCTACCTTAATATCTGATTTTCAGGCAACAACTGGGAAGAATCTTGCACTATGAATTACTGTGTGCTCATCTTCCTGTTGCTGATTGTTTTACAGATATTTTCTGCAGACTCTTGTGTTTGTTACTTAGCCAGAATGACATGTTTGTTTAATGTTGCTTGGACAAGCATTTGTTGCTACAATGTAGCTACTAGACCTCTTGATACTTGAATGGGTCAGTTTACACTATCAAATGCCCTGACCAGATGCCTACTTGTCTGTATCCAGTTAACCATTTTCTTGGCAGATTCTGTGAGTTAAATTAGGGAGAGGCCTCTTGAATAACTCCATCTGTCATAGAGGAAAACTGACAGGAGTTTAAGAGAGACCCTACTGGATGCCATTTAGTTTAAAGTCAGAACAAATATTCCCAGGGAAACACATCTGTTTCAGTGGCTCAGGATTTTACAGTGGAATTTGTGAGTGAATTAATAATTAGTGGGAATAAAGATGCATCTTTACTTTTTAATTTTCTGTGATGGCAGTAAGTGTTCTTGTGCTCTTAAGAGTGAAAACCAAACACCACTTGCATTTTTATCTTAGTTTCTTGCCTCTTCTGATGACTATTTGATATAGTCAATAAAAAGGATATTTTAGTATTCAATAAGTGGAGCGATTAACAAAAATAAATAATTGTATTAATTTAAAAAAAAAATGCAAAAATATTAAATAAAACCTATTTACGGGTTGGGGACGTTCAGTCGTGGAACAGATCCCTCACCAGCAGGAACAAGTAACAGTTGAAACAATGTGTACAAAAATCCAGAAAAAACAGACAGCACTTTAAGCTGTAAAGAAAAGGACCCTCGGCAATGAAGATGGCGATTGCCCACAACGGGGTGGGGAGGGGGAACTCCAGAATTCCCCAGGGCAACAGACCTTCAATAGATGCTGATAAAAATCAGGTACTGTAATTACTCACTGATCCTGATACCTCGTGGCACACGTTAAGATCTAGACAAACCAAAATGGCGCCGACCACGTGGGAGCTGCAGGAGCACCATTTCTCTTTCTGTTGGTGTCTGCAGCTTATTGCTGAGGCAGGATTTGATCCCGAAGGATTTGTAGCTGAAAGTTTTGTAGAAGGGAGGTTCCTCAGCTGTAATCCTTTTGCAGCGGCACTCGCTCCTTGCTCCAGTCAAACGAAACTGTCCTGGGGACTCAGCTCCTCTGTGGTTTCGCCTCTTGTCCCAGCAAGACAAGTGTCTGTTCTCTGGGCTTTACAATGCTGAGAATAGTGAGGGGTCTTTGCTGTCTTGTCTGGGTAAACTGAAACACAGTTCAGCTTCCAAGCAAAGCTTATGGTTCCTTCCAGAGCATGGACAATTGCAAGGCAAGGCTCTGGCTCTTTGGGCTGGTACTTACAGGTTTCCTGAGACAACAATGGCCAGTAGCAACACAGATCTAGGGATAAAACCCTGATATTGCAACCTATAGAAAGCCTTCTTTCCAAACGTGGCCAAAAGCATGCCCACCTGGCTCATTCTGGCTCTGAAACATGTTCAGGCAAGCCTAAAGAATCAGATCTACTAGCTTTCTGCCTCATTGTCTGGTTCAGAACAATTTTGAGGCTTTTTGTCCATTCAGGACACTATTCTTTGAAATAGAACTGATTCAGGCCACATAGAGAGGAAAATTCCACCACTTACCCTAGAAAAGTGGAGATAGTATATTTAAGACTGACCAAATGTATATCAGGAAAGAAGTTCGTACTGTCCCTTAAGGCTCTGAAGAGACATTAGGGGCATCAGCAAACCTGATCAAATTGCTTTGCTTAGTATGCCTACTTTGAATGGATCATGTCAATGTCAGTTCCACTAGTACATGTAAAAGAAATATGGCAGCCATGCAGGAATAAAACCTTGAAAAAGATAACTGTTAATGAAATAAGAATGTGTTTTTCACTTAACGAAAGTACTGATATGTTTAAGATGTACTGTAATGCAGGAGCTGACAAATAGATGGCTGGCACTAGCATAATTTTGGTTATTTCCATAATTTCAGGTAGTAAGCTCAACAAATGGAGAACTGAACACAGATGACCCAACTGCAGGCTGTTCAAATGCACCCATCACAGCTCCCGCAGAAGTGGAAGTAATGGATGAAACTAAGTATGTCCATCTTTTTGTGTTCTTTGGATGTTGTCTGCTCAGCTACTTACACATTTTTGTTGGGTATTTATTAAAACATTGCTGTCTAAAGTGTATAGATACTGTTGAGGGGCAAAACTATAGTCCTGTACTTAATTTTGGCTTTAAATAATGTACTTTCTATAACTTGTGCTTTTTAGGCTAAGCCCTCAATAGCACATTTCTGTACTAGATAAGCGTGTGCATGTTTTGTATTTCAACTAGTTTGGAAATATTTCTTTTAAAATAATCTGCTGATTACCAAAAGTTACATATGAAAGATGTGAAATTCTTCTATGTGGTATTCTGATTCTCTCTTTTCCCTTTACTCTCTCTCTGTATAGCTGCCAGAAAGTGTTGAACATGTGGTGAGTTCTACAACACAAGCAGGCAGAAGTTGCCCCGGAGGCTTTATTTTTGTTGCTTCATTTAAAACCAATTTCAGAGAAGTTTAAAGTAACAAGGCCATTTGGAAATCACAGAACATGTTTTAATATTGTGAAACAATTGTTTTCACAAACAGCTACCTCGAGCTGTTCTTCCTGCTTCAAGTCTTGCTTACTTTTAAGTTGTACAGTCTGTGATATTCCTTTTTAGTAGGTAGTAGAGGTTTGTTTTTTTTTTTTTTCTTACTTGCTATCCTCTTTTACAGGGGGCAAACATCCTCTTCAGATGATGTAGTATTCAGCTAGTACTTTATCAGCTAGAAAACAGATTATTTTTATGAACAAGTAATAAAACACAAGCAGATGTTTGAACTTCACCTGTTATCTCTGTAAACATAGTATGTATCAGAGTAGTGGTCTTGGACAACCTGCTAACTAATTTTTTAAATGTAACTTTAGGATTCTTTAAAGTTACTATGCCATGAAAGGGAAAAATACTAATGCCTCTTAACATGGGTTGGATAACTGGTGTGTATATATATTTGAGTAATAAAGACTTGCAAAATAATACAGAAAAATATTTTTGATAGCTAAAGACAGCGTACTTTTCAAAATGTTTTCTATATTAATTTTGGTTAGAGTAGGTTTTTACAAGGATATGGATTTAGTTTGCCGTAAAATAGAGGCACTCAGGAGTCAAGAGTACATCAGTAGCAGAAAAATCTAGTAAGCATTCCTTCATAGCAATGAGGGCCCATTTTATAACTTTTATACAAGGGGAAATTTCTCAAAGTATTTTTTCTCTGAGTGATTGCTCTGCAGGTTCTGCTTTTGGTGTGTGAGATTTATGTGCATGTGTAGTTAAAGTTGTGGTGAGTGGAGGTGTCTGTTTTGTCACACGTGTATTAGCTTTCTCTGAGCACTGAGAAAACCAACTCTTTGTTTGCCATATTTGCAGAATACTGGTTTTTTTTTTTTCTGTTGAGAATTCAGTTTTCTTTTAAATCAAAAAGATCTCTAAGAGCAAGGATATTTATAAGCTGCACATAGAGAAATTCCCTATACCCTCCCTTTGCATAAGTGCAGTGATAACCTTCCCAATATGCAGTTTACATACACACAGGAAAATATTATATTTCTAGAGTTTTAAGGAGTGTTTAACCTAATTAAATCTATGGCTAGTTAACTACAGAAAGTAAGAGAAATCTCAGAAGTCAAGGTGCTGTAGCTGCTTTAAAAATGTGGAAGTTCAGTGCTGATGATTAACCCCTGCCAGCTGCTGAGCACCAGCAGGCACTTGATTACTTCTTCCCTCTCCCTTTTGGATGGGGGAAAGAATTGGTGGAAAAAGGTGAAACTCATGAGATAAGAACATTTGAATAACTAAAATTAAATAAAGTATAATAATGACAGTAAAATGTAGCAGTAATAATAATAATAGTGTTGAGAAGGAATATACCAAAAAGAAATAAAACCCTAGAAAAGACAACTGATGCACAATGCAGTTACTCATCACCTGCTGATCAATGATTGAGCAGTGATCTGCCCCTCCCCCCAGCCAGCTCCCTCCAGTGATGCGGAATATCCCTTTTGCAGGTTACCTGTCCTGGCCCTGCTGCTTTGCAGCTTCTTGTATATTTGCTTGCTTGCAGAGCATGGCAAACTGAAAAGACTTTAACTGAGGTCTGTGTGTGTGTATATATATATATATAAAAAACACACTGGAACATCAGTGTGTTATCAAGACTATTCTCATACTAAACCCAAATCTAGATACCAGTCACTGGGAATAAAATTAACTCTGCCTCAGTTGAAGCCAGGACATTAATTTCTTCTGGTAGCATATTGTACATCAGTTATTTCTATCCTTGATCATTTTAGCTTAGGTTTCACTGGCATTGTTGCAGACATAATATCTAGTCTAAATGACCTATTCTTTAATATTTTTTTAATAAAAAACACACAAATTAGTTTCCTGTCAGTGTCTGTTCAAACTGTGCTTTATTCATTCACTATTTTGGGGGGCTAGAAATTGGTTTGTTGCGGTGAGCACTAAAGCAACGTGCACATGCACACTCCTCTCCCCATCCCCCTCCCCAGGATAGCCACAGACATCAAGGTATGTTTTATGTTTTAATATGACAGTTACAAGCCTAATCAAACATATTTTGAGACATTCAAACATCCATTTGTAGATTTTACACTGAAATACAAGTATTGGTATCATTCACGTCTGTGGTGCAGATATTTTTGTTTTTAAGGAGACTCTCTCTTTGTACCTCTTAATTTTTTTCTCCATATGAAAATATAAAAAAATTTAACCTCTTTTGCTGATACCTTCTGTTTGTAGCATTTCCTTATGCGAGGAGCCAAAATTAAATAATTTTTAGGAAAATTGCATTTTTTTCCCCAAATGTTTTCACTGGTTTGGAAGCTGAAAGTAATTGTCTTTGTTTAAAAAAGTTGAAGAAAGGGTGTCCTTTGAACAGAAATTTTTTTTAAGATGACTATTAGATCTTCTGTTGCAATTTCAGGGAGATGCTGTAAATTGGAAAGAATAAGGACTTTTTTTACAGTAAGCATTTTATTGTTTTGTGAGAGTTATCCAACACTTTAATTTTTTTGTATGTTTATGTACTTTCATGCAGCATGGGTTCTAAATCTTAGGCTTTGACATCTCATCCAGCCTGGTTTTAAACACTTCCAGGGATGAGGTGTCCACAACATCTCTGGGCATCCTGGTCCAGTTCCTCACCATCCTCACAATAAAATAGTTCTCGCTGGTGTCCAATCTGAATCTACCCTGCTCTAATTTAAAGCCAGTGCTCCTTGTTCTGTCACCACATGCCCTTATAAACAGTACCTCTTCAGCCTTCCTGTAAAGTCCCTTTCAGGTACTTGAAGGCTATTATTAAGATTTCCCTGAAGCCTTCTCATCTTGAAGCTGAACACACTCAGAGCCCTCAGGCGGCTCACTTTTTGGAGAGGTGCTCTAGCCCTGCGATGATCTTTATGGCCCTCCTCTAGACCCTTTTCAACACATCTATGTCCTTCTTGTGCTGGGGGTTCTAGAGCTGGACACACCACTTCAGGTGAGATCTCATAAGAGCAGAGTAGAGGGGCAGAATCATCTCCCTTTATTTGCGGGCCACTCATCCCTTGATGGAGCCTGGGATACAGTTGACCTTTTGGGCTGCCAGCACACATTGATGGGTCATGTCAAGAGCCTCATCCACCAGAATCCCCAAGCCCTTCTCTGAAGGGCTGCTCTCAGTCCACTGATCAGCCAGCCTGTTTGTGCTTGCCCCAGCGCAGGCGTGGGACTTTGCACTGGGCCTGGGTGTACTTAATGAGGTTGGCATGGGCCTACCTTTCCAGGCCGTCAGGATCCCTCGGGATGACATCCATTTCCTCTGGCATGTTGACTGCACCACACAACTTGGTGTTGTTCGCAAACTTGCTGAGGGTGCACTTCATCCTACTGTCCATGTCACCCACAAGACATTAAACAGCTGGCTTCAAGCAATAGAATATACATTTAAAAGTGATCATGACACCCTGTAGTGAGAGTATGCTTAGGAACATGTCTGCATTTCTATTATACTTTTAAAGAGATTGTGCACTATGGATCTCTTAATTTCAGAGTTAAATTTCTTCCATAAAATGTATTATTAGGCCATATAATCTGATCTGTCTTATTCCCATGTAAATGTGCATATATATTTTTAATTACATTTCTTTGGTCATGGGAAAGTTTGTCAGGTCTGGCATTTCTAGGCTGATAAATATAAATTGCAATTAGATTCAAAGCTAGTCCTGTGGTTTACAGTACTCTATGGAATTTACATTTCTTTACCACTTTCTAGGTATATATTAGTAAGTTATTTATTTTTCCCCCACCAAACAAGTCTTCAGCATTTAGTGAAATTCTGTAAACTAGAATACAGATGAATAAAAAAAAATAAAACCCACCAAAGAAAGTTAATAGAAACTATATTATTTGTAACATAATTATGCAAACTTCAGAAGAGTAGGAGATTTAAAAAAGCAGTGGTTTACGCTGGTTAAAGATAGAACTCTCCAATTCCTCTCTGCATGAGACCCTTTTTCTATGGTTAACAGAGAAGCAGTAAACAGATTATGGAGAAGGAATAAAGAACAGTGTGAGATTGTGATTTGCAGCAAAGATGGGTTAAAATTTTCTGGGTTAAAATTTTCTGGGAAGAAAAGCAAGAAAACCTAAAAGTGCCTTTGAATTACACAGAAGATCACACTTCCTAAATGTTTAGGACTGCTTGATCTGCTGTTCCTTGAGATATGTTTCATATCGTAAGCTTATTTTTAAAATGCAGTTAAACAGTGAAGAGTTAAAATTCTATATTTTTTTTAAAACGTAAATTGTCTGCCATGCTTTCATCTTCTTACAGTTAATTATGTAACCTGTGTTCTATATATACCTAAGTTATAAATTGAAACAGGTTTGTGGCTTGTCTTTTTTTTTTTTTCTGTAGGCTTTCTTTGAGGCCTCTTAATCTGAAGTGTGCACAAAAGTGATTTGCCATAGCAGTCCAGAGTAGGATTTCTTCACAGGACAATTCACATTGGAAAAGGCATTGCTTTGATGTGGCATTTGTTATTTATACATATATAAAATATTTGGTAGAAGTTTGGGATGAAAGAAGGATTAACCTAAACTGAACACTGTATATCTGCATATAAATTCAAAGCTTAAGTAATCACAGGCATTAGTGATTGTAAACAGATGCTAAAAAGGGATTAGGGCATATAGGGGAATTTTAATTGCAGTTCGTATCTACTAGTATTCAAAAATAATTGTCTCTTTTAGAAGTACTTTGAAGTTAATAAATGCAGTATGATATTTTGGCTAGCTGTAAAAAATGCTTATATATGTAGTTTTCCCTACTGACTTTTAATTTTGGACTTCCTCTCCATCAATAACCAATATGTTTTTTCTGCTGAAAGTTATGTAATTCTCAGAGCAGCTCTGGTCTGCCTCTGCCCACTGCTACTTTTTCAGTGACTGAACGACAGGGTGCCCTTGGATATTTTGAGAAGGTAACTTCTGTCTACCCTTACTTTGGATGTTGTTCTCACACCCTGTAGAACCTTAGTTTTTACACCCTTCTTCTCCCTGGTTTTCAAATGTTTTCCCCATCTCCCATTTTCCAAACTCAATTGGTGGGATTATTTTTAAATTTTAGTGACATAATGCCTCGTGAACTTAAACTTAACAATGGGCTGTTTGATGCAGTACATTCATATTTTCATTTTTGTTGTACAAAGACTAAGACTCTTGAGTATATAGCACTGCAAGTGATGATTCAGTAAACAAACTGCAGAACACTGTGGGGCAACCTCTGTTAGGTTAGACAGGTTGCATGTTCAGTTTTGGTTAAAAATTGTGAATACTTTACTACTGGAAGCTTTATTTTTAAAGGTAGTGGTCAGGAGTTGGGAGTTGCTTAAAATAAGGGTAGCATTACATGCAAATGAAAGGTTTTCTTTGTGTATTTTTGTTGCTTCCTGAGTTTATGCAGTTCTCCTTTGTTATCTGTCCCTAGTATCCTCCGATTATTTTCTCCTTTTCCTTCTTTATTGTTTGTTTTGTTTGCTTGCTTGTTTGTTTTTTTTTTCTTTCTGTTATTCTCAGATTTTTAATATTTCCTAAGTGAAATTCATGATGTTTGTCAATTTTAGTTTCCTTCATGTAGAATGCAATAAAACAGAAGAATGAACATCAGCATGCATCAATATACTTACTGCTGTGGTTTTTTTATAGTAGTATCATCACAGCACTGAATCAAAATCTTAATTATATTATTAATGAACATTTTCTTATAAAACTTTTGGGGGAGCAGCGTGGGAGAAGGTTTTTTCAATTTCTGCTTGGCAGGAAGCTCAAATTGTTTTCTTGTATTGGCAACAACAGAGTTTAAAGTACACAGTTCAGGTGACACGATCTTAAGCTCATGCTTCTATTTTGTATATGATCAGTTAACGTGAAAGAGTATTCAGGTACAATGGAACATTCCTAATTCTTACAAATACATTGTCAGCCTGTGATGCCTGTGCTTTTGATACCCTCACACAATACTTGTTTGGCTTAATAGCCATTTTTATTATCACTTTTCATTTGATATTTTTTTGCAAACAAAAAGTGAAATGTTTCAAAACTATACTAGTAAAATTTTTCACTAATAAATCAGTCACAAGCAGTGGAGCTCAGTGTGTTCCTTGTGGTGTTGGCTGTGCCTGAACGACATTCTTCAAGTGTAACAAATGCAGTAAACAGTTTCGCTTGCAGTTCCTTTTTATATCGTATGTGATTCATGTCACACCTGCAGGTGCTGCTGTTTTTTCAAGCGAAGGAAAAGGAAAACAATTCAGCGCCACAAATGACTAGAACCATGCTGAACGTGGGAAACTGCCGTTTGTTCAACTGCTGTCTTGTGATCTTAAGAAAACCCAAGACCTCTGTAATCACCACAAGTTTTCCAAGGACTGTTGTAGAAAAAATGCTTTGATTCTGGTTCTCCTGAATCCATCATTTCTTTAAATCATCTATTCTGAAAGCTTTAAGACTTTGTCAAATGAGTCCTTTTTGACTGTCAACTACCGGACCAATGAAATGGTACAAATGGACAGCATCTTCAGCAAAACCAAACCTGTGAAGTCATTCTCCTGTCATAAAGAAATACTGGCAGTGTCAATTGAAGACAGGTGTCATAAAACTGTTGCATTGGTGGCAGCTTATCAACACCAGTTTTCTTCAAAAAATGTGGAAGAAAATCACAGGTGCACAACCAGATAGAAAAATAATAAACTCTTAAGATTTTTTTCTGACACCTACATTGTTTTATCAATGTTTTCTTTTGTCCCACTATTACTGGTGATACTATAATCAAAGTGTGTCAGCATTAAAGCTGCCTAGAGATACTGAGGAGGTTGATTTAACTCTTGACAGTCGTCAAAATGGCAGCAGTTCTAATGAACAGAAAGAATTTCCAGTAGCCTCTAGGTTTGAAAGCCTAGTTTTGTTATGCCTACAATGAAATTACAGTACAGTAGAGATGACAAGAGTGTACAAAGAATGCAGACTTTTGTATAATTTACTTCAGTAATTATAGTGAGATTTAAATACCTCCAACGAAGATCTCAGAAGAAGACATAAATGTGAATCTGGTTAAAGTGGAATCGATAATAAAACCTTTGTGCTCACTAAGGTAATTCATGACTGACAATATCTTTCACTTGAAAATATGGATGTGCCATATAATGTTGGGGATCTATCTGAAAATTCTTTTAAATTTAGAAAACAAATGCAATGAAAGCAAGTTTGGTGTCGTCCTTCTCTTCATACTAGCCCATGGCACCCAAAATTTCCTGAGATTTTAAAATTTTCTTGGAAATTACTTGTCTTTCAGTGTAATGTCACTGCTGTAGTAGTAGAATGGCAAAGAGGTGTCATGGACAAGGCAGCCCATTTGATATTTTCTTCAGACAATATGCTTCTTTTAAAGCCATAACAACTGAGGTGTTTGTCATGTTTACCTGCCAATTATTTAAGAAGATGTGTGAGGAATGGAAATGACTAGTCAGATTTATTGACCCCAACTCAGACTGTTTCTTTTGCAGTTCTTCTAGAGCTAGTTAGTATTTTTTTTTTCTATCCATACATGCCTTTTGGCATACTTATTTATTTTTAGCCTGTTCTGTGGTAGCCTTTAAAATAGGTATTGAAAGAAATGCACATCTTTGAATTCATTATTGCATTTACAAGAACTTTAATTGTATTTTGTAATTTATTTTACCTTTACAGCCAAATGCGTATTTTGTTTCGAGGGTTTTTTATGTGCTTGTATGTATACTTTGATCTTTGTCATTATTACTCTTCATGATCTGAAGTTTGTTTTTAAAAGACCTGGATTTGGCCTACAAAAACCTGCTGTGTAACAGGTTGTATGTTTCCACTCCCAGTTTGTTAAGGATTATCTCAAACTTGTGAAGTTACTTATTTTTTTGTTTTCTCCATTTGAGCTATGAAGTTCAGTTACTTGACCATTCTTATATGTAAGTACACATCCTTCTTTGTAGTACTTGACCAAATTTGCTGCTTTGTAAGATTTGTAAGTACGTGTGCTATGTGTATTTCTCACACACCTGAGATTAGTTTTATTCTCAGAGGTTTTTGACCTGTACAGTGTTTGTATGAACTCCATACACGTAAGGAAATGTGTATATTATGAACTTAAAATATTTAAATATATAAAGGCTGTTTATTTGCTGAAATGACCACTATTTAAGCACTTGCTTTTCATCAAGATTTTTTTTTTTTAAGGTGTTTGATCTTACTGCTGGAGAAGGCTTTCTTCTAGTAAAGCAGAGCGGTCAGTACTAATGCAAGTGTGTTCCAATTATGCCAGTATTTCCACTTACCTTTTCTTTCTTGTTCCTGTCTAATGAAGTAAACATTGGCTGGATGTCTAAAAATGAAACGTAGCCCTGTTTAAATGTAAAACAAATAAAGATAGTTTTCTACAATTTGCCTTTCTTCCCCCTTGTCTCGGTCTGGAGAGGGAAACAGACTCAGTTCTTTTGAATATTCCCGTGCTGTGAAACGAGAGGCGCAAACGAGGCCAAAATATCAACAGCTAGACTATTTTTTACATAAATAAAGTGGAGGGATGAGAAGGGGAGAGAGAAAATAGAGAGAGAAGCGGAAAGGAATTATATTACCACACCCCTCACCCCCCAAGACAGTTTGTCTGTGGAGAAAAGGTGCTGCAGCAGATGTTGGGTCTGTAGAAGAGATGTGGTCCTCTGGGCAGCCTCTTCAGCTCCATGAGTTGCAGCAGGTGGAACTTAGGACATGGAGGGAGGGTTCAGTCTGCTTCTTCCAGGCTCCATGGCCTCTTTTCTTTGGAGCAGCATTGTCCCGGGCTTTTCTTTCTCCTGTGTTTTTCTTCTCAGCAACATTGTCCTTCTGTGTTTTCCTTCTCCATTTTACTTCTACCAAGCCAGTAGTTGCTCAAGTCTTTTATACAGTTTTTTAGTCCTTAGCTATGTGTCCAAGTATTGCCCCTCAGGAATTCAGGGGCCAGGAAGTCATTCTTAGGTAAGTATCCAGGTATCCTTCCCCAGGAAATCTTTCTGTGTCTTCATGTGAGTTTGGGCAGAGGACTGGATGGAGGCGGGGAGGCCTCTGCCTCCTCTTTCTCTATCTACCTACCCACACACTTATTACACATCAGGAAACAGGTGGTGAATCCATTGTCTCATCATCCTCCCTTCCTGGGGTATCTGATGGCTGGAAATGATCTTGTCCTGAAGGCGTGATGGCTGGACCCTTGAGCCATTGTTGTAGGCCAACTGCTTTAGTCTCTCACACCCCTTTCCTCCAGTGTCAGATGAAATAAGGAAAGCTTTTATTTTATGAATTGCTGGGCAGTTTTAATCATTTTTGGACGGCAAGGAATTTGAATGTTAGTAAAAATGCTGCCTCACCAATGCAGTCATAGTTATGTTTTCTTAGCTAGCAGCTGTTACTTCTACATGCTTTAATATGCCTAATGATAAGGAATGGAGTGGAAGAACTTCAATGTATGTGTTTTCAACTAAGAAATCTACGCAGGATCTGCATGGGTTGAAGTCCATGCTGTCTGTGCCACATAGAATAAAAGTCATTGCAGATTCTGTGACATATTCAATAAATGTATCCTTAATTTTGCCAAGTAGATATGTAGAAAAGGGTGACTTATAGCTAGTTCTTCTGCCACAACGTTTTTGTTCAGTAGAGATGATTGTACCTAGCTGTAGAGCATTTGATAGGATATTGTAAAGGGCATATTTACTTGAGAACAAAATAGGCAAAATTTTTTGCTAGACTTCTAGTTCAGATTCCTAGCATTTTTGCCTTCATAAGTAGACATTTTAATTTGTTTGTGCTCTCACATATCTACAGAGAAAAAAACCCTTACTTTGTGTTTTCATTTTACTAAAACTAAAGGTTTCACCAGAACTTGTAAGATCTGGAATTTAACACCTGACTGGTTAATAATACACTCCTATCTATTTTTTCAATAACATTTAGTAGCTTTTTTGAGGCATATTTCACACATGAAGTTGCAGAATTAGAACTCAGCCCCCCTGTACAGCTTCACTGATTGTCTCACTGAATTAAATAGTATATTTCCTGAGGATATTACTTAGGAAAAAATTAGTTTATGACCTTTGGAAGGAGGCTCAGACCAGTCAGGAGGACTAAAAGGATGTGGTGAGGTTATGCAGGGAGAAAACTAGTAGGACCAAAGCCCACCTTAATTTAACTAATTCCATAAAAGACAATAAAAAGTATTTCTGTGAGTCCATTAACAACAAAAGGAGGGCTATAGAGAATATCAGTTGTGGGGGGGAAATAAAATGGACAAGGATGAGGAAAAGTTTGAGGTACCGAATGCTCTCTTTGCCATAGTCTTTAACAGTAAGACCAGTTGTTCTTACACCTAGCACACTAAACTGGAAGATTAAGACAGGGAGCCAAATGAAACCCATAATCTGAAGGGTAATGAATTATCATAGAATCATAGAATCAATAAGGTTGGAAAAGACCTCAAAGATCATCAAGTCTAACCTGTCACCCAACACCTCATGACTACTAAACCATGGCACCAAGTGCCACGTCCAGTCCCCTCTTGAACACCTCCAGGGATGGTGACTCCACCACCTCCCTGGACAGTACCTTCCAACGGCTAATTTCTCTCTCTGTGAAGAACTTTCTCCTTACCTGGAGCCTAAACTTCCCCTATATATTGCATTGGTCACTATACTAAGCACACAGGAGTGTTTTGCAACATACATCCTTTGGCACACCAGCAGAGAGGTAGTATTTGAACCCAGATTTCTAGAAAGAAAAGGTAAGTAAATTATCCTTTCACGTTGCCCCTTCTGTAATGTTGCATGTGGTTTATATATGTATTATGGACATGCACTCACAGTATCACAGTATTGCTAAGAAGAGTCCAATCTGTCACCACAGACCCCATGACTTGCTAGACTGCTTTGATGCACACAGGTCTGTGGTACTGTGTGAGATCCACCCAAGCATACACAGGAAGCTGTTGGAAGTGCTCACCGATCCACTTTCCATCGTTTACCAGCAATTATTGGCTAACCTAAAGATGTCCCAGTTGACTGGAGGTTAGCAAATGTGAAACCCAAGAGCTGGAAAGGAGGATGTGAGGAACTACAGGCCTGTCAGTCTGACCTCAGTGCCAGTGAAGGTTACGTGGCATGTTAAGGACAACTAGGTGATCAGACTTGGTTCAGCATGGGAACCATGCAATTAGTCATGAGTCTGTTGATTCTGCTCTGACTGGTGAAATAAAAACTCATTCCAAGATTTGGCTGTAAAGATGGACAACTGGGAAGGGTTTTTTATTGAGACCAGTTTATTCCCAGAAGTCTGACACTCTACTAACTAGGTACCTAGTGTGTCTGCTTGATTTGGTCTAATGGGCAGTGGCCCCGAGTCCATCATCTGCACTGGCAGGGTTTGAGTTGTAAGTGCAAGTCAGGCATTGAGGGATTGCTGTAATTTGGGCATATGGTGGCCCTGACATGACCAAAGCTAAGTTTGCTTCCAGCATAGACAATTACAGGAAACCATGGTGCCAGAAGGTGGGGAGGAGGCAGCCCTGGGGCATCTGCAATGGCAGTAAGCTCCAACCCTGGGAATGTCCAATTATTTTTGGAAGGTATGCCCTGGATTGGTGAAGGAGCAGGTGCACCTGGGGGCCACGTGGAGCCTGGCTGTGCTGTGGTTCTAAAATGGAGTGGGTGTGAGGCTTGACAACAGTGGGTATACTTCCTGTTTAAGTTATCTTTCAAAGCCAGGCCTGGTGAAAATGTACTGTTTCAGTGTTTCACCATGCTCATTGTAAAATATTTTGGTTTTCTATCTAGTATAAATCTCCCCTTGTTTAAAACCATTACCCCTTGTCTTGTTGCAGTAGGCTGCTGAAAAGGCTGTCCTCTGTTTCTTAGAAGGCACCTTTAAAGTACTGAAAGTCTTCAATAAGGTTTCCCTGGGGCCTTCTCCAGATGGAAGAACCCCAAGTCCATCAGCCTTAAAAGAAGTATAAAGAAGAGGTCTTAAAGGAAGCGTTCATTGCTAACCTCTGGAGAGAGTGGAATGGAGCCTTTATAATGGCCAAAGACCCACTTACTCATTTAACCAATAGAATACAGTCCTGTGTACAAACTAAAAATATTTCCCTGTAAAGACACTTCCAAAGGTCGAGCTCATGCAGGATGTTGTTCTTGGCACACTCAGAATGTTATTGTTTTGCTCTTCACAGCGTGTGATTCCTCAGCTAGGGAATGTTTCATAATCCCATCTGTTCTGCATGCATCTTAGAAGCTCGTTTGTAGAACAGCAGCTGCCACATATCTTCTCTGGTCCATCTTTTCTGCAAGGTTGGAAAGCCTTTCCATTCTTCATAGATACTATGCATCACAAACTGTTCTTCTGCTGCCTCCAAGAACAATATCTGGAGCAAAAGCAGATGGTGAATGTGCTTTCCTCACCAGCCTAGGCCGAATTCTCTGTGGTCACTCAAAGTAGCTGGTGGTTGTGTTAGCCTACCTAGAAGACTGAGATCTCTAGGGAATTAGAAGTTTGGTATCTTTCAAAAGCATAATAATTAAAAAAAGTAAATGGGCTTTTCTTTGCCTGAGACATCATGAGGATACTCTGTCCTGCTGAATGAAAATGGTCTCCACCTGTTGCAGTTGCAAGGTTTGATGCTGAAGCCCAAACAGAAGCAGTATAGTCTACCTATGCTGACATCTCTACCAAGATAGACCTCCCAAAGACTAAAATATCTGTCCCAACTGTAGGTTAGGTAGAGGTCCAGCTTCTGGAACTAACCTTAGAACCTGAATGTGGATCCAGCAGTGGATTTTATAGTCTGGAGTATGCCCACTGAGAACTTTTTTAAAACAGAAAACTGCTACCAGAAGAGCTCAGAAAACATTGCAGCATCTGACAGCCTTAGTAGGAGATCTATACATTGGAACCAAGGCTATGAGACAAGCATGTGAAGTATTGGTAATTGGAGATGCTTTACAGAGAGGCACTGGAGCCCCCACTTGCTGTCCAGACAACTTCTCTAGGAAATTGGTTGCCTAGAAGGAATTCTCCATAGGAATGTCACTGAGAGGCTGCTCAGCTTGGTAAACCCTACAGATTATCATGTCCTACTATTCCATGTAAGCTTTAAGCTGTGATGAGGAAGCCTAGAGCCATCGAAGAGAGTATCTATCCCTTGGAGCAATGTTAAAAGGATAAAAGGCACCTGGGCTGGAAAAATCTGCATTATCAATACAGGGCAAGAGATGAGGTGACAGGAAGAAGCTCTGTGGAAAAGGACTTGGGAGTTCTGGTGGATTAGAAGTGGTACTTGTAGCCCAGAAGGCAAATTGTATCCTAGGCTGCATTAAAAGAATCACAGAACTGTCAGGGTTGGAAGGGACCTCAAAGATCATCCCATTCCAACCCCCATGCCATGGGCAGGGACATCTCACACTAGATCAGACTGCTCGCAGCCACACTCAGCCTGGCCTTACAAACCTCCAGAAATGGGGCTTCTACCACTTCCCTGGGCAACCTGTTTCAGTGTCTCATCATGCTCATGGTAAAGAACTTCTTCCTAATGTCCAATCTGATTCTACCCTTTTCTAGTTTTGCTCCATTTCCCCTAGTCCCATTACTACCTGGCATCCTAAAAAGTCCCTCACCCACTTTCTTGTAGGCCCCTTTAAGATACTGGAAGGCCACAATAAGGTCTCCTCAGAGCCTTCTCTTCTCTAGACTGAACAGCCCCAACTCTCTCCATCTGTCTCCATAGGAGAAGTTCTCCAGCCCTCTGATCATCTTTGTGGCTCTTGTCTAGCACATCCATATCTTTCCTGAAATAGGGACTCCAGAACTGGAAGTGTGGGCAGCAGATGGAGAGAGGCAATTCTGTCACTTTGCTGTGGTAAGATCTCACCTGGAATACTGTCTCCAGCTCTGGTGCCCTCAACACAGGGACATGGACCTGATGGAGCAGATTCTGGAGGAGAACCGTGAAAATGTTCAAAGGGCTAAAACACCTCTCCTGTGAGTACAGGCTGAGGGAAGTGGGGTTAATCAGCCTGGAGAAGAGAAGACACTGGGGAGACCTAGTGACATTTCAGTACCTGAAGGGGGCCTATAGGAAGTCTGGAAAGGAACTGAGAGGCATTTCATCAGAGCCTCTAGTGATGGGAAAAGGGGCAATGCTTTTAAAATGAAAGAAGGAAGGTTCATATTAGATAAAATGAAGACATTTTTTCATTATTTGGGTGGTGAGACCCTGGAGCAATTTGCCCAGAGGAGTTGTGCATGCCCATTCTTTGGAAGTGTTTGAAGTCAGGCTGGATGGGGCTTTGAGCAACCTGATCTAGTGCAAGATGTCCCTGCCCTTGGCATGGTAGTTGGACTAGATATTCTTAATGGCTCTTTCCAACCCGAACCATTCTGTAGTCCTATGAAACTTAGAGGTGAAACGTCTGATTCACAGCTAATGGTAGTTCAACCTCTATGCTGTTGAAATTCTTCCTTTTCAATTCACAATAACAGTTAGCTAGGTCTTCCAGAAAAAGAAAGGGAAAGTTTGTGTTTATGATAAACTAATTTTAGATATCATATTTTCACATAATTGTAATTTTTCTTTTAGAAGCTGTGTATATAGCTTCCATTTATTTTCTTGATGCTTTTAATAGAATAGAATAGAATAGAATAGAATAGAATAGAATAGAATAGAATAGAATAGAATAGAATAGAATAGAATAGAATAGAATAGAATTACCAAGGTTGGAAGAGACCTTGAAGATCATCGAGTCCAACCTGTAACCACAACCTCACAACTAGACCATGGCACCAAGTGCCACATCCAGTCCCCTCCTGAACGCCTCCAGGGACGGAGACTCAACCACCTCCCCGGGCAGCCCATTCCAATGATGAATCACTCTCTTGGTGAAGAACTTTCTCCTCACCTCGAGCCTAAACTTCCCCTGGTGCAGCTTGAGACTGTGTCCCCTTGTTCTGGTGCTGGTTGCTAGGGAGAAGAGGCCAACCCCTTCCTGGCTACAACCACCCTTCAGGTATTTGTAGAGAGCAATGAGGTCGCCCCTGAGCCTCTTCTTCTCCAGGCTAAACAGCCCCAGCTCCCTCAGCCTCTCCTCATAGGGCTTGTGCTCAAGGCCTCTCACCAGCCTTGTTGCCCTTGTCATACAATAAAATAATACAATAAACCAGGTTGGAAGAGACCTTCAAGATCATCACGTCCAACCCATCAAACAACTAGATCATGTCACCAAGCACCCCATCAAGTCTCCTCCTGAACACCTCCAATGACGGTGACTCCACCACCTCCCCAGGCAGCCCATTCCAATGGGCAATCACTCTCTCTGTATAGAACTTCCTCCTAACGTCCAGTCTAAACCTGCCCTGGCGCAGCTTGAGACTTTCCCTTTTGTGTCATTTGGTGCTTTAGTTCACCTTCTAGGAATATATGGCATAACTTTGAAACAATCGCAGTAGCTATTGAGAGAAACTATTTTGACATCAAAATGACAGTTGAGATTTCAGATTTTGTAAAAGCCATATTGTTTTACAAAGCAGTTACCAACTGCTTTTTACAAAAACAGCTGCCAAGTTTGAGGAAACTGTCAATATACTCGATAACTCCTTTTAGCAGATGTATTCACACAGGGTGAAACTAACTGTGCAGATGGGCAAGCCAAAGCTTTTTCTTTAGTGTCATGGAGGCTGGATTCAAACCATGTTTTATTTTGACTACAAGGCACTCAATTTGTGGAAGTTTTCTTTCAGTCCTTATGAATCTGATGTGTTACAGGGATGATACAAAGTAATGGGTCTCAGTGTATGAACTAACAATCTAGACCTTCCCAAAAGACAAATGTAGCTATTAAGTCTTGCTATAAACTTCTAGTTTGCTAAGATGGCCATTGTGTATACAATGTTCTTGTGTACAAAATCATTCTATAAGATTCTATAAAATCTTCTATACAAAATAATTTAAACTTAAAACTACTTCTGAGCAGCACAAATACATTTTACATGGGAGACCAACAGCAGGCTTATCTGACCTGATGTAAAATAATTCTAAGACAGGCTAATACCAAAAATATATATTCAGCATTGATATTTGAACAAGTTTAATCACCTTTTGACATAACTTAAAAGATGTGTGGTTATTTTATTTCACTGTTACTTTGAATTGCTTATGTCTATATTGAAGAAATATTTTTTGGGGGGAAAATGAGTGAAGTAATTTCTGCTTTCTTTTGCTCTGACTCTGATTTACCTCATTCATGGGCTTTGTCAATCCCAAAGTCAGGAGCTACTTAGAAGAAATTTATTTGTTGAGCATGGAAGTGAATCATTTAATCTTTGCGCTGCTAGAGACCAGTAATGAATAACTGACTGAATAATAAATATGATGGACCTTTTAGACCTGTTTGTCCTGCTGGTAGAGAAACTTGGATTAGCACCTCTCCTACTAGGACAGACTGAAGGAGTTGGGGCTGTTCAGTCTGGAGAAGAGAAGGCTCTGAGGTGACCTAATTGTGGCCTTCCAGTATCTGAAGGGGGCCTACAGGAAGGCTGGGGAGGGACTTCTCAGGCTATCAGGTAGTGGTAGGACTAGGGGGAATGGAATGAAGCTGGAGGTGGGGAGATTCAGGCTGGACATGAGGAGGAAGTTCTTCACCATGAGAGTGGTGAAGCCCTGGAATGGGTTGTCCAGGGAGGTGGTTGAGGCCCCATCCCTGGAGGTGTTTAAGCCCAGGCTGGATGAGGCTCTGGCCAGCCTGATCTAGTGTGGGGTGTCCTTGCCCATGGCGGGGGTGGGTTGGAACTAGCTGATCCTTGTGGTCCCTTCCAACCCTGACTGATACTATGATACTACTATACTATGATAGTGTTTGTAAGTTTGCTAGATTGCTAGACTCTTTCTCCTACCAGAGACATGCACTCCTCACCCTATATAAAGAAAATTATTTACAAAATCAAAATTGTAGACTACATGGATTTGTCTAAAGACTGTTTCCTATTCAAGACAGCATTCTAAATAAGAGTGGGGTCTCTGCAAGGAAACCATATTCTTGAATTAGTAGTTACTACAAGTGTATTTTTTTAGATAGTCTGCATGCACCACACAAAATGACAGTTGAAAGTACAGTCTAACTTCAGACTGAGAATATTTAATGATGCATTAGGATCCTTTAAGGGAATCTGATAGTTCAAAATTTGTATTAATCATAAGCATACAAAATTTCTATCTGAAAATTGTACTGAATTAAGATGTGCATTTTGTCTGCATAGCAGATGATTTGGTAGCCATCATCTGTCAGTTCTGAGATCTGAATTATATTTCATACTTTCAGCACCTTAGAAATTCATGAGTTTATAATGTAGACTGTGATACAAGAAGGTAATTAATTGCTGTAATACTTCAGAGATGAGTGTATGAAACACATTTTGGTTTGTGATTGAAGCCAGATTTCAAAATTCACGAGTCGTACACACAGCACAAACAGCTCTTGGTACTTCAAAGGCAAAAGCCCTGCACTAAGCTTGAGTGTAACTGCTATATAAAACTTGTTAAGCACACTCTGTCTACAGGTGTATGAGGGGAAAAATTAAGAGGCAGTAGGTTAGACTTTGAAATTTTAAAAAGCAGAAAAAAATTTCCAATCTTCATGTATCTAGTTAAAAAAACCCAACTCGGTATTTTGGAATGTTCATTTGAATCACCCAGAAAACTAAGCCAGTTCAATACTGTATTTTCTGGACCTATTTTAAAAACCAGCCATTTTAGAATGATTCCTAGTGATGGGTAATTTTGCATTCCAAAGAGGATAATTTTATTCAGCCTTTCGTCTGCAAAGGTTTTCTTTTAGTATGCTTATTGGAAATAAACTTGGATGAGTTATTTGCACACTAAACAAGTGTGATCCCTGCAGCTGGAGCAGCTGGTGTGGAAGGTGTTCTAAAAGTCATATATAACTGCTATATTCTTAATACAGAAACATATTAAATTACATCACAATGATACTTGATTTAATGTTGTAATTGCTATCTAGCAGGTCATTCATGCAACTGATCAGACATAGAACTCAGTGGTCTGCATTTTTTCTAGAGTCAAAACATTTTGGAGAGACGTATTCTGGAGAAGAGTGATTACACTAATTCCTGTGTTAAATTTGTCCCATGAGGCAGAATGCAGCCTTGCCTAGAAGCATATCACTGGCAGCCAAACTGTTTTATCATGTGACTGTTTGTCTAGTCCTGTCAAATCACTCACTGCTTCTCAATATTGAAGTCTACATATACACAACAAGGATATTCACTGGTTTATGTATAACATCCAATGTTAGGAGTGGGTTCCACAGTGAGTATGCTGGCAGGTTTTTAGATGCAACTTTTGAGGGACTTTAACAACAGTTAAAGGCTCAAAATTTTACTGTGGGCGGTAAGTACTATGCTTTACACTATACTTTTGTACCACTTGTGTGGACACACAAATGACATTACTCTTTATTTCAGCTGTGCTGCAGCATTGTCACACAGAGTTGACATTCGACAATGACATGTCCTGTGTAGCTGAAATCATTAGTTATTTCCTAATAAAATATCTTTGTAAGGAACTGTAACTAGTAACGGAATAAGCGCTTCAGAACATCCTCCATTTGGTAACTAAAATGTGCAACTTAAAAAAAGACCCCAAAAGTACACACACAAAACCCCAGCCCAAGTACTGATCTTGTGTTTAATATGTAACATTGTTGTAAATGTGATGCTCTGTGAATATTCAGTGGGTGTCTCATGTAACTATCCTACTGTGAATTTGTTTTCTAAGAACTATCCTTTAAATATTTGTAATGTTTTACCACCTATTGAAATTTCATTTTTAAATTTAAATCATACAGCAGAGCAGCTTCTGTGAGCACGGAGGTGTGCTTACAGAGCACATTTATCTGCCTAAAGAAAAAGACAATGGACATTTTTAACTAGAAAAATGCATTCAAAAGTTCAATAGCTGTCTTCTCCTGGTCATAGCATCTGTTACTTGGACACTTCCAGTAACTTTGGAATTGCAATGCACCAATTAGTAATGCACAGAAATTGGCACAGTAGCTGTGGGTACTGATGACCAAGCAGGAACTGAGTCGGTAATGTGCAGAGAAAACTGAATCATAAATTGAATCATAAACTGAATCATGAATGCAGTCTTGTGCAGTTACTCTTATCAATCTGGTTGAATAAGAACATGGATCCTAACAGCTTATAGCTGTCTATGTGATAATTTCTTTGAATTTGTACTCCAGAAATGTAAAATTATTTTGCTGATAGGGTAGGGATGCTTGAATAAAACTGTGACACAGGCCTGAGACATGTTGGTTGGGGGGTTTTGAGCTGTGCTGCTCAGTAAGTTTTGAATCTATGTACTTGAGAGGTTTAACCTGTAGGTGAAGCAATACTAAAAGTAAATTATAGATCTGCTCTATTACAAGTGATTATAGCAAGGAATTTAAAATGTATGTGACAGATGAAAAACATGAAAACTTGTATTTCCTTTACATCAAGCTGGTGCGACCTTCATTGTCTGAAAGAGCAGGCAATATTATTCCTACAGTAACTGTGCAACACTCAAGCTTAGTGCAGGGCTTTTGCCTTTGAAGTACCAATCTGGTTGTTAAGCAGATATGTTAGCATGATTAAATATAGGTAGAAATCATCAGGTCATATTTCAGTGAGAGTTCATGTTAAACAGTAATATAAATGTAAGTGCTTACAATTAAATTCATAATGTAAAGATCAAACCTGCTTATAAGGGTCTTTTAAGGAAAGCTATTGGACTGAAAAGATTCCAATGTTGTTTTAACAGTTGATAACATAGTACAACAATACTAGGGAATTTCTGCTGGCTAAAATGTTACATAAATTAGGAACCTATTCAGCAGAAGGAAAAAAAAAAAAAGCATCTGCTTGCATGTGAATTCTCTTGCCAAGCAAGAAAGATGACCTTACTTGTAAAATATAAATGCTACTCTTAGATCAAAACAAAATAAGAGCCAGATGTTTTAACTTTAGAATACTCACACACCAAATTTTATGGTTTCTGAAGTGTTTTAGTGGTCAAAATCCAAGATGTTCCCTATTAGCATGAACAATAATGGACAAGATATTCAAGTCAAGTTTCTTGCTCACTCCTTAACACCCTAAGTATGGTTTATGAACTGTTTACTGCAACATTAGGCACATGAAATCATGGAATCATGATACCTGGCTTCAGCAAACCCAGTCTTCCATCATATCAGTAATTGGTTGCATTTTCTGGTTGTTAAACTGTAAAAAAGACCGAGTAACACTGTAATTCCATAAAGGTTGTATTGGCCACTTATTGCTTATTTGTCATTGTGTTGGATTTTTGTCTGACTGCGTTTGGATAGCTGAGGATTGGCCTGCTGACCTTCCTGTAAGAAGTCCTGTGGAGGACCCCATGCTAGATAAATGGCTGCTTCTGAAGAAGTCCATGACTCTAAGGTAAGCCTACACTGGAGCAATCTGACGCTGCAAGGATTGCATCTAGTGGAAAAGACCAAAGCTGGTAGAAGTTCATGGAGGACTGTCATGGGGGAGGACTGAGAGGTTTTTTCTGCTGAGGTAGAAAAAGCAGCAGAAAAAAACATGGAACAGACTGGAACCAAGGTAACCACCATTCCCTGTCCCCCTGCACTGCTGGGTTGAGGAAGAGATAGCACAACTGGGCCAAGGAAGAGGGGAGGGGCAGAGGGAAGGTGTATTTAAGATCCATTTGTATTTATCACTGTTCTACTCCAATTCAGTTGGGGAATTTGTGGTGATTCTGTTTAAATTGTATTGATTTTGCTTCCCCAAGTCAAGTCTGTTTTACACAAGACCACAATTGATGACTGAGCCCTCCCTGTCCTGGTACTGTCCTTCAAGCCTGTTGTTGTATTTTCTTCTCCCCATCCTGCCAGAGTGGGTTAGGAGCAAGCAAAGGACTGTGGGGGGTGCTTTGTTACTGGCTGGCTGGGCTTAAACTGTGACAGTATGATCCTTCTATGGACCATGCTTATAACAGTCTGGCTGGTGATGGGTAAAAGTTGCAGGTGTATGAAAAATAATTGGTTTAGATCTCTTTTTTCAAGATGAAGATATGCTTCATTGTAAGCTGCCCATGGAGAAATGATGCATGAAGGAAAGAGTCGCTGGAGTCGCTTAGATAATTTGAATGTTTCACAGGCAAACTAAATAAACAAAACAGCTCTTTCCCCAAACAAATTTTCTGGTAGAAAACTAGCAGTTTTCTTTCTCATATCTCCATGTGTCTCGATAGCTGTGAAAATGGTTTTAGACATGCTTCAGTCAAGAAAAGTTTATTTTAGTTTCTTATTGAAGAAGTACCTTATCACATGTTTCATACCCATTAAGTGTTTTGGGGGAAAGTAAGGTGGATTTCTGTATTTTGGGTATTCTGTTCTACTTAACACAGAAGCATACTGGATACTGCCTTGCTTGCGAATTCTTTGGAGACAGTCACATGATGATGAGTGTTGAGAGTCCTTTTCTCTCTTTGACACTTGGAACTTGTGGAATATATATGACATCCTAAATTATGTGCCAAATAGAACTATAAAGTGTTTCCTTTTTTTTTCTGAGTTGTGTATGTGAGCAAGAGTATTTCAGAAAGTGGCAAGATACTCTTCCCAGAATCACAGAATGGTAAGAGTTGAAAAGGACTTCTGGAGATCACCTAATCCAAGCTCCCTGCTAACATAAGTACACCCAGACTAGGTTACACAGCAATGACTCCAGCTGTCCTGGCTGAGGACTGGTCTTAGCAGCAAGCACTGAAGAAAAGAGGCACTCCTCCTTCTCTGTATCCTCTGTCACCAAATCACCCACCTGATTCAAGAGCAGGCCCATATTCCTTTTCTTCCTGACATATTTTGACAAGACCTTTCAATTTTTACATCCTTTGCCAGATTTCATTCAAGAGGGCCTTGTATTTCCTTGTAGTATTCCTATGCACTCTGGCACCATTTTTTTTATTTCTTTCAAGTGGCCAGTCCCTTTTTCAATATAATGTGAACTTCTTTAATCTATCTGAGTTTTTCCAGAAACTCCTTTCTCATCCATTCAAGGTCTCTTGCCTCCTTTGCTTAATTTCTTACTCATAGCACCATCACTGAGCTTGGAGGAAGTGGCGCTTGAATATTAATCAGGTGTCTTGGGCTCCTCTACCTTGTAGAGCCCTAACCCATGGAATTCCTCCAAGTAGGTGTCTGAAGAGGTCAAATTTGGCTCTCCTGGAGTCCAGGGTTGCAATCCTATTTTCTTCTCTGCTATACCCTTCCATAATCCTGAACTCCACCATCTTATGGTCACTGCAGGCAAGGCTGCCTCTAACCATCACATCCCAAACTACACCTTTTTTTCATCACCAAGAGGTCCAGCAGTGCACCTCCTCTCATAGGTTTCTCCACCACCTGTATCAAAAAGTTATTAGCAATGCACTACAGGAGCCTCCTGGACTGTTTGTGCGTTGCTGTGTCTTCTTTCCAGCATATACCAAGGTAGTTGGGATCCTGGTTTTACCTCTTTCCTCTTTCAAACTTAGTTTAAAGTGCTCTCAACGAGCCTCACCAATTTGTAGATGATAATCCCTTTTCCCCTTTGAGACAACTGGACTCCATATATTGCCAGCAAGCCTGGTGCTCTGTAAACCTCCCCGTGATCAAAGGAACCAAAATTTCACCAATGTCACCAGCCTCTGAGCTATATGTTAATCAGGTCTGTTTTATGGTTCCTCTCAGTGTTCTTCTGTGCTACTGAAGGGATTGAGGAAAACACCACCTATGCTCCTGATCTTTCAACCAATTGCCCTACCACCCTGAAGTCCTTTTTGACTGCTTTTAGATTTCTCTCTGACACCTGATTTCTGCTGACCTACATAACCAGTGGTAACAGTCAAAGGGCCAGACCAGATCAAGAAGCTTCCTAGTAATGTTACATGGAGGCAGCAGACCTCTGTGGGATGGGTCTGTTCAGCAAATTGGGCCCTTGGTGTCCCTCAAAAGGGAAATGTCTATGACAGCTACCTTTCTCTTTTTCTTAATTGGGGCTCTCATAATGTGCTAGGGTTGACTGACACAGCCTGGGCAGCTACCTGAATGGACCTTCAGCTACATCTTCATTTGCCTGGCACTCAAGTTCAGAAGCCCCATATCTGCTGTGTAAGGGCAACTGGGAAGGTGAGGGAGGCTGGGAGGGGATTTGTCTGCTGCCCTGAATAGTCATCTGTTTTTATTCTCCCCACCTTTTGACTGGTGGCAAGAGGGCAGGAGATTCTCCTCTTCATGTGGAGCCTCCACCTGCTACCTTTGCCTATTTCATCTCTGCTGCCAGGCTGACCAGATCATTCACCTGGTCCCACCACACGCAGGTGCTGTCTCTGCTGCCCTCTAGTATTAGCAACAGGCTCAGGCACCCACTGTAGCTGGACGCCTGGTCAGCTGTATCCTTGAATGGGAGCTCCATTTGGGTCCCCACGTTCCTTCTTGTGATGGGTTTTGTCCTGTCTGCACTAATAGTCACACCAGCTGCCACCCCACCTGCTTCTAATGCGCCATGCCCTGTTTTCATGTCCTGGTCACATGCCCCTGGTTACATGCCCTGGGTTGCTCGTGCTCACCAGCGACTGCTATTGTATTGCCCGCACTGAGTCAGAACGACCTCTTGCTAGGAGCTTACCTTTCTGCAAGGGTGTGGGGGGAGGCACTGGGGTACTATCTCTTTGCCCCTTTTTGCCTTCATGCTTTTGCCATAGTTTTGCTGGTTTAGCACGCTTTTCCTGTTGTGATTCTCTGCTCTGGATCCCTTTGCCTCTGTGACTTTACTGAAATGGCTCTGTCTGACAAGAAGATGAAATTTTCTCATAGATGTTTTGGGTGACTTAAAATGTACGGACATAGATACACTGAAGGTCTGTTTTGAAGAGAGGCTTGCCTGGTTTACACCTTCTTGGGGTACTTGCTGCTTTTTTTACACCCCTGATTCTATTCTAGGAGATGGCAAGGGGTTGAGTTTTGGGTGCCCAGGAAAGCAGAGAGCTGGGGCAACAGCGTCTCTATGCTGGAAGAGTTGCTTGTGCGTTGGAATCCAGAGGACAAAAGCGGAACTGTGCAGAAGAATTTTGCATTCCTACCATCTCTTCCTCGTGCTCCTCCTGTTCGAAGGTGCGTTCCTGCGAGGTAGTCAGAAGCTAATGAATGGTGCAATTGCTCATTTTGCCACGCGATGGCAGCATTGACTATGGGTTTGCATCGAGATGCACCATTCCAAGGCTCGGCTGAGCTCTTGTTCAGCCTCGTTAAACATCAGTGGTGTAAAAGATTGATAGCAATGCAAATGTATTTATAGCCACTAGAGATAGTCACCTTCCACCCCAATTAGCCTTTGAATTGATTTAGTGAGAAAAACATCTATTATGGAATAAAAGTCTTAGAGATTAGTATTGTGTTATTTCACTGCATTTCAAATAGCTGTAGGTAGAAGGGCCTTACAAGCAACAATAAGCTATAATAAAAGTGCTTTTAGGCTACATCAGAAGCAAATTCCAAGCCGAAGGTTTGTTTGCTGAGTGAAACACAACCACAGGTGATCTAGGTTATGCTGGGTCTCCTTGGCATTTACAAAATCCAGTTCACACAATTTTTCTTCTCATTCTCTCATTTTAAAAGGGATTAGTTCATGAGAAGTTGCTTACAACGAAGTAATTGATCACAAAAACGTGATTATTTTTGCAAGGTAACAGAAATCAACCATGTTTAGAAGCTGTCTGATTCCTTGGTTTTTTTCTTTTCTGTTTTCTCTCCTCCCCAAATGCAGTTTGCTGAAAAGACTCTGGAGTGAAAGCACTGCTAATGGATCTCACTGTGGCGTGCAAGTGCTACATAGATCCTGCTGACTGACTAGCTCTGCTAGGAAAGGATCCAAGAATGAAGAGAGCTCTTGACTTGACATGAAGCAAATAGAAATTATTGTAAAGGGCTGGTATGATTTAATGCTTCTAATTGAAAGATCTGATTTAGGTCACACTGAATTTCTATTACATATGAGAAATACTGTTTCTTTTAAAGGCAAATTTTCCTGATATTTTGTGATATTGTACTGCATTTGCTGTTTTGTAGCTATGATGTAAACTGGCTTTTTTTTTTTTTTTTTTTTTTTTTTTTTTTTTTTAGGTGTATGATGTGAACAAACAGCTTTTTTTGAAAACAGAAACGGAGCTGCAGCTGGGTGCTTCCCAATTAAGATTCCCCTCCTCCCCCTTTTCTAGTGTAAAAATCTGTGCAAGTCTTTGCTTTCTATTTATGTATTTATTTGTGTTTACATAAAGGATGAAGCTGAATGAAGTCTATGCAACCACAGCAGGGTAAACCAGATCAGATGTGGCCTTATGCTGTGAGTGAGATCAAGACCTTTGAGCTGTGAGTGTTCTTACTCTCTTCATTGTTCCTCAATCCATCTTTATTTAGTGTGTAGTTTATAGCGTTAGCACCATTTAAATATAAACGCAGTTTCAAAACACAGCCTTTTTACTTTTACAGGAAAATTATAAAATATTATTATTTTTATGACACTATAAAAAATATTTTGCATAATTTAGCCTGCTGGTTTTGAGGATTGAAACCATAAAGAACACCTTCCACGCCACACAGCAGCTGTTGTGACTATTTCAAAGCCTAGTCTGAAATTTACCTTAATTCATAAAGAATACTCGCTTCCAGATGGCAAAATATTTTTATTGTTGCCAACAAAAGCACCCTCCTTGGTATGAAGTTGTATATTTATTTCAAGTATTTGTAGTTTGCTTCCCACAATTTCATCAGTGAGGACGGGGACAAAGGAAAATGCTAAAACAAGTTAGAAACAGATTATCAATGTTTACAAAGTATTTCTTTGAACGCACAGCAATGCTGAAAGATTGCTAAGTTGAAATTGTTGTATATAAATTGGGGAAGAGAAGTGAATAACTCATAAGTTCTTTTGTAACGCTGTTTTGGATATCCATGGTGCACTGCAGCATTGATAGTGGATAATAAAATGGTATCACTCTTAGTCACTGTGAAGCATGCTTGACAATCAATCAAAAATCAGCTGGAAGCAAAATCTCCTGAAGGCAGCCTAGATCTGATGGGATTTGTCTTTCTGTGTGTGTACATAAGCGTGAGATACACAAGCTTAAAAGGTAAACGGCATGAATGAAAACTACACTGGGATTTAAAACATATATTGGACATTCTGCAAAATGTTTACTTCTGCATATCTCCAATTCTAAAGGAATAATCAGTGCAATAAAAGCAGTATCCAGGGAGATAAAATTGGCATTGATTTTTAATTTACGCAGAAGTTATTGCAAATATATATCAGTGTCAATTAGAGCAGTTTCATTTCTTACAACATATAGGAAATCAAATTCCATAATTACATTTGCCATGTGGATGGTAACACTACTTCTAAGGTTCAAAGGTTACTGTCAATTAGCATAAGATTTTAAATTAAATTACACTAAATATTGTTCACTTTCATTGCTTGAAAATTTGACAGGAGAATGTGAAGGTTAAATATAAATAATATATTCTGGCAGAAAACCTTACTTGTATTTTTTCCCTAAGGTTTACATTTCTAGGTGTTTTTCTATTTCTTTCATAGAAAATGCTTTGTGTTGTGCCTAGGTAACCAGATAGATCTTATTTACCATATAAACAAGGCTTTGTGCAATGTTTGTATTAGCCTGGGAACACAGCAGTGCAGATAAGATTAATAAAATGGCAAAGGTAATGATCTCGCACTGGCTAAACATTTCACAGAATAGTAACAAAAAATGTCAGTTCAACCTACAACTGTAGGATTGTATTTACATTTATTAGTTTTTGATTATCTGATTTTTCCCTACAGAATTTTTGGTTCAATTTTTTTCTCAGATTGTATTATGTTCTAATGACTAAAGTATTTATGTGCTCTAAGACTAGTGGATGAAGAAAACATGGGTCAAAAATTATCATGCTTTTAGTCTGAGTTACGATATTAATAAGAAACCAAACCATTTTGAAACTTTGGATTAAAGATGAGATGTGCATTATTTACAGAGTAAGATGTTTTCCTACTTTCAATATAGTAAGGAAGACTTATTTTTAGAAAGTATTTAAGGGTCAGCAGTGAACTAATGATTACAGTATCCTAAATGGGAAGTTTATTGTTTAACTACTTGTGCGTCATAGAATGTTTTCAAATGGCTATTTGAAATCACTGTGAAGTGTTTCTGCACAGAATCTGTGGTAATATTAATGTGTTAGTCTTAGTGGAGACAAGATTTCCACTGGGAAAGTAAATGCATTTGAAGCAAAGTCTCAAGAAATACCACAAAGGTACAGACTGATATATTATATGTGAATATTAGTTTTAGGTAACTGCAAGACTGTAGTCCAAAAATGGTAAAGATAGAAAATCAAAGACTATGTTGACTCTAGATGATTACTCTAAAATGACAAAAACATAATTTTAAACCTGTATGCATGTTGATTGCTAAGCAGAGCATCAATTGTTTGCTGGGTTACACCCATCTTGGGTGGAAGGGCTGAAAGAGCTCAGCCTATCAGGAGGGTAAAAGAAACTTGATCCAGGTGGACAGAGAAGTATATGGTTTCTCCCTCCCAGGAGGGGGTCTCCCTGGTCAAAGGTGGTCTATTCCACTCCCCTTTCCTGTCCACCAAGCCTATAAAAAGGGGGACATTTGCCGCAGTTGCCCTCTTCTGCCTCACCTGTTTGAACCAACTGTCAGCTGCTGGTGGTTTCCTGCACTGGCCACGTGGTTGGGCCTGGTTCTCTCTCCAAGCTGCATCCATGCTTTCTAAAGGACTAAATCCACTTACATCCAGGGAAATATAAGGCCATCCAGGCTCACCTGGCTGGCTCGCCAAGGATTGTAATGGGTTGAGGCAGACCCCCTCCCCACCACGGGCAAAAATAACGACTCAGACAAACGGACTGCAAAAGTGATGGAAAGTTTAAATGGAAAGTGGTGAATGTTTACAGAGAGCCAGAAGCACAGTGACAAAAGAAATCCCAGAAGCACAACCAGAGATATCCCATCCCCACCTGAGGGTACACCCAAGACCCCCAGGGCTCCTTCTTCCCCCCGCTCCCACTCCACTGCTAGGCTAGTCTCAGCTGGCCAGATCTGAGACTGCCCATCCCCCCAGCCTTGGGCCTAGCCAGGCCCAAGGCCAGAAGACATCTCCCCCAAGTTACTGGGTGACTGTGAGGAAAGAGAGAGGAAGTGGCAGACCCCACGCTGGATGTTATAGTGGTGCAGAGAATTATGGTAGGAAATACCTGGTTTCCAGGGTCCACCCACTGGGCTGGACTTCTGGACACAGGAGGCACCCCTCGTATAAGCACAGCAGAGGGCACCCAGCCCAAACTGCTACACTTGGTTTTGTATATTTTCCTATTTATCTGTATCTCTTACCCCTGTAAACCCTCCCTGTTATTGCTATATATACATATATTTTGCTAAAAAACTACTTCTCCTACTTCCAAACCAACTCCTGACTATTTCTTTTGTAGACTAACCTCCTTCCCTTTTCCCTACCCCCCCCTTTTTATTTTTTCTCTTTTCTACCTTTTTTCTTTCCTTACCAGGGAAAGAGAGAGGGCAGGGGAGGAATTCTCAGTTTGTTATCATCTGAACTCTTAAATTCTAGTTAAGGCTCAAACCTGTACAAATTGTCATGTCAGATAATGAGGCAAAATGCAAATGTCTTGACTTGCAAAAGCTTACTACTTTTAATGCAGGTGTGTAAACCCTATTGCTGTATGAAAAAAACAACTTTTAAAGAGCAGTAATACTTTCAGAGTTGTATGGTAGACACCTTATAAAAGGAAAGATAATTGCAGGTTTTGTTATTTCTTTTCTGCTTGACAGAAGATGCAGGAAAAATGATGTTGAGTCTTCATCTCAGAGGAAGAAAAGGGTTGCAGGTGATCATACTATACCAGGAGAATAGACCTCTGAAGAACAATACAGAGCTGTTTAAAAAATTTATAAAGCAAAGAAGATTGAATCAGAGGCTGAATAACATTTTTATGATGATTACTGCATACTTTCTTAGCAGAGAAGTGGAGTTATTTGCTCCTTAGAGCTTTGGCTAAGATGTAACACTTTTAGAATATTCAAGTTTAGATGATATTAATTAACATCCTCTGCCATATCTCTTGAGAAATGTGCGATTCTCTCACGCCATCTCTCCCTTGTTTCCTTTAGTATCTATCCCTCTATTCTTTTATTATGCTAAAAACCTTTTACTTATAACCTCTGTCACTGACTTTTCCTTAGTTACCAGAGATAGTAGCTATGCTAGAATTGGGAGAATGTTTTAAAGCCACATGAATACTTAATCTTTCTCATCTGAAAATGTTGAAACATACCTCTAAGTGACAGCAATGAATGTTTACCCTGTGCAGACAGTGCGAGGAAATTTGATGAAATTTGTGATTGTAATTGGTCTTTGCAAAACCAAAACTGGCATACAGACTCTTCACAGGTGTAACTTCTGTAGCAAAAAGAAAAACAAAAAAAACAACATATATCTTGGTTTTCATAAAGGGAAAGATCTTTTGAACTAAAGAAACATAAAACAATAGGTTTCATTTTACTGATTTCTAGTTTTACTTTATTTTATCTTAAAAAGAGTAGTTTGAATTTCTAGAAACACTTTCACTGTTTATACTGAAACCTCATGGAGGAATAATGCTGAGGATTTAATACCTCCCAGTGTAGCCATATTAAAGCACTGGAAAAACTTAGTCTGCCTTTAATGCAGATTACTTAAATTCAATCCTAGTAATATTTATTACATTCTATTTGAAGTAAAGAAATTTACAGGTTCTTTAGATAATGGCTGCCTTCCCCTCCCCATCTTCATTGTTTTGCAATCCAAGCTGAATAAAACACTTGTTTTAAAAGAAACTTTCTGAAATATAAGAATTAAAGAATAGTTTTTTTAAAATCTACCAAAAAAAACCCCAACCAACCAAAAAACCCCACAACCCCCCAAAAAAAGTAATAAGGTGGCTTTTAAAAATATTTTATATATATATATATATATATATATATATATATATATATATATTTCCTGGTGCGGTCAGGATAGATCTGTAATGCGTTACAAAGGTCTGTTGACTCTTAGTCAGTTCCCATTTTTAAACTTTTTCAGCTTATGTGACTGAATATATATACTGTTCAACTTCAAAACTTGTGATGAATATCTTGCAACATCTCAAACATCTCTTATAAATACCTACTGAAGAAAAGAAAAAGCTGAATACAGCTTTTGTATGTTGTTTCCTCAAATCTGGTTTAGGTTAAGGACAGTTACTATCTGATGTACTTCACTGTCATTAATGCTTTGAAACTGGTTTATAACTGACAGGAATTCATGTGATATGAGCCATTATCAGGTCTGTCACATTCATTGGCATTCTCCGAATAGTGTTTAATATCAACATAGTGATTAAACAAGGTTAAAATGATTGACAAGGATTTAGAGTATAAATTGTGTGTCAAACTCAACAGGAGGATGATACCCTCCCAACCTTAGATATTTTGAGACTGTTATCACCCAGAAGCAGGAAACTTTGCAAGCACATTCCCACATCAGAACCATTACTGATTATTTTTATGTAGTATGGATAAGAAAAGGACTTCTGGAGTGTCAAGAATTCTAGCACCCATTCATCTAATAGTAGAAATTCCATGAAAATAGGTGAAAGAAGGACAACTGATCCCCAGTTGTGTATGTTCTCAGCTTCTAACCCTTGTGGTTAGTGGCTTCTAGCCATTTTTCATATGCTTTTAAGTCATGTATAATCTGAAATGTATCAGACCTTGTTATAAAATAGGTGTCAGGAGATGCGTCTGTTGACCTCTACAGAGAATAGAGACAACATTGGGAATAACAGCTTCTTTGTATCACTCAAGGTCACAGATAAACATCATTAAATGTAAACAGAGCAAAATATGGCAATTCTATGATTAGGTAGCCATGCAGATAAATGTTAAGCAATACCTTTCCCAAGTATTACTTGCTGTTATAAGCATTGTTGTCCCTATTTTATACAAAGAAAACCAAAGCTGTGAAAGATTAAAATCTCTAATTGCCTAATGCAGGCAACACTTTGAGTATACCCTGCTTGAATCTGCTTGCTTCAGCAAGCAGTTCTGCCTCCACTTAAGTTACAGGATAATTTGTTGTTTAGTGGCACTCTTATCACATATTAGCAGTACAATGGCATGTTATAAATACACTGTGAAAAAGCTTCCTTGGAAGAAACAGTGTGGGGGTTTAAGTTTGTTTGAGATGGTTATATGAGAGCTTTGGAAGTCAGATTAATTTTTTAATCAACTAATGAAAGTGCCACTCTTTTTTTCCTGACTGCTTGCAAGCTGGTTAGTCACAGTTAGCAATGAGTTAATATTTTTTCCTCCCCCCGCCCCCCAGCTTCTTTCTTTTATTGTTTCTTTCTTTCTTTCTTCCCCCTCCCCCCCCTTTTTTTTTTTTTTTTTTTTTTTTTTTTAACTGGCTTTTCCAGTTTGTGGAGATGTAGATGTTGTTTCCATGGCAACGTTTAGACTTCAAGGCTTATGGGGAAAAGACTGATAAGTGTATGATTTAGATTATACCTGCTGAGTTTTATTGTGTTTAAAATGTAGTTAAGTTGGAGCAATTTAGAGTAGCAAGATTTGGAAGGTTTGACTGAAATATTTTGCTGATGTCTGTGTTATTCCAATGAAAATGTGACTTAGACTAGGTTGTTTTGTTTTGTTTTGTTTTTATGAAGTAAGCTTATTATGCAATAGTTCCATTTGTGGACTAAAGTGGTATTTTCATGCTGCTACTTCAGCAGAAACATTATGTTGAGATACTTGAACTTTCTATGGGTAATTACTGTACTTGATGGTCTAATTAAATTCTTTGTATTTGTTGTTGGCACTTTTATTTGAGATGTGTATTTCTTTACTACTAATTCAATTGTCAAAGTTACCAGAAACTCCCAAATATTCTTACACCCTTTCACCTCAAGTAGTCAAAAAGAGGCTCTTCAAATAGAAGAATAGTTCTGCAGCTTTAACCTATGATCTTGTGCTTTGAGTAGTGCCAGATCTAAAGGTGAACATGTTCTTGATTCAGCTTCAAACTATGGGCTGTTCTAATGTGTGTATGGTTACTGTCTTCTTAAACTTGATTTTCTTTTCTTGTAGGAATTCAAGGTCATGTATGGACACCTGATCTACAAGGCAGGCTTTTGTTCATCCTAGGAAACATCTTACATCTTTAATATTTGTATGTTAGAATGCAAAAATTATGAGCAGCTTTGACAGATGACAGAGGTATAGAGTTTTAAATGTTAAGGAACCCGTGTTATATGTTGAATATGTTGAATTTTATGTCTTTCAATGTAAGCCATTATCTCTGATAATGCAACAGCATCTGAACTGTTACAGTAAAATAAATGTTTTGTTTTTTTAGCTTGCTTTCCTTTGATAGACTATATTTTAAAGGAACTTTTAGCTTTCATAATAAAAAAAATAATTTTTGTGCATCTGTTTATGGGTATGGAAAATATTTAATGTTCATAAAGCTAAACACCTTATGAAGAGTAAGAAAACATAGTGTGGTGGTTTTAGGCTATGCCTTTAAAATTTAGTTACAGAAAAGTAGAAAAATATAACTAAATCATTATTGGGTGTAAAAAGGAATGCGAAAGATTATTCTAAACAAATTCATTGCATAAATATCTAGAATAAGATGGGCTGTACCTAAACAATTTTTCTCTTCTTTCCTGATCTCTGCTGTTTTGCTTCCCTTGGGAGAGATTAACTTGCTTGTTGGCTGGCCTTGGCTGAAATTGTTTAGTTAAGTCCACTGCTTTCTCTCTGATTTCTCTCTCTCTTGTGGGACAGGGGGAGGGGAGAGGGCCAGTGGAATAGCTTCCCAGGTCTCTGACCAGGGAGTGTTTTCATGTTGTTTGCTTATTGTAAATATAATATTGTAAATACTGTATATTTTGTACATACTCATTGCATTCCATTGCAGAGTGTAGGTTTTGCTTGTAAATACAGCTTCGTTTGCCTCTGAGTTGGTCTGGCAAAGTTAATGCTGGGGGGAAACTTCAACCCACCACACATAGTACAGTAAGATCGTGGATGATAAATTTTCCTGTTTAGGAGCATTTGGCACTGCCTGAAGTTGGAGTCAGCTTGGAAGTAGAGAGGTAAAGAGTTTTCTTTAAACTATACATATATATATATATATATATATATATACACACATATATAAAAATAACAGGTAAGGTTCACAAGGGCAAGGAACAAGGATGGATGGGAGGGAAAGAAAAAAAAAGAATACAAAACCAGTCTCTCTCTGAGGAGGTGTGGAAGCAGCAGGGAGAAGGATCAGGCCCGACCATGTGGCAGAGGAGCAGGAAGGCAGCTGCAGTAGTTCTCGTCCAGGAGAGGCAGGAACCAAAAAATGGCCTAATGGCTGCAATTCCCTCTCTTGTATACCCTAGCTGGGCAGGGACTGGGGAGTGGAACAGACTTAGTTTTCCAGGGGGAAAATGCTCTGCAGGGAGGGCAAAGCACTCGCAAGCCCTTCTCCCCTTTGTTTTCAGGATAGGTGTTAACCCACCACAAAGCCAAATACACATCCTGCTTCTTTCCAACTTAACTTTGGCAGCCAGCATGGCAGCAACAAGCTTAGCTACAAGTGAAACTGTGTATCTTTCCAGTGTGCATGTGTTTAATAGCGGTTATGGTTCTGTTTAAAATCCCAGCATTTTAGCCTGCGTGGTATTGTAACCTATGGTTTATAAGGCAGCATCCTGGGTATACCCGGAGCCATAATTCGTGATCAAAATTGATTCAAGTCTCTGGAAGGTTCCTTTAATTGTATGCCCTGACACTTTGTCTCTTCTGGCTGTCTTGCTGAGCCACAAGTGTCTTCTCAAGTCACCATCTCTTGGACAAGTGGTGGAATTGCACTCTTGGTTCTGAATTGAATAGCTGTTTCATATTTCTTCAATTTGGTTCAAAATTGTTATGCTGTACCAGTTTATGTGATATTTATTCCATGACCCTGCATTATAATCTGCATATATATATATGTAGTTATTAATAATTATTTATATTGACAAATAATAAAAATATTCTAATTAATTTTTCACAATTCATAAATAAATAATCGTATCCATCACAACCACATCAAAGGCCTTATAGAAGTCCAGATAGATCACATCCATAGGTTGTTCCTTACCTATTGACATAGTCACTCTATCATAGAAAGCCACTAGGTTTGTTCAGGCAGGACCTGCCCCTTGTAAAGCCATGCTGGCTATCTTGAACCATCTCACTCTCCTCCACGTGCCACAGCATGGCATCTGGGAGGATTTGTTCCATGATCTTCCCAGTCATGGAGGTGAGGCTGACAGGTTGGTAGTTCCCAAAGTTCTCCTTTCTACCCTTTTTAAAAATGGGTGTGATGTTTCCTTCACTCCAGTCCACAGGGACTTTACCTGACTGCCACTACTTTTCAAATATCATGGAGAGTGGCTTTGCAACTACATCAGCTAATTTTTTCAGAACTCTGGCATGTATTTCATCAGATTCCATGAAATTCTGTATCTTCAGGTTCCTCAGCTGATCCCGCACCTTGTCTTCACTTACAGTGGGAGGTACTTTGTCACCTTGGTCTCCATCTTGTGGGCCATCAACATCAGAGCTGGGGGAGAGGGGTTGGAGTGAAGTCTGAGGCAAAAAAGTTGCTGAGAATCTCAGCCTTCTCTTCATCCATTGATACGAGTTCCCCACTGTTGCTCATCACAGGGGTACACTTTCTTTAACCTTCCTTTTCTGGAGGTACCTGGAGAAGCCTTTCTTGGTTTTCTTTACATCCCTTGCCAACTTCAATTCCAGCTGTGCCTTGGCCTTGCTGTGCCTTGGCCTTGCTGTGCCTTGGCCTTCCTGACCTTTCCCCTACACAGCTGGGAAACATCTCTGTACAATTCCCAGGATGCCTGTCCCTCCTTCCATTTCATTTGTAGCTGAATCTTGCCCTTTAATTTGACCAGCAGGTCACAGCCCAATTTCTTACATGTGGGGATTAAGACCTTATGTCCTCTACAGATAACATCCTTAAAGATTTGCCATCTCTGTTCCTTTGTCCCTGAAGGTTGTTTCCCATTTTGTCCTATTTACTAACTCCTTGAAGAGATGGAAGTTTGCATTCTAAAAATATAGAGTCCTAACTGTGCTTCTTGTGGGCTTCATACTTCTTGGGACAGTGAACTGCACTAGCACATGATCACTGCAGCCCAGGCTGCCTTCTTTGCTTCAGTTTGTGTTTCTAAAACCAGCCCCCAACACTAAATTGCCAGAGCAGCTCACCTGGAAGCAAATGAAGCTGTATTTACAAGCAAAAGTGCAGTACAAAATGAAATACAATTAATATATACAAAATATACAATGTTTACATATATTTACAGGTAGTTACAGTTTCTAAACAGCACAGGAACCCCCTGGACAAACCAAGGGAGCTAGTAACAGCTTCCCCCTCCCTACCCTCTTGTACATGACAGAGGAGAGTAAGAACAGAGAGTTGTTTTGTTAGTACTTAGCCAAAGCAAAGCAATGCAGCTAAGGTCAGCAAAGAGCCAGCAGAAGCACCAGCCAGAGCAAGGAAGCTGAGAAGAGAGAAAGTTAGTTTACATTACTAACTTATGTTTGTTATCTATCCAATGGGATTCTTTAGACTTTATCATTATTTTCGTTTTTGCATCCAAGGCTGATTTATTTACATTCTACTACTTTCTGTTCAAGATCTGTGGAAAATTTTCAAGGCACAGCCTGAAACTACCACACCTCTTTGTCCTGGAAAAGAGAAGACTTCAATGCTTACAAATGTTTAAGGAGTGAGTGTCAAGAGGATGGGGCCAGACTCTTTGGTAGTGCCCAGTGATAGGACAAAGGGCAATGGGCATGAACCATAGTATAGTATCATCATAGTATCAGTCAGGGTTGGAAGGGAACATAAGGATCATCTAGTTCCAACCCCCCTGCCATGGGCAGGGACAACCCACACAACATCAGGCTGGCCAGAGCCTCATCCAGCCTGGGCTTAAACACCTCCAGGGACAGGGCCCCAACTACCTCCCTGGACAACCCATGCCAGGGCTTTACCACTCTCATGTCCAGCCTGAATCTCCCCACCTCCACTTTCATTCCATTCCCCCTAGTCCTATCACTACCTGACATCCTGAGAAGTCCCTCCCCAGCCTTCTTGGAGGCCCCCTTCAGATACTGGAAGGCCACAATGAGGTCACCTTGGAGCCTTGTCTTCTCCAGACTGAACAGCCCCAACTCCTTCAGTCTGTCCTCATAGGAGAGGTGCTCCAGCCCTCTGATCATCCTTGTGGCCCCTCTCTGGACACTTTCCAGCACCTCCATATCCCTCTTGTAATAGGGGCTCCAGAACTGGACGCAGTACTCCAGGTGGGGTCTCACCAGGGCTGAGTAGAGGGGGAGAATCACCTCCCTTGACCTGCTGGCCACACTTCTCCTGATGCAGCCCAGGATCTGATTGGCTTTCCGGGCTGCAAGTGCACACTGAGAGCTCATGTTGAGCTTCTTGTCCACCAGCACCCCCAAGTCTCTCTCCTCAGGGCTGCTCTCCAGCCAGTCACTGCCCAGCCTGGATTTGTGCCTGGGATTGCCTTGACCCAGATGCAGGACCCTGCACTTGGTCTTGTTGAAGCTCATGAGGTTGGCTTGTGCCCACCTCTCCAGCCTGTCCAGGTCCCTCTGGATGCCATCCCTTCCCTCCAGCGTGTCTGCTGCACCACACAGCTTGGTGTCATCAGCAACCTTGCTGAGGGTGCACTCGATGCCACTGTCCATGTCACCCACAAAGATGTTGAACAAGCCTGGTCCCAGGACTGATCCCTGATGGACTCCGCTTGTCCCTGGCCTCCACTGGGACATGGACCCATTGACAGCCACGAACCCAGGAAGCTATAACCCAGGAAGTTCCACTTAAATATTATGAAAGACTTCTTTACTTTGAAGGTCACAGAGCACTGGAAGAGACCACCCAAAGTGGTTCTGGAGTCTTTCAGAACCCACCTGGGCATGTTCCTGGGCATGTCTAGACAGGACTGCTTTAGGAACAAGGCTGGATTAGATGATATCTCAAGGTACCATCCAACCTCCATCATTCTGTTATTACAGTATCACAGTATCACAGTATTACCAAGGTTGGAAGAGACCTCAAGATCATCGAGTCCAACCTGTAACCACAAACCTCACGACTAGACCATGGCACCAAGTGCCTCATCCAGTCCCCTCCTGAACGCCTCCAGGGACGGAGACTCAACCACCTCCCCGGGCAGCCCATTCCAATGACGAATCACTCTCTCGGTGAAGAACTTTCTCCTCACCTCGAGCCTAAACTTCCCCCGTTGCAGCTTGAGACTGTGTCCCCTTTTTCTGGTGCTGGTTGCTAGGGAGAAGAGGCCAACCCCTTCCTGGCCACAACCACCTTTCAGGTAGTTGTAGAGAGCAATGAGGTCGCCCCTGAGTTCTGTGATTCTTCATAATTTCATTACCTGACTTAGTGTTAAAAGACCCAGAAGGCAGATAAAAGTTATCTGTTTAACAGTTTCCTCCATCCCACCAAAAAACAATCAGTTTCAAACACATTTGAAAGAAAGTTAGATTTCTGAAAGATAATATTTTATTTTGTGGTTGGTTTTAGGTTTGTTTTTTTTGTCATTGGTGTCTATATCTAAGGTACTTCCACCTGTATCTTCAATAACGAGTCATCTCATGTTCTGTTGGCATTTCAGTGCAGTAGAAAAAGAATATGGTCTAATCTGAAGAGTCTAAGCTCTGTGTTTTAAAGTCTTCTGGCATCCTATCTGAGATACTACGATGCATTTCTAGAAAAAAGTCTCTGTGCATAATTCTGATGTTGTTAAAGGCAGTAGCTTAGATAAAAGCTGTGTCCTGGTTCACAGGACAAAGAACAGAGCCAATATTCAGGAATCTGCAGGTAGATACAGCTCCTGCCCAGGAGAGAAAACAAGCTGTATCCATACACTTAATTTGCTTGATGCAGTCATGATTTTAACCCAAACCACTCCATGAGTCTATGAACATCTAGAAAATGAGATGGTTTTGAGTATTTTATGTTGTGGTCAAAGATAAAGAAGATAAATAAAGGAAGAGGTAGGTTAAGTGTAATTTTGCATGCTGTAATATGAAGTGAAATGTAGTAAATTTTGGTTTAGTAGTGAATTTTGTACTAAAATTGGTTTTGTTCTGTACAAATCCAAAACATCAATGATATCCTTTCAAGATCTGTTTTAATTCTTTAGGCTTGAGAAGAGTTATTACTATAAAGATACGCTTTGCTGTCTGCTTTGCTATTTGAGTAGGTCTTCGTGGTTTGTTGCTCTTAAGTGTCATAAACATGGATGATAATCTTCAAGAGAATAAATGTAATGCATCATAATATTGTGAATAGAGATCACAGATCTCTGAATCAGGTCTCTGAATTTTCAGGTCACTCCTGTACCAGTGCTGTTTCTTTTCTACCCCTTGCTTTGTTCTCTTACCTCAGTATAACATTAACTTTTAAAGCAATACTTTTTATTTTGCAGTTCATAGAGGTGGAAGAAGCAGATAAATGAATAGTTAACTACAATGAATAATTACCTATTATAACAATAATGTGACTGTTAATTTGTTAGTGTCACTTGCTTAATCTAGAATCAAAAATACACCTGTAATTAAGAGAAGGAGGCTGTAGTAGAGGTGGCCATCATAGAGATAACAGCCATGGCAGTTACAGAGGCTTGTAACTTAGTTTCACATCAGCAAATGGCATTATTTTATGGTTATGGATAATGATTTTTGAGGTGGATAGTCATATATTAATTTATTGAACACTTAAGGGAAAATCTGATCAAATATCAGTTCTGCAGGACTGTTTTTGTGCTGGTGTTACGTTTTATTGATGGGTTGTGTTTCTGGGAAAAAGGAGGTTTCAAGATAAGTAGTGCATTCTTTCAAATTGAAAAATATGAAATGTAGTAAGAGTTCCTGGGGACCTGACTGTGAATAATCAGTAGTAGGAGCTTTGCCTGTCTATAAGACTCAGCTTTGCTTCTCTGTAAGAGACTATTGGTCCTTAGGGCCTAAAAGAAGCAAATATTGACAGCAGTGCTTAAATCAGTGTGATGGTTTTTACTGCAGGCAGTTTTTTGCTTTGCAGAGGCAGAACGGTCACGCTGTTGTATGGTGTGCTTTCTCTTTTCTTCTTTTTTTTTTTTCCCTTATACATTTGATTTTCCAGGTGAATGGGACTTCAAGCACTCAATTGACCCAGTGTTCCTCCCAAGAAATTATATAAGCAAGGTGAAATCTTCTTCCACTTTGTCAACAAAAACCTTGCTACCAGTAAACTCCTCCAAACAACACAAACAGCAATGGCTTGTGCTGCCCAAGTTTATGTCATGTTGGCAGCAGATGGCATGAAATAAACAACCCACTGTTTTTATTCCTGTACACTTTCTTTTTTTATCCAAATGAGCAATAGGTTTAGGCCCCAAAATAACATGGAATGAGATTGGAGAAGGCTGCACTTGTTCCGCTGAAGCAAGTATTACTTGTTACTTGTTTTTCTTATCAGAAACCGCAAAAACAGCTATACCCATGGAATAGCTGTGATGTTCAGTTCACTGACCACTAGAGAATGTATTTTGGTATGTGCTGATAAAGCATGCAGTGGCATCTGTTACAATGAGACTTATATTGCTTCTTCTGTTATTTCACTCTTTTCCTCTTGCTTCTCCCACCAATCAGGAAATAAAAGTACATTTTATTCTCGGTCTTGCTAAAATAATAACCAAATCTATATTTTAAATTCCTTTGGATCACACTTTCCATTCTGCTTTCTTTCTTCTGCGATATTCTAAAATCAACTCACAGGGAAATTTAGTTGTACTATTATTTGACTGCAGGATAAAAATTGGTTTGTAAAAGCCAATTCCAATTGGTGGTGATTTGTTTGGTTTTGAAAATATCAAACAGCTGAATGTTTGATAGCTCAAGATCAAATTGGAAGTAATTTCCTTGATTTTTCTTTAATCTCCAAAGACAGCAGGAACTTACCTTTCTGAATGCTTTTTGATTGTAGGTTAAAATAAAAAAGAAATTGAAAAGAAGCTTGTGTGTATATCAGGGTACATTATATTCTGAATGACCCGCAGTGGTATTACAATTTAAAGCACAACTTGTTTTGTCCTCAATAAATAGACATATTTAATTCAAATACATCTATAAATATTGCCATTTGTAGGATTTAAGTCATGACCATTATAACTGTAATAGTCATAATTGATCATCCAATCTTTGTTCCATGGTAACGGTTTGGATGTTCGTGTACTACAATAAAACTGCCATTGCTATGCCTACACCAAGTGACGCTTTGATCCCAGAATGAACTTCATGCGAGAACAGAGGTTTGCACTTGTCTAATTGCTGGCATTTTCACACCCTGTTGAAATCAGCTGGCAAAACACGCGGGCATGTGCAAGAAAGACTGCTACTCCCAAGCACATTCATGTTAATCCTCCTGCATTAAGGCCAGCAGAAGGCATTTTAGAAATAATTTTCTAACAAATTTAGAAATTCAGTAATGACAGAATAGGGAGTGTGCAATGTATGTGTAATAAGGAGTGACTGAATGCTAAAGAGGGCAAACTTTTTTTCCTAGTATGAATAAGTAAGATTTGAAATCCACTGACTTCACAGAATCACCAAGGTTGGAAGAGATCTCAAAGATCATCAGGTCCAACCTGTCACCACAGATCTCATGACTAGACCATGGCACCAAGTGCCACGTTCAATCCCTTCTTGAACACCTCCAGGGATGGTGACTCCACCACCTCCCTGGGCAGCCCATTTCAATGCCTAACAACTCTCTCAGTGAAGAACTTTCTCCTCACCTTGAGCCTAAACTTCCCCTGGTGCAGCTTGAGACCCTGTCCTCTTGTTCTGGTGCTCGTTGCTTGGGAGAAGAGACCAAGTCCCGCCTGGCTACAACCACCCTTCAGGTAGTTGTAGAAAGCAATGAGGTCGCCCCTGAGCCTCCTCTTCTCCAGGCTAAACAATCCCAGCTCCCTCAGCCTCTCCTCATAGGGCTTGTGCTCAAGGCCTCTCACCTGCCTTGTTGCCTTGTTCCCCTTCTCTAGACACGTTCAAGTGTCTCAATGTCCTTCTTAAACTGAGGGGCCCAGAACTGGACACAGTACTCAAGGTGTGGCCTAACCAGTGCTGAGTACAGGGTACAATGACCTCCCTGCTCCTGCTGGCCGCACTATTCTTGATGCATGCCAGGATGTCATTGGCCTTCTTGGCCACCTGGGCACACTGCTGGCTCATGTTCAGCCAGCTGTCAATTAGCACCCCCAGGCCCCTCTCTGTTTGGCAGCTCTCCATATACCCCAACCCCAGCCTGTAGCTCTGCATGGGGATTATTTTGCCCAAATGTTGTAGTTTATGAATTTATTGGCCAGAAATATGATAAAATCTGAATTGGCAGGGCTTATTGACAGGGCTTTAAACTAGATTTGAAGGGGGAAGGGGTTAATAGTCTCCTGCTGGCCTGTGACAAACAGAGGGGCAGCTCACCAGAGGCAGAGGGAAGGAGAGCTGGTAAGGGTTCTCAACTTGCTGCCCTGAGGCAAGCCACGAATGATGCACCAGGACACCCTGTGGAAACCAAGGGGAGTTGGCACAAGAGGATGACAGGGCCAGCCCAGCTGAAGTGCTTCTATGCAAATGCACACAGCTTGGGCAACAAACAGGATGAATTAAGGGCCACTGTGCTGCTGGGATGCCATGACATAGTGGCTATTACTGAAACTTGGTGGGATGATTCCCATGACTGGAATGTAGGGATAGATGGGTATAAGCTCTTTAGGAAGGATAGGTAGGGAAGGAGAGGAGGAGGTGATGCCCACTATGTCAATAACCAGCTGGAATAAGTGGAGCTTCACCTAGGGAGGGATGATGAGCTGGTTGAGAGTGTAGGAGTTAAAATTAAAGGCAAGACAGGGGAAGGAGATATTACTGTGGGGGTCTCCTACAGGCCACCTGACCAGCAGAACCAAGCAGATGAGGCCCTTCACAGGCAAATAGAAGCAGCTTCCAGGTCACAAGCCTTGGTCCTCATGGGGGATTTCAACCACCCTGACATCTGCTGGAGGGACAACACAGCAAGGCATCAGCAATCCAGGATGTTCCTGGACTGCATAGAAGACAACTTCCTCCTCCAAATGGTAGAGGAACTGTGATGGGTTAGGCAGCCCCCCTCCAAACCCTCCCCATCACGGGCAGAATAAAACGACTCAAAACAAAACGGATTGCAAAAGTGATGGAAAGTTTAAGGAAAAGCGGTGAATCTTTACAGAAAGCCAAAAGCAGAGTGACAAAAGAAATCCCAAACAGTCCCAAGATAATCCCATCCCCACCTGGGGGTACATCCAAGACCCCCAGGGCTCCTTCTTCCCCCCCTCCCCACTGCCAGGCTAGTCTCAGCTGGCCAGATCTGAGACTGCCCATCCCCCATGGCCTTGGGCCTAGCCAGGCCCATGGCCGGGAGACGACAACTCCCCCATTACCGGGTGACGGCGAGGAAGAAAGAGGAGGTGCTTAGACCTCGCATTAGATCTTATAGTGGTGCAGAGAATTATGGTAGAAATACCCAATTTCCTGTGTCCACCCACTGGGCTGGACCTCTGGACACAGGAAGCAGGGGGCACCCAGCCCAAACTGCAACAGGAACCAACAAGAAATGGTGCTACGCTGGACCTTGTTCTCACCAACAGGGAAGGGCTGGTAACCAATATGAGGCTCAGAGACAGCCTTGGCTGCAGTGACCATGAAGCAGTTGAATTTAATATCCTCAGGGCAATCAGGAGGACGTATTCTAAGCTTACGACCCTAGACTTTAGGCGTGCAGACTTCGATCGCTGCAGGGATCTGCTGGCCAAAGTGTCGTGGGATGAAGCCCTGAAGGGAAGAGGGACCCAGGACAGCTGGTCAGTATTCAAGGACCACCTCCTCTGTGTCCAGGAGCTATGCATACCTACAAGGAGAAAAGCAGGAAGGAATGCTAGGAGGCCTGCCTGGATGAACAAGGAGCTGCTGGACACACTATCACTTAAAAAGAAACTCTACAGGAAGTGGAGGGAAGGACAGATAGAACAGGGGGTATATAAGGAAGCTGCCCGAGCAGCAAGAGGCCTGGTTAGGAAAGCCAAAGCAGAGTTTGAATTGAATCTAGCCAAGGAGGTTAAAGGGAATACTAAGAATTTCTACAGGTATATTAATGGCAAGAAGAAGACTAGGGAAGGTGTGGGCCCCCTCAGAAAGGAAACTGGTGAATTAATCACAAGTGATGTGGAAAAGGCTGAGGTACTCAATAACTTCTTTACCTCAGTCTTCACTGCAAGGGCCTCCAGCCACACTCCTGGTGTCATGGCAGACGATGCCAGGGACGGGGAGGAAGAACTGCCCATCGTAAGTGAAGATCAGGTTCATGATCACCTGAAGAACCTGAAAGTGTTCAAGTCCATTGGACCCAACAGGGTGCACCCACGGGTACTGAGAGAACTGGCAGATGAGGTTGCTAAACCCCTCTCTATTATATTCCAGAAGTCATGTCAGACTGGGGAAGTCCCCACAGACTGGAAAAGGGGAAACATTGCTCCCATTTTCAAAAAGGGTAAGAAGGAGGAACCAGGGAACTACAGGCCAGTCAGTCTCACCTCTGTGCCCGGAAAGATCACGGAGCAGATCCTCCTGGAGGAACTACTGACTCAGAAGAATAGTGAAGAGGTGATTTGGAACAGTCTGCATGGCTTTGCCAAGGGCAAATCCTGCCTGACAAACCTGGTGGCCTTCTATGAACAGGTCACAACATTAATAGATGAGGGGCGAGCAACTGATGTCGTTTACCTGGACTTGAGCAAAGCCTTTGACACTGTCCCGCACCACATCCTGGTCTCCAAGCTGGTGAAGCATAGGTTTGATGGGTGGACCAGTAGATGGATAAAGAACTGGCTTGATGGCCACACCCAAAGAGTGGCTGTCAATGGATCCATGTCCCAGTGGAGGCCAGGGACAAGCGGAGTCCCTCAGGGATCAGTCCTGGGACCAGGCTTGTTCAACATCTTTGTGGGTGACATGGACAGTGGCATCGAGTGCACCCTCAGCAAGTTTGCTGATGACACCAAGCTGTGTGGTGCAGCAGACACGCTGGAGGGAAGGGATGGCATCCAGAGGGACCTGGACAGGCTGGAGAGGTGGGCACAAGCCAACCTCATGAGCTTCAACAAGACCAAGTGCAGGGTCCTGCATCTGGGTCAAGGCAATCCCAGGCACAAATCCATGTTGGGCAGTGACTGGCTGGAGAGCAGCCCTGAGGAGAGAGACTTGGGGGTGCTGGTGGACAAGAAGCTCAACATGAGCTCTCAGTGTGCACTTGCAGCCCGGAAAGCCAATCAGATCCTGGGCTGCATCAGGAGAAGTGTGGCCAGCAGGTCAAGGGAGGTGATTCTCCCCCTCTACTCAGCTCTGGTGAGACCCCACCTGGAGTACTGCGTCCAGTTCTGGAGCCCCTATTACAGGAGGGATGTGGACGTGCTGGAACGTGTCCAGAGAAGGGCCACGAGGATGATCAGAGGGCTGGAGCACCTCTCCTATGAGGACAGACTGAAGGAGTTGGGGCTGTTCAGTCTGGAGAAGAGAAGGCTCCGAGGTGACCTCATTGTGGCCTTCCAGTATCTGAACGGAGCCTCCAAGAAGGCTGGGGAGGGACTTCTCAGGATGTCAGGTAGTGATAGGACTAGGGGGAATGGAATGAAACTGGAGGTGGGGAGATTCAGGCTGGACATGAGGAGGAAGTTCTTCACCATGAGAGAGGTGAAACCCTGGCATGGGTTGTCCAGGGAGGTGGTTGAGGCCCCGTCCCTGGAGGTGTTTAAGCCCAGGCTGGATGAGGCTCTGGCCAGCCTGATGTTGTGTGGGTTGTCCCTGCCCATGGCAGGGGTTGGAACTAGATGATCCTTGTGGTCCCTTCCAACCCTGACTGATACTACTATGATAAGAATTGAAGCAATCATTTAATACTGATAATTAACTATTGCAGGCTAATTAGGTCATATTAGTTTCACTTAGATTAAGTGAAAGCAAAATGACCACAAAATGTGGCTCTGAGGTTATGATGTACAATATATTCAAAGTTAAGTGAGCTAACTGATGTCCTGAAATCTGTATATCTTCCTCAGTACTACTGAACCAGCTAATCTGACTTCTCAGAGTGAATACAAATATTCTTCTGCATACTGTCCTACCATCTCTGCCAAGCAGTATTCTCTGCCATGTAGAAGTGAGGCTGGTGTATGGATATGCTTTTTGCATAGTACACATTGGCCTGAAAAATTACATGTCTTCCACAAAGTCAAAAAGACCTTTTCATGAGACTGAAGGCTGAGAATTTAAAGTGTGCTTTTTTAAACTGAAACTGCTGTGAAGTCCACAAGTTACTCAGAGTCACTTGTAGAACCCCTAAGTCTGAAGATATGAGAAAGGAGAGACGATGATGATGTTTTCTTCCTTCTGCTGAGCAGGAGAAAGATTCTCCTATCACGTCATGCAAAAGGCTTTTCCCTGTTAACAGATGCTCCTAAGAGGTAATACATACATTTGTGAAAATCCAGTTGTTTCCTGTTTTCTTACCATTTAAGATTAGTGCAAGCTCCTTCCAATTTTTATTTGACTGAAATGATCTCCTTTTAATTTAAGATCTGCAATTTATGAGTTTGTTAACTAGATTTACTTTTTAAAAATTTTTCAAATTGAGCCAAATCAAAATTATCATCTGAAGTAATACTGATATCGCCCCAAAAATGACATTTTCAGATGTCCTCAATGCATTTGATGCTTTATATTTACATGACTTGTTAGCAGAATATCTTTTTAGTTGGTATATAGTTGCTTGCAATGGTTTTGGACTTTCTTTTGATTTATAGATCATCCCATTAATAACATGCAGAAGAACACAAAATAAATTGTAAGTTATTCAGAAGTAGTTGGTGAAGTGATGACAAGCTCATAACGAATTGACACTCTTGCCCAATGAAAGAAAAGTCTCTTTAAAAGCTGTTATTCCACTCGTATCTTGAAAATAACACTATTGTCTTCGAGGCATCACTATTAATCATTCTGAGTATGAACACAGCAAAGTGCTTGCTGGCAATAACAGCAGGCTGAGACATTGACTATGAAAAAAGAACCTCAACACTTTTTACAACACACATTGAGACTGTGCATGGTATTAGAATCTCTTGGACATATTATTTTGAAACCAGTCTTACATGAAAGATTATAGGTTTAGCTGTTCTATTCTGTGAAAGTGCAGCAATTCAGAGCTGAAGCTTCATGCTTTTCCCTTAGCTGGGATGACATCATCAAATTTCCAATGCTTAGACCACAAGAATAGGGAGAGAAAGTATTCTGTACCTAAAAACATCTTACATTGTTTGGTAGACATCAAAATTCTTTACAACAGTGAACAGAGCAAATATGCAATCTTTACTGAGTAAAGTCTTTTGTCCAGTTGAAGGAGTAGGAATAATACAATAATACAATACAATACAATACAATACAATAAACCAGGTTGGAAGAGACCTTCAAGATCATCGCGTCCAACCCATCAAACAACTAGATCATGTCACCAAGCACCCCATCAAGTCTCCTCCTGAACACCTCCAGTGACGGTGACCCCACCACCTCCCCAGGCAGCCCATTCCAATGGGGAATCACTCTCTCTGTATAGAACTTCCTCCTAATGATAGATTAAGATAAGGGAAGGCAGGTTTTTGGGAAGGCATTGAGTGTCAGCATCCCCTAAACTGCAGTTCTGCAATTTTCATACTGAGAACTGAGATGAATGCCTACTTTCAGTTTAGTCTTAGCTTCAGAGTACTGGGAGTGGGTCTAATTATTTTCTCTATCCTTTCTAAAACTTAATTAATTTTTTATGCAGTCAGATACACTTTAACTCAAGCCTTTCTCACCTTTTTGGTCTGGTTGATCAAAACCAGTGGAACATGTTCGATGGGAAGCTGGCCCAGAATTTTCAAAGCCAACGAGAATTCCTTATCTTTCTATCACAAATTATAAGTATTTAGCAGAAATGAGAGGAGATTATTTCTGAAGCAAGTGGAAACAATTTGTCAAGATGATTTCTAGAAGCCCTCTTCATTTAACAACTGCTTGACAACAGCTCTTACCCCAACTAAAGGCCAACAAGTCCATGTGCCCTGATGGGGTGCATCCATGACTTCTGAGAGATTTGGCTGATACTGTTGCTGAACCTCTCTCCATCATCTTTGAAAAGTCTTGGAGAGCAGGAGAGGTGCCTGATGAATGGAAGACAACAAATGTCACTCCAGTCTTCAAAAAAGGGAGGAAGGAGGAGAAGGAGGACCCAGGCAACTACAGACCAGTCAGCCTCACCTCCATTCCTGGAAAGATGATGGAGCAGCTCATCCTGAAGGTCATCTCTAACCACATGGAAGAAAAGGTGGTTATTGGGAGCAGCCAACATGGATTTACTAAGGGGAGATCCTGCCTGACTAATCCGATAGCCTTCTATGAAATTATGACAAAATGGGTAGATGAGGGAAGAGCAGTGGATGTCATATACCTTGATTTCAGCAAAGCTTTGAAACTGTCTCCCATAACATCCTCATAGAAAAGCTCAAGAAATGTGCCATAGACTGTTGGTTGTGAGGTAGATTGCAAACTGGCTCAACAACAGAATTCAGAGGGTTGTCAGCTGTGGCACAGAGTCAACTTGGAGGCTTGTGGCCAGTGGTGTTTCCCAAGGATCAGTACTGGGTCCGGTTTTTGTTCAACATCTTTATCAACGACATGGATGAGGGGATTGAGAGTACCCTCAGCAAGTTCCCTGATGATGCAAAACTGGGAGGGGTGGCTGACACCTGCCAGGCTGTGCAGCCATCCTGCGAGAAGTGGACCAGCGCAAGGCTACTACTTGGAGAGATGAGCTGCAGCAGGACCCACCACTGGGACCAGTTTGTGCTTCAACTCCAGAGGATCTTTCTGCACTCGATTCTTACTCCAAGGTGAGCACGGGATCTTAGAAAGCAAAGGCTCCTAGAACAGGGGAGGAGGGGCAGAGGGGCAGGCTCATTATGCGCAAGCACCTGAGAGTGACGTATTGAGGGAGCGTTGCCACGGCAACTGCTCGAGATTCAAACACAACGAGAAGCGGACCAGCGCAAGGTTACTATGTGGAGACACAAGCCTTGCCAGAAGGGAGAGGTGAGCAGTGCGAGGCCAGGCAGGAAAGAAAGAAAAAGTCAGTTCCTCGTAGAAATTGAGCCACGTTTAACACTCGGTCAAAGGCTGTTTGTAAAACTGTGAGTATCCAAACGGAGCCCACAAGTAAGCATGCAGGCATTCAGGCAACTGGCTGCAATGTGAGTTGGAGCCTGGCTCTTGAAGTTGAGGGTGGCAGAGACAATGCCTGCATTAGGTCTCAGCAGTCAATGGTCTGCTTAACCTAGTGGCTGAACTAAAGGATGAAGTAGAAAGACTAAGGACTATAAGGGAATGCAAAAGGGAGTTAGATTTGTGGTACAAGGCTCTTCAGACCCCCTTAGCAGAAGGAGGTGACACAAGAAACAGGCAAGAATGGACACAGGTGCCCGTCAGAAGGGGCGGGGGAAACCCCTTTCAGCCCCTCTTGCCTCCTCAGTTGCTTTTGCACAGCAGATAGGGGGCGGTGAGGTGGGTGATTTTGGAAACACAAATAACATCACCTGGGGGGCTGACTAAAGCAAATTAGTACCCCCCTCACATCAGAACTTGTACACACCCCCCCCCCCCCCCCCCCCCCCCAAAAAAAAAAAAAAAAGGAGGGCAATTGCTATTTGTGATCCCCTTCTGAAAGGAACAGAGAGCCCCATATGTTGGCCAGACCCCTCCCACAGGGCACTCTGCTGCCTCCTGGGTCAGGGATGGTACCAGAAGGCTGTCAAATGTACAGCCCTCTGATTACTATCCCTTGCTAGTTATGCAGGTGGGGACTGATGGGGCTGATACCATAAGTCTAAAAACAATCAAAAGGGACTTCAATCCACTGGGAAAAGTACTTGAGGTAATTTTTTTCATCAATCCCCTTAGTTGCAGGTAGGAATGCTGAGAGGAACAGGAAATCATGCCTGATTAACAAGTGGCTCAGAGGCTGGTGCAACCCAAAAAATTTTGGGTGCTTTGATCTTGGGGAACTTTATATGGCTCCAGGTCTGCTAGTGACAGACTGGTTACATCTCTCTCAGAGTGGGAGGAAGATCCTGGCACATAAGCTGGCAAGGTTTGTTGAAAGGGCTTTAAACTAGGCTAGAAGGGGAAGGGGAAGCAGATGAGCTGATGGAGGCTGAGGGTGGTAAGCCAAGCTGAAGTGTATGTACATTAATGCACACAGTATGAATATGGAGAACTGGAAGCCTTGGTATGAGAGGAAAACTGATGTTGTTGCCATCACAGAAATGTGGTGGGATGACTCGTAAAGCTGGAGCACTGTAATCAATGGCTACAGACACTTCAGGAAAGACAGGTGAGAGAGAAAGGGTGGAGGAGTGACCCTGTATATTAGTGAGGTTCTGGATGTCATAGAAATAGAGATTAAGGATGATCAGGTTGAGTCTCTAGGGGTAAGAATTAGGGGAAGGCCGACAATCATGGTTGAAATCATGGTTGGAGTCTGCTATAAACAACCCAACCAGGAAGAAGAGGTTGATTCGTAATTCTTTAAGTAGGTGGAGGCTGCCTCAAGATCACTTGCCCTTGTTCTTGTGGGTGACATTAACCTGCCAGACATCTGCTGGGAATTTAACACAGTAGAGAAGAGGCAGTCTAGATGGGTCCTGCAGTGTGTGGAGGATGGTTTATTGCTCCAGCTGTTATGTGAGCCTACCAGGGGTGCAACCTTGCTTGACCTGCTGTTTGCAAATAGAGGAGGGCTGGTGGGAGATGTGGTGGTCAGAGGCTGTCTGGGGTCCAGTGAAACCAGGATGGGCATCAACAAAACCTCCACACTGGACTTCTGAAGGGCAGACTTCAGCTTATTTAACAAAAGTTCCTTGAGAAACAGCCCTTAAAAACAAAGGCGTACAGGAATGCTGGATCTACTTCAAGAAAGCACTCTTGAAGGCATGGGAACAGGCTGTCCCAATGTGCTGGAAGATGAACCAATGAGGGAGGCAGCCAGACTGGATAGGCAAGGAGCTTCTAAAGGAATTAAGGGGAAAAGAGAGTATAACACCTTTGGAAAAAAGGGGAGATGTCCCAGGAATGTTTAAGGATGTTGCTAGGTCATGCAGGAAAAAAATTAGGCAAAAGCCCATTTAGAACTTAGACTGGCCACTACTGTAAAGGAGAATAAAAAATGTTTCTATAAATATATTAATGGCAAAAGAAGAGGCAAGGACAATCTCCACTTTCTATTGGATGCAGAGAGGAATATAAAAACAAAATATGTGAAAAAAGCTGGAAGGACTGTGGTGGTTTCAGGCTATGCCTTGAAAATGTAGCTGCAGATATTGATCACAAAAGTAGAAAAATATAAATAAATCACTATTGGGTGTAAATAGGAAAACAAAAGATTATTCTAAACAAATTCATTAGGTAAGTATCTGGAGTAAGAGGAGCTGTACCATAAGAATTCTTCCTTTCTGATCCCAGCTGTTTTGTTTTGCTCAGGAGAGATAATGTGTTTTGGCTGACCTTGGCTAAGTCTAACCCACTGCTTCTCTTTCCTCTCCTCTCTCTTTTGGGACAGGGGTGGGGGAGCAGTGGAACAGCTTCTCTGGTCTTTTGACCAGGGTGGGGTTTTCATGTTGTTTGCTAATTGTAAATGTCTGTATAATATTGTAAATACTGTGTATTTTGTACACATTCATTGCTTTCCATTGTAGAGTGTAGTTTTTGCTTGTAAATACAGCTTCATTTACTTCTGAGTTGGTCTGGCTGAAAGTTAATGCTTGGGGAAACTTCAACCCACCACAGGTACTTAATACCTTCTTTGTCTCAATCTTCAATAGTGGGACAGGTTGTCTTCAGGGCAAGTGGTCTCCTGAACTGGAGACAGGGACCAGTATAGTGCCCCTGTAATCTAGGAGGAAGCAGTAAGGGACCTGCTGGGACACTTGGATCCTCACAAGTCCATGGAATCAGATGGGATCCATCCTAGGGTGCTGAGAGAGCTGCCAGATGAGCTGGCCAATAGTCCTGGCTCATTGGAGAGGTTCCTAATGACTGGAAGCTGGCCAACGTGATGACCATCCACAAGAAGGGCTGGAAGGAGGAACCTGGAAACTACAGCCTGACCTCAGTGCCAGGCAAGATTATGGAACAGGTCATCTTGAGTACAATCACACAGCGCCTAGAGGATGGCCAAGGGATCAGGCCCAGCCAGCATGGATTTAGGAGGGATAGGTCCTGACTGACCAACCTGATCTCCTTTTGTGATCAGGTTACCCTCCTAGTGAACCTGGGGAAGGCTGTTAATGTAGTCTTCCTGGACTTCAGCAAAGCCTTTGACACCATCTGCCACAACTAACACTCGGCAAAGCCGGCAGCTGGTGGCTTGGACAGATTCAGTCTGAAATGGGTCAAGAACTGGCTGGAGGACCGGGCCCAGAGAGTGGTGGTGAATGGTGCCACATCCAGTTGGTAGCCAGTCACTAGTGGTATCCCCCAGGTATCAGGGCTGGGCCTGATCTTGTTCAACATCTTTATTGATGATCTGGATGAGGGGATTGAGTCCATCATCAGTAAATTTGCAAATGACACCAGGGTAGGAGCAGGTGTCAATCTGTTGGAGGGTAGGAGGGCCCTGCAGACTGATCTTGTCAGACCAGATGGGTGAACAGAGGCCAATGGGATGAGATTTAATAAGGCTAAGTGCTGGGTTCTGTACTTTGGCCACAACAACCCCAAGCATTGGTACAGGCTGGGGGTCAAAGTGATTGGAGAGTTGCCAGGCAGAAAGGGACCTGGGGGTGCTGGTAGACAGTAGGTTGAACATGAGCCAGGGGTGTGCCCAGGTGGCCTAGAAGGACAATGGCATTCTGGCCTGTATCAGGAATAGTGTGGCCAGCAGGACAAGGGAGGTTATTCTTCCCCTGTATTCACAGTATCACAGTATCACCAAGGTTGGAAGAGACCTCAAAGATCATTCAGTCCAACCTGTCACCACAGACCCCATGACTAGACCATGGCACCATGAACACCTCCAGGGATGGTGACTCAACCACCTCCTTGGGCAGCCCATTCCAATGGCGAATGACTCTCTCGGTGAAGAACTTTCTCCTCACCTCGAGCCTCAACTTCCCCTGGTGCAGCTTGAGACCCTGTCCTCTTGTTCTGGTGCTGCTTGCTTGGGAGAAGAGACCAAGTCCCGCCTGGCTACAAGCACCCTTCAGGTAGTTGTAGAAAGCAATGAGGTCGCCCCTGAGCCTCCTCTTCTCCAGGCTATACAACCCTAGCTCCCTCAGCCTCTCCTCATAGGGCTTGTGCTCAAGGCCTCTCCCCAGCCTCGTTGCCCTTCTCTGGACACGTTTAAGTGTCTCGATGTCCTTCTTAAACTGAGGGGCCGAGAACTGGACACAGTACTCAAGGTGTGGCCTAACCAATGCAGAGTACAGGGGCACAATGACTTCAGCACTGGTCAGGCCACACCTTGAGTCCTGTGTCCATTTCTGGGCCCCTCAGTTCAAGAGAGCTGTTGAGGCACTGGAATGTGTCCAGAGAAGGGCATCAAAACCAGTGAGGGGCCTGAAACACAAGTCCTGTGAGGAGAGACTGAGGGAGCTGGGGTTGTTTTGCCTGGAGAAGAGAAGCCTCAGGGAGACCTCATTGCTGTCTACAACTACCTGAAGGGAGGTTGTAGCCAGGTGGGGTTGGTCTCTTCTCCCAGGCAACCAGCAACAGAACAAGGGGACACAGTCTCAAATTGTGCCAGGGGAGGTTCAGGCTGGATATTAGGAAGAAGTTCTTCACAGAGTGATTTGCCATTGGAATAGGCTGCCCAGGGAGGAGGTGGAGTTGCTGTCCCTGGAGATCTTCAAGAAAAGACTGGATGAGGTGCTTAGTGCCATGGTCTAGTTGATTGGTCAGTGGTCACATGGTCAGTGACCATGACATAATAGAGTTTTCAGTATGCAGCCAAGCCAAGAGGGGCAGCAAGAAGACCTCCACTCTGGACTTCCGGAGGGCAGACTTCAGGCTACTCAAGGAACTAATTCAGAAGGTTCCTTGGGAATCAGTCCTTAAAAATAAAGGGGTCCAGGAGAACTGGACCTACTTCAGGAAGAACTATTGAAGGTGCAAGAACAGGCTGTGCCGGTGTGCCGGAAGATGAGCCACCGGGGCAGACGGCCAGCCTGGATGGGCAATGAACTTTTAATAGAACTTAGGGAAAAAAAAGAGGGTGTATCATCTTTGGAAGAAAGGGAGGCAACCTACAGAATGTTTAGGGATGTTGCTAGGTTGTGCAGGAAGAAAATTAGGGAGGCAAAAGCCCATTTAGAACTTAGACTGGCCTCTGCTGTGAAGGACAACAAAAAGTCCTTCTATAAATACATCAATAGCAAGAAGAAGGGCAAGGACAACCTCCACTCCTTGGTTGACACGGAGGGGAACGTTGTAACAAAGAATGAGGAAAAGGCAGAGGTACTTAACACCTTCTTTGCCTCAGTCTTCACTAGCAGGGCAGAACGTCTTCCAGACAGCTGGCCTGCAGAGCTGGCAGAAGGAGCCAGAGAGCTGCATAGTTTACCACTGCTCCAAGAGGAAGTTAGAGATCTACTGAGCCGCTTGGACCCCCACAAGGCCATGGGACCGGATGGGATCCATCCTAGGGTGCTGAGATTGCTGACAGATGAGCTGTCCAAGCCACTTTCCATCATTTTTCAGCAGTCCTGGCTCACTGGAGAGGTCCCAGAAGACTGGAAGCTGGCTAACGTGGTGCCCATCCACAAGAAGGGCCGGTTGGATGAGCCAGGGAATTATAGGCCTGTCAGCCTGACCTCAGTGCCAGGCAAGATTATGGAACGGGTCATCTCGAGTGCGATCACACAGCACTTACAGGATGACCAGGGGCTCAGGCCTAGCCAGCATGGATTTAGGAGGGGCAGGTCCTGCCTGACCAACCTGATCTCCTTCTATGATCAGGTAACCCGCCTGGTGGATGTGGGGAGGCCTGTGGATGTGGTCTACCTGGACCTCAGCAAGGCCTTTGACACCGTTCCCCACAGCAAACTCCTGGCCAAGCTGGCAGCCCGTGGCTTGGACAGGAGCACACTGCGTTGGGTTAGGAACTGGCTGGAGGGCCGAGCCCAGAGAGTAATGGTGAATGGCACCACATCCAGCTGGCGGCCTGTCACTAGTGGTGTGCCCCAGGGATCAGTACTGGGCCCCATGCTCTTCAACATCTTTATTGATGATCTGGATGAGGGCATTGAGTCCATCATCAGTAAATTTGCAGATGACACCAAGCTGGGGGCAGCAGTTGATTTGCTGGAGGGCAGAGAGGCTTTGCAGAGGGACCTCGACAGGCTGGACAGATGGGCAGAGTCCAATGGCATGAGATTTAACACATCCAAGTGCCGGATTCTGCACATTGGCCACAACAACCCCAGGCAGTGCTACAGGCTGGGGTCAGAGTGGCTGGAGAGTGGCCAGGCAGAGAGGGACCTGGGGGTACTGGTTGATTGTAGGCTGAACATGAGCCTGCAGTGTGCCCAGGCAGCCAAGAAGGCCAATGGCATCCTGGCTTGCATCAGGAACAGTGTGGCCAGCAGGAGCAGGGAGGTCATTCTGCCCCTGTACACTGCACTGGTTAGGCCACACCTTGAGTCCTGTGTCCAGTTCTGGGCCCCTCAGTTTAGGAAGGATGTTGACTTGCTGGAACGTGTCCAGAGAAGGGCAACAAAGCTGGTGAGGGTTTGGAACACAAGCCCTATGAGGAAAGGCTGAGGGAGCTGGGGTTGCTTAGCCTGGAGAAAAGGAGACTGAGGGGTGACCTTATTGCTCTCTACAACTACCTGAAGGGAGGTTGTAGCCAGGCAGAGGTTGGCCTCTTCTCCCAGGCATCCAGCACCAGAACAAGAGGACACAGTCTCAGGCTGCGCCAGGGCAGGTTTAGGCTGGATGTTAGGAAGAAGTTCTACACGGAGAGAGTGATTGCCCATTGGAATCGGCTACCCGTGGAGGTGGTGGAGTCACCTTCACAGGAGGTGTTCAGGAGAAGACTTGATGGGGTGCTTGGCTGTATGGTCTAGTTGTTGGGTGGGTTGGATTGTTTGATGGGTTGGACGCGATGATCTTGAAGGTCTCTTCCAACCTGGTGTATTGTATTGTATTGTATTGTATTGTATTGTATTGTATTGTATTGTATTGTATTGGATAGGGCTGGGTGATAGTTTGGACTGGATGATATTGGAGGTCTCTTCCAAACTGGTTGATTCTGCGATTCTGAGATCTGGACAGGCTGGAGATCTGGGTGCAGGCAGACCTCATGAAGTTCAATAAGGACAAGTGGAAGGTCCTGCATCTGGGGAGGAGTAACAACAGGCACCAGTACAGGTTAGGGGCTGCCCTGCTGGGAAGCAGCTCCATAGAGAAAGACCTTGGAGTGCTGGTGGACAGCAAGCTCTCCATGGAACAGCAATGTGCTCTTGTGGCCAAGAGAGCCAGTGGTATCCTGGGGTGCATCAAGAATGGTGTGTCCAGCAGGTGTAGGGAAGTTCTTCTATCTCTCTACTGTGCCCTGGTGAGACCATGTCTGGAATAGTGTGTCCAGTTTTGGGCTTCCCAGTACAAGAAAGACAGAGAACTGCAGAAGAGAATCCAATAGAGAACCATGAGGATGATTAGGGAATGTGAGCATCTCCCCTGTGAAGAGATCCCTGGGGGTATTTAGTCTTGAGAAGATTGTGAGGGGATCTCATCAATGTGTATAAATGTCTGACTTTCAAAACCCAGCTGGATGCATTCCTGTGTGGATTCCCCTAAGTGATCCTGCTTTGGCAGGGGGATTGGACCAAATGATCTCTTGAGATCAAGTGCCAAGTGGTTCTGCATGTACTATGGTAGAAAATAAATAGTGAATTATGGAAATAAGTAATTCAAAACCTGAGGTCCCCAGTGTGACTTTTCAAGATATGTCAGGATGCGAATAGTCAATATAAAACTACTGCAAACTTGTCCTTCAGGGACAAGCCCCAAAACATGTCCTAACCCAGACAATGGGCTAAGCACCTGTGAATGTACAAACCTGGACATTTCCTGGGATCCAGATGGTCCAGGCAAGCATGTGACATGTAATTAACATTGTAACACACCTGTGAACTGTGTGTGCCCCTGGCCATCTTTGGACATGCCCCATCCTACAGGTTCAGCCATCAGGTTTCTCTGTTACCAATGGGCATTAAATTGTCTTCAGACAGTATTTTAAACAGCTGAGATGGTAGGCAGTTTGCCTTGTTCTCACCCAGAAAGCAACAAGAGCTAAATGCTGCTGGAGTTGCAGCTGAAGAGCTTGCCCTAGCAGGCAAACCACACCTGGGCCTTGCACCTGTACCAAGGCAATCAACACTCTGAGAGCCCTGTCCTGGAGACAGGGGAAGAACCCTGAGAGAACTGACTCTCAGAAGAGCTGCACCACTACAGCCAGCAAACTGCAAACAACAGGAGAGGGCCCCTTGGCCCACTCTGAACCAAGAGCTGCTTGGATTATAGTTACAGTGTCTGGGAAGATGCTGGACAAAGGAGCAAGCTGTGAGTACCTGGCTAATTTGCTACAGAATTCCCCTTGTGGGAAACTGCAGATGGTGACACCTTTATTTCCAATTTAAATTGCTGTATTGGAAATTCTCAGATTCGTGCTTAAATTGTTTAGCTGTCTTTGTATGTGGAATATATTACCCACAACCAAATAACAGAACCTGTAAATATACTTTGTAAATACGTTACTGTGGTGTCTGAGGATACCACTGCCAGAAATATTAAATATAAAATATATATTTTATTACACAAACTATATAGAAATGTTCAAAAGCTTAGTTTGAAAGAGGAGCAGCAGGGGTGCTTAGAGGAATGGAAGACCAAACATAATTTAATATCAGACTCTACAGCAAAATGTTATATATCTGATTCGCATTTGTGAATGTAAGTGCTGTGCAGTGCTGGAGCACACAATAAGGATTTTCCCCTTAAATTTTTATCCTTTATTTTCTTGGTATTTTGAACACAGAAAATTTTTATTTAAATCTTGTCAGTAGTTGTGTGGGTTTTTTTTTTCAAATAAGTTGGGTTTGTATGTTTGTGTGTTTTTCCTATGGTTTACTGATTTACTTTAAGACCTTTAAGACCAAAGTCTTTTTGTTGTTTCTATATTTTGACCCATATCTTAGCTATCAAAATGCAAACAGATTCACAGTCTTGGTTACATTTCAACATGCTAATTGCTAAACCATTTAGGAAAAGAAAATAAATAATACAAGCAGTTGCTATTATGTATGTGTGTTCTTTAATATCTGATTTTCAGCATAACTTCAGATTGCAATGCAGGTTAAATATCCCTTGCTGATTTATAAGTATAATGTAAACTCTAGGCTCGGCTAATGATATTGCAGCATAAAACTGTTCTGTTGTAAAGAACTTGCTTAGCTCTGCAAAGCTCTGGGTTCATTTCAATGTGATCATTCAGGCGCTATGAAGGGATTATGCTTTTTTTTTCATGAGTACATGAACGAATAATAAGTTCAACAAACAGGAGTTACTTAATGGCTATGTCAAAGAAATAATGTAAGATGTTCTGAATTTCAATCAATAATCCACAACACTCCTTGTCTGCCTGAGGTCTGTGCATTAAGGAAGGCAGCATTAGGGAACTACTGTAAATGGTCTTGAGTCTTGAGCAAAATGTCCAAGACCAGGCATTTGAAAAGGAGTGCAAGAGAGGAAGTGTCCTTTGTGTATTTTGTGTTTTGATTGCACCTGCCTTTCCACACCTGACAAACACTGCTTGTGTAGTATTTGCAAACCTGGAGCATGTGCTTGTTTTGTGTCTCCACTTTCAGTGAGTTATTTACCATAAGAACTAAGAAAGTAATGCAAACACACATAAATACTTGAGATTCAGGAAAAGCAGGATGGAAATGTGGAAAGAATAAGGACTGGTGTATAAAGTAATGTTAAAATACTAGTTCATTAAAATTGTGGTGAGAGGGATAAATACATTGGTAAGGGGACCAGAACTTTGCGATCTTTGAATATTGGATGTCATCAGTCTCAAAGTAACATGCTTAATTTATTGATACCTTTTGTTGGAAGTAATATAAGTAGATATGCAGTGCAGGATATGATAGTACCTTGTGTGCTCTATTCCTCAGGCTAAAAACAAGCAGACAAACAAAAGGTGAGGGGGAGATTTGGAAGACTTCCCAAAGGAGGCATGGGGGAGGGCAGGCAGAGCAGAGGGTGTGGAAATACAAAGATTTATCCTGGTGGAGTCTAGAATAAGGAGTTTTAAATTCCGAGTTGTACCCTAACTTCATCCTTACTCTTTTTCTGAGAAGGGCAAAGTTTGTGACCTTTCATTTTCTATATTCCTCCCTGCCCTTCCTGTCCCAGGCTATTACTGAGGTGTTTTTCTTGATCTTTGTTGTTATTTTGTAAGACCAAACCCAATCTGTGCACCGTAGTTCTGCTTAAAATATAAATCTGCAAATTTTTATAGTTATTATTCAACAAAAACATACCATTTAACTTCCAGGCAGTAACTGTGGAATTTGAAAGTGACAATTTGACATATTCTGCAAAACCTAAGCTTTATGTTATTTTTACATGCTTTTTTTTTTTTAGTAGATAACTAGTCATCACTAAACTCTCAAAGCATGTAGCTTCTATCTCTTCATCTCATTTCACCTCCTCTCCTACCCCTCCAGCAGCTCTCCATAATGTACTACTAGTGGCTTGCTTTTTAGATTTGCCAGAGACAAGTAGTTATGCCAACAGGTATAGTTATTTGACAGCTTGTTGCTGTTTACAGTATTCTCCTTTCCCCTGGCTGGTAAATATTGCTCTATGCCTCCTCTTTTATCATAGGGAAATTGGTACTTCCTCACAGTGCACTTCTCGGATTGTTGCAAGGGGCATTACAGAATGTTAATTCTGCACAATGTGTTTTTTTTTCAAATTGACGTTTTTATAGATTCATAGAATCATTGAAGTTGAAATATCATCAGATCCAATCATAGATCTAACACTACCAAGTCCACCACTCAACCATGTTCCTAAGTGCCACATCTAGTCTTTCAAATAAATACCTCCAGAGCTGGTGACTCCACCCTGGGCAGCCTAGTGAGTGCTTTACAGCCCCTTCTGATGAAGGAATTTTCTTAATATCCAATTTAAACCTCCCTTCATACAACTTGAAGCCATTTCCTCTTGTCCTATCACTTACTACATCAGAAAAAAGACTGATACTCACCTGACTATGGACTTTTTTTCAGGCAAGATAATCACAGTTCACAAACCTTGTGCTCTAGAGACCTACCTGTTTTGGTTTTCTTTGGACATGCTCTAGTACCTCAATGTTTTTCTTGTAGCGAGTGGTCCAAAAACCACAGTGTCTGAGCTGGAGCCTCACCAGTGCTGAGTACAGGGGGACAATCATTTCCCCACTTCTGCTGGTCACTCTATTTCTGGTACAGGTCAAGATGCTGTTGGCTTTCTTGACCACCTGAGCACACTGCTAGCTCATGTTCAGGCAGCTACTGACCAACATTCCCAGGTCCTATTCCACAAGGCAACTTTCCAGCCACACTCATAAACCTGGAGCATTGCACAGGGCTGTTGTGACAAGTGCAGGACATGGCACTTGGCCTTGTTGAAGCTCTTACAATTGGCCTTGGTCCATTGATCCAGCCTGTCCAGACCCCTCTGTAGAGCCTTCCTACCATCAGCCAAGTCAGCACTCTTGCCCAGCTTGGTGTCTTCTGCCATCTGAGGGTATATTCAGTAACCTCATCCACATTACAGATAAAGGTAATACAGAGAACTGCTCCCAATACTGAGGCCAGGGAAGCACCATTTGTGATCATCTGGCAGCTGGATTAATGCCATCAACACTTTCAAGGCCTGGTCATCTATCCAATCTTTAACCCAAGCCAGGAGCAACCAGTTCCTCAGGAACAATGCTGTCAGAAACAGTCATAGGCTTTACCAAATTCCAGGCAGGCAAAATCTGCAGCTTTTTATATATCCATGTATCATCTTGTCATAGAAGGAGATTAGATTAATCAAACCTCTCATAAATCTATGCTGAACTGAGTCTGATCCTTTGTGTGCCATGTAAAGGCACTCAAGATGATCCTCTCCATAACATTTCCTGACTCTGAGGTCAGACTGATAGGGCTGTAGTTTCTCAGATGGATGTCACATTTGAGAACTTCCAGTCAGCTGAGACACCTTTAGGCTAGCCAAAGATTGTGGGTAAATGATGGAAAGTGGCTTGGTGAGCACTTCCAACAGCTACCTCTGTACTCTTTAGGTGGGAGAGGTCAGTTGAATTGGGTAGTGAAATTGTTAATTCATAGACTAACTCTTGTGCATGAATGCCAAGAGTGGAAGGTGTGCTATGTTAAGACCAGTCCAGAAGGGTGGGGCTGGAAAAAAACCCTAGCCTCAGGTGGGCAAAAGAAACCTGAAACTTGATGCAGTGGGCAGAGAGACCTGGCCCCTTCCCAGGGGGAGGGGTCCTCAGGTCAAAGTCTATTCCACTTCCTGTTCACAACCCTATTTAAGAGGGAGAGATTTCCCAGTTTGCTCGCTCTCCCTCCTGCCCTCGGCACTCTGACACCCTGCTGCTGTGATCTGTTAACTGCATGGTGAGGAAAGGCTGAGGGAGCTGGGGTTGCTTAGCCTGGAGAAAAGGAGACTGAGGGGTGACCTTATTGCTCTCTACAACTACCTGAAGGGAGGTTGTAGCCAGGCAGAGGTTGGCCTCTTCTCCCAGGCAGCCAGCACCAGAACAAGAGGACACAGTCTCAGGCTGCGCCAGGGCAGGTTTAGGCTGGATGTTAGGAAGAAGTTCTACACGGAGAGAGTGATTGGCCATTGGAATCGGCTGCCCATGGAGGTGGTGGAGTCACCTTCACTGGAGGTGTTCAGGAGAAGACTTGATGGGGTGCTTGGCTGTATGGTCTAGTTGTTGGGTGGGTTGGATTGTTTGATGGGTTGGACGCGATGATCTTGAAGGTCTCTTCCAACCTGGTGTATTGTATTGTATTGTATTGTATTGTATTGTATTGTATTGTATTGTATTGTATTGTATTGTGTGGCCTGTTCCATGCTGTTCCAGACACCTAAGGGAACTGCATCTAAAGAGAATCCATCTTACATGCAGAGAATCCTTTGCCAGCTGCATCTGGTTTTGTATATGTTTTTATTTATCCTTTTTCCTTATACCTTTGTAACCTTCCATTTACTCAAATGTCTTTAATATTTTGGTTAAACTTATTTTTCTAATTCCAAATTGATTCAAGACTGTTCTTTTGTAGATCTATCTCTCCTCCTCCCTGCCTAATTTGCTACTGGGAAAAAGGGAGAGGGGAAGCAACCTATATCTGTTCCATTGGGCCTCTGGGCTCTGGGAAAATCTTAAACCACAACAAAAGGTCACTTGAAAATTATTTTGCCCTTAATAAAGACTAAATTGAAGTTCACTGACTACCCTTTTATTTATACTTAATTATTAAACTCTGCAGTTAATGCGGCAATGGTGTTAAGCTTCAGTCCTAAAGTTTTGGCCATTATGTGGAAGTGCTGCTATTTTTTTAAGCTGCCTTTTGTCCACTTTGAAAACTTGTGGCTTTTTGCATGAAAATAATTAGGCAGCTAAAGCATGTAATTCCAGTACTTGGCAGTACGTGTTTGAATGTGTAGTGAAGTATTTAGGAAGTGGTCCCTACAGGTGATACCGTCATATTTTCTGAATAATGTGTGCCCATCCTTCTGATATGACTTCTTATGTTATCTCACATACGTTGTAGACGAGGTTTTTGTAGCTAGTTGGGTGAGAGTAGACTGGAATTGCTAATGCAAACCAAACAGATAATTTATTGATATGTTGACTAATTTAATCTTGTTGAAACTGTCAAATCCTTTTCAGAGTGATTGTCACTACCTCTTTGCTTTGGCACTCTATCACATGTGCAGTCACTATTTATGTAAGTGATGTCAGAAGGAGCTTTTTCTCTCTTACGCTGAAGACCAGAAGAACTATTTTGGCTTAATTAGTGATTGGACCAACTTTATAGGTTTGCCTTTTTTCATCTTCTCATGAAGTTTGTAATCTGTCTGTATTCCCCTGAATTTTAATTCTTGACTAATTTTGGGTGCTTTTGGAACTCTTGTTCTTTTCACAATATGTTGTACAAAATGGGTACAATAAATGGGTGAAGTTTATCTCATTTATGCCAAACCCCAGCATTTTCTTCAAAGACTGTTCTTCTCTTTGGTAATTTCTTAGACATGTTCACTGGTGGTCCTTCTGCATTATACCTGAACACAGAGAAGTTGAATTCTTTCCACTAAGGGTCTAAGATGATTGATGCTAGTAGGTAGAAAACTTGATTTTACAAAAATCTCTAAACATATCTGTTGCTGCACTGGGAATAATTTCATTGGAAACATCTTTCTCTCATTTTAACATGTCTTGTAGTACTCCCTCATATTCGAGGAAGAGATACTAGACTTACAGTTTACCATTTGTGATTGAATTTAATTTTCTTCTCCTGTGCAAACTGTCTACGTACAACCACGTCTTAACACTAGTCAATCTTTCTAAAATTACAGAATTGCCAGGATTCGAAGGGACCTCAAGGATTACCTAGTTCCAAACCCCCTGCCATCAGCAGGGATACCTCACACTGCATCAGGTTGTCTAGAGTCACATCCAACCTGGCCTTAAAATCTTCTAAGGATGAGGCTTCCATCACCTTCCTGGGCAACCTGTTTCAGTGTTTCACCACCCCTATGGTGAAGAGCTACTTCTTAACATCTAATCTAAATCTATCCTCCTCTAGCTTTGATCCATTCCCCCTAAACCTACCACTGCCTGACACCCTATAAAGTCCTTCCCCAGCTTTCTTATAGGCCCCTTTCAGAAACTGTTAGGCCACAATAATGTCTCTTCAGAGCCTTCTCTTCTCCAAACAGAACAACCTCAACTCTCTCAGCCTGTTTTCATAGGAGAGGAGCTCCAGTGCTCTGATCATCCTCACGGCCCTTCTCTGGATGCATTCCAGCATGTCCATATCTTTCTTGTAATAGGCATTCCAGAACTGGGCATAGTAGTCCAGGTGGGGTCTCATGAGAGCTGTGTAGAGGGGGAGAATAACTTTTCTCAACTTGCTGGCCATACTTCTCTTGATGCAATCCAGGAGAGGTTATTAATTACGCATTATTAAACTTGAAATATAAAAGTTAATTTAAAAATTAATATTAAAATTATTATCCAATTAATCCATTTTTTTAAAATACAAATTCTTGTGCACGACTGTGAGGTATATCCCGTAACTGGTTTAGTATGTATAACTTGAACCCAGTTAGATATTTACTGTTTTGAATATGCCCTCAGAATGAGCGGCAAAGATATCAGTGAACATATATGTTATATATACGAACTCTGCAACGGGGTATTTACAGTCGTCCTTCACAGGTATCGATATTCGGTTGGTGGAACTACCTTTACAGAATGTTTATACACGGGCACTTCAAACAAATCAAATGATTCATAGAATTTAGAATCAAAACTGATTCAGAAAGTGGCGGGGGAGGGGTTTGTCTGTGACTGGCAACCCTCCACCCAGAACAATTTGAGCACTACCCTAACTGAAATTCTACAAAGAAAGGCTTGGTGTGGTGGTTTAGGCTGGGTGCTGGCCCGGATGCCACTGCACAGACCACACCTGGGAGGTCCCAAGGGGTGGGCCCAGCCCAGGGGGTGGTCACAGGAAACCAGGTATTCCATTTCCCCTAATGCCCTGCTCCCCTATAAAACATCCATGTGGGGTCTTCACTTTCTCTTTCGTCCCCTGCTGCTGCCTAGGTAAAATGGCTTGAGCTGCCTCCCTTGGGCCTGCCCAGGCCCAAGGCTGGGTTGGGGTGGGGAGAAAGAGCCCGGGGAGGGGTTTGGGTGTACCCCCAGGTGGTGATGGGATCTCTCTCTGTTTGTCACGGTGCTTGTCATTCTCTGTAAAACTTTCATTGTTGTTGCTTTTTGTTTTTTTCTATTTAAACTTTCCATTACATTTGCAATCCGTTTGTCTGAGTTGTTATTTCTGCCCGTGGTGGGAGGATTGCTCTCCCAGACCATGACACTTGGCTTACTCACGAGCTGAGAACCTAGTGAAATCTTTCCTTGATGATGTTTATAGTCCGGAGAACGTGGCACAGATGTGCTGTAATAAGGAAATAGAAAACGGAGCCAACCGCATGGCTGTGCCGTGTGGCTGCTGCTTCTCTCAGAATACAAAGGTTCCCCACTCAGGGGTGGGGCTCTAGCAGTTCAGAAACCGTGGTGTGCATCAGCTACCAGGTTTTCTCCTGTGGCGATGGATCATGCAGTGGCTGATCCCACAGGGTACTGTCCAAGGCACTGCACGCAGCTGGGTTCTGGTGGTAAAGTACCGCAAGGCCTCCTGGATCGCTGGTTTGGGTCCCAGGCAAGGTGGACCACAGCAGCACTGACACGCATATAAGCATATGCTCGAACACAAGTGTGGGGGCACTTGTTTACCAAACAACCCCTATTTACCATTTGCCCCAATGAATACTGGTCCAGTGAGCATCTGTTGCTAACACAAAGATTAACCAATGAACTGATATTTACCAAATAAATAGCATATAAGCATATGCTTTAAACAGGCAAACAATCATATAGCCTGGCCCTTGTGTAGACCACACCCAGGCAGGTTGTTTACTTGGACTCAGTGGTGCTAGGATCTCCCCCACTGCCACCTCCAGAAGGGAGGGGGAACAAAGGGGGTTGGCACACACACAGAAGCATGTTCTGGAAATATTTGGGGCACAATCCTGGCCATAAGCACCATTCACTACAGTTTCTCGAGGCTGGATTTGGCCAATGGGCAATCTTGTAAACACACAGCTTTAGCCTATAGAAAGCATAAAGCTAGAATTACGCCCTTACTTGGCAGGAGCACGAGCGTCCCATGTGATGGGTGCATGTAGTTGTTTACCTCCTAGAAGGCAGATTTGGGTTATACCATCTGGCTGTCACCCTGGTCTTTGTCCTCCTCAGCTCTGGCCTCAGTACTGATTCTGGAAAGGAGGGTGGAAGGGGAAATGTGCCCAAACATGTTGGGACAAGTTTTACAGTATTTGGGGCATAATTCTGAGCATATGATGCCTTCTCCACAGCTTTGGCCCACCTCTCCAGCCTGTCACAGTCTCTCTGGATGGCATCCCTTCCTTCCAGCATGTCTGCTGCACCACATAGCTTGGTGTCATCAGCAAACTGACAGGGGCATTGAGCGTACCCTCAGCAAGTGTCACCAACAAAGATGTTAAACAAGACTGTTCCCAGTACTAATCCTTGAGGGACTCCACTTGTCGCTGGCCTCCACTTGGACATGGACCCATTGACAACCACCCTTTGAGTGTGGCTGTCAAGCCAGATCTTTATCCACTGAGTGGTCCACCCATCAAACCCATATTTTACCAGCTTGGAAATAAGGACATCTTGTGAGACAGTGTCAAAAGCTTTGCTCAGGTCCAGATAAATGGCATCAGCTGCTCTCCCCTTATCCATTGATGTTGTGGCCTTGTCATAGAAGGCCACCATGTTTGTCAGGCAGGATTTGCCCTTGGCAAAGCCATGTTGATTGTACCAAATCATCTCTTTGTTTTCTTCTGCCTCAGCAGTACCTCCAGGAAGATCTGTTCCATGATCTTAGTGGGCACAGAGGTGAGACTGACTTGCCTAGGGTTCCCTGGAACATCTTTTTTCTCTTTCTGAAAATGGGTGTTATGATTCTGCTTTTCCAGTCAGAGAGGACTTCACTGGACTGCTGTAACTTTTGGAATATAATAGAGAGTGGCTTAGCAACCTCATCCGCCAATTCCCTTAGTACCTGTGCATGTATCATGTCAGATCCCATGGATTCTTACACTCCCAAGTTCTTCATATGGTCATGAACCTGATCGTCACTTACAACGGGCAATTTCTTCTTCTGGCCCCTTCAATTGTCTTCTGTGATTTTGCATGTGTGGCTGAAGTCCTTGCCAATGAAGAAGTCATTGAAAATCTCATATTTCTCTACATCACTTGTCACCAGTTCTCCTATTTCCTTTCTGAGGGGGTCCACACCTTTTTCTTAGTTTTTCTTTTACCATTAATGCACCTATAGAAACTTTTGCTATTCCCCTTGATCTCCCTGGCTAGATTTAATTAAAACTGAACTTTAGCTTTTCTAACCAGGTCTCTTGCTGCTTGAACAGCTTCCTTATGTGTCCTCCATTTGAGCTGTCTTTTCTTCCACTCCTTTTTGTGTGACAGTGTCTAGGAGCTCCTTGCTCATCCAGGCAGGTCATCTTATGTTTTTTCCTGCCTTTCTCTTTGGTGATATACTTTGCTCCTCAACACTTAGAAGGTGATCCTCGAGTACAGATCATCCGTCTTGGGGTCCCCTTCCCTCAAGGGCTTTGTCCCATGTTACTTTGGCCGGCAGATACCTGAAGAGGTCAGCTTCTGCATGCCTAAAGTCCAGGGATGTAAGCTTGGAATACACCCTCTTAGATGCCCCGAGGATGTTAAATTCTAGCACATTGTGGTCACTTCACCCAAGGCTGTCTGTGAGCCTTATATTGGTCACCAGCACCTCCCTGTTATTGAGAACAAGGTCCTTGTTGGTTCTTCCACAATTTGGAGGAGGAAGTTGCCATCTATTCCTTCCAGGAACATACTGGATAGCTGGTGCCCTGCTGCGTTGTCCCTCCAGCAGATGTCAGGGTTATTGAAGTCCCCCATAAGAACCAAGGCTTTTGAATGCAAAGCCACTTTTATCTGCTTTTTAGGGCCTCATCTTCTTGGTTCTGCAGGTCAGGTGGCCTGTAACATGCCCCTACTGTGACATCACTTTAAAATCACTAATAGCTTAGAGTCCTGTGCATATGATACTGAACAGAGTGAGAGAATAATTACTACATGGAGGAGGAAGGAGTGGAGAAAAAAGGTGATTAAGTGACTCACAGAAATCTGTAATAAAATTGTTTTAGCTGGAGAAAATCCTTCCTAAATAGAGTAATCTTAAAGGCCTGAATGGGGTTCCAAGTACTTGTTGGCTCCAGACTCCCCTTTTAGCCACTTGGTATAACAATTGCTTATGTGAAATGCCCTTGCAGTTTCATACAGCTGATTTTTTATTTTATTTTATTCCACACACACACACCATCCCTCCAAACACCCCAGCCAAGGTGCACAGGATATGCTGCATTAATTTACCAGCATGGGGAGTTAGATAGACATGACTTTGTGTACTGATAATTTTCCAAATCATCTTCAGGTTCAATGAATTACATATTTGTTTGTTTTGGTGGTTTGAAAAATCCTTCTATTTCTTTTCATGTCTGAAATGGTTCATATTAAAGCTTTCATAATACCCTTCAGTTTCTTTGTTAAATTGATGTTTAAATTGGAATGAAAGTAGGAACCTTGGCAGTTTGGATAGTTCACTTCATCTGGTGGCCAGCTATGTTAACAATCACATCATATGCCAGCACTTACACTAGATGAAAGGAGTCCCTGGGGCACTAGAAGTGCATTTTCGAAGCAGAGTGAAAATACAGTTATAGTCTTTGTTTCATCATTTTATTCTGTGAAATGGTAAATTACTTTAACTGAAAATTTTGAGTGTTAAAAGCATAATTTAAAGGTTATGTAGAGGGCTATTTTGGGTGGATTAACTTTGGAAGTGGAATGACAGTTGATCATTATTCTGGACAGGAAGTATTCAGCACAATGTCAGCAAATTATGTCTTTTTATTCCAATGTATTGAGCTCTTGGAGGAAATGGTATGTTGTTAGCATATGAATAACATCAAAGCCCCACATTGCAAGATGCATTTCAGTCTTCTGAAATAAAATTCATAGCCTCCCCTTCATGTCTTTAAGTGCCTCCCCTTGTAATATAGTGCATACTTGAACCCAAAAGCATTTTCTTTCCTAGCACTGAATTTTAGGATTCCATTGGTGGAGCATGAGTACACATTCTATCAGTTGGCAAAAGCATTTGCAATAGAAAATTGGCTTCCTGCATAAAGAGTAAAAGCTATTTGATGAAAAATAAGTTTTTTTTGTAGGAAAATTGATTTGTTTGTTTTTAAAGAGCAATTCTAATAGAATGCATTTTTGTCATCTCTGTTTCCCTAATAATAGTAGTGACTATAACTACCTTGAATGAAAAGCATGAATTTAAACAGTTCTTTGTGTTTGCGATTATTCTGATTTGGCCTTTATTATTGTGTCCTGTGATTACATTTCTAAAATTAATCCAAGTTACAAAAAAACCCAGAACCCACAGATTTATTGATCTAGTGTCCTTAATAAATATGCCTTTCCTTCCTTCTCTTCTCCCCTAACAAAGACAAGCACGAAATCTTTTATTTTAGAGCTGGGATACTGCGCACAAAAAGAAATTCTTCTAACTTGAAAATTTCAGCTAGACCTAGTCTGGGGAGTGAGAGAATTTTTGACAACCTATCATAAAGTAATTCTAACTGTCAACTACTTATTTGCAAATATGTTTGGCTCATGAAGATTTCACTCATTTTTTTCACCTTAACTGTTTACTGGTGCAGTAGAAAAGCACTTGTAATTGAGGGTCAGAATAAGTTTAATTAAAAACACTGAACACCATGATGAAGCTAGGGGAAATTGGAGACTCGGTAGCAGGAAATTTCCAGTGTTGTGAACACATCCCAGTTCATATCAAGGGTAAGTCTAGCTCAGATAGCTTTGTGTCTCAGGTCAGTGTTGGATTCTTTGCTTTCTAAAATCACTTGTTATAAATTTCCTTTTATTTTTGTTATACTTTTTTTAAAAGGCAAAATCTGTATTTCCCAATTCCCATTGCATTCAAATTTATAGTTAAAGATTCAAAAGCTGTTGTTTCTGAAAAACTATGCCTTTCTAGAACTAGAATGCTGTACTAGGTTCTGCCCTTGTTCAGGTATACTCTCATCTCTTCCACTTTGAGCCCATGAGTAATACTGTTGAATTCAAGGAAACTACAAATGCTGAAGTGCTTCCCTGGACAGGAGACAAAGGGCGTCCTTCACTTCTAATGACAATACAGAGGGAGGAGGAAGGCACTCATTTGTCTCACAGTTACTAAAAATGATGTTGCTTACTTTGTCATCTTATTATCAATATGAAATACCATTCAGATTCTTGAGAGATACTACTTAGAAACAGTTTCAGAAGAAACTACAGTTTTTTTAAAATAGTTACTGCTTGATACACATACTAAACTCACAACTACACATGGCAAAACTAAGAAAACAACTGATGCTGTCTCACATGAAATAGTTACATATTTTCTTGTTTCATGCAAGACAAAAAAGAGAGTGGGGAAAAAAAACCCACACAAACAAAACGTGAAAACCCATCCATTTTCTGTACACACGTCTTGATTAAAAAAAAAAAAAAAAAAAAAAAAAAAGAAATTTAATACAATACAATACACCAGGTTGGAAGAGACCTTCAAGATCATCGCGTCCAACCCATCAACCAATCCAACCCACCCAAAAACTAGACCATACAGCCAAGCACCCCATCAAGTCTTCTCCTGAACACCTCCAGTGAAGGTGACTCCACCACCTCCACGGGTAGCCGATTCCAATGGGCAATCACTCTCTCCGTGTAGAACTTCTTCCTAACATCCAGCCTAAACCTGCCCTGGCGCAGCCTGAGACTGTGTCCTCTTGTTCTGGTGCTGGATGCCTGGGAGAAGAGACCAACCTCTGCCTGGCTACAACCTCCCTTCAGGTAGTTGTAGAGAGCAATAAGGTCACCCCTCAGTCTCCTCTTCTCCAGGCTAAGCAACCCCAGCTCCCTCAGCCTTTCCTCATAGGGCTTGTGTTCCAAACCCCTCACCAGCTTTGTTGCCCTTCTCTGGACACGTTCCAGCAAGTCAACATCCTTCCTAAACTGAGGGGCCCAGAACTGGACACAGGACTCAAGGTGTGGCCTAACCAGTGCAGTGTACAGGGGCAGAATGACCTCCCTGCTCCTGCTGGCCACACTGTTCCTGATGCAAGCCAGGATGCCATTGGCCTTCTTGGCTGCCTGGGAACACTGCAGGCTCATGTTCAGCCTCCCATCAACTAGCACCTCCAGGTCCCTCTCTGCCTGGCCACTCTCCAGCCACTCTGACCCCAGCCTGTAGCACTGCTTGGGGTTGTTGTGGCCAATGTGCAGAACCTGGCACTTGGATGTGTTAAATCTCATGCCATTGGATTCTGCCCATCTGTCCAGCCTGTCGAGGTCCCTCTGCAAAGCCTCTCTGCCCTCTAGCAAATCAACTGCTGCCCCCAGCTTGGTGTCATCTGCAAATTTACTGATGATGGACTCAATGGCCTCATCCAGATCATCAATAAAGATGTTGAAGAGCATGGGGCCCAGTGCCGATCCCTGGGGCACACCACTAGTGACAGGCCACCAGCTGGATGTGGCACCATTCACCACCACTCTCTGGGCTCGGCCCTCCAGCCAGTTCCTAACCCAACACAGTGTGCTCCTGTCCAAGCCATGGGCTGCCAGCTTGGCCAAGAGTTTGTTGTGGGGGACGGTGTCAAAGGCCTTGCTGAGGTCCAGGTAGACCACATCCACAGGCCTCCCCACATCCACCAGGCAGGTCTCCTGATCATAGAAGGAGATTAGGTTGGTCAGGCAGGACCTGCCCCTCCTAAATCCATGCTGGCTAGGCCTGAGCCCTTGGCCATCCTGTAAGTGCTGTGCGATCACACACAAGATGACCTGTTCCATAATCTTGCCTGGCACTGAGGTCAGGCTGACAGGCCTATAATTCCCTGGCTCATCCAACCGGCCCTTCTTGTGGATGGGCACCACGTTGGCCAGCTTCCAGTCTTCTGGGACCTCTCCAGTGAGCCAGGACTGCTGAAAAATGATGGAAAGTGGCTTGGACAGCTCATCTGTCAGCAATCTCAGCACCCTAGGATGGATCCCATCCGGTCCCATGGCCTTGTGGGGGTCCAAGCGGCTCAGTAGATCTTTAACTTCCTCTTGGAGCAGCGGGAAACTATGCAGCTCTCTGGCTCTTTCTGCCAGCTCTGCAGGCCAGCTGTCTGGAAGACATTCTGCCCTGCTAGTGAAGATTGAGGCAAAGAAGGTGTTAAGTACCTCTGCCTTTTCCTCATCCTTTGTTACAACGTTCCCCTCCGTGTCAACCAAGGAGTGGAGGTTGTCCTTGCCCTTCTTCTTGCTATTGATGTATTTATAGAAGGACTTTTTGTTGTCCTTCACAGCAGAGGCCAGTCTAAGTTCTAAATGGGCTTTTGCCTCCCTAATTTTCTTCCTGCATGTCCTAGCAACATCCCTAAACATTCCGTAGGTTGCCTCCCCTTTCTTCCAAAGATGATACACCCTTTTTTTTCCCCTTAGTTCTATTAAAAGTTCATTACCCAACCAAGTTCTATTAAAAGTTCATTACCCAACCAGGCTGGCCGTCTGCCCCGGCGGCTCATCTTCCGGCACACTGGCACAGCCTGTTCTTGCACCTTCAATAGTTCTTCCTTGAAGTAGGTCCAGCTCTCCTGGACCCCTTTGTTTTTAAGGGCTGATTCCCAAGGAACCTTCTGAATTAGTTCCTTGAGTAGCCTGAAGTCTGCCCTCCTGAAGTCCAGAGTGGAGGTCTTCTTGCTCCCCCTCTTGGCTTGGCTGCATACCGAAAACTCTATTATCTATTAAGCTACTGTTGTCTTTCCAAATATTTCTCCATCATTTAAGTGATAAAAAGACTCACAACAAACTGTTTTTATTTCTGAAATGATGCTTGGGAAAATAATTCCCTGTAATGAATCTAATACTTCGAAGGATGAGTCAGCCAACAGTGCAATGACTGCCCATTTGAAATTATTGCTGGTTTTGCTGCAGTTAAACGTATGCTGAAGAATTTAAGACACCTCAGGTAGTCTAAAATTCTTACCATCCCAACCTGGTTTTTGTTTTAATATGCTATAAATAAATGGCAGAAACCACACATTGTTATTAAACAGTGCTGTGGTAACTCTTAAAACTGACAATAAGTCAGTGGAAATGATGTGTTAAAATGAACTAAAATAATACAAATACTTATACTTTTAAAGGAATGACTCCCACTCACAGGTACCCAGCTCTACCCATATTCGTGATCTGATTATGAAAGAGGTAATTAAAGACTATAGTAACTGCCAAATGTTTATAAATGCAAAAAATGAGAACCTGAAAGACAAAGTATTGTTCAGAAGTAAAAATGTCACAGAATATTATTTGTGTTGATTTTCAGATGATCAGATCTATGGTAAAGTGCTTCTACTGGAAACACACAGGTATTTTGACCAGGATCTTGAAAAACATTAGAGATGTTTTTGGCTTTAAAAGGATGATAAGCTGTTAAACAGTAACATTGCTGAACAAATCCCAGTTGCGGAAACCCCTGTGCTAAAGAGCTTTGTGCTGATCTGCTGTGAAAATTGGCAGAACACTCCAACATTTGCTGAATAAAACTGCAATGAAAATCTTTCCAACAAATTCTTAAAACAGTCTTTCTAAGGTATTATGTAACTCCTCTAGCCTAGTAGTATTTGTTAAATATAATTGAAATAAGAACAGTATTTCAGCTTCACACTGAGTGAATGAAGATGGGGTAAAAAGGGTTAGGTCCCTTGCTTTTCTACAGAGAAAATACAAATAATGGTGTAGATTAATTTTGTATGTTTAGTATGTATCAGAGATAATTGCAGGAAGAGTTAAGAATTAGAAGAGATACAGAATACAGAATTAACCAGGCTGGAAAAGACCTTCAAGAGATAGTGAGGCTTGCCAAATAGACCCGTGCTTTGTTGGCAGAACAATACTTATTTGCACTAAAATCACATAATAAAAGGCAGACAGAAATATTTTTCTTTGAGCCTGGGGACAAATTTCTGTTTATGATTTGTCTAAACCTTAAAGTGCCCAGTTGGCAGGAGAGGGTATGAGGGGCAGATAACAAAGATAAGGATGAGTTCATACTTTCTGCGTGTGGATAAGCACACTCTAGTCTTCTCCTCAGTCTTCATCTGTTTGCTCAGAGGTAAAATAAATAATATTTCTTCCTACATTCTGTAGAGAGTGGGAAAAACCTTAAGGAGACTGCAACTGTGTTAAGTTTGTTGGTGCAGGGTACCCAGCAACCACCTCAAGGATTCTGGATTTGTTGCAGTCCCTCATAAGATCTTTGAACTATCCTTCCTATTGGTTCCTGTTATTTGAACCAGCAGGAGGCTGAACAGGACAAGACTATAACTTACTGATGTGTTCAGAGGGCTACAATCTTGTGAATTGTGTTTCCTGCTGACATGAAGAATAGGATGGAAGAGAAGAGCAGAGTAGCAGTACAATATATCATGATACTATCAAACCTCTGTACTCTGGGTGGTTTGTTTGATCACCTTTTAAAGGATCAGTAATTTTAACATTAGTGTGACCCTTTCTCTAGGTCAGCAGAATAGGACTTCTGTCCTTGCTCCTTCCCTCCTTACCTGTCACTATTGTATAAAAGCAATATATATTTTTTTTTTTTTCCCAGGACTGATGGTTATGGAAGCAAAACCATAAAAGGGATAAAAGTAGTGAGAACTTGGGAAGAAAATAAATCAGAAGAACTCCACAGTGAAACCTAAAACTCTTCAAAAGCTGCTCCCTGGCCATTATGATACAGATAAAGAAGAGATTACTTGTAATAAAATCTGATTTGGCTTGCAGCCTCCCCAAACATACAGGCCTAGGTAAAAACATTATTGTTTACAGTGTTATAATAATTTAATCTGAAATTATTCTTTATGAAAAGGTACGTCAAACTTGACATTTGTTGAGTGCTTCCTTTAGATCCCAAGTATGTTTTTTTTTCACTCATTTTATTAAAACAAACCAAACCAGGACAAAATGAAATAACAGGTAACGAAGAAAAGCAACACTGAAGCACTAACTCACTTCTTAACACACAGTCTACTTTTGTCTCACACCTACAGTACTCTTAGATCTCAGTCTTGCATGGAAGGTATAAAGATCTTTTGTATATAGTCTTCAGTAGACAATACCTGGAAAACAGGGGAATTTTACCCAAATCAGGAATATTTCTTTATGTCAATGTATCAGACAAGGAAGGAGATCAAATCTATGGGAAGATAGTTCAGTCCAATATCATGAGATGGTAATTATTCTGAAAAGTGGTTTTAGGTTTGTTATTATGTACTGATGCAGAAAAAGTATCAATTGGGGAATCTTAAACTTACTCTACTCTGCTACAGCTAAACTTTGTTTAGACTACAGCATAACTAGGTTGTGACAACGTGAACCAAAATGAAGGCTATAATCAGAGTTTTGTGATAGACTTAAGATCAATATTCTTTGTATAGCAGTTCATTAAGTTCATCAACTCAGCTGAGTGTGAATGGGAAACTTTAACTCACCATAGAGGAAACTGGTAGAGGTCTGTAGTGGTCCTGACATGCAAATTGGTCATCCGACCCAGGTCTAGGGCCGAAAGACTTATCAAACCATCTAATGCTTCCTTAATCTGAGCAGGAATTAATCAAGCAATTGCCCCACATTGAATAGGTGTCAATTATTTTGTGTAATGTGGTGGGTTAAAGTTTCCTATTCACATTAACTAAACATGACTAACTCTGGAAGCAAATGGAAGCTGCATTTACAAAGCAAAAACTACACTCTACAATGGAATGCAATGAATATGTACAAAATATACAGTATTTACAATATTATACAGGTATTTACAATTAGAAAATAACATGGAAACCCTCCCCCTGCACTCCCCTCTGTGTTCCCAGAGAAGCAGGGAAGCTGCTCCACTCACCCTCAAAACCTCCTCCTCCCTGTAATAGAAGAAAAAAGGAGATGGAAGGAATGTTAGTGTATCTGTCTCAAGGCCAGGCAGAAAGCAGTTATTTCCCCAGCAGAACAGCTAAGCAGCTAAAACCACAGGAGAAAAGAAAAGGAATGAGAATGGAAGTGAAAAGCGAAAGATGTTTATGGAATAACTGCCCAATGAATTTGTTTAGAATAATATTTTGTTTTCCTTTTTACACCCAATAGTGAATTATTTCTATTTTTCTACTTTTTAGCTCAAAATCTGCAGCTCAATTTTAAAGGCATAGCCCAAAACTGCTACATTGAGTGAGGAGTTCTATTTCCTATGTGCCTCTTTGTGCATAAATATTAGTGAGGAATATTAGATTTGTGACAGAAACCTGTGTTTTACTTTTGAGGTTCTAAGAACAATGTATGATGTGAATGTGAATATTGTAGTTGCACCTGTACATACCTACATATTGTTGCACCTTTCAACATTTCACTTGTCCTACTGCTGTGTAAACTCCCCATTGCCTGATAGTATGTAAGTCAATCAGAAACAGCACAAAAGGGAGTAAAGAACATATTGTGATTCTCAGTACCAGTAAGTCTAGTGTATTAAGAATCTGACCATGGTGCATATACTTTGTAATTCTCACACAAGCTTGTCTAGATTTCTTAAAATTCTGTCAGTGTGCAGGTAAGTTGATTTTTAAAAAAATGAAAAGAAAAATAATAACAAAAAAGTGCTCATACTTATTTTGAAGGTAATTGAATATAACTTATTTTTCTTTCTTAAATTTTCAGTTAATATTTGTTTACCAAATGCACCAGAATGGAGCTGTTGGTATTCTGTCTTGTAGCATGAGAAATACAGGGACCATTTGTACCAAGAAATGCTTTGGTTCTTTAAGGGAAAGTGGAAATAACTACCCATAGATATGAGATATTTCACTGCTAAATGCAGCCTAAGCAATAATGGCATTTTATTTTCTACTAGTTTCTTTAGTAGAGTTTGGTATTGAGAGCTAAGAGTGGTGCTCTTTTTATTGTTTGTTTATTTGTTTGTTTTTTCCCCCACTGGGTAATATGGCAGGTAAATTTTGACATATCTTCTGCTTTTAATTTTGCTCAAAGAAGTCTGAGAGATATTGCTCAATTCCTGACTCTTGGAAGAAGTCATAAACAATGTTGTGAGAATAACAGTAACAGAACTATGTACCAGGTTATGCACTACAGTGTGTGATGAAGTAGGTGAACAATGGGGTTTATTACATGTAATACTCTATGAAAATATACTAGTAAGAGACCTACCATTGTGAGCTGAGGTATATATTTCACTAATGGTAACATGAACAAAATGCAGGAGCTCAAAACTTACAGTGTGGAAATTAATACATATTGGTGATCTTCAGACAATGGTGGCACTGTGTCTACTGCAGTCTGTAGTTTCTGCTGTGAGCTTCCATAAAGCTTATTGGCCTTTGACACAGCATGTCACATAAATCAGTGAGGTTTAAATAGTGCTGCCCTCTTGAACACCTGCTTATCTGCCTTGAGAAAATTCTGTAGCAGTTTAAACATCACTTTATGACATTGTAAGTAATGCCTGCTCTAGAAGCACTTGGAAGAGCCATTAAAGTTAAGGGTCTATCAGCATTTCATTATAAAACTCGATTTCGAGAGGTTTATAACTCAGCCATTTAAAAATGCATTCAACTGAGACCTGGTATGAGACTCATTGCAGTTTTTAGTGTTGGACAAATTATTTCAGGTGGTCTTCTTATTTGTAAGAGAAGAGAAGAAGGATTGTAGGTATTAATATTTTTTCTTACAGTAGAAATTTTTTCTTACAGGCAATGAGCCTTGAACATAGATATTTCATTTCCATACAAAATGTCTTTCTGATTATGTACTTTGAAAGGTCTTATCATGTCACATGCATTGATAGCTTGCAGTTATTATACTCCATATGTGCACACTTAATGACCATGCAACTTTTCAAAACACATTTTAAGAGAAATTTTAGATTGCTTCTAGTTTTATCAAATGGTATTAGGTGTTTTGTGTAATGGAAGACAACACCGAACTCATTAAGTTAGGGGGCATAATGATTTTATTTTTTACTACCATAGTTTCTTTAAAAATCTGTCAAGTAACAGCTTTATCAGCTGCTAAGCACACCAGTGCTATGCTATTCTGAGCTGCTGAGAAGAGTTCCAAACTTTCTAGACAAAACAGCACTTGAACTTCAACTCATGGATGGTGAATGTGAGTCCAAGATGGTGAGCAAAACCAGTAGAAAGCACTGCTACATAAGTAGACTATTGTACTGTATGCTATTTTCAGTGTAAAAATTACCTTGATCTAAAGGGCAGCACTACAAAAAGTAATAGTCTGAGGATATTTCAGATGAAGTGCTAAGAAATGACTATTTAAAAAATAAGGTATTTAGTTGTATAATTACTTTGTAACTTCAGTTTTGTTTTTATGTGACATGTTGACATTTAACTTACCTTGATTATGCAGGAATGACAAGTTATCTTTTATTGTTTGGTGAACATTAACTTAGAAGTTTTCTCACTCTTTCCACTTGTCTTTTCAAATTAAAATACGGATAATTGCAATTCAAAGTAGATCATAGAATCATAGAATTATCCAGGACCTCCAAGATCATCAAGTCCAGCCATATTGCTCACTTCACCAAGTCTGTTTCTGAATGTTTACTCTTTTTGTATGAAGCTGGATTGCATAAAGAGTACAAGCATTTTGCACTCCCTTAATGGAGAATAAATGTGAAGGGGAAATGATGACTTAAGGTGGTCTGAATTTGTGTTTGAATTCAGCCAGCTAGCTGCAGAGCTGTAAGTCAGTCAATATCTTTTTGCCCTGTTATAGGTTCCCTTGAACATGTCCATATCTTACAAAATACCAGGTTAGGGAGGGACTTCAACATGTGTCAGCACTGCTATGATTAATTGTAGGTCATTTTAGGTGAACAGGGAGTCAGGTAGTCTGCAAAAAGCTAGGAGCACATTCTGAATGGGGCAGGATGTTTCATTTTCTCCTATGGGCAGCATGAGAAGGTAAAATTCCACATCAAATGGACATACATCTGTGGATGGGTGCACACCTACACATTTATATGCATTTCTAGGTAGTATAGAGATAAATTAGGCATAATGGATATATTCCTTGTTTAGTCAGTGAAAGGTTCTGTTTATCATATCTTCTCTTGATAAGTTGTTTTCATAGACTCCTCTGACCATTTAGCCAGGTCTAACTTTGCAGTCATAGAATTTTTTACTGAGTGGACAGGTAGTAAACAGAAGCCACTTCTCACTGATTAGGGACTGCTTGTGTTTTCCTTCCTTGCTCTCGTATGTTTGGCAGTCCAGCTTGATAACAGCTCTTCTCATCTACCCGTTGTAAGTAACTGTTATACTGTTGTATTATAGATTCTTTACAGAATTTAGTAATGTTATTGAATACTGGCCCTGGTTATCTAGTTGCCTCCCATACTCCAGAGGCCTGTCAGTTTATAGGGACAAGCATTCGATGTTTGTTTTTCACAGGGTCTGGTACGTTTCTGCACTGCACAGTACAGCCCAGTTTGGATACAAAATACATTGTTGCGTCTTGATTTGGAAGCACTAAATGACATCCAGAAAACTGCCCAGTCCTTTCACGCTGTGAACACATTGTTTGCCTGTGAAGGAGGATTCTGAAAGTGAATGAGTGGGACTGGATGAAAGCAAAGGATATTGACAACTCAATACTGATCTGGCCTACTACAAGGACTTTCATATACCCTAGGAAGAGAGCTGTACACCTCAGATCTGTCAAGTTAGTGAAATAGGAGTTTTATTTATTAAAACAAACTAACTCCTCTAATTAATATTTTAAACTAGACTCTGGCAGGAGATGTGTGAGTGACCTTGAACAGATGACATGGTCAACATCTAAGTGATGTTAGGTTGATTTCCAGCATTAGACTGGAGCTAATGATGTTGCCGAGCACAAGACTGGTAAACATTTGGAGTAAAGGGACTTTAGGGATCCACAGATTTATGACAAATGCAGCTGTAGTTTTGGAATATGTTTTCTGATTTGGGGCTCCTGTTGCATTGATCATCTTTGCTACCATTTTCTGAGAAATGTGTGTAGGGAAAGCACCTGTGCAAAAGCAATAGAAACATATAAAGGGCAACTAGTGATTTATGCTACTAAGATTTAGCTTGTTGCTACTAACAAGCTTACTTAAAGCTGAGATTATAGGCTTAGCAAAAACATGAATGCATACCTAAATATATATCAACTGTACAATGTTTATAACTGTGGTACTGCTGTTAGCATTGCAGCAGGGGCCCAGACAGAAGTGTTGGAATTCCCCATTATACTAAATGCAAAGAAAAGTTTTTAGTGCTGATAGTGTGTGACTTCATGCTTCAAAGCTTTTTCACCTTTAAGGAAAGGAGGGAGTGGAAGAAAAAAATACTACTCCATCAATTTGTTGTTTGTCACCTGAATGTTGTAGCTGGTGTTCTCATTCTTACTCGGTGAAACTTTCTTCCCACTATTCAGAAAAGGTGACATATACCACATCCTATGCCTACTCCTCTAAAAACCCCATCATCTTCAGTTATTGATTTGCTCTTCGGTCACCAAGGACTGAAATATGTTCGGCTGAGATAATCCACTTTCTGCTCTAGCAGTAAGTGAATCTCTGCTCAACTGCTACGGGGTCCAGACTGGAATGATTGTTGCCACTGTAGCTCCCGTAGTGCAAAATCATAGTGCAATCTGGCTGCATTATTCCTTCTGAAAAAAACATAAAGAGCAGAGGAAAGCTAATTTGTCTCTATGTATTGGTAGCCTTGAATGCCACAGTTTCTGATCAGAAAATGTATAGTGGTGAAATATAGGTTTAGATATCTGGTTATCATTCCTTGCATTTGTACTGTATTAAGAAAAATAAGTAGAAATAATAATGACAAATCTTGTTTTCATTGTCTTGGCAGTGACTTGGCAGTTGTAGGAAGGACACAACACTAGTCTTCAATTTGGTTGATACACAAATTAAAAATACCTATGGAAAATAGTATACTCTGAGTTATTCCTCTTTCTTGGCAGCCTTAATTAATATGTTGTATTTCTTGTGCTGTGATAAAGGCTGAAAAACCATTAGAGTAACAAGGCAGTAACAGACTGTTGCCTCAGGGGATGAAAGCTCTTTCTGCTATCCAGTAAACTGTGGATCCTAGATCTGTGGGGTGTATTACATTGCCGTGCTGCTTCAGTGAAGTCCTCCAAATATTTTGGCCAGATTGATCTGTGTAGTCTGTGCAGAAGCTCTCATGGAGATTCACTTTTGAAAACTATACATATGAGCCAGTTCTTAGTCTTCTTTTCCTTCCTACTCCCTCTGTATAAATCAAGTTCCATTGCCATGGAAGCCAGAGTCACTGTGACATTCAATGCATTTTCCATTTACTAGCACTTCATGCTTTTGCTGCCAGTGTGTTTTTCTTCAGATTCTTAAGTTTGTGTTGAGTGTTTATACCCAGAAATAGAGGAAGTAAATTACTATCTAACTCAGACCACTGGGAAGACATAACTGACATCCGAAACTGATACCTTTTTTCATAATTATTCTTCCTGAGACTGAAATGTAAAAATTGTCTTTAACATCAATTTTAGTGAAGCATCTACTTCTCTGGATAAGTTCCTTCTCTTTTTTCATAAAGGATCATCTGACTTCAGTTCAGACATTTATGTCAGTTAACAATTATGTTCCATTTTCAAGAACATTTAGAACAGTCACAAATAAAAGTCTGCTATAGAAAGATAAGGGAATAGAGTATTGTGGCAGTTTTAGGCTATGCCTTTAAAAGTTAGCTGCAAATTTTGAGCAGAGAAATATAAACAATTCTCAGTTGGGTGTAAAAAGGAAAACAAAAGACTATTCTAAATGAATTCCATTGGCCAGATGTGCGAGATGTACCCCTAGCAATCTCACACATCCCACTTCGTTCCCTTCCCTCTTCTCTGGCTGCCTGGCTGCTTCATTGGAGAGAATCTTATCTACTGACCTCACAGATAAGAACGCAAATGATGCTTTGAGCTAACAGTGCTTCTAACGTCTTTCTCTTTCCTTCTAATTAAACAGAGAAAGGGGGTAGTGGGGGGTTAGGCTTCTAACGTCTTTCTCTTTCCTTCTAATTAAACAGAGAAAGGGGGTAGTGGGGGGGTTAGGTGAGAGTGGAGCAGTTTCCCTGCTCATTCTGGGATGCCAGAAGGGGTTCAGGGGGGTTCCGTGCTGCTTTCCGATTGCAAATACCTGTATAATATTGTAAATACAGTATATTTGTACATATTCATTGCATTCCATTGTAGAATGTAGTTATTGCTTGTAAATATAGCTTCCATTTGCTTCTGACTGAGTGAGCCACGCTTTTGTTAGTGTGGTGGTAAATTCCAAACCACTACAAGTATATTTACATTTTTAGGGACCAGCATAAAACCAGTAATTCTACAAGTCAGTACTTTAAAACAAGCCACCCTCTTTGGACAGGTGATGTGTTCCTCAGCAGCCCAGGAAAGGTGCAAGTGAAAACATTAACAGGTGGTAGTTGAGGTATGCTGAATTCTGAATTTACTTCATAGTATACATACATATATGCAAGTAATTCTGCCATTTTATAAACAACATAGGAAATTACTTATGCTTTCCAATATAACGCACTAAAAACATTGAATAGTCATTGCAACTTCTGACTTGAATGCAAACTGTTTTATTAAACATGCCCATGGCAGACTGCCACTTTACATAGGCCCCTGTTTTCCAGTTGCTTTTACTGGAACATCACTCTTTTTAGTTTTTGAAGAAAACTGGAATTTATTTTTTTAAAAATTACAAGAAAAGCATAGCAAGTGGAGGTAGGAAGAGAAGAACTGATTCTCACTTTTAAGAATATGACATGCATATGATTATGTGAAAGTGGATAGGTTGCTACTGATTCATCTGCGTGTCTTGCTGGGAAGATGGTACAGATTCATAAATGTGATATTGTGGCAGGTTGAGGCTACGCCTTTAACAGTTATCTGCAGATTTTTGAGCAGAAGAGTGAAGAAGTATAAACAAATCCACAGTTGGGTGTAAAAAGGAAAACAAAATATTATCCTAAACTAATTTCATTGGTTAGATGTGTGGGATGTATTCTAACAATCTTGCATTACAATTCTTTATCTCTCTCTTCTGGCTGTTGAGGCTTCTTTCTGCTCCACTTGGCTGGGAGAATCTTATCAGCCTAACCTTGAGATAAGAGCTCTAACTCTCTAACATCTCTTTCTCTTTTCTTGTAATTAAACAGAGGAAAGGGGAGGGGAGGTGGTTAGGGGAGAAGTATCACAGTATAACCAAGGTTGGAAGAGACCCCAAGGATCATCAAGTCCAACCTGTCCCAACAGACCTCACAACTAGACCATGGCACCAAGTGCCATGTCCAATCTCCCCTTGAATACCTCCAGGGACGGCGACTCCACCACCTCCCGGGCAGCCCATTCCAATGACGAATGACTCGCTCAGTGAAGAACTTCTTCCTCACCTTGAGTCTAAACCTCCCCTGGCACAGCTTGAGACTGTGTCCTCTTGTTCTGGTGCTGGTTGCCTGGGAGAAGAGACCAACCCCCTCCTGTCCACAACCACCCTTCAGGTAGTTGTAGAGGGCAATGAGGTCACCCCTGATCCTTCTCTGCTCCAGGCTAGACAATCCCAGCTCCCTCAGCCTCTCCTCATAGGGCTTGTGTTCAAGGCCTCTCACCAGCCTTGTTGCCCTCCTCTGGACATGTTCAAGTGTCTCAATGTCCTTCTTAAACTGAGGGGCCCAGAACTGGACACAGTACTCAAGGTGTGGCCTAACCAATGCAGAATACAGGGGCAAAATGACCTCCCTGCTCCTGCTGGCCACACTATTCCTAATACAGGCCAGGATGCCAATGGCCCTCTTGGCCACCTGGGCACACTGCTGGCTCATGTTTAGGCGGGTGTCAATCAGCACCCCCAGGTCCCTCTCTGTTTGGCAGCTCTCCAGCTACTCTGACCCCAGCCTGTAGCTCTGCATGAGGTTGCCGTGGCCAATGTGCAGCACCCGGCACTTGGACTTGTTAAATGCCATGCCATTAGACTGTGCCCATCTGTCCAGTCGGTCGAGGTCCCTCTGCAAGGGAGGGGAGTTTTCCCCCATTCCCTCTGCAAGTGGGGCAGTTTTCCCCCATTCAGGGGTTTCCATGCTGTTTTCTGATTGTAAATACCTGTATAATATTGTAAATACTGTATATTTGTGCATATTCATTGCATTCCATTGTAGAGTATAGTTTTGCTTGTAAACATAGCTTCCATTTGCTTTCCCAACTGAGTGAGCCAAGCTTCTTGTTAATGTGGTGGTAGATTCTAAACCATTACAGGTATGTAACAACAGATCTCAAGAAGTTTGAAAGAGGTGAGAAGGGACCTCTAGAGATTGTAATCCAATGCATCTTCTAAATTAGGTACACCTAGATCATGTTGCACAGGAACATATCCAGATGGGTTTTGAAAATCTACAGAGAAGGTGACTCCACAGTGTCTCTGGGCAGCCTGTTCCAGTGCATTGTACTAAAGGCATTTTTCCTTATGTTTAAATGGTACTTTCTCTTTTCTGGTTTGTACCCATTAATCCCTGTCCTATGACTGGGCACTACTGAAAAGAATCTGGCCCCATCCTCTTACCTGGCCTTTAGATATTTAAAAGCACTGATTGGATGCCCTCTCAGTCTTCTCTTTTCCAGGATAAAGAGGCCCAGGTCCCTCAGCTTCTCCTCATAAGGTAGATGCCCCAGTTCCCTGCATAGCACTCTGCTAGACTCTCTCCAGTAGTTCCCTGTTTCTCTTGAACTGGGGAGCCCAGACACAGTACCATAGATGTGGCCTCACCAAAGCAGATTAGAGGGGAGGCCATACTCTGTTTAATGCACCCCATAATACTGTTGACATTCTTGGCCACAAGAGCACTCTGCTGGCTTGTGGTTAATTTGTTGTCGAGCAGGACTCATAGGTCCTTCTCCATGGAGCTGCTTTGCATCAGGACAACCCTTTACCTGTACTGATGCATGGGGTTATTGATCCCAGTGCAGGAATCTATACTTGCCCTTGCTGAACTTCGTGATTTTCATCTCTGTCCAGCTGCCCAGCCTGTCCAGGTATCTTTGAATGATTGCACAGACTTCTGGTGTGTTACCCAGTCAGTGATAGGCAGTGAGGTAATGGCTTCTGGCTGCACCACAGGAAGTTCAGATTGGATATTAGGAAAAATTTAGTCTCTGAGAGAGGGTGGTCAAGCACTGGGACAACTTCTCTAGAGAAGCCATGTTTCCAAGTCTGTTAGTGTTCAAGAAGGGGTTGACCAATGCTCTTAGATATATGGTTTAATTTGCAGGTTGTCCTGTATAGAGGCAAGATCTGGAATAAATGATCCTCATGGGTATCTTTCAACTCAGGATACTCTATAATTCAAAGTACCTCAACTGCACTGCCTAATTTGTGATTGGGATATGTGGACACAAAACATGTTTCTGTCAGTGTTTTCACCTGTGTGACAAAAATATGTTTTCTGCTATTTTGAGGATCCTTACTCCAGGACTGTCTTCTTACTCTTCAGAGTTATGCATTCATATGGATCTGTTCTTTTCAGTTTGTAATCCAACTTCTAAATGTTAAAATGTCTATCATTTCTGCTGCTTTGTGACAGAACACTAGTATGCAAGTGGTTTAACTGTTCACAAAATTATTTAAAAAAAAAAAAAGTCTCAATCCTTGATGCAGGGTTTGGATTAGAGCTTGGCACTGAAACCATACATTTCTCGTGCTTTCTGACATTTTGTTTTCCAAGTCTGTAGTTGAAAAGTTAAGAAACTAACCTTTAGCAGCACATATGGCTAGAATGTGGGTTTGGTGTGTTGAGGGGGACTTTGATTGTCTATGTTCATCTGTTCCTGTGCATGTGGATGCAGTATATTCAGCTTTGTACTTTTAGTTTCATGGCAGGAAATGATTATGTGTAAGATTCTGATTGAGAGACAGACACCAATGATTTTTAACTTTTTATATTTTTCAAATGGGGATTTGCTTACAAGGTATCACAGTATCGCTAAGGTTGGAAGAGACCTCGAAGATCATCGAGTCCAACCTGTCACCACAGACTTCACGACTAGACCATGGCACCAAGTACCACATCCAGTCCTCTCTTGAACACCTCCAGGGATGGCGACTCCACCACCTCCCTGGACAGACCATTCCAATGGGCAATCACTCTCTCTGCACACAACTTCCTCCTAAGATCCAGTCTAAACCTCCCCTGGCGCAGCTTGAGACTGTGTCCTCTTGTTCTGGTGGTGGCTGCCTGGGAGAAGAGACCAACCTCTGCCTGGCTACAACCTCCCTTCAGGTAGTTGTAGAGAGCAATAAGGTCACCCCTCAGTCTCCTCTTCTCCAGGCTAAGCAACCCCAGCTCCCTCAGCCTTTCCTCATAGGGCTTGTGTTCCAAACCCCTCACCAGCTTTGTTGCCCTTCTCTGGACACGTTCCAGCAAGTCAACATCCTTCCTAAACTGAGGGGCCCAGAACTGGACACAGGACTCAAGGTGTGGCCTAACCAGTGCAGTGTACAGGGGCACAATGACCTCCCTGCTCCTGCTGGCCACACTGTTCCTGATGCAAGCCAGGATGCCATTGGCCTTCTTGGCTGCCTGGGAACACTGCAGGCTCATGTTCAGCCTCCCATCAACCAGCACCTCCAGGTCTCTCTCTGCCTGGCCACTCTCCAGCCACTCTGACCCCAGCCTGTAGCACTGCTTGGGGTTGTTGTGGCCAATGTGCAGAACCTGGCACTTGGATGTGTTAAATCTCATGCCATTGGATTCTGCCCATCTGTTCAGCCTGTCGAGGTCCCTCTGCAAAGCCTCTCTACCCTTCAGCAGATCAACTCCTGCCCCCAGCTTGGTGTCATCTGCAAATTTACTGATGACAGACTCGATGCCCTCATTCAGATCATCAATAAAGATGTTGAAGAGCATGGGGCCCAGCACTGATCCTTGGGGCACACCACTAGTGACTGGCCACCAGCTGGATGTGGCACCATTCACCACCACTCTCTGGGCTCAGCCCTTCAGCCAGTTCCTAACCCAACGCAGTGTGCTCCTGTCCAAGCCATGAGCTGACAGCTTGGCCTGGAGTTTGCTGTGGGGGACGGTGTCAAAGGCCTTGCTGAGGTCCAGGTAGACTACATCCACAGGCCTCCCCACATCCACCAGGCGGGTCACCTGATCATAGAAGGAGATCAGGTTGGTCAGGCAGGACCTGCCCTTCCTAAATCCATGCTGGCTAGGCCTGAGCCCCTGGCCATCCTGCAAGTGCTGTGTGATTGCACTCAAGATGACCCGTTCCATAATCTTGCCTGGCACTGAGGTCAGGCTGACAGGCCTATAATTCCCTGGCTCTTCCAACCAGCCCTTCTTGTGGATGGGCACCACGTTGGCCAGCTTCCAGTCTTCTGGGACCTCTCCAGTGAGCCAGGACTGCTGAAAAATGATGGAAAGTGGCTTGGCCAGCTCATCTGCCAGCTCTCTCAGCACCCTAGGATGGATCCCACCCAGTCCCATGGCCTTGTGGGGGTCCAAGCGGCTTAGAAGATCTCTAACTGTCCCATCCTGGAACACAGGAAAACTATGCTGCTCCCTGGCTCCTTCTGCCAGCTCTGCAGGCCAGCTGTCTGGAAGACATTCTGCCCTGCTAGTAAAAATTGAGGCAAAGAAGGTGTTAAGTACCTCTGCCTTTTCCTCATCCTTTGTTACAACGTTCCCCTCCGTGTCCACCAAGGAGTGGAGGTTGTCCTTGCCCTTCCTCTTGCTATAAATATATATATAGAAGGACTTTTTGTTGTCCTTCACAGCAGAGTCCAGTCTGCGCTCCAAATGTGCTTTTGCCTCCCTAATTTTCTTCCTACAAGACCTAGCAACATCCCTAACATTCCATGGGTTGCCTCCCCTTTTTTCCAAAGATGATACACCCTTTTTTTTTCCCTTAGTTCTATTAAAAGTTCATTACCCATCCAGGCTGGCCGTCTGCCCTGGCGGCTCATCTTCTGGCACACTGGCACAGCCTGTTCCTGCACCGTCAAGAGTTCTTCCTTGAAGCAGGTCCAGCTCTCCTGGACCCCTTTGTTTTTAAGGGCTGTATCCCAAGAAACCTTCTGAGTTAGTTCCCTGAGTAGCCTGAAGTCTGCCCTCCTGAAGTCCAGAGTGGAGGTCTTCTTGCTACCCCTCTTAGCTTGGCTGAATACCGAAAACTCAATTATCTCATGGTCACTTGCGCCTAAACACCCTCCAACCACCACATCACCCACCAGCCCTTCCCTGTTGGTGAAGAGGAGGTCAAGCATAGTCTTACCCCTGGTAGGCTTGTGCAGCACCTGGGATAAGAAGCTGTCCTCCATGCACTTCAAGAACTTCTTGGATTGCCTTCTCTCTGCTATGTTGTGATCCCAGCAGATATCAGGCAGGTTGAAGTCACCCATGAGAACAAGGTCAGGCGATCTTGAGACAGCCTTAAGCTGCCTATAGAATGCTTCTTCGACATCTTCCTCCGGGTTGGGTGGTCTATAACAGACTCCAACCAGGATGTCTGCCCTGCTGGTCTTCCCTCTAATTCTCACTCACAAGCACTCAACCCGATCGTCCCTGATCTCCAGCTCAATGGCATCAAGTGCTTCCCTGATGTACAGGCCCACCCCTCCACCCCTTCTTCCTTGCCTGTCTCTCCAGAAGAGCCTGTAGCCATCAATTGCAGCACTCCAGTCATGTGAGTCGTCCCACCACGTCTCTGTGATGCAACTACATCATATCTTTCCTGTTGCAACAAGGCTTACAGTTCCTCATGTTTGTTGCCCATACTTCTTGCATTAATATACATGCACTTCAGCCGGGTTGCTGGTTTCGCCTCTGACTCCAGCTTACCACCCTCAGACTCCTGTCTGGGGGGACTGGTTTCAGCCCCTTCCCGCTTCGAAGCTAGTTTAAAGCCCTGTCAATGAGACCTGCCAATTCCCTTCCCAGAATCTTTTTACCTTTGGGGGACAGGGCATTGTTGTGTACTGTGACCTTTCCCCTCCTCTGGGACAGATGTGCTCCATCTGTTGCCAGCTGACCTGGTGCAGAAGAAAGTTTTTCAAGATCGAAAAACCCAAAATTCTTCTGATTGCACCAGCCTCTAAGCCTTGTTGACTACAGCTGCTGACCTGTTCCTTCTTGTATTCCCTCCTGCAGCTAAGGGTATAGACAAAAAAAACTATTTGTGCACCTGAGTCCTCCACCAGATCCCCCAGGGCCTTGAAGTCATTCTTGATAGCCCTGGGAGTTCTAGTTGCAACATCATCATTCCCTAACTGCATAAATATTAAGGGATAGTAGTCAGAGGGCTGCACCAGACTAGGCAGCTGTCTGGTAACATCACCAACCTGAGCTCCTGGGAGGCAACAAAGTTCCCTGTGAGCAGGGTCTGGCTGACATATGGGGCCCTCTGTTCCCCTCAGTAGGGAATCACCAATAACAATCACCCTCCTCTTTTTGTTAAGGGAGCAAGTCTTGATGCCAGGGGAAGGCTGTTTCACCCTAGGCTGTTTCACCTCAGGGAAAACCCCAGATGGTGTGTACTCCGGCATCAGAATCACCTCCCCCTCAACCCCCATACTTGTTTTCCAAGGGCAGTGGGGAAGGTGAGGGGAGGCAAGGAGGTTTTAATTTGTGTCTTTTGAGAGGAACCTTCATCCATTCCCCTCTGCTTTTTGGATAACCAGCCTCTGCTGGGGGAGCCTGCAGAGCCTGGTTACTCAAACTGGTCTCCCTTCTACAATCCCTGACATCTCTAAGTCTAGTCACCTCATCCTTCAATCTGGTCCCCAGGTTAAGCAGATAGTCGATCTGCTCACACCTGATGCAGGACATGTTCCCACTACCCTGCATTTCAAGTGCCAGGCTCCAGCACTCTCTGCAGCCGTATGCCTGGACACCCACCTCTTGCTTGTGACACTTGCCTACCTGCTTGTATTCCCCCTCAGTCTGAGTCAAGACTGATTTTTTGAAGGAGTCATTGTGGCACGTCACCACCATGCCTGCCCTGCCCGCGTGAACCGTTGGACAAGATTTAGAAAAAGTGCGGTGGCCTGTGCCGAGCGAGAGCAGGCTCCCACTGGAACAGAGGCTGCTGCGAGGTGCCGCTGGCTTTTTAAAGCACTAGCAGTGACGTGGGAAGCCTGAGCAATCCCGAGCAGCAAGCATGTGGAGAAACGGCCGTGCCGAATCTAGCCGAGTGTCGAGAGCCCGGGGTGCCCTGCCGTTCCCGTAGGTTGAAAAGGAAAGCAGCTAGTGTTCCCGAGGCTGCTGGTCGCAGTGTGCTCCTGAGTAAGATTCCCGCTGGAACAGAGGCTGCCGCGAGGTGCCGCCGGCTTTTAAAAGCACTGGCAAGGCCGTGGGAAGCTCGAGCGATCCCAGGCAGCAAGCACGTGGAGAAACGGCCGTGCCGAATCCAGCCGAGTGCCGAGAGCCCGGGGAGCCCTGCCGTTCCCGTAGGTTGAAAAGGAAAGCAGCTTTTGTTCATCAGTGAATTTGAACAGAATAGTAGAACAGAATAATAGAATGCTCTGGGTTGGAAGGGACCCCTAGAGGCCATCTAGTCCAACCACAATACAGTAAGCAGGGTTATCCCCAATGGGGTCAGGCTTCTCAGAACCCTATCAAACCTGTTCTTGAATGTCTCCAGAGATGGGGCCTCAACCTCCTCCCTGGGCTGTCTGTTCCAGTGTTCCACCATCCTCATAGTAAAGAACTTCTTTCTGATTGATTTCATTTTATATCAGATTGATAAGCTGGAAATATGATAAAATATTAGTATAGTTTATTAAATATTAACATTATTTTTCTGAGCCAATTTGATTCAGATTCATTTGCCCAGTCACTGATGGGTTAATTACGCATAATAGGAGGCTAATAAACAATAGAATGACAGTCTAGAACAATCAGAACTTGGAATACAGGGGAACACACTCGAATCTCTCTATATGTGTGAAACCAAGCAGCACTACTGCCTTGGGTGGCATAGACAGACCACCTCAAACTCACAATAGAGCTAACCAACAGGTAACAAGCTATAAACCTTAGAAATAACCAGGTAAATTAGTGTAAGCTACTCATGAATCACCGAGCCATTAACTACCAAAAACCTTTGCTGAATAAAGGGATGTTTGAGTTCATAGTTATGATCCAAAGGGCAGTATCCAAAATTAGAGGAAGTGAGAGAGCAAACTGCTATGGTGGGGGCCTGACTCAAGCACTATGCTGCTAAGACAAGGGAGCCAATTGTCTTGAAGACAGGAGCAAGTATTGCTTGTTGCTGCCTTGAATCTCAGTAACAAATGGGGTGGGGAGAAGAGAGAGAGATAAAAGAGCAATGAGCATATGAGCACATGAGCATGTGGGCTCTTGAAATCTTCCCCTATAAATTCCCTTTCTGAAAACTGAACAGCCCAATGGCACATTAGCTATTCAAATCCCACCAATCAGTTCAAAATATTTATATGGTGAACAAACTACACACGCTTTCTCTCATAGCCTCTGACACATGTAGTTGCCTCTCTGAAACATGAGGCTCAGGGTCCAGCTTCCACCCCCCTCCAGGCAGCCTTAATGGCACCTACCTATTGGCTCCTTGACCTCAATCTGGACCCTGCAACAGAGAGAGAGGAGTGAGGGGCAGTGGCTTAAACATATTTAACTGGCTTGTTAATGCCTGTTCAGGACACTGATGTTCATTCTAAACCTACCCTGCTCTAGTTCAAACCCATCGCTTCTTGTCCTGTTGCTACAGGCCCTTGTAAAAAGTGTCTCCCCAATACGTATTATTCCACATTCTTAAATGAAACAATAAGCATCTTAAAACTAAAACTACTTACTATTGGTAAGTAGCTGGTGATATTGTAGGAAACTGTTGCTGTGGTGCATTCAGGATTGGACTCAATAGGTTCAACTTAGTTGTTTGTGAGCAATCAGGAGCATGTGTATTCTTTAATTTCTTGTGTTTGTGTCCCAGACAGAAAGTACTACAGAAAGATGTCAGACAGTGTATTACAGTTTTAAGTCATGCCTTGTCCCCATTGTAGAGCCATGTGAGCACACAGCTGACTTCAACCATGGCAGGCACTTATTCATGTCAGTTTTGCTGGAACTGTTGTGCTGACCGGTACTGAGAAGCACAAGAATAAAACCTGTGGAAGAAATTTTTCCCATTTTATCTCTCTCTTTTTTTTTTTTTTTTTTTTTTAAGTGATCTAATTTTATTTGGAAAAAAACCAAACTTGAAAGTACACATTTTGCACTTATCATTTTATGTGCTAGGTATAAATATTTTCTGTTTCTTTTCAATGTCTATAATATACATGTTTGGAAATGTGGTTTTCCATCCAATCCATTATTTAATATAATGGTCTCATCTTACTTTCAAACCCAGAGAGTGTAGAGTGGATCATAGTGGCATTTTGTGAGAAGAAACTTCAGCAGAAGAAAGTAATTCTGAATTTGGACCTTGATCTGTCACCATGCTCTCGTAGCAGCTTACATGCTGTAGCAGTTTGGGCTGGGTGCCCTCTGCTGTGTTCATATGTGGGGTGCTTCCTGTGTCCAGAAGTCCAGCCCAGGGGTGGACACAGAAAGCCAGGTATTTCATACTATAATTCTCTGCACCACTATAACATCCAACATGGGGTCTGGCACTTCCTCTTTCTTCCCCTCACCATCACCTGGTAACTGGGTGAGATGTCCCCTGGCTAGGCCCAAGGCCTCAGGGGGATGGGCAGTCTCAGATCTGGCCAGCTGAGACTAGCCTAGCAGTGGGGGGAGGGGGGGGAGAAGGAGCCCTGGGGGTCTTGGGTGTACCCTCAGGTGGGCATGGGATGTTTCTGGGTCTGCTTTGGGGTTTCTTTTGTCACTGCACTTCTGGCTCTCTGTACGCATTCACCGCTTTCCATTACAACTTTCCATCACTTTTGCAATCCGTTTGTCTGAGTCATTATTTTTGTCCGGGGTGGGGGTCTGCCTTAACCCTTCACATTTTTTGTGTAGCCAGCCAGGAGCTAGTTGTTGTGGTAACTCTGCAGATCGGATTGCAAAAGATGGAGACTTTAAATTTAGTTCTGGGTGTTGGTTTGGGTTTGGGAATTTGGGGCTCAACTTTTGTTGTCAGGTGATTGTGTGAGTTCTTGTGGATTGCAGGGGGACACCTGCTGCTGTTTTAAGCAGGGGTTGTTCTTGACCATTGAAACTGGGGTACCCCTTGAGAACGCGGAACCTGCCCTCCTTCCACCTTTGTTCTCTGTGGAGCAGTACAAGCGGCGGGGAGTGAAGTGGGGGAGGGGCAGCGGTGAGCAGATCAAAGTCAGGTCCGTTCTCACTGCAGGGCTCTCTAGTGTAAAAGGCATGATCTTATATACTGATATCTGGTATCTGTTTAGCTTTGGGTAAGCACCTGCAGGTTGCAAGGTTTATCTAGAAAAGGTGGTGAAATGTTACTGGAGAGGTCTGAAGAAAGGAGTTTTCATCATGCTACTTCCTTTAAGTCTGAATTCAGTGATGTTCTTCCTTATCAGACAGAATCAAAACCCAAGTTTTTCTTTTCTGCTTGTATTAAACTTTGGTGTGAAAAATATAGTTCTTTTCACAAAATCACTTATTTCCTTGTGAATCAGAAGCAGCTGCCAATGATGTGTTAAAAATCACACTTGTACTGTTTAAAGCATTACCTAGACAACCTTTCTGTTGCAATGACTTATTTTATCAAGATTTTTGAATCTTGGTACTTTTCTGAGCATTGGTGGTTTTGTGAGAGTTTCAGAGTTTCCAAAATTTTATTGTCTAGATGAGTGTAAAAATCCCTTTTCTTGCAGTCCGGTAAATATAAAACTTGCAAGTCCTACTTCTTAAACTGTGTCTGTGAAATTATCAGATCATACAAGCCTGGACACAGTGTAGACATTTTAGTCATATCCCATTGACAATCTGCCAGCCAGTTATCATGAGATTTTAACACTATAGTTAGTGTATTTCTGCACAGAAATTAAATTTAATACACAGAGCCTAATATGTCTTACAACTTACTGAAACTGGTATATCATCTCTTTCTCTCTGTGTAAAAACTTTGTACTTTTTACTTTTCTGAGGGAATTAGGATTTAAAAGATTGCTTTGCCACATATTAAAGGAAAACACAAATCATTCTTAAGTGAGGAAACCTTTTGCATTCAAAAACTTCACTAATCACAGATATCTCTCAGCAGTTTGAAAACTGAAGTATTTCTGGGAGTCATTCTTTAGGAATGGTTGGAAATTATTATTGTATGTTTCTCTGGAGAAAAAAAGAGAAAAAAAAAGCTATTTCCCTGGTTTTGTTTACTTAAAAGGTTAATGGGCTTGTTTGTGGAAAGTCTTTGGATCTATACTGCTGAAAATATGATATTAATCTTTCAACTCTTGCTCATGTGGAAAATTCTTCTTGAGGTGATTAGGCTCTTTGAAATAATAACTCTTTGTAGGAGCAAAAGTTGCCACATCTTGTCTGATCTAATCTGGGCTGCAGCACTTTTCCCCTTCCAGCTATGTGTTTTGTGGTAAGATTGAACAAAGCCATGCAAATGATGATAACATGCTGTAAAGAAGAGTATGCCTCTATATTTCTATCATCTTGTATCATGCACCAGAGACACAGCTGCTTTCTCCCCTGCTATGAAGACACAGATGCATATTAAACTGTGGTTTCTGGCTGGTTTTCAAAACAATAAGAAACTACACACCTGTCAGCTCTTGGCAAGCAAGAATAGTAAAATTACAAACTTTGTTTCCACAGTATTCTCTCACTGACAAACACACCATTGGCTTCATTTTTTTCTCCATCGCTTCTCAAAAGGCTTAGATTTCTCCCTGGAGGCACAAAAGAATTAAGCAGTTTTACTACTTGCTTCTCATAAATGGCTTACTTTTTTGAAAGGGTACATTTTCATGCTAGGCTTGCTTTATTACTACTTTTCTTCTAGAACATTTTCATTTCGCCAATCAGATTTTTGCATCTGTATGGCTTTGTGCTACATAACACCCTCCTTTCCTAAGGCAACCCAAAAGCCCTGCAAGCTAATGGCTCATTTAGTGATCAATTTGTCAAACATTCACAGATGTTTTTCTGGTAGTACAGTGCAGGTAATACCCATGTGAATGATTCCTTCTCATAAGTGGATAGTTAGAGGATTTGTTTTGCAAAGCATAGCGCAGAGTTCTCTAGCAGCCAACTTTCCTTCCTGCCTGTCAACCTTCTAAACCTTCAAAATGCTGCACACAGTTTTAAATCTAGAAATATGAATGAACGTAGTAGAAAATTTCTGTCCTTAAGGAACGGTCCATTAATGATCTGAAGTAGATTCCTAGGGTGGACTTCAGGGCTGAATTTCAATTTTAGCTCTGCATCTCTAGCTTTTGTGGTCATAGCTAAATCATAAACATTATAAGAAAGCTGTGAGGGTTTTTAAAATGTGTTTTGTTTTACTTTGTTGGGCTTTGTTTTGGTGTTTGGGGTTTTGTGTTAGCTGTTACTGTTGTTTGTTTGTCTTGTTGGGGTTTTTGGTTAATTTTGTTTTTCTTTTGCTACTCGGTTTATTAACAATAAAACCAAACTGAAGAGGATGATAATTAAGGTACTTTATAAAATGATTGAAAACTTCCCCACTTCATTCTTACCCTTACTTCCTCTCTCTTCTCAGTTCTTACAGCTGCCTCCTACTGCCCCTCCCCCCAAGTTAAAAGAATAATCCAGAATTCCTCAGAAAGTCCTTTACAAGGAGTGTTCAAAACTTTGAAGACATTTATCTGAAATGATCTGTCAAAGATCCAGCAGAATGGAATCTTACTGAACTTTAACTACTTTATCCTACTTAAGCTGAAACAGAACTGCTGAGCCAAGCAATTTAAGATTCCCACAGCTGCGCTAGCTATGTTTTCGTTCATGGTACTAAATTGTTTCCATTAGCCTGAAAAGGGTTATAAAACCTACAATCAATTTAGTTTCTGGGGCATTGTGTTTTGAATACCGTTTAATAGGGTGTGACAAAAACACATAATTTCTCCACATGTTCTTACATTGCAAGCAGATTTTGCTTGGTACTAGGCAGTGCACCAAATGTTATGGACAGAGAAATGTTCAGCAGAGAGAGATGGAATTGGAAATACAGGAACAGTACCAGCTAGAGTGCCCAGGGCGTGACAAGAATCTTAAGTGCAAGAGACAAGCACAAAGGAATAATAGGAATTTTTATTATCCATTTGTTCATCAGCTCCCCATTTGCTATGGTTAGAAAACATCAGATTTGTTTAATGTAGGGGTAAAAAATAGATTTAAAAATGGAAGCATAAGTGAATCCAATTGGACAGGGATATATTTAATGCTAGTATTAATAAACAGAGATGGCTATAGGCAGAAAGAGGAGGATTCTTGCTTTCTTCGAATGAACTCAATGACTTGGATTATTTTCTTAGCCTTATACACCCACAGCATTTTTGTTACATGAATAACCATATTTATTTTAATAAGATTCCTTGATAGGTGAGGACAGATTGATTTACTTACCTTTTCTAATGTTCCTAATCTGTTTATGTACCATACCTTCTTACAGTGCAAGCACTTCAGCCTGTGCTTTTCATTCATAATGTATCTTCAATCATTTCTTGCATGGGAAAATGAGACAGTTTAATCAGGAATTGTAAATAAATATGTTCAATCAAGTTATATAATTAAACATTTCTGAGTAGTGATGTGGGGAAATAAAAAAAAGGAAAAAAAGCTGTCCCATGACAACATGTGCTTAACAGTGTATTGGTGGTTCTGTAATTGTGTAATTATGTTCTGGGTGGACTATAAAAATGTGTGAATGCTGACCATCAAAAATGTGGTTCTATTTCTGACTGGATGAGCTCAAGAGTATTCCTTACATTTTTTTTATTGTTTCTTAGTTTACACTTGACACTTTTTACATGGAAGAAAAATAAATTTCATAAATTTCACTTTGAGCCTAGAAATATATTACAATGTTAACAAGCCAGCTCCCTGCCAACTAGTGTTGTAGGGTAAGGAATGAATTAACAAAGAAAAAATTAATTGTGTTGGTTGTAGTGCACTGATTTCAAGGTGTGTTTTTTTTATCTGACTTTTTCTTGGGAGTATTCTCTTTGGGCTCCTTTAAAGATATTAAAAATAAGGTGAGAACATTTCCAGATTGAGTTTTTAACCACAGAAAATTACCTGCTCCTAAAAGAATATGACATAGACATTCCTAAGCATCTTCTCACTAGTGTGTATTGTGCTGTTATAGTTAAATGCCATATGGCAATAGGTGATATCACTAGTGTTTTTTAAGATTATGATAACAAAGTCCCAAAATGTATTGTTTGATGTGTAAAAAGTAGCAAGTGTTAAACCTGACTGAGAATTGCTACATAATCTTTTCATGCATCAATATTTAATTTGCCAAAACATTGATTCCACTGTTCAGTTCAGTGGTTGGACTGAAACTAGCTGTGGTAGAAGAAAAAGGGGGATTACACTATGTAAACCATCCTCTTTTTCCCAAAGTTATACAAAGTGTCCATCACACCTATGGGTGTTTACTTCACCTGTTTTTAGGCCTTTCCAACAGCAGAAACATAACAGCCTTGTTCATCTGTTCCAGTTCTTCTCTGTCCTCTCCTTTGGAGAATTTGCTTCATACTTCAGCTAATCTTTCTTACTACCATTTAGCTTTATACTTTGTCTCAAATTTGGCAGAGATGAAGAACAGTTATTTCCCTTATTTATGGTTGCATTTTATAGAACAGAATGACATCACATCTTTTCTTACCACAACACTCATAATTAGTTTTATTTTTTGATCTCATTACAGAATGTGATGATTTAAGATGAGATCAAGGCTAACTGTTACCCTAGCAATAGCAAATCCAGCACTAAGCCATATTCCTAGGGGTCACATCTAGACATCCTTCGAATAACTTGAGAGATAGTGACTTTGCCAGTTCCCTGGGCTGTACTTTACAGCCCTTTCTATAAAGAAATTGTTCTTGATATCCAACATAAACCTCTCCTTGTGCAATTTCAGGCCATTTCCTCTTGTTCTGTCATTTTATCCTTGGGAGAAGAAACCAACATTCACCTCTTTTTCAGGTAGTTGTAGAGAGTGAGAAGGTGTCCCCTCAGCTTTCTTTTCTCCAGACGAAACAATCCCAAGTCTCTCAGACACTCCTCATGAGTCTTGTGCTCTAGGCCCCTCACTGCTTTATTGCCTTTCTCCAGATGTTCTTCAGCACCACAATGTCCTTCTTGTAGTGAAAGGCCCAAAATTTAATACAGTGCTTGAGCTCTAGCCTTACCAGTGTTGAGTGCAGGGGAATATCTGTCCACCAGCAACTCCAGGTTATTTTCTGCCAGGCAACTTTCCAACCACTCTTCCCCAAGCCTGTAGCATTGCATAGGGTTGTTGTGACCCAAACACTTGACCTTGTTGAACCTCATACAATTTGCCTTGGCCCACTGATTCAGCCTGTCTAGATCCCTTTGTAGATCCTGCTGTAGATCCCTCCTAGCCTCCAGTAGATCAAGATTCCTGTCCAAGTTGGTGGCATTGTTTTCTAGCTATCTGGTCATTTCTATGCTTTTTCAGTTGAGCACATCTTACAGGACAGCAGGATCATCTACGGCTCTGTGTAAGACAGCGGGATTCCTCTGTGTATGTGCCACATCACAATGTGCAGTGTTAGTGCCTCACCTTCTCTTTGGAGTTTCTGCTTATCCCTAAAGCTAGAGTTACTACCTGCCCAGGATGATATATCTGCTGTACAGATTACTGTCTTTATTGAATTGAACCATATTTTTCTCCTTTGCCATATCACGAATCTATTTGGATTCTTATGATTTCAAATTGCATTCACCAGTGTGACTTCGGTACACCTTTTTCTGTAGTCTCTGAACTGGCTCTTCTTTGGTGTCCAAACCATGAGTGAAAATAGTGAAAAACTGTGAATTGTATATTGATACCTGGTTCAGTATGGCTGTAAATTTAAATTTTAGGAAATACTTTTCATGTTAGTCATTACTGAAAACATCATAGACAACTGATCTCTTACTATCTTTTTGTTCTATGTTTCCTATCTCCTACCGTAACTCACTTTTTACTTGTAATACACATTTTATTAAGGAATTGCTGATTCTGTGAAGTATTTCCTTTACCAAAGTGAGTTGGCTAAGAAGTTGTGAAGTTCTTCCAGGTGACCAGGATGTCCAATGAATCCATGAAGAACTTGCACTTCAGAAGAATGAATTCTGCATCACTGGGAGGTTCTATTGGATGAAAGCAGAAGTAGTGGAATGGACTGACACTTGAGCCTGAATGACAGACTGTTTGGGTGGATGCCCAGATGAAGATATGAACTTTGCTGGACATGTCATCAGAAGATTTCTGCTCTGATGATATGTTTGGGCGCAGGGATTATTGTATGAAATAAGGGGTGGCATGTAGCAGTTTGGGCTGGGTGCCCTCTGCTGTGTTCATATGAGGGGTGCTTCCTGTGTCCAGAAGTCCAGCCCAGGGGGTGGACACAGGAAGCCAGGTATTTCATCCCATAATACCCTGTTCCACTATAAGATCTCAGCACACGGTCAGGTGCTTTCTCTTTCTTCCCTTGCCACCACCCGGTAACTGGGGAGGGATGTCTCCTGGCTTTGGGCCTGGGTAGGCCCAAGGTCGGAGTGGGAGGGTACCTAAGCAGACATGGCTGTTTGCCAGCTGAAAGTGAGGTAAGACTTTACCAGTATATTTTAAACTCTATGCAGTTTGACATTTTCTGACGAAAGCTGATTAAAGATGACAACACTACCTTATGTACATAAGGTGTCATGAGCTAGTCCTGTATATGCATGAGGTTCTGAACACACAGTTCTCAGCTGGGTGATGCATGCCTACCAAACTGATGAACCTACCTGTGTCTATGAAAGGGTCCTTCTAGAGAAAGTTAACAGTTACAAATATTAGAGCAGTTCTGCTTCAGCTAAAACAATTAACAGTTTTTTCCCAGGAAGAAAGTGTTTGAGATTTTTTGAAGACGTTAATACAGTAGAATACAATACAATAAACCAGGTTGGAAGAGACCCTCAAGATCATCACATCCAACCCATCAACCAATCCAACCCATCCAAATAAATAGATCATGGCACCAAGCACCCCATCAAGTCTTCTCCTGAACACCTCCAATGAAGGTGACTCCACCACCTCCACGGGCAGCCCATTCCAATGGGCAATCACTCCCTCTGTATAGAACTTCTTCCTAACATCCAGCCTAAACCTGCCCTGGCACAGCCTGAGACTGTGTCCTCTTTTTCTGGTGCTGGCTGCCTGGGAGAAGAGACCAACCTCTGCCTGTCTACGACCTCCCTTCAGGTAGTTGTAGAGAGCAATAATGTCTCCCCTGAGTCTCCTCCTCTCCAGGCTAAGCAACCCCAGCTCCTTCAGCCTTTCCTCGTAGGGCTTGTGTTCCAAACCCCTCACCAACTTTGTTGCCCTTCTCTGAACATGTTCCAGCAAGTCAACATCCTTCCTAAACTGAGAGGCCCAGAACTGGACACAGTACTCGAGGTGTGGCCTAACCAGTGCAGTGTACATGAATTGTTTTCAGTTTTCACCTTCCTCTGGTTTTGTGCTACTTTAGTGTGGAAAAATACAGAGTGACCTAACTTCAAGCCTTCTTGGAATATAGTTTTATGCTACTACTATTCATGGTAGCTACCAGGAGGTTTAAATTACATATCACAAAGCATGGTCTGATTTCTATTGTTTGAAAACCAGAATTCTCTAGATAATGCAGTCAATGTATACAAAAGATCTGCATGTAATAAGGACTTGTAGGAGTCATGCTCTGAGTATGATTTCTTTAGACTGCAAATGGCTTGCAGATTAAATTATTGATTGTCTTTTGCAAGGTCTTGAGATGAAATGTTGCAAGTGAGATTGAATCAGAATCCTTAAATAGGCAACTATTTATACTAGCAAAAAGACAATAGAGAATACAGTCTGATGTTTGTGCAGGCCAAAGGAAGATCCATACTAGAACTTTTTCTCACCATGACTTCTTTTTGTCAGACCTGAAAAGGAAAAAAATAAGGTATAATTAATGGCCACAGGATGTTATTCATGCAATGAAAACTCATCTTGTGAACTTTATTACAGTATTATGTGACCCCTACAAAACAATTTTTAAAAATCAGTTTTTAATAAAGGTGCCTGTCAGTTTTAGCTGTCTTTAAGTTCAATGGTTTTACTTCTCATAGATATTTTTACCTTAAGATGATTCAGTAAATTCAGCTAATGTTGAATGGGATGTTTTGTGATTGAAACGAAAGTTTATTAGTTGGTAGATCACACTGAACAATTGTGGTGGGTTGAAAATTCCCCCAACATTAAATTGCCAGACCAGCTCAGTTGGAAGCAAATGAAGCTGTATTTGCAAGCAGAACTGCAACCTAAATTGAAATACAATGAATGTGTACAAAATATACAATATTTACAGGTAATTACAATTGATAAATAGCACAAGACCCCCCCTGGCCAAAAATCAGAGAAGATAGCAACAGCTTCCCCCTCCCCACCTCCTTCCTTCTACCCCTCTGGACACAAAGGGACAAGAGAAAAAGTAGAGAATATTTTGTTAGACTTAGCCAAAACAAAGCAATGCATCCAAGGTCAGCAAAGAGCCAGCAGAAACACCAGCCAGAGTGAAGAAGCTGAAAAGAGAATGTTAGTATATACAACCCCACTTTGTTGATAGTCTGTACAATGGGATTATTTGGAACTTATCATTACTTTCCTTTTTACACCCAATGGTGATTTATTTACATTTTACTACTTTCTGGTCAAGATCTGTGGAAAATTTTCTAGGCATAGCCTGAAACTACCACAACAATATTGATTTTCATCATTCTTGTGGAAAAAAATTGGCAGAACACCAATTAATGGAAATAGTTGCCTAAATTTTACTCAGGGATGTCAATAAAGCTCATTGTTATTTTTTACAAATTAAATTAAATATATTAAAAATGTTCATTAACAGAGCATTATTGCTCTGAGAATTAGTTTGAAACTTGGTATAGTGGAAGGAGCCTGCAGAAAAAGCAGAACATTGAAGAAAATACTGATGATTTCTATAAAAACATTTAAAATTTTGTGTTAGTTCTCTGAGGATCTGGATATCAGAAATCACATAATTTGAAAGTTCTTGAAGCTGGATCCTCTCAGTTCTTAGCTTTTTGCTACTATCATGAGGCCTTTTGCCTCAAGAGAGAGGTTAAAAATTTTAGGTACAAAAGGTATAACCACATATGTGATTTGTTTGTAATGCAGTGTACTTCATTTATATTCAAATTTTGGTTGTGTAAAAGGGTCTAGTGTCTTATTCATCCTTGAGACTACATATATATTTAACCTAATTTTACAAAATGCTCTTCCAAAACATGATTTTCATCATGATTTTTTCATCAATACCCTTAGCTGCAGGAAGGAATACTGAAAGGAACAGGAAAGCAGCTGCAATTAACAAGTGGTTCAGAGGCTGGAGCCACCAACAGAATTTTGGTTTTTTGATCTTGGGGAACTTTCTGTGGCACCAGGTCCACTAGCAACAGAGGGAATACAGCCGTCCCAGAGGGGGAGAAAAATCCTAGCACATGACAACAGCTATCCCACAGTGGGAAAAGGGTTCTAAGAAGGGAGTTGGCAGGTCTCATTTGACAGGGCTTTAAACTAGACTTGAAGGGGGAAGAGGCTGAAACCAGTCCCCCCAGACAGGAGTCTGAGGGTGGAATCTGGAGTAAGAGGTGAAACCAGCAGCCCTGTGCATGGACACTAGTGCATGCACTATGGGTAACAAATGACAGGAGCTGGAAACCTTGTTACCGCAGGAAAGTCATGATGTAGTTGCTATCACAGAAACGTGGTGGGATGACTCACATGACTGGAGCACTGTAATTGATGGCTACAGGCTCTTCAGGAGAGACAGGTGAAGGGGAAGGGGTGGAGGGGTGGCCCTGTACATCACAGAGGCTCTAGACACCATGGAACTAGATGAGCCACTGGGGCAATGATGGCCAGATGATGGCCAGCCTGGATGGGCAATGAACTTCTGAATGAATTAAGGGAAAAAAAGAGGGTGTATCATCTTTGGAAGGAAGGAGAGGTTACCCATGAAATGTTTAAGGATGTTGCTAGGTCATGTAGGAAAAAACTTAGAGAGGCAAAAGCACATTTAGAGCTTAGACTGGCCTCTGCTGTGAAGGAGAAAAAAAATGCTTTTACAAATATATTAATGGCAAAAGGAGGGGCAAGGACAACCTCCACTCCTCAGTGGAAATGGACAGGAATACTGTAACTAAAGATGAGGAAAAGGCAGAGGTACTTGACACCTTTGACACAATTTTTAATAGCAAGATAGGTTGTCTTCCAGGCAACCAGCCTCCTGAGCTGGCAGACGGAGTCAAGGGGCAGTATAGTCTCCCTGTGATCCAGGAGGAAGTAGTTAGAGACCTCCTTAGCTGCTTGGATCCTCACAAGTCCATGGGACCAGATGGGATCCATCCTAGGGTGCTAGAGAGCTGGCAGATGAGCTGGGCAAGCTCCTTGCCATCATTTTTCAACAGTGTTGGTTCAGTGGAGAGGTCCCAGATGACTAGTTGCTGGCCAACGTGATGCCCATCCACAAGAAGGGCCAGAAGGAGGAACCAGGGAATTACAGACCTGTCAGCCTGACCACAGTGCCAGGCAAGATTATGGAGCAGGTCATCTTGAGTGTAATCACACAGCACTTACAGGATGGCCAAGGGATCAGGTCCAGCCAACATGGATTAGGAAGGGCAGGTCCTGCCTGACCGACCTGATCTCCTTCTATGATCAGGTGACCCGCCTGGTGGATGTGGGGAAGGCTGTGGGTGTAGTCTACCTGGACTTCAGCAAGGCCTTTGATACTGTCCCCCACAGCAAACTGCTGGTCAAGCTGTCAGCTTGGACAGCAGCACTCTGCACTGGGTTAGGAACTGGCTGGAGGGCTGAGCCCAGAGAGTGGTGGTGAATGGTGTCACATCCAGGTGGCAGCCAGTCACTGGTGGTGTCCCCCAGGGATCAGTGCTGGGCCTGAACCTATTCAATATCTTTACTGATGATCTGGAAGAGGGGATTGAGTCCATCATCAGTAAATTTGCCGGTGACACTAAGCTGGGGGCAGGTGTTGATCTGTTAGAGGGATTTAGAGCTCTGCAGAGGAACCTTGACAGGCTGGACAGATGGGCAGAGTCCAACAGCATGAGATTTAACACATCTAAGTATTGGGTTCAACACATTGGCCGCAACAACCTCATGCTGGGGTCAGAGTGGCTGGAGAGTGGCCGGGAGGAAAGGGATCTGGGGGTTTTGGTTGATAGTAGGCTGAACATGAGCCAGCAGTGTGCCCAGGTGGCCAAGAAGGCCAATGGCATCCTGTCCTGGATCAGGAATAGTGTGGCCAGCAGGAGAAGGGAAGTCATTCTGCCCCTGTACTCAGCACTGGTTAGGCAACCCCTTGAGTCCTGTGTTGAGTTCTGGGCCCCTCAGTTTAGGGAAGAGGTTGAGTGGCTGGAACGTGTCCAGAGAAGGGCAACAAAGCTGGTGAGTGGTCTGGAGCACAAGCCCTATGAGGAGAGTCTGAGGGAGCTGGGGTTGCTTAGCCTGGAGAAGAGGAGACTCAGGGGAGACCTTATTGCTGTCTATAACTACCTGAAGGGATGCTGTAGGCAGGTGAGGGCTGGTCTCTTCTCCCATGCAACCAGCACCAGAACAAGAGGACACAATCTCAGGCTGTGCCAGGGGAGGTTTAGGCTGGATGTTAGAAAGAGGTTTTTCATAGAAAGAGTGATTGCCCATTGCAGTAGGCTGTCCAGGGAGGTGGTGGAATCACCATCAAAGAAATGTTTAAGAAGAGACTGGATGAGGCACTTGGTGCCATGGTTTAGTTGATCAGATGGTGTTGGTTAATGGGTTGGACTTGATGATCTTGAAGGTCTTTTCCAACCTGGTTAATTCCATTCCATTCCATTCCATTCCGTTCCATTCCATTCCATTCCATTCCATTCCATTCCATTCCATTCCATTCCATTCCATTCCATACCCATGAATCTCCCATACTTTGTATGATGGGCTCTGGTCCTTCTACTTTTTCATTTATATTCTCTCAACCGCTAGAAATCTTGTAAGTACCTGCTTCAAAGAACAGGCGCATTACTTAATTAAACTGTGTGATAATACCATCTTCTTGGAACGTAAGTAGCATTCTGTTTGTCTTACAGCCAGTGTAATTTGATTTGATATGGTTTCTTTTGCATGTTACAATTTTCCAACATATTGCGTATTTTCATTTAATTACTGGTACATGTGTATAATGTGATCGACTCTTCTGTGCATTTAGTTATTTGTGTGAGCTGTGGTTTGAAATATTGATACTGAGGTGCTCACCAGGTCAAAGTATGTTGTTTAAAGCAGTATCTCAGATTTTGGCAGGTTGGATGACATAAGAATAAGGATAATGGAAAAGAAAAAACTAGCAGAGAGAGAGAAAAATACAATAAGTTTCTTCTGTTATTATTGGTTTGTGTCAGAAATGAGCCTGAATATAATTAAAAACTCCTTTTAGATTTAGCCACAGCTTGCTTTCTAACATGAAAGATACATATGTGAGAAATACAGTTTCGTTATCTTAAACTATTGGAAAGAAGAATTACTTTCCAAAAAATACAAACTCTATTTCCACAAATAAGACTACTTAAGTGTTTACTGTAATCCAGCTGATGCTTTCAGGGCTTCAGTCGAAACCTCACTCTTTACTTTCTCCAGTGGTCAGATGTTTTTCCCTGGAGGATGAGTGCCTAGTGAGTCTTCTGTTTTCTATGGCCTAACCAAACAGTTTAGTGTTGCTCTTTTTCTCTTAAAGAAACGTGGTAATGAACAACTATATCCTTTGATAAATCTCAAAGGCTATTCACTCCAGGGCTTTAGAAAGAGGACTTTCAATTGGCTCAGGGTGCAAAAAGCTTCAATTCGTATGCATTTATTTGCACTAATTACTCTGACCTTGATTTTTAAAACCAGTAACTGAATCCATTGAATCACGGGAATATTGTCCTCCAACTATCTTGGGGCCTCTTTTGTGCGTGTATTCTTTCTGCGTACAGCGTCTGATTTTACTCAGGAATGTTTTTTCCAGAAATGTTTTGTGGATACCTGCACCTTTTTAGACTATTGAGATCAAGTACAACAAAGGTGGGGAATATAAGCCCAAACTGTCATGTCACTGTCCTTTACCTCACAAATTGTAGCTGCATGAATTGAATGAAAAGAATGCTCTTTGCAGGACCTGCATGCCTCTTGCAAGGTCCAGAAGGCAGAAACTGATAGCATTTTCTATCTGATACTGCATTTGGTCTTGTTTCCTGACTCCTTCCTTGTCCAGCCAGTTCCTTGCTGGAAAATGAACCTTCAGCCTTCAAAAACTGGAAATTCAGTTCCTGCAACAATAATTTCTTTCTTTTTCTCTTCATTTTATTACTGTGTTAAGTATTTGTTTAGAAGTAAGTCTCTTGTTGCCTTATTGAGTGCATGACTTCAGCTAGGAAATTAAAGGTGAAAACTACTATGCCTTTCTGTCAACTACCTCAATTAGTCACTCATTTACACAGGATTTCCCTGAAATTTTCTCCTTTAGTCTCTACCACCAACTTGGACTTTATCTTCATGTGAGCCTTAAAGTTTGTGTCATTTTTTTTGGGGAGTAATGAGTGAAAGACAGAGGGTGTTTTTTGTGTGTGGGTTGTTTGGGGGTTTTTTTGGTGTGTGTGGGGTTTGGTTTTGTTTGGTTTGGGTTTGGTTGTTTTTTGTTTTTTTTTTAATGCCCATTCTGATTTTTCATGGGAAAGCAGATATAAGCAGTACAATCCTGGGTGTAGGTGTGCTTATACATGAATGTGAGTGTCGTATGTGTGTACATGTGCTTGATACCTAAAATCTTTAAGAAATTGTGTTGCAGAAATAGAGGTGAAGGAATAAGGGGTTTATGACAGGAATGTGTAGGCGGCTCCCAGTGAGGACAGCTATTTCAACCACAGAAGGCAGCATTTTTGGAATGCAGACCACACAACTGTCTTTGGTATGTGTGTTTGGTTTTAAAATAGAGCAAAATGGGAAGGCTTAGGGAAAGAAGTGAGCAATGACCAGTTTCAGTAATGTGTATAGCTTTTCCACAGTTTGTGGAACAAATAGCTATTGAAATCTGAGCACATAAAACATGTCGTAGTTGTAGTGATGATAAGCAGTGTCAGTACCCCATGATTAGCATAGGGTGGCATAATATATAAGAAATGTACTATACAATACTATGCACTTTAGCACCAACACAGAGAGAAATGGAGGAGAGAAAGAATTGTTAGTTTTCAAAATCTAAAGTGTCTCTTGTCCTTTGATGTAAACATTTTATTTTCCAAATGCTCATTACATTTTTTGTCACTAACAAAAGGTCTCTGTCATTTTGAGTTAATGTGGCAAACAAGAGTCATGACTATGACCTCTGTCCTTATGCCTCTATATTAATCTGAAAGGGAAAATCTCAGCAGACTGTTTTTACTGTACGTAATTAAGCAATTCTAAATGCTCAGTGAAACTTGAACGGTATGGCAGAGAGCCTGGTAATATGACAGTTAATGAGATGAGATTTACACTTACTCTGCCTCTATAATAAGTGAAAGCTTTTGCCTTCAGACTGAGGGCAGACTGATACTGAAGTATTAATTAAAAATGCTAAAACCAACAACAAGGGCACTGTTCTGTGTCTCTCTGTTTTATAACTCTCTCCAAGAAGCAAGAAACTAAATGAAATTATTTCTTAATTATACTTACTCAATATCTGTAATAAGCAATGACATTTGCATTCATGGTGGAGAAAACCAAAAAGGAGACCTTTGGGAAACTTCTAACACAGGAGTGATTTGTGCTGCTTTTTTTTTCAGTCAGAGTCCAAAATATTCAGACTGGCTGAAGCAACAGAATTAATTTCACTTTGTGTCTGTAACAGCATAACATTGCCTTGAAAATATTTTCTTTGCTGCCTTTCCACATTGTTATAGTGAATAATTTTGCTATATGCAAATTTTCTACTTGACATTGGTATTTCTTTTGTATTTCCAGCATGACATTCATTGCACCTACAAAAGATGCACACAGAGAGAGCTTTCCAGTGAATGACATAACTTAGCTGATAGTGAGATTACCTGGATTTTAAAATTTGCCTAGATTAATGTATCACAGCTACATTTAGTTTCTGTATTAAAAAAAAATAATCCAAACAAATAGTCGTGAACAGAAGAAATGTTATGAATAATTTTCTGAATGTTTTGTTTCCATGGTATTAAGATTGGGAATCTCTGCAGTTACTTATGGTCAGATATCTCAGTTTTAGTGTTTATCTGCAAAGACAGAAATCTAGATAAGTCCCCAGAGAAGAACAGTGACAAGACCATGTCTACATCTACATCTACGGGTGCTGAGAGAACTGGCAGATGAGGTTGCCAAGCCCCTCTCTATTATATTCCAGAAGTCATGGCAGAGTGGGGAAGTCCCCACAGCCTGGAAAAGGGGAAACATTACTCCCATTTTCAAAAAGGGCAAGAAGGAGGAACCGGGGAACTACAGGCCAGTCAGTCTCACCTCTGTGCCCGGAAAGATCATGGAGCAGATCCTCCTGGAGGCACTAATGACTCAGAAGAATAGTGAAGAGGTGATTGGGAATAGTCAGCATGGCTTTGCCAAGGGCAAATCCTGCCTGACAAACCTGGTGGCCTTCTATGATCAGGTGACAGCATTAATAGATGAGGGGCGAGCAACTGATGTCGTTTACCTGGACTTGAGCAAAGCCTTTGACACTGTCCCACACCACCTCCTGGTCTCCAAGCTGGCGACACATGGGTTTGATGGATGGACCACTAGATGGATAAAGAATTGGCTTGATGGCCGCACCCAAAGAGTGGCTGTCAACGGGTCCATGTCCCAGTGGAGGCCAGTGACAAGCGGAGTCCCTCAGGGATCAGTCCTGGGACCAGGCTTGTTCAACATCTTTGTGGGTGACATGGACAGTGGCATCGAGTGCACCCTCAGCAAGTTTGCTGATGACACCAAGCTGTGTGGTGCAGTGGACACCCTGGAGGGAAGGGATGCCATCCAGAGGGACCTGGACAGGCTGGAGAGGTGGGCACAAGCCAACCTCATGAGCTTCAACAAGACCAAGTGCAGGGTCCTGCATCTGGGTCGAGGCAATCCCAGGCACAAATACAGGCTGGGCAGTGACTGGCTGGAGAGCAGCCCCGAGGAGAGAGACTTGGGGGTGCTGGTGGACGAGAAGCTCGACATGAGCTCTCAATGTGCGCTTGCAGCCCGGAAAGCCAATCAGATCCTGGGCTGCATCAGGAGAAGTGTGACCAGCAGGTCAAGGGAGGTGCTTCTCCCCCTCTACTCAGCTCTGGTGAGACCCCACCTGGAGTACTGCGTCCAGTTCTGGAGCCCATATTACAGGAGAGATGTGGACGTGCTGGAGCGTGTCCAGAGAAGGGCCACGAGGATGATCAGAGGGCTGGAGCACCTCTCCTATGAGGACAGACTGAAGGAGTTGGGGCTGTTCAGTCTGGAGAAGAGAAGGCTCCGAGGTGACCTCATTGTGGCTTTCCAGTATCTGAAGGGGGCCTACAGGAAGGCTGGGGAGGGACTTCTCAGGATCTCAGGTAGTGATAGGACTAGGGGGAATGGAATGAAGCTGGAAATGGGGAGATTCAGGCTGGATGTGAGGAAGAAGTTCTTTACCATGAGAGTGGTGAAGCCCTGGAATGGGTTGTCCAGGGAGGTGGTTGAGGCCCAGTCCCTGGAGGTGTTTAAGACCAGGCTGGACGAGGCTCTGGCCAGCGTGATCTAGTGTAGGGTGTCCCTGCCCATGGCAGGGGGGTTGGAACTAGATGATCCTTGTGGTCCCTTCCAACCCTGACTGATTCTATGATTCTATGATTCTATGATCTGAAGAAAGTCTGGAGCCCTAAGTTTCAATCTAGCGAGGCTATTGAGACATTACTGTTGTGTTCAAATTAGGTCTTTGGTTTTAGAGTGAAGGCAGCTGCTGAGACATCCTTTTCCATACTACTCTGTTCTTCTTGTGGCTGACCTAACTTTTGATTTCTCTCTTAACCTGTTTACAACTCAAGAACATTCAGTCTCTTGCTAAGATTTACTGGCCCTCCAGCTGGAGATTTACTGAGGTGCTGTGCGGAGACTATTAACACCCCAACAGCATGATCTGAAAAAGTCTGTGGGTGAAGATTAAAACCTAGGCTTAGACCAGCATATATTTTCTGCAGGTGTACTCTATGGTTCAGTAATTTAGAATCCTCGAAATTCAGCTGAATTTGGATGTACTGTCCAATGCTAGATTGCAGGATCTTACTGACACTTTTTTTTTTTTTTTACAAAGATGCACATGAAATCCAACCTATTTTAGATGCTTTGAGCTCTACAGAAATACTGGTTAACATATGTCTTATAAGTATACACAGAGAGTAAAGACACTAGTCTTTTCCAGATGGAATCATCTCATACAAAAATGCTTTTATTGATTGTTCCAAAAGCAGATAAATATATATATATGAATTTCAGAGCCAGAGATTTGTTCTTTTCTGTGTTTTTCTTAAAGTTCAGAGGCTGCATGTGTCTAAGAAGTATACATTTGTATTATTTAATTTTGCAGTGACTTTCAGAATGATTGAATTTAATTATTTTCTTTCAGAGTCAAATTTATAAGAAAAAAAAAAAATCTGCAAAACATGAGGTTGTACTGTAGCATCAGCAGAGGGGCTTAATTAACATCTGATATATAGAGTACTTTGAGATGGTATGCTTAAATCCACAAAATTGGAACTTGAGGCAAGGCTCCTGATGACAACCACAAGCTTTGCCTGAGTAAGAGTTGTGCGACTAGGGGTGTTACAGTATTTGTTTGGTTTTCAATGACACTTTGTGTACACTTCAGGAGAGAAGAATGCCCTTTCATGTTGAATTTTTCCCCCCTTGATTATTATAAATGCTGCAGATATCAAGTGAATATGTGGAGGAGGGGAACCAAGAACACTTTGTAATTCTTGAAAGGTTAATTGCACTATTTATAGACCTAACTGCAAAGGGAAAAACTCTCAGCATGACCCGGCAAGGTCAGCATAGTAATAGCAACCTAAATGGAACTCTGACCAGTCATGAATTACTGTCTGTGATACTGGGAATGCTGACAGCTCAATCACAGCACTGTTTCAATAGAGAACTCCATATATTTAAAGCGCTGATACTGTTTTCCCTCTAAATGACAGGCTTGACAGATGGGCCGAAAGCACTGCAGACGTTTGAACAAGGAAATAGAGAGGGAGCCTGCTGGAAGCGAGGCTTCACGCAGCCAGCCGCAGATGATGAATAGAGTGTGATTGTGTCTGACAGGTAGTAATATAACTATTCATTCACCACAGAACACCTGGAGCACACTATATTAAATGGTACAAGATGGAGATATTCTGTGACAGGAATGGGAAGTGTGAATCCCGTGCTGAGTTTACGTACAGCAATATAAAAGGTCAGGGGTCATGAAATATAAACTGCCTGAGAAAAGGATGTAATTAAATTATTTGCTTACTAAAGTCTTTCTAATATTTTGCTAACATGTTGCCGGGATCATTATTTCAGCATGTCCACATAGCTGAAATCAAGATAGCAAGCACTGCTTGCTGACTACTGGGCTTCTGTTTTGCATTCAGAAGTTTGCTAATCAAGTGCCATCATTATTGCTCAAAGCTGCATCAGGGAGCGGAGTGAGAAGGGCCAGGAATGCTTAATGGCATTGCAAGTCCTGAAAGCTGTGTGCTGTGTTTTGTTTCATATGCTAAAACTTGTAACTGAATTTATTTTTATGGCCTTCGGGGTCAAAAATCTGCTGTATACCACAGGTCACTAGAGAATGGAAGGACACTGCACTCATGGGTAATATGGGCTATGGAGGTATGTGACATCACAATTTTATTTTGTGTACTGTAGCTTTAACTTTCATTTCTTTGAGCCATCTTCCACTTGTTATGGAAAAATTGCAATTCAAAGCCAGAGAATATTTGCTTTGACCCGTTTCTTTACTGAGGAGCAGCCCAGAATTTTTCTTTACATAAAGACAGAAAACTGTATTTTGGGATTAGATCCAATGTCAGTATGAGTTGGAACTGAGCAGTAGTAAATGGGCTTATTGTATTGCAGAATGCTTTCCAGATAGGAGATATCAAATATTTCAGGAACACTTTTTAATATTTTCTGGAGTACACCTGGGATAATTTGAAACTACTTTTGAATGACATGATTGTTGACAGATTTCAGTTTGCATTGTTGTAGGAGACTATGTGCTTCCAATAAATAGCAACCTTGCTAAGTGTGGTGGTTTTAGGCTATGCCTTTAAAATTTAGTTACAGATTTTGAGCAGAAAAGTAGAAAAATATAAATAAATCACTATTGGGTGTGAAGAGGAAAACAAAATATTATTCTAAACAAATCCATTGGATAAATATGTAGAATAAGATGAGCTGCACCATAAGAATTCTTCCTTCTTCTCTTATGATCTCAGCTGCTTTGCTTCACTCGGAAGAGATAATGTGCTTTGTCTGGCCTTGGCTAAGTCTAAACCACTGTTTCTCTCTCCCTTCTTACTCTTTCTTGTAACAGAGGGGTAAGGGGTACGGGCAGTGGAATGGCTTCCCTGGTCTCTGACCAGGGAGGTTTTCGTGTTGTTTGCTATTTGTAAATATCTGTATAACGTTGTAAATACTGTATATTTTGCACATATTCATTGCATTCCATTGTAGAGTGTGGATTTTGCTTGTAAATACATTTTCATTTGCTTCCAACTGAATTGGTCTGGCAAAGTTAATGCTGGGGGAAACTTCAACCCACCACACTGACATTCATGCACAAGTGAAGGTTTTTGCAAATGTTCATGTCTTGATCAGGATTATTACCTATATTTTAAGTATAGTTGTTGTTTACTTGACAACTGACAAATCTTAAAATGCAATCATAAAATACGGAGTTCTGTTGAAAATACAGATGGCTCATACACATGTAGTCCCTCCTCTTCTGTGTCCAAATAAGAGCTTTATTTTTGTAAGTGTAGATAAAAGAGCAAAATAATTATATACAAGCCGTCTTGAATTTAATTAATTTAAAAGAAAAGTGAAACTTTTTTATTATTTAACTTACAGGGAATATGACTCTGTAGAATTATAGATAGTGTTGTGGAGCTGGTAATTTGTGATATTATTGTCCTTTTACCTCTATTTTAAAAAAAAATGTTTAGTAGAAATTATTTGCATTATAATTTTTTTACTGTTGTCAACATTTCATGTGTAGTGAATATTTTGATTTTTTTTTTAATCAAAAATATCAAAAGCAATCATAGAATCACAGAAATATTCAGGTTGGAAAAGACCCTCAGGACCACCAAGTTCAGCCTACGCCAGCATTAACCCTACCCTTCACCCCTAAATCATATCCCAAGCATCACATCCTAATGACCTTTAAGCATACCCAAGGTTGCTGACTCAACCGCATCCCATTGCAATGCCTAACCACTCTTTCCATGAAAAATGTTTCCTAATGTCCAGTTGCAGCTTGAGGCTGTTGCCTCTTGTTCTCTCGCTAATTACCTGTGAGCAGAGACCAGCAACAAACTTTCCACAATATCCTTTTATATAGTTGTAGAACAAGACGAGGTCTTCCCTCAGCCTCCTCTTTTTCAAACTAAACAGCCCCAGCTTCTTCAGTCACTCTTCATAAGATTTATTCTCCAGGCCCTTCACCAAATTCATTGCCCTCCTCTGCGCTGGCTCCAACACCTCCACATCTCTCTTGTAGTGAGGTGACCAAAACTGGGCACAACACTTGAGGGGTGTCCTCACCAGAGCTGAGTACAAGGGGACAGTCACCACTCTAATCCTGCTGGACACTGCATTTCTAATACAAGCTAGGATCCCACTGGCTTTCTTGGCCACCTGGGCACACTGCTAGCTCATACTCAGTTGCTTGTTCACTAAAACCCCTAGGTTCCTTTCTGCCAGACAGCTTTCCAGTCTCACTTCCCCAAACCTGTAGCTTTGCTTGGGGCTGTTGTGACCCAAGTGCAGGACTCGGCATTTGGCCTTGTTTAAGCTCATCCTGTTAACTTTGGCGCATCAATCCAACCTATCCAAGTCCCTCTGTAGAGCCTCCTACCCTCATCCAGGTCAACACTCCTACCTAACTGGGTGTCACAGTATCACAGTATCACAGTATCGCTAAGGTTGGAAGAGACCTCAAAGATCATCGAGTCCAACCTGTCACCACAGACCTCATGACTAGACCATGGCACCAAGTGCCACGTCCAATCCCCTCTTGAACACCTCCAGGGACGGCGACTCAAGCACCTCCCTGGGCAGCCCATTCCAATGGCGAATCACTCTCTCAGAGAAGAACTTTCTCCACACCTTGAGCCTAAACTTCCCCTGGTGCAGCTTGAGACTGTGTCCCCTTGTTCTGGTGCTGGCTGCCAGGGAGAAGAGACCAACCCCTTCCTGGCTACAACCACCCTTCAGGTAGTTGTAGAGGGCAGTGAGGTCACCCCCAAGCCTCCTCTTCCCCAGGCTAAACAATCCCAGCTCCCTCAGCCTCTCCTCACAGGGCTTGTGCTCAAGGCCTCTCCCCAGCCTTGTCTTTCTCTGGACACATTCAAGTGTCTCGATGACCTTAAACTGAGGGGCCCAGAACTGGACACAGTACTCAAGGTGAGGCCTAACCAAAGCAGAGTACAGGGGCACAATGACCTCCCTGCTCCTGCTGGCCACACCATTCCTAATGCAGGCCAGGATGCTGTTGGCCTTCTTGGCCACCTGGGCACACTGCTGGCTCATGTTCAGGCAGCTGTTGATCAGCACCCTCAGGTCCCTCTCTGTTTGGCTGCTCTCCAGCCACTTTGACCCCAGCCTGTAGCTCTGCATGGGGTTGTTGTGGCCAAAGTGCAGCACCCGGCACTTGGACTTGTTGAATGCCATCCCATTGGACTCTGCCCATCTGTCCAGTTGGCTGAGGTCCCTCTGCAGAGCCCTTTGACCCTCTAACTGACCAACATCTGCTCCCAACTTGGTGTCATCTGCAAATTTGCTGATGACTGTCTCAATCCCCTCATCCAGATCGCCAATGAAGACATTGAAGAGGATGAGGCCCAGCACTGATCCCTGGGGGATGCCACTGGTGACTGGCCTCCAGCTGGAGGTGGCACCATTCACCACCACTCTCTGGGCCCGGCCCTCCAGCCAGTTCCTAACCCAGTGCAGAGTGTTGCTCCTGTCCAAGCCACAAGCTGACAGGTTAGCCAGCAGTTTGCTGTTGGGGATGGTGTCAAAGGCCTTGCTGAAGTCCAGGTAAACCACATCCACCAAAGGCCTCTCCACATCCACCAGGCGGGTCACCTGATCATAGAAGGAGATCAGGTTGGAGAGGCAGGACCTGCCCTTCCTAAATCCATGTTGGCTGGACCTGAGCCCTTGGCCATCCTGCAGGTGCACAGTTATTGCCGCCGGGATAATCTGCTCCATAATTTTCCCTGGCACTGAGGTCAGGCTGACTGGCCTATAGTTTCCGGGTTCCTCCATCCGTCCCTTCTTGTGCATGGGCATTACACTGGCCAGTTTCCAGTCATCTGGGACCTCACCGGTCAGCCAGGACTGGAGGAAAATGATGGAGAGCGGCTTGGCCAGCTCATCTGCCAGCTCTCTCAGCACCCTAGGATGGATCCTATCAGGTTCCATGGACTTGTGAGTGTCCAAGTGGCTCAGCAGGTCCCGAACTAATTCCTCATGGATATCCAGGGCATTACACTGCTCCCTGACCCCATCACCCAGCTCAGGAAGCCACTCGTCCTGAACTCCTCCTGCCTTGCCGTTAAAAATTGAGGCAAAAAAGGTATTCAGGACCTCAGCCTTTTCCTCATCACCTGAAGTGATCCCAGCAATGAGCCCTGAGGAACACCACTTGTGACTTGCCACCAGCTGGATTTAACTCCATTGACCACCATTCTTTGGGCCCCTTTGCCCAGAGTGTGCTCTCATCCAGCTATGAGCAGCCGGTTTGTCCCCATTCTGTGGGGAACAGTGGCAAAGGCTTTTTGAAAATCTAGGGAGACAATATCCACAGTTGTTGCCTCACCCAACAGTCAGGTTACCACGTCATAGGAGATCGGGTTTGCCAGGCAGGATGTGCTCTTCATAAACCCATGCTGTCTGGGCCTGATCCTCTGGTTGTGCTCTACATGTCATGTAATGGTGCTTGGGATGATCTGCTCCATGACCTTCCCTGGTACTAAGGTCAGACTGACAGGTCTATTTCTTCCTTTCTTGTAGATGGGTGTTACATTTGCTACCTTCTTGTCCATTGGGAGCAACTCAGTTAGTCAGGACTTCAGGTAAATAATGGACAGTGCCTTGGTGAGCACATCTACCAACTCCCTCAGCACCCTTGGTGTAGGCTGTCTGCCCCATAGACATCTGTGTGTCTAAGGGGTATAGCAGATCACTAACCTTGTCCTCATTTATTGTGATGATGTCATTCTGATTCTCTTCTCTGACTCCTAGTTCACCAGGCTGGGTGTTCAGGGAACTGCTGGATCAAGTGCTAAAGGCTGAGGCAAAGTGGGCATTGAGCACCTGAGCCTTCTCTTCATCTGTGACAGTTTAGGCTGTGCCTTCAAGAGAAGAAGACAGCTGCAGAATTCTCTAGCTGAATGTTTGGGTGTAAAAAGGAAAAGAAAGATTAATTCTAAATGAATTTCATTGGTCAGATGGGAGATGTACCATAGCAAATATGTCTCACATTATTTTCTCACTCACTCCAGCTTCAGTCTGACTTTTCGTTTCTTGGCCAGAGAGCATACAACTGACCCTGGAATGAAACTGACAAGATAAACTAATGTTCTTAACAACTGCTTTGAGCTAACAAATTTCCATTAATATCCTTTTCTCTCTCTTTCTCCTTTTTTGCCTAATTAGCTACTAGGGGAAAGGGAAGGAGGGGGAGAGAGGTTTGGGGGGAACCCAAGGTGGCATCCTCCTCGGGAGGATCTGTGTTGTGTTCTTTCCTCTAAATTCTTGTATGATATTGTAAATACTGCATATTTTGTATATATTCATTGCATTTCATCATTGCTTGTAAAATACAGCTTTCCATTAGCTTCTCTGGCTGAGTTTAGCTGTGCTTTATGTGGGTGCGTGTGGGCTAAACCATCACACCACTACACTCATCGTTAGTCACTATGTTTCCCTCTGCATCCAATAAAGGATGGAGATTTTCCCCAGTCCTCCTTTCATTGTTAATGAATTTATAGAAACGTTTTTTTTATCCTTAATGGCTGTTGCTAGGTTGAGCTCCAGCTGTGTTGTGAAGAGGTTATTAAATTTATGAATATGAAATATGAATTATGAAAATATGAAATTTTATTATCAAATTATTAATAACCGATGAATCAACAACTTATATACATGTTCTAGTGCACGTTCGTGAAATACATTCCATAAATGGCTTAGTATTATGATCAGAACTTAATTAAACTATCTACAGACTGTCTCTGTGTTTTATATAACCAGGGGTGCAGTTCCGCCGCTTGACCACTAGATGGCGACTCGGCGGAACGCGGGCGGCTTCTGGCTAATATAAAACACGATATTGCAATCTTTGTGTGCGTCAGCGATGACTCTGCCACACGCGGATACTTTGAACTGAGTGCTAGTGGGTGGAAAGCACGTGGAAGATATTCCGTAGCTGATGTTTGTAGCAAGGTGGGGGTCCGGCTGGCTGCTGCCGCTGGACTGGTTCCTGATCGCGTTCGGTCCGTGGGGGCGGCCCTGGTAGTCGGCTCGCACCGCAGGGCGAGGCGACGATTGCCGATAGGCGGGCTCAGAGGTTCCCGGTCGGACAACAGCTATGGCGTCAGCCTCGTGGCAAACGGCCTTAGGGAGGGTAGTGCGGCTTCTCGTTCCTGGGCTTAAAGGAACAGCACGATGCTTGAGATAGTCCCTTCTCCCCGACAACTGGGCAGATCTTACCCTCGGGGCTGGTCCAGTCCTCCGATAGCACGATGGGCTCCCCTGGAGATATGACCGGCTATAGCGACGCTGGCTTCTCGGGCTCAGCGAAGGTCCTCCGCTGGGCTGATCCTCACGATCAAAGTGCTTCTCACGATGCAGAGGCTTCAGTATGCGTGCATGTATGATAGAAGCTAAAAACAAGCTCAAAGGCAGAGACGGTGGCTCGATAGCTGCTCTCCTGAGCAAGTCCAGAGGCAAAGTGAAGAGGAGGCAACTCGTATTACCAACAGGGGTAATATTTATAGATTCCTCGAGGCTGGGTTTGACCAATGGGCACTCTGATAGACAACTGGCTTCAGCCTATAGAAAGGATGAAGCTGGAATTATGCCCATATTTGGTAGTGGTCCTCCTCCTAAAGGAGGGGAGACCTATCCACATGCTGGGGGCCAAATCTGGGATCTGGGCAGAATATGCCTTCACCACAAGCTGTGCTTTGGCTTTCCTAGTTTGCTCCCTGCATAGCCTTACTGCATCTTTATAGTCCTTATGAGAGACCTGTCCCCTCTTCCAAAGGCCATAGACTCTCCTTTTGTTCTTGAGGTCCAGCCAAAGGTCCCTATTCAGCCAGGCTAGATGCCTTCCACACCAACTTGTTTGTCAGCACACAGGGACAGCCTGCACCTGTGCCTTTAAGACTTCCCTCTTGAAGTATGTCCAACCTTCCTCGACTCCTGTATCCTTCAGGGTCACCTCCCTAGGGACTTTGTCCATCAGTCTCCTGAACAGGCCTAAGTTTTCCCTCTGGAAGTTCAAGGTGGCAGATTTACTAACCCCTCTTCTTGTTTTCCCAAGGATAGAGAACTCAATCATCTCATGGCCACTGAGCCATAGATGGTCTCCAAGCTTTACTTGCCCCACATATTCTTCCTTGCTCACAGGAAGCAGGTCCAGGAGGTCATCTTCCCTGGTTGGTTCCCTCACCAATTGTGTCAGCAAGTTATCTTCCCCACACTCCAGGAATCTACAGGACTGTTCTCTCCCTGCTGTATTGTGTTTCTGGCAGACATCCAGGAAGTTGAAGTCTCCCAGAAGAACAAGGGGTAGTGATTGTGAAATCTCTCTCCACTGCTTATAAAATTTTCACCTACCTCTTCATCCTGGTTATGTGGTCTATAACGTGGGGGTGGGGAAAGAAAGAGCCCTGGGGGTTTTGGGTGTACTCTCATGTGGGAAAAAGGGGAATACTGGGATGCTTCTGGGTATGCTTTGGGAACTCTTGTCACTTTGCTTGTGGCTCTCTGTAAAACATTCACTGCTTTTCCATTTAAATTTTCTGCTACTTCTGCAATCTGTTTGTCTCAGTCTCTTTTTTTATTTCTTCTGCTCTGGTGGGAGGGAAGGAAGGACTTGGCCTTTCAACCCACCACACGCCTGTACACAAAAAGGGACAAAAGAAAGAGCAGAGAAGTTGTTGTTAATACCAGTCACAACTAAAGTATTGCAGTCAAGGTCAGTAGTCAGGAGAAGCATCAGCCAGAGCCAAAGAAGTGAAAAGAGAGAGATATTGTTTACCAGACTAAATCTTATGGTAGATACCTCTCCAATGGGATTGTTTAGAGCTACCATTATTTTCCTTTTTACACCCAGTAGTGATTTATGTACATTTTACTACTCTCTGTTCAAGATCTGTGAAAAATTTTAAAGGCACATCCTAAAACTACCACACTGGATAACTCACCTTGCTTGTTAATTGACCTTTCTCTATGATCTCTGCACTCATGGGGTGTTTAAACAGCTTGTAGTGGCTGCAGCTCCACCCATGCCTCTCCCTGCCTCCCTTGTAAGAGAGGCTGGAACCAGCCGGGGTGACACTACGCTGAGCTTCTCTACTATGAAAAGCTTTATCTGCACACCAAAAAAGCTGCTGATCTCCCTGTCTGCCACTAGGACAAGGCTGGTAAGGTGATTTCCTGCCTGTTCTTGAGTGACATCTAACTTTAGAATAGAGTAGGACCAAATCAGGTTGGAAGAGACCTTCAAGATCATCGCATCCAACACCATCTAATCAACTAAACCATGGCACCAAGCAAGATATTGAAGAGGGTGGGGCCCAGCACTGATCCCTGGCTGCCAGTGGCACCATTCAGCACCACAAAAACTCCAGCTGCGTTGGCCGGGAATCGAACCCGGGTCAACTGCTTGGAAGGCAGCTATGCTCACCACTATACCACCAACGCCCAAACGAGTGCTTTGCTAGGTACTTCAGAGAAATCTAACTTTATTAGGTACTTCAGAGAAATATTTTAATTTCATTCCTTACATTCCAAGCATTATTTGACGTTACACAGATTTAGTGTTGAAATCTGTGTTCTCAAATCAGCATAATGTACAGAATCACCTGTGTATTTCTTGATTTTTCATTTTATATATGCTAAAATTGTAAGCAGCTTTTAATAGTGACTTGAAGTATAAAGCAGGGTTGAATGGGCAGACAGTCCAGTTTCCTTTTTAATGTAAAATAGGTAGTGAGGTGAACCTTTTTTTCAGTGTGCGTGATATCATTGATCTCTGAATCCAGTCTGCTTCAATTTTGCTTCTATTTTGCCTCAGTATCTCATTATAACAATGCTGACATATTTTAAATTGTTTTGAAATTACACCACAAACTGTTGATTTAGATTGTTATTGTCAAACATTATGGTTGGGTGGTTTTATTTAGCATTTCACATATTTAGACAATCACTTCAGACATCTCATGCAATGTAAATCATGAGAACCATACTTCTAAATATATTCAGTGACATGAATGTCGATTTGTCTTGGAAACTCCTTGTGGAATGAAGTATTTGGTTGTTAATTTTCCATAGAAAGATATTCATCAGCTTTCATCTCAGATTAGTTTTGCTTGTCACTTTCTTTATTTGGTGAATTCTCTGGCCAGATCAGTTACAGTCACAGTGCTTACTTAGTAACCTTTCCTGAAAAGAGTAGGCATAGTAGGCCCTCTTGCCTCTTTCTTTCTCCTTGCATTTCCAAATCTGGCAACCTAAATACTAGTTAAAAATAACAGTAAATTTAAAAAAAGCTAATAATAAAAAATAGAAAACAAACAAAAAAATCCCTTGCATTTCTGTACCACTGATTTTTTTCCCTGTGTATTTAGTATCCTCTTTTCATGAAAATAAAATACAGAAGAATTAGCTTATAAGTCCAGAAAATGAAAGAAACTACTCTTGAACCTCCTGCTGAGGAAGTTTGTTGGATTCAGTATACTTGGCCTTTGTCATGGAGTAGACAAGGTATGGCAGCTTTTAGGACATCTCTGTTTCACCAGGGCTGAACCAGTACTGAGTTATTTTCTTTTAAAAAAAATCGCCACAAGGTTGGCTGGTGCTTACTCTTTTTCTGACCTATCTTGTTGCAAGCTAAATTCTAATTCTGCTGGGTCACGAGAAATTGATAATAGAGTCAAAAAGTCAAAACATTATTGATATGCAGCATGTACACATCTATCTATTTATTTAAACCCAGGTGAGCTATATCCCAGGTCTGCAATTCAGAATGGTCTATGCATCATTTCTTTGTCTGAAATCAGTCTGGGAAAATTCACTTAGTGTATTTGCAAACCTACACTGAAGCTGCACTTTCCTTTAAGAATTTCCCTGCTTTTTTAGATGTGTTTTTTACGTTGTTTGATTTAACAAGGAGTTCATCACTATTTATTATGTAAATTATTAGAGATTTATTTGTTACATTAATTTGGTTGCTTTTGTTATAAGAGACATCTGATTATTTGCTGTGTGAGGAACACAGGTAATGTACAAAACACTGTCAGTGAGCATGAGAGGCTTGCAAAGATTTCTGCTGAGGGAATTGAGGGCAACTGCAGCCTTGCATTAACAGAATCTTAATTAGCAAATAACATTGTATTGCCAAGAGCAGAGATGGTTTTTTTCTCCCTTTTAATCTTTGACAGTTTATTTCAATATTAAAGGAGGCTGCAGATATGGCTGAAGAAAATACAGCTGCTAAATTCATAATCTTGTGGATACTTCCTTCTCTAGCAGGAAAAACTCCTAAACTGGGTGATGTCATTAATTTAATGTTTTGCAGTATGATGTAGTGATGAGAGATGAGGAAAATAATGTTTTATACTTGCAAGGCTTGCATTCATTTTGACTCTTAGCGTCTGTAGGAAATTTTGTGGTAATAGTCATCAACATAAGGACTTTGTGCATAGTTTATGAAGGCTGGAGTGGCTATAAAAAATGGTAAGGCATAGAATGAGGCTATCCTCCTTATCTACAAGACAGGTTCCAGTCAGTTAGAAAGATGTACTCAACTTCCATTTCAGTCAGTTCTTCTCTGAATCAGTTCCATACAGCACAAAAATTTTGCTGTAATTTTTGTTTGCAAGTCTCTCAACATCACTGTGAACACATCAAATGACCTTGTTAGCACTATTTTGATATTTCCCTAAGAAACTATGAAAAGGGGAAAGAGAAGATGAAAAGTCTAACACCACTATCTCTTGTTCTGTGGATCTACATTTAAAGCGTATTTTGTAGAGAGTAGCAATAATTCAAAATAGTTTGTTTGTCTGTTCTCATTGTAACTGTCTGTCGAGATACCCAGATCACATTGTCACAGTGGCGTTCAAGAGAGATGCCTGAAAGATGAATAACCTTTGTTTTACAGATCTCCCATCTGTGCGTTTGCTAATGAATTGGATGCTGAGCTGCTCGTGGTATGTGCTTAACATTTTAGGGCACAAAGAATATTGCCGCCTACTGAATAGATTAGTGGATAGGCATTCAGACCTGAAATTTCCTTTAGCCTGCCAGCTGCCCACAAGAGTCATTGAATCAGAGTCTGTTCCCATCAATGTCTACAGCTGTGTTTAAGGAACATTCTTGACAGTGGGTCTTCATTCTTGAGGTGCCTGCAGTTCAGAATTGAGCAGTTCAACTGTAAAGATTATCTTGGTATGGTTAGAACCATATGAACGCATGTTTGTGCAAGATTCATCAGATCATGCAGATGTTCTTTCATCTGCATTTTCATGAGTCTTCAATGCAACTAACTCACTTCACACATTATTTCAGGATGCAGTCAGGCTCCCTAAAGATGGATTTTTCCTGTTTACTTATGGATCTCTTTCCAGAAGAGCAGAGGGAAGGAGTATGATGTTATGTAATGTGATGCTCACCTTTACACAATAGTCTATTACTCATCCAAATATGGAAACAATCACTCCTGGAAAAAACAGGACCTGAGTTTTGCCTATAGTGGTTAGGGCATTAACAACTATTCTACAAACTGTCTTGTTCTTCATTGTTTAGCACACACTGAGTATAGGAGCGCTTCCATTCTCAGAATAACAGTCAGCTTAGTTAAGATATTCTCTTGGTAGTTGAGATCCATGAATTTAAACTCAGACTTTCCTTACTTCTTAGGAAAATGGTCACATCACTTTACTTGCCAGTCTATATTATGCACTTTTTATTTTTTTTAATTCTTTTTAATAAAAATGCAAATCCTGTACTTTCAATACTGCTGAAATGCTGTTTTGTTTGTTTTCTTGTGCACAGCAAGACAACTCAGCTGTTGAATACAGTCCAAGTGGATTGTGCAGACCATGATCTGAAGCCATGATTTGGCTGACAGAACAAATATGTTCTTTACTAAAGGGAATTTAGTTGATCCTTCAAAAACAGAAAAGTGTTCTCAGCTATATCCCCCAGCTTTTTTCTCACAGTGGTAACCATCCCAGTTTAAACATAAATGCATCAGAAGGAATTTCAGAAATAAGTAAAAGTTCTTTCTCCTTTTTTCTCCTCTACCTCCCTTCTCCCTTTTCTCCTCAATGAATAGCAAGGACATGCTTTTAGGCTGATACCAAATATGCCTTTATGGTTGTTCTGTCATTCAGTACCTTGGGGAGGAGTTTTCTTAAGGAAAATTTGTGAAACAATTAGGCTGAGAGGTTTTCTGTAACCATTCCTCTTAGTGTCCTCTGCAACAGCTACAGGGATGTTTTCTTTCACCCTTCTTACAAAGAAACATTTTCTGTGAAATCACATGTCTGTCCTCTCACTTTTCAATACAATATTGGGTGCTGTTTTCCTCCAGCACGTTGACAAATTATTTCTTTGCTAATTTATTATATACGGAGATATTTTTAGTCCATGTGTCCCCTAAGTGAGGAATTTTATCCAGTTACCTAGAAATGATTGTGATTTTCCTTTTTGTGTTAAGATTGCTGGTTTTGACAACAGACTGCCTTTTATACCACAGCATTCTTTGAAATTAATAAATTATCTACCTTTTTTTTTTTTTTTCCCTTTTCTTTTCATGTAGCACATACAGATCTGAGTGTTATCTTTTATTCATAGTAGAATTCTATCAGGTCTAGCTGAGTTAATGTGATTCTGTTTTTTCAAATTACATATATCGCTGCAGCTTGAGGTTTTTTTGCTCAATCGTGTAATCTGTTACATTTGTTGAATCACTTTCCTGATCACCAGGCTTGCCTTGACCTATGTTTATCATTTCCCTGGGATAGAATAGTTATATCATGTCCAAGTGATTTTTCACTTTGATCCTAACCTCTACATGCCTTTCTTCTTCAAATGTCTTTTCTTGTGATATAGCATTTTGTTTTCTGAGCCATGTCTTTGGAGAGGAATCCACCCTTGTTGAAGCTTCTGTATGGTCTGGTGGATCTCTGTCCTACTTCCCTCTGCTTGTGTAAAGGGGTGACTCTAATTCTTCTGACAGGTTTGACTTGTTTGCAATCTCAAATATTTTTAACTTGGTATGAGTTAGAAAAGATTGTTCTTTTCTATGCCCCAAAATAACGTGTTTTTTTTCCTCTGAAAAAGTATTCCAGTTGCTTCTGCAAAGAACTCAGTACTTAAATTTCATTGAAATATTTTCATAATTACTTTCACCTATGTGATTAACAGAAGAGTATTTAATGTATTCTAGAAAAGTAGTTAGAAATAAAACTGTGTCTAGTCCACTTTCCTTTCTTCCCGACATTGGCTTCTTGCAAGTGTACAGTAGAGCTCCAATAAGCCTTGTTTATGTAACATAGCAATACTCCACATTTCTGTGAATTTCAGCTTTACAGAGGCTTTAAACTAGTTCCTGCTTCTCATAATTACTTTCAGATTTCATTTATTGAGGGTTCTGGATATTTGCTTTATTGCTAGATATGGTTTTCTTCATAGACAACAACCAATGCCAGTTGGTTTATGTGAAAACTTTTCTGGCATTGAGAATAAAGGTGAGCAAACTAGAAATCCAGAAGCAGTTTCAAAGCTATGGGAAAAGAAAGTTGCTGATCCAAATAATGATCTGGATTCAGAATAAATAAATATTCTGGAGCTGGGTTATTTTGTGGAAAGCTTTTATCTTATCAGATAGCATGAATCTTAACAGAAAGCATGAATCGGTGACACAAAGGATCTGTTCTAGTCAGGGTCTCTGTGGCTTAGCACAGTCTTTTCATCCTGTGCTTTGCTCCAAAGTACTCTTGTGAATAGACAATGACATCTGTTTAAGTAAAGAGCTGCACATTTCTGTGTGTGGTGTTACAGACTGGGTAATATATCAGTTAAATAATTAAGGACTGGACTTGGATCATAGGCTATAGAATCTGCAGCCTTTGATAATGTTTCATCTTTATTGACTGGAAGAAGTGCTGAATGGTAAATATCTTGGTAATATCATTTGTGTTGAATATTGTTACTGAGAAATCTTTCAGCTTCTCTGAAATGTCATCTTCATTGTTTATAGCTGCCCTTCTTCTTCAGAAGTCTGCAGAGTATATTGTAGTCATCTGGACCTTTTTCTTCTAACAAATAATTTCTCATGCATTTCTCACAAGAGATTTTTTGTCTGTTAGATTTTATTTAGCCTTTCTGGTTCCTGTCTTCTATTTCAGCCTGTACTGTTTTCTATGTGACTTACATGAACTGTTTGTGTCATTTTGTCTTTCATATTAGTCATGTGTAACCCTTTCAGTAGAATGTTTTTTACAGTATTGCAAATATCTTGCTTTTGTGGGATTTGTTGCTGTTTCATCTAAGAGGATATATTTCCACTGTGATTTCATACTGGTATGGTTAAACAGCTTAATCCCATTACATAGAGTTTCAGTCTCCTCATTTTTTACTCTAGGATGTTCTTAGGCTTCTCATTTAAAGCTTAGATCAATAATTCTTGGTCTCAGTATTACATCTTAAAACGAAGAATAATTTCAGCAGGTTGTGGTTAGTATTACTCAATGGATGATCAGCAGATATTTTCTGCACTTCTTCCTGATCTTTAATTGTGAGAATCCTTGTTTGTACACTCCAGAACTATTTTGAGCAGATAAAGACACAGATTTGGTGAGGTGTGGGGACAAAAAAGTTGATGATTGAAGAAATAATTTTCTCAATAATCATATTCACAGAATCACAGAATGTTAGGGACCAGAAAGGTCCTCTAAAGATCATCTAGTCCCACTGCCCTGCCAGAGCAGGACCATCTATATCAGAACATAGAGGAACTCATCCAGGTGGGTTTTGAGTATCTCCAGAGAGGGAGACTCCACAACCCCCCTTCACAGCCTGTTCCTGTGTTCAGTCACCCTCACAGTGAAAAAATTTTTCTTCATCTTTCCACGGAACTTTCTGTGCCTCTATTTCCATCCATTGCTCCTTGTCCTGCCATTGGGCTTCCCTGAGAAGAGCCTGACTCCTTCCTCTTGGCACTCACCCTTTACATATTCATAAACAATAATGAGGTCACCCCTTAGTCTCCTCTTCTCTGAGCTAGAGATTCAGCTCCTCATAAGGGAGGGGTTCCACTCCCCTAATCATTTTCATGGGCCTGCATTAGACTCAAGCAGTTCCCTGTCCTTCCTGAACTGAGGGGCCCAGAACTGGACACAATAGTTCCTGCCGGGAATGAGTCTCCAACAACCAGAACTTTTCTGTTGCTCCTTGTGGAAGAGGTTGCTGTGTGTGCTTGACCCCTGCCACAGCCATGAACCTGCCACAATTCACCCCCTCCATTTAGCAGGTGTAGGACACACAGGCCTCTTGATCCTGGCTCTCAAATTCCAGTGCTCCATATCTGTTGTGTAGAGGTAACTGGGAAGGTGAGGAAGGCCAGGAAGGGGTATGCCTATCTCCCCAAGCAGGGACCTGTATCCATTCCTCTCCTTTACTTAGGCCATTTCCCTCTGCCTGGTGGCCTCCTTTTTCTGCCTGACAATAAGTAGCATAGGGCTCCTCTGACTCCTGTTGACTGTCTCTCAGAGATGGAAGGGTATAACTCCAATGATCTATTTCCTTTTCACTTTCCTGAATGTTCCTTAGTCTTTCTACCTTAAGCACTGTCACCATACAGAGCATTAATGTGCTTGCACCAACCTGTATGTGCAGGTGTATTTTGCACTATCCTCTGGTACTACCAGCAGGCTCAGACAATCCCTGCAGTCAGTGGTTTGGATGGCTGTCCCTACAGCCTGCAACCTGCATCACCACATCACTTCAGACTGTGGGATCGCTGTCTGGATTCCCACCGCCATTTTGGCAGGGAGCACGGTCTTTTGCTGGGTGAACTCAATTATGCTTTGACACCTTATCATAGATTTTATATATTTTATATTTTATATTTATTTATTGGTAGGGATTGTGTGAGCAGAGTAAAGGTTTATGTATTTATTTACTGCCTTACTTTGTGGTATGTGACACAGTGATGTACTGAGCATTTTTAATGTAAGCAAAACCATTTTGTTGCTGAAGTGCAAGGTAGTGTTGGAAAAAATGTCCATCTGACTCACCTACGGTATGTGCCTATTGCATGGTGACCTCTCATGTTGGGAACTAAACACAATGTCTCATGATCTATTCCAGTTCTATGGACCTTATCTGAAAGTGCAATTTGACCAGTTCTGAGCTATAATATAGTGATTATTTGTTCATTCTTACAACTATGCCCTGAAGATTTTTTGTAATTACAGTTTTCTGAAGATACCTCCCACAACTGCAAAATTTTTGAGACTTTTTCATCATTTTTATTCAGAAAAGGATATGATGAGCTATTGCTGTGCTATCAATTGCATAACGATTGTGACACTTCAATGAATGATTCTATTGTCACTCAACTCTCTATTGGCAGCATAGTATCACTGAAATGTTTCTGATTATCCCTTACATTTCTATATTTGATGGCTATGGAGAGTGTAATTTGTGTGTTTTACAAATGAATGTATTTTATCCCTTTTCCTTTCTACACAGTGTGCATTGTTCAGCCAATATGCTTGAGATGTGAATTTATGTTCCTAGACTGTAAGCGTGAGACATCACTACAATCCATAATCAGGCCATTAGCATTCTGCTCATGCAAGCCAGTGTAAGTACAATTTTCAGTGGCCTAATGTAACAAGTAATCATAAATTAGTATTTGCTTTAAAATAACACCAGATTACACAGCCTGCATGTTTAAGGAGAATGACTCAGTAAGTAGTGCAGCTCTGTAATGAAGTGGGAGCTCATTAAACAGATGCTATCTACTTCAGTGATCTACATAAGCAGCAAACAAACCAAATGGAAATGTTTCAACAGAACACTGCAGTCAACCAGACAAGTTCAGGTTCATTTACTGTGGCACCATCTACAGGAGTTAGTCACAGTAATAATTGAATAGTTGCTTGCTAATTTATCATTTTACATTTGTTATTACATTTGCATAATGTGTTGATTTTTTTATGTCTTTGGTTACATTAAAATACGCTCATCTGTGTGTACAAAACCAGAACACGGTGATTTAAAGATTTGTCAAACTGGCAGTGTTCAATATTCAGTGCTTGGATTGTGTGGAGTGGTGGTGGTTTGTTTTTTTGATGTCTCTTCTCTTTCTCTCTTTCTCTCTTTCTCTCTTTCCTCCTTTCCTCCTTTCTTCCTTTCCTCCTTTCCTCCTTTTCTCCTTTCCTCCTTTCCTCTTTCTTTCTTCTTCTTCTTCTTCTTCTTCTTCTTCTTCTTCTTCTTCTTCTTCTTCTTCTTCTTCTTCTTCTTCTTCTTCTTCTTCTTCTTCTGATCGACAGCCACCTGAACATGAGCCAGCAGTGTGCCCAGGTGGCCAAGAAGGCCAACAGCATCCTGGCCTGCATTAGGAATGGTGTGGCCAGCAGGAGCAGGGAGGTCATTGTGCCCCTGTACTCTGCTTTGGTTAGGCCACACCTTGAGTCCTGTGTCCAGTTCTGGGCCCCTCAGTTTAAGAAGGACATTGAGACACTTGAACGTGTCCAGAGAAGGGCAACAAGGCTGGGGAGAGGCCTTGAGCACAAGCCCTGTGAGGAGAGGCTGAGGGAGCTGGGATTGTTTTGCCTGGAGAAGAGGAAGCTCAGGGGTGACCTCATTGCTCTACAACTACCTGAAGGGTGGTTGTATCCAGGAAGGGGTTGGTCTCTTCTCTCTAGCAAGCAGCACCAGAACAAGGGGACACAGTCTCAAACTGCACCAGGGGAAGTTTAGGCTCAAGGTGTGGAGAAAGTTCTTCTCTGAGAGAGTGATTCGCCATTGGAATGGGCTGCCCAGGGAGGTGGTGGAGTCGCTGTCCCTGGAGGTGTTCAAGAGGGGATTGGACGTGGCACTTGGTGTCATGGTCTAGTCATGGGGTCTGTGGTGACAGGTTGGACTCGATGCTCTTTGAGGTCTTTTCCAACCTTGGGAATACTGATGATCTTCGAGGTCTCTTCTAACCTTAGTGATACTGTGATACTGTGATAGAACTTTATGGTTGGGGTTTGTTTTTTTTTTTTTTTTTTTTTTTTTTTTTTTTACTTTTCATAATTTTATTGTTCCTGATCTCTCCCTGGCCTTAAGGACACCAAGTATTTATGTTTATAGAATTTAATCTTATCACTAGGCATACTTAGCTTCTCTGCTCTCCTGCACATTTTGTTTCTAGTTATTCTTTATCATTCTTAGTGTACCAGTGTCTACAGCCTGAATGTTGTCTGCACTGTGGTTTTTGTACATGCCATAGATGTCTACCACAGAAACTTAATATCTCACTGGGGAAATACTGGCTAAAAGTTTTTACCAGTCTACATATAACAGCTCATAAGATATATTGTCTTAGAGGTTCCAACCTGAAGCCCTTTATAAGTTTTCTTCTATTAGCCCCAGTGATGAGTGTACAGAAACAGATCACATCAAGCAGCTGTTTTTCAACAGGTGCATTATCTGCAGATGATTCTGGGCCAAGCTTTATGGAACATGGGCTGTTTGATGTGTGTTATGCTGCAATTCAACCTTGAAATAAGAGATTCAGGTTTGCCAGTGAGGATGCAACATGCTCAAGCATGTGTCAAACTTTAAACATGAATATGTTTTTTCCAGTGTTTCAAAAACATCATGAAAATATAATCAGAAAATGAGAACCATTATTAATTATGCTAGTGTCACCTTAACTGCCATTGTTAGCATCACTGTGAGTCTAAACCACATGAGAATCTTTTGAATTATGGCAGTGAATAATGTTGCAATTTTACAAAAGGACAGAAGATGAGGAGCACCTGATCTCTGAGTGTAGCTAACCATTTCCTTGTGTGATAGCCAGACAGTGAGGAAGTTGGACATACTCTGCAGGCTAATGAGCATGCCTGTCAGCTGAACAAATTAAGTACACATAAAAGGTAGGTGGGGGAAGGAAGAACTCTCACTTACTTGTACTTTTTCAGAAAATAGAAAAAGAAGTCAGATTTCTGCTAATAAAAAATGTCAAGAAAGATAAAGAGGTATTGGGGCTTATGTCTGTAAATTGTTAGAAAAAAAGATTATTGGGTTGTAAGACTACAGTAAGCACGGGTCTGGGTTATATGCCCTGGTAAATGTGCAAATCATGATTGTGACAGTCAAATTCAAAGGAAAGAACAAGTCAACTAGTTTATTTTTCTTAAAGAGCAGTCCATAATGAATAGAAACTGAAAACACTGAGCAGGTGCAAAATAAAGCTAATGTGAATCCAGTGATGATAACTGGATTTGATTTGGGTTTGAACCATGTTTGCAAAGAACAGTAATTTATGACTAAACCTTTTGGTACCAAAAGTGTGAGGCTCTGCATGTCCTCCTTTTCCTTTCTTTGATACTTTTCAGCTATTCATGTTGCTACTACTTACCCTCTGTGAGTGATTTGAGCCTAGGCCACACAAAAAAAAAAATCATCCTGAGGACTTCTCAGAGTGTTTTGCCTACACTTTAAGTGGCTGAATTCAACTCTGACATGGTTAAGGGCAAATTGGATTTTTAGATACAGGATATGTTTTAAAGGTTGTTGCTCTTTTACTTCAGGCTGTCAATATATAAGCCTATTTACCATTTCATTTATTTGTTTTCTGTACTCCTGGTCTATCTAGCTCAGGTTTTGCATGATAGTTTCTTTTGATAACCAAATAAAAATAAGACTAAATATTGTGTAGTATTTATTATTGCTTTACTTCCACTACATTATTTTTGTGTAGGTCTGGCGTCTTTCTGAGTTTGGGAGTGGTTGTAAGAGATGAGCAGAGACATTTCACAGAGCATTTCATAATGTCTGCCTCTGTCAAAGTATCATAGATTGAGGAAAACTCTACTAGCCAATTTGCTGGTTTGACATTATTTCAAGTATGTTTGCTTCAGACTTGAAAAGAGAGGATTTTTGAAAGCTTTTTAAGAGAAACTGAAAACATGGGATTTTTGTTGGTTTTTTTTCTCTGAGAATAAAGGAAGGAAGGATGATACAACATGAACATGATCAAGAGTAGAAGAAAGATATGGTATTAAAACAATTTAAAAGGAGTTCACTGATATTTCACCATTAATTCACAGCATTGTGCATACAAAAACGCAGAGCAGAAGAAATGTATGATATAATTTAATTGATTGTATCTCTACTGCTTTCTTCCAAAATAAACCCAACCAAACATACACAAGTTTTGTTTAAAGAATCTAGAAAGAGATGGGTATTTCAGATACTCTGAGACTATCTGTGTAACAAGTGTCAGCCATAATTTTCAACTAAGGATAATTTACATAAACCCAGAATTAAGTGGAAAAAACCTTGCATGTGATGTGACAGAATTAAGTGGAAAAAACCTTGCATGTGATGTGAAACCCCACATCTTTTTATATTCAGTTCTTAGTTCTTTTTATATTCAATTGTGTGTCTTCTCACTGTAGTGGATGATGCTTATGGCCAGGATTGTGCCCCTGAATATTTCTAGGACATGCTTTTCTGTGTGTTAGCCTTCCTTTGTTCCCCCTCTTTTCTGAAGGCTCCACTGAGTCCAGGTAAACTGCCTGCCTGGGCGTGGTCTCACCCCTGTGGTACACAAGGGTCAGGCTATATGTTTGTTTTCCTGTGTATAGCATAAGCTTACACCATATTTGGTAGAGGCCAGTTCATTGGTTAATCTTTGTGTTAGCAACAGATGCTCATTGGACCAGTATTCATTGGGGCAAATGGTAAATAGGGGTCGTTTGGCAAACGAGCCCCTCCTCCTCCACACATTGGTGTTGAGCCTGTATCTGTGTGCGCACCAGCGCTGTTGTGGTTCACCTTGCCCGGGACTAAAGCCAGCACTCCAAGAGGCTTTGTAGTACTTTGCCACCTGCACCCCACTGCGTGCGGTGCTGTGGACAGTACCCCGTGTGAACCATCGTTGGCGAACTGCCACAGTGCCTCCCCCACCCCGAGCGGGGAACCTCCGTATTCTGGAAGAGGCAGCAGCCACGCGACGCAGCCACGCGGTCGGCGCCATTTCCTGTATCCTTATTACGGCACATCCGTGCCGCGTTCTGCGGACTATAAATATTATCAAGGGAAGACTTCACGAGGCTCTTAGCTTGTGAGTAAGCCAGACCCTTCTTCATAGAGTTTCAGTTGGGGTAGCCTGGAAATCGCTCCAGGTGGAGGACCGCCGGTCACCGACCAACCCCCTCCCCCGCCGCTTTCCGGATCAGTTGGATTCTAAGTTCTGCGAATTATTTTGGTTTAAGTGCCTATGCCTAGACATTTTGTAAAGATAGTTCCACTAACCGAATATTGATACCTGTGAAGGGGGACTGTACATACCCCGTTGCAGAGTTTATATATATATATATAGAAATAAACTTAATTTTTTTTGTAGTGGTACCTCTGCCGCTCATTTCTGAGGGCATATTCATAACACTCACTGAAGAAGAGACAAGGTACAAGCAGTACTGCAGTGCTCAGAGAACATGCTGATTCTCTCCAGTAGTCAGAGCATTGTAACTGATCAGTTTTATGTGCCTGGAGGAGAATTTACAAAAATTATATTAAGTACATAGGACATTTTAACGTGAGAAGCAGAAGATCTTATTTGTGGCAGATAGGAGAGGAGCAAGGATAAACTGCCTCAGCTTTGTCCTAAGTAAATGAACTTGCTAGAAATATGAAGAAAATGACAAGAATAAAAATTACAAGGGCAGTACCAAAGTGTTGCAAATTTTCTGGCTGTCAGCCAGAAAAACATTTTGTCCATGGCTGTCACAAGAGCACATGGGAACAAACAAAACGTTTTGGTCAAAGAGAGAGATTATAGGGCTGGGAATAAAGTGCTTAGGAAGGCGTTAAAAATGAAAACCTAACCCACACAAAACGGGGACAAAGGGTAGTTGAATGTTTAAAGGATGTATATTCAGAGTCAAATGGACTACAAGATCAGTGCAAACCTCAAAAGTGCAGTTTCTGGAATTCCTTAGTGAGTGCCCTGGTTTCATGGTTTGGGACAGATTCAGAAGCGATGTGGAAGTCAGGCAGCAGTAATTGAATGAAAATAATTCAGCACCCAACTTTGAAACCCAGAAAGTGCAAGTTAAAGAACAGTATGTCCTTCTAACTATTCCTTTAATATATTTCACTTCGAAATCCTCTTTGTATGTGTTTGACCTCCTTATATCTAAACCATGAAAATTAGCTGTTATATGAAAGGAATATTGGTCATACCAATGTTTGGGTGTAACTCTGGTTTTATTCTGGAAATCTGACTGTAATTACAGGCTTATGGGTTGAATTTTTAAACTGTTATTCATAGATTCATAAAATATCAGGTTGGGAGGGACCTCAGGGGTCATCTGGTCCAACCTGTCAGGGTAAGAATATAGTTTCAATGACATGGCCCAGCCCCCTCTCAAGCTGGGCCTTGAAACTGTCTAATGTAGGGGAATCCACCACCTCCTTTGGGAGTTTATTCCAATGTCTAACACCTCAAATAGTTAATTATTTTTTTTCCTGGCATCCAATCTCAATGTCCCCAGTAGCAACTTGTACCCATTACCCCTTGTCTTTATTGTGTGACTTTTAGTAAAAACAGGAGTCTCCCTCCTCATGATAGCTGCCCTTTAGGTATTTGTACATGGTTATGAGGTCTGTCCTAAGCCTTCTCTTCTAAAGGCTGAACAAACCCACTTTTTCAGTTTTCCTTCATATGACAGGTCTTCCAGTCCTCTGATCATTCTCGTGGCCCTTCTCTGGAGCCTTTCCAGCCTGTCCACATCCTTCTTGTACAGCAAGTACCACAACTGTACACAGTACTCAAGATGCAGCCTGACTAGCGCTGAGTAGAGTGGAAGAATGACATCTTTATTCCTGTTTGTGATGCTCTTATTAATGCAATTCATCATCCTAATGGCTTGCTTTGCCACCACAGCACACTGTTCCCTCATGTTGAGCCTTTTGTCCACCAAGACCCCCAGGTCCCTCTCCACAGTGCTGCTCTCAAGACAGGTGGCTCCCAACCTGAGCTGCATCCCTGGGTTATGTGTTCCCAGGTGCAAGGCCCTACACTTGGCTTCATTAAATTTCATACAGATCCTCCTTGCCTACTTGACCAGTTTGTCAAAGTCTTCCTGGAGGGTGGCTCTCCCTTCCGGGGTGTCTACTTCCTCACTTATTTTTGTGTCATCAGTAGACTTCATCAGGGTGCTCTTAATTCCAATATCTGCATCATTAATGAAGATATTAAACAGTGTTGGGCCTAATATTGATGCCTGGGAGACCCCACTAGTGACAGTTTGCCAGCTTGAGAAAGAGCTATTTACTACCACCCTTTGGGTGCAGCGTGTCAGCCAGTTCCCCACCCACTGCACAGATCACTTCTCTAGGTCATAGCACACCAGTTTCTTCAAGGAGGATGCTGTGTCATTTTAAAATATATTAAGCATTAGGAATTAAATTCACACTACAGTGTCTAATGGTTGTTGGGGGGGGGGGGGGGGGGGGGGGAGCTTTTAATCCATGAAAATTTAGTAGTTTAACATAAGGGGTAAAGTTAATACCAAGAACTATCTTTTCTTTGTCAAATATTTCTAGTCTTATTTTGCTAGATTGTCAAAACTGCTTTAAACTATTTGCATGTGTTTAAAAGAAAAAGGTATTTTAGGGTATTGCTAACAGACCTGGAGTCTTTAGCTAAATATAGTGACATGAATGAGGACAAGAACCAAAACTGCAAAACTGCCAGGTTTGGGCAAGTTCTATACACAATGACAGTAACGTGATAAGATATTTTAGCAATTTCTTACCTCTTTGTTTTCACAGCTTTTCCAAGAGAATGGAAATTCATTCATGTGTGATGACAATACTAGAATTTAAAATTTCAATTCAAGCAATATGAAAATAAATATATTATCATCTTGTCTACTTGATTCTTTGGTGGACAATGTAAAATAAAGCATGCACACCAGGTTCTGGATGCTGTGTCAAACAAACATGCATAAAGACCATCACATCTACGTCTACAGGCAAAGATAGATATATATGTATATGTAAATGGGACTGGATAGGATTCATCCTAGGGTAATGAGGGAACTAGTGGGTGAGCTTGCTAAACTGCTCTCCACCATTTTTCAACAGTCCTGGCTCACTGGAGAGGTCCCAGATGACTAGATGCTGGCCAACATGATGCCCATCCACAAGAAGGGCCAGAAGGAGGAACTAGGGAATTACAGACCTGTCAGCCTGACCTCAGTGCCAGGCAAGATTATGGAAGAGGTCAGGCTGGGTGTAATCACACAGCACTTACAGGATGGCCAAGGGATCAGGCCCAGCCAGCATGGATTTAGGAAGGGCAGATCCTGCCTGACCAACCTGATCTCCTTCTATGATCAGGTTACCCGCCTGGTGGATGTGGGGAGGCCTGTGGATGTGGTCTACCTGGACTTCAGCAAGGCCTTTGACACCATCCCCCACAGTAAACTGCTGGTGAAGCTGTCAGCTCGTGGCTTGGACAGCAGCACTCTGCAGTGGGTTAGGAACTGGTTGGAGGGCTGAGCCTGGAGAGTGTGGTGAATGGTGCCACATCCAGCTGGCAGCCAGTCACTAGTGGTGTCCCCCAGGGATCTGTGCTGGACCTCATCTTATTTAATAACTTTATTGATGATCTAGAAGAGGGGATTGAGTCCACCATCAGTAAATTTGCAGATGACACTAAGCTGGGGGCAGATGTTGATCTGTTAGAGGACAGAAGGGCCCTGCAGAGGGACCTTGACAGGCTGGACAGATAGGCAGAGTTCAAGGGCATGAGATTTAACACATCTAAGTGTCGGGTTCTACACACTGGCCGCAACAACTCCATGCAGTGCTACAGGCTGGGGTCAGAGTGGCTGGAGGGGAAAAGGGACCTGGGGGTTCTGGTTGAGAGTGGGCCGAACATGAGCCAGCAGTGTGCCCAGGTGGCCAAGAAGGCCAATGGCATCCTGGCCTGCATTAGGAATAGTGTGGCTAGCAGGAGCAGAGAAGTCATTGTGCCCCTGTACTCTGCATTGGTTAGGCCACACCTTGAGTCCTGTGTCCAGTTCTGGGCCCCTCAGTTTAGGAAGGACATCGAGACACTTGAACATGGGAGGTCGTAGCCAGGTGGGGGCTGGTCTCTTCTCTCAGGCAACCTGTGACAGAACAAGAGGACACAGGCTCAAGATGCACCAGGGGAGGTTTAGGCTGGATGTTAGGAAGAGGTTTGTCCCAGAAAGAGTGATTGCCCATTGGAATGGGCTGCCCAGGGAAGTGGTGGGGTCACCATCCCTGGAAATGTTTAAAAAGAGATTAGATGAGGCACTTAGTGCCATACTTCAGTTGATTAGATAGTGCTGGGTGATGGGTTGGACTTGATGATCTTGAAGGTCTTTTCCAACCTGGTTAATTCTGCATTCTGTATTCTGCATGTATAAATATACAAGCACACACATGTATACATTCATATACATATGCCTCTGCCATCTCAGATATCTTGAATTGTAGATGCCATAACCGGACAGATTTTTTTCCCCTGTTTCTTGTATTCATAAATTGTTTTATTCATACAAGTTTTTTCTTTGTCATGGTTCCCAGTTTTACTTTTGATGTTTTTCCCAGCTGCTGTTTTAAGTCAAAAAACTGCAGCCTGTTTGGCTGACAAATTCTCAATATCCTCAAAATTATAATAAAAATCTAATCAAATTAGTATTATCTAAGCACTTCTGGCAAAAATAATATAAACTCATCTTCACTCTCCATGGCACTCAAATATAGTTGCCAGAAAATTAATTTATTGTTTCAGTCAATAATTCTTTAATGTAAAATCCTTTTGAAGGAATTATCAGTCAGATTGTGAAACTGGATCATCAAAAATTACCAGTTTGATCTTAAATCACAAGAAATTATTTGTGGGTGCATACCACATATCAGTAATACAAGTTTCTAAGGAAATTTTTGTGTTTGAATAGGTGTTGTTTTCATCAATACCAAACACTAAGACTCAATACAGTCAGTTTCTTGAACAAAATTTTCCACTAAAAATGCATTGTTGAAAGAGCTGATATAGATCAAAGTCTGAAGTGCATTTTTCATGTAGACATTTGTTTCACAAACAGTGGAGCCATTGTGTTACTGAAGTAATAGTAGGACTTGTTTTAATGTCAAGTTTAAGCATGTAATATGGTCCTTCTATGCAGCCAACTCTTTCTTATTTTAAAACTGAACAAAAGTCATCTCCACTCTGCCTATGGATTTAGAGTCCACTTTTACCAAATCTGAACAGCAGTAACAGTCCTATGTGCTTTGTCTTGAAAAGCTGCATTTACTCATTTGTAAGGCACTTACTCTATTAATAGAAAGACAGTTTGGTATGTCAAACATGTCATCATTAGAAATACTTGTCATTTCATACCACATACATACATTTTGTATTGGAAGAAATTATGTCTGAAAGGCAGAGCAGACAAGGAAGCAGTGGTATTCTGTGTGACTGAATGGTTTTTTAGAAAAAGCCTTAGTAAAAGGACAGGAAGGAAAGGTAACTGAAGAATGAAAAGGTTATTTTCTTTAGAAAATTGTGTACTCATAATTTTTATCTCAAAACAGTGAACATATAGGCCATTGGAATATCCAGCCACATTGGAAGTGGTATTGATTTCAGGCCATCAGCTGGTTAGGACTGAGCACCTTCACATTGCTAATAAATACACCTTCTTTTACTTCTGCAGTTCCTACATTAATACTTGCCATTATATCCATTCACTTTTTAGGAATCACTTTCTAATAGACTTTCTTCTTGTAAGAGAGAGGTGACACATGCATAAGGCCCCCTTATATTCTTAACTTCTGTTTCCTCAATTATTTTGGACTTGCATAGGTTTACATCAGAAGAGCAAAGGGCAGAGCAGACAATTTTCTGCTTTTTAATTATCCAAATAAGTTGTGGAAAGACAGAGATAAATCTCTCAAGTGTTCCTCTGGATGGCCTGATCACTGAAGAAGAAAAAAAACATGAACCTGAGTACACTGATGTACCTTTTTATTTGTAAGTAACGAGAAACACTTTTTGGATCTCTGACAATGGATTCTAAAGTTTTCTAAGAAAATAAAAGTGACTTTCTTCTAAGGCAATAGAAATGTTTCTGCCATGTCGTCATTAAAGATGTAAGCACTAACAGGAGTAAGAACCATAAAGAAGATTTCCACAGCAAAGCTGCATTTCAACCTTTTTGTGGAAGGGAGGGTTCTTTAATGGATCCCCCCAAATTAAACCAAAGGAACCAAGTAGTTGGTTTTGGAAAAAAACCTTGAATTTATTTTGTTTACATATGCAGGAGGAAAAGTTAGAAATATGGAAAAGAAGATATAAGCAAGGAGTAGCAAAGCAAAATTTCCACTGCAGATCCAGGAGATGTTTGACTGATCCCTGAAGATCTTGATCAGTGGGGAAACTTCAAAGTCTGTCTGTTGCCTCTTGGGTTTTATACCTTTTCCAGTCTCATACATAGTCGTACTGTCCCATTCAGTTTGACTGGTGTCAGCACCAGTCCCATGGTTGGCTACCTGTTCTAGTTCTGGTCTCATGGTAACATTCCTGAGAGTGTAACTTGTGGCCTTGTCTGGTTGTCAGTTGCTGTTGTTGCACAGCTTGTGGTAGTGGTGTGAAAACGCCTTGGGAAACTGCTGTGTCAGTCATCTCTGAGAGCCTTTCAGAGCCCTGTCTGTGAGAACATCCATAAAAACTTGTGCCAGGAGTCCCAGCATCCACTGGCTTTTACCACAGGGTTTGTGGTCATGTAGATAAGAAGACATTCCTCTTGAGATGATAGTGTGATGGCAAACGTAAGGATCTACTATTTTGGCTAGAGTCCCGTTTACAGTGAGACCCAGCACAGAGCTTGTGGTCCTCTGGGACAATGGTGTGAAAAACTTTGGGAAGATAAGCAATGCTGAGGCAATTAGAGGGAGACAAACTAAACTTGCCATGACTTTCATAGCACACCTATTTTTCAGCTTTGCTGGGTAATCAAGAATGGCTTGAACATGTTTTTTGGAGGTGTTTTCCTTTACAAGACTGCTCTGTAATTAAATTTGGAAAAAAACCCCAAACCCTCAGCTTTCCAGTTGTATTTCTTGCCATATTTTCTCTTCTGTGCTTTCAATGTTTAAAATGTTTTTACTGTACAATTCCTGCTTTCATGTTGGTATGCATCTACAAATTAACCTTTTATTTCACTCTCATACTGCAGCAAATTACCAGTTAAAGTTAATGTCAAAAGATATTATTCTTGTGTACTCCTTCTGTAACTCAATCTCAAATAAATTTAAGACTATGCCATGTAGACAAAGGCAATAAATAAGGAGAACTGATTTTTTGCAGCTCTCTGAAGGTTGCATGTCAGACCATGGAACTGGTCTCTACAGACTGAAGAGGCAATAAATCTTGAATGAAATGTCATAGAAGAAAACTGAGCTATTCCCTTCTATTACAAGCTCTAACAAAAATCAGACTGGTAGGGAGCAGACAGAGGAGTATTTTCCTGTGGAGGACATGAAAATGTTTCATTCTCTTTTGGTTGCTCTATGCCAAACTAGAATTTAATAGGTGTATTACTTGCTTTTTTCCATGGTATAATGATATCACAGGGGAAAAAAAAAAGGGCGATAAAGAACTGCTCAGAAAAAAATTAGTCATTTTTATGTATGTTAGATGGAAATTAAGTTCTTTCAAATCCCAGTGAAACTGAAAGGATAACATCTCACAAAATTTCATCTTATGTGTCTGAGAGGATATTCTGCTGTGCCTCATGACCTGAGTCTCTATCTTTGCAATGAGCAGATACACTGCTGTAAGATGAAGAGTGACAAAACTTCAGGAAGAAAAAACCCAGTTAAAATTCATCTGTAATGCAGAAAGGAAAGATCTAAAAGTGCATCTCAAAAAAATCAACCTTCTTGCCCAAGATAAAGTTATGTTTCCACTAAGCACCAAACCAGCATCATTCTATCCTCTTTTTTTTTTTCTTTTTTATATTCTTTCCCCCCACCCCTAGATGGAAACCATCTGAGTCAAATCAGGACAGCAATGAATATACTATTATTTACAGACTGCTACACAACTAGAGAAAGTGGAATTCCATAGAATCATAGAATCAGTCAGGGTTGGAAGGGACCACAAGGATCATCTAGTTCCAACCCCCCTGCCATGGGCAGGGACACCCCACACTACATCAGGCTGGCCAGAGCCTCGTCCAGCCTGGTCTTAAACACCTCCAGGGACGGGGCCTCAACCACCTCCCTGGATAACCCATTCCAGGGCTTCACCACTTTCATGGTGAAGAACTTCTTCCTCACATCTAGCCTGAATCTCCCTATCTCCAGCTTCATTCCATTCCCCCTAGTCCTATCGCTACCTGAGATCCTGAGAAGTTCCTCCCCAGCCTTCCTGTAGGCCCCCTTCAGATACTGGAAGGCCACAATGAGGTCACCTCAGAGCCTTCTCTTCTCCAGACTGAACAGCCCCAACTCCTTCAGTCTGTCTTCATAGGAGAGGTGCTCCAGCCCTCTGATCATCCTCATATGTTATAATGCTTAGTATTTGCTGTCATTCATTGTTTTGTCTTTGCTTGGGTTTATTTAAAAAGTTTATGTACTGATAACACAGTAATTCAAAGAATCGTAGAATGCATCAGGTTGGAAGGGACCCTCCAAGGTCACCCAGTCCTGCTGCACTCCAGAGAGCCAGGAACATCTTTAATTAGATCAGGTTGCTCAGGTCCCCATGAAGTCTGACCACTCTCTGGGCAACCTGCTCTAGTATTCCATTGCCCTCATGGCAAAAAACTTCCTCCTAATGTCCGTCATAAATCTACCCTAGTTTAAAACCATTGCTCTAGTTTAAAACCATTGCCCCTTTTCCTATCACTGCACACCCTTCTAAATAGTTCCTTCACAGCTTCCTTCAATATCCTTCAGATATTGAAATGCTGCTATAAGGTCTCCTGGAAGTCTGTTCTTCTCCAGGCTGAACAGTTCCAGCTCTCTCAGCCTGTCCTCATAGGAGAGGTGCTCCAGCCCTCTGATCATTCCTCTGGACCTGCTCCTGCCAGTCCATATCTTTCCTCTGCTGAGGACTCCAGAGCTGGATGCAGTACTCCAGGTGGGGTCTCATGAGAGCAAAGTGGCTGAATTGCCTCTTTCAACTTGCTAGCTACACTTCGCTTTGATGCAGCCCAGGATGCAATTTGCCTTCTGGACTTTAAGTGCACATTGCTGGCTCACATCCAGCTTCTCATCCACCAATAACTCCCAAGTTCTTTCTTGCAGGGTTGCTCTCTTTTACATCATCCCCCAGCCTGTATTGGTTTGCCCTGACCCAAGTTCTGGACCTTGCACTTGGCCTTACTGAATGTCACCTCAGCCCACTTTGGAAGCCTGTCTATGTCCCACAGGATGGCATCCCATCCCTCAGTCCTGTCAGCCACACTAGACAGCTTGGTATCATCAGCAAACATGCCTATATCATTAATGAAGTTATTGAATAGCACTGGTCATTTCTGAAACACAGTGCTATCCAAGAATAGTAGGTAAACTTCAAAGGGTTCTGAGAATTTTTTAAAATATTTTTTTCTCTGACATTATCCATACCAGAGTGTAGTTCCACATTCTTTACTATCTTCAACTTTGCAAACATTTATTTTTTTTTACCATTTTGTAAGAGAAGTGTAGGAGAAGGAACCCAAAATCTAACAGATACTTGTTTACATTGGGTTAAACATGATTAGCACAGAGGAACAGAGAAGTGTAATCATATGCTTTTGTGAAAGACAGAGATAGTTTTCAGTCAGACTCTTGCCCAGCTAAATCCATTGTGGTGGTTTGGGCTGGGTGCCCTCTGCTACATGGAGTACTTCCTGTGTCCAGAAGTCCAGCCCAGTGGGTGGACACAGAAAACCAGGTATCTCCTACCATAATCCTTGCACCGCTATAAAATCCAGCGCAGAGTCTTGCACTTCCTCTTTCTTCCCCTCGCCGGCACCCGGTAACTGGGGGATGGGCAGTCTCAGGCCTGGCCAGCCGAGACTAGCCTAGCAGTGGGGGGGGGGAAGAACAAGCCCTGGGGGTCTTGGGCCCTCCCTCAGGTGGGGATGGGATGTTTCTGGGTCTGCTTTGGGGTTTCTTTTGTCACTGCTTCTGGTTCTCTGTACACATTCACTCTTTTCTATTTAAACTTTCCATCACTTTTGCAATCCGTTTGTCAGAGTCCTTATTTCTGCTCGGGGTGGGGAGGGGGTCTGCCTCAACCCACTACATCCATTCAAGTTTTCAGTGCTCCATGTTGACAAAATTTCATCCCTGTTGACTAAAGCAATGAATATGTTGACAAACACTGTAACAGATAACCCATCTTACGTGAAATCTACATGAAATCTTTTCTTTTTAAAAGCATAGTTAGTTAGATGAAGTCTTACTTAATTTCTTTTGTTTTAAGAGTATGTGCCAGTTATCCAATAATTTCATTTGTCCCTGTTTGATTTGAGATATGTAATTTCAAGTCTTAAGAGTAGTGTGAGTACCGACTGTTGCCTTTGGGTTACCCATGAAGCATTGTCTGAATGTGTGTTGTATGTTGTAGCTCTTAATAACTCTAGTGCCATTGCTAACATTTTAATGTATGCATATATGTGCCTTGAGGGAGTAGCTTTTGTGTTTTACTAGTGTGATACACAAAAATACTCCCTTCCTTTTGCCTCTATTAATAATTAATACATGCCATCAGGGGACCTCTTATGATGCAAAATTGTCTTCTTATGAAAGCTACGGATGAGATCCCACGAAAGTGTGGCTGAGCATCCACCCATCCTATGAACAGAACAAAACTCTCACACTGCTAGCCCCTGGTGGCTTGCATTAATTTGTTATGAATAATTCACATTTCTTCATCACAGTTATTATGCTTCCCTTCTTCTTTTGTTAGCCAGTTTTGAGAGACACACCCTCTGCTGTAATTTAGCTCTCCCAGACAAAATCCCTCATCTGTCAGCTCCCAGGCAGGGCTCAGTGGCATTGGGTGATGCCTGCATGGATAGTGGGATGTCTCACCTGCACAGGCAAAGATCCTGCTGGGTTCATAAATCTACCTGCTCATGACTTCTGAGTCAATGTTTTAATTGAGAAACTAATGGGTTAATCAAGATCCTGCCTGATCATCTGTGCTGCAGTGGATCAGTTGCCTAGCAACAACACCTGCCAAAATGAGGTTTTGTGCTCTGCCGATGTTCGATGCAGGCTCTTATCTTTCAAGAGTTTTGGGAAAGCAGCTGTTCATTTGCTGAGCCTCTGGGTCTTTCTTCACCCAGCTGAAAGTACTGCAGGGCAAACATCAAAGGGTTTCCAAGTCTGACCCTGTAATTGTAAGGCTTCCAAAGTTCAGACTCTTATTTGAACTTTTCAAAGTCCCACTCCTGCCTTATAACCCTAGTGGGTCATTTCCTACCCTCATTCATTTCTGATCTGCATTCATGTCCCTTCCTAAATATGGACTCCTTCCAGTAACCATTTTTTTTTTCCTGAACAGGCTTCCTCATATTCAGTTTCACCTAAAAAGATGACCAAAGTTCCCTTGATTTTGATGACACTCAATCAGGAAAAAATTGTGTCTCTGTTAGTCAGTCTGTGTGCTCTTCCGGTGTCTCTGTTCAAGGTTTGCTTTGCCTTACATGTCCCAAAGAATACTGTCCCAAAGAAACAGCAAAGCACAAAGCTGAGGACAGCTCAATAGATTATGTGCTGGGTTTGGCTTTTTAAATGTTTTATTTTCATAACAGAAAGATAAAGTCAACTGTGATTTTGGAATTTTGACTGTTTCTCCAAATGCGTTGTGAATCTGTAGAGTTTGGGAGTATATGAGATCTCCCCTGAAGCCAGGGCTTTCCTCTCTTTGAACAATAATGAAAATCTCAATAGGAAATTAACAAAACTAGTTTGAGGCAAATCAGAGCTGCATAAATATGATCTTTGACATGTTAATAGGTTTTCTCATTAAAGCAGTGTGTTGTGTATTTTCTGTTTATTCAGGCTATACACTTCAGTTAAAAAGCACTTTATATGACAAAATGCTGCTTTGCCAGTCTGCTTTAAAAAAATTATCAGTGTTGCTTTGATTGTGTTTCTGTGGTACTACCTGCATGCTTCACTACATGAGCCAGGTTTTTTAAAAATTAAGCATTTCTGAATGTCTACTTGTACGTGTACACTTTCAGAAACATTTTTTAAACCTCCTTCCCATGACTCTTCCCTGTGACAGCCAAACTGAACTGTGGTACCACATTTTGTTTCTAAGACCATCATACGTTGTACTGTAATATCTTGCTTCTGATTCTGCTGAGTCCCTCAAATCCATTCTCTACTTTGTTATTTCTTAAGGCAATTTGCTGCAGAGTGATTAAGTTGTCCTTTTGTGTCAGAACTGAGACTTTGACAAACTCTGTGCCTGTCATATTGAGACCACTTAACTAGTCTGGTTTTGATCTTTCAGGAAGACTGTGCTGAGGTACTGGTCAGATTAGTCAAAGTAATTTGTTAAAAGGGGAAATAGAAAACGATCAGGGACTCTCCTGATGAAGCCAGTAAATGCACTTTGAAAATAGTACTACAGTGTGTAGTGAGTTCCTAACTAGACAATAAGGCTGAGGAAAGTTGAAGTTCATTCTTTGAATTTAGCAAGCATCATCCTTATTACAGCAGTATTTGTCTTAAAATTTCTCATCAAACTGCTGTTTATAAGGCTCTGTCCTGGTTAACATTACTACATGGGATTCTGGAAGAATGTTTCCTGGGACTTTTTAAATCCTTTGTACTCATGGATTCAGAAATCTGGAGCAGTGGGACTGTAGAAGCTGTACAGTTATGGAAATGCATCTTTGCTCTGCCTAGATGCTGGGCATTTTGAGTATCAGCTTTGTGTTAGAGTAAAAATCAGAAGAAATTGCATAATAAATCTTATACTTCAAAACTCTGTTTAGATATTAACGCTACAGTCAAGCCTTTGTGTGTATGTGTATAAATAATATAAACATACAAATATGAAAGTACGTATATTTGTATATATATACAGACCTATGTAACACATCCTTTTCCTTTTATTTTAATTTCTTCCCCCTCCCCCTCATTTAAACAACATTTAAACAACATAGTCTAGCAGTATGCTAGATAACGTTCAGGTCCATGCTCAGGTCCTAGAGAATGAATCTGTTTGGAGAACAAACCAAAATACACCACAAGAAACACAGAATCACAGAGTCCTTGACTTTGGAAGGAATCTCTAGAGGTCATATCATCTAACCCACAAGCTCAAGCAGGATACCTAGGGCTGGTTTCTTAGGATTGTGTCCAGGCAGCTTTTAATATCTTCAAGGATGGAGACTCTATCACTTTTCCAGGCAGCCTGTGTGTCTCGATCCGGAGAGGGAAAGAGATTGAGGTTTTTAATGAATATTCCCGTGTTGTGAAATTAGAGGCACAAACGAGGCCAAAATATCAACAGCTAGACTATTACATAACTACAGTGGATGGACATAAATAAAGTGGAGGGATCAGAGGGAGAGAGAGAGAGAATAGAAGAAAGGGAGAAGAGGGAAAGAATTATATTACCACACCCCTCACCCCCAAGACAGTTTGAGTCTGTGGAGGAAAGGTGCTGCAGGAGATGTTGGGTCTGTAGAGAAACGGTGCTGCAGGAGATGTTGGGTCTGTAGAGAAAGGGTGCTGAGGCTTTGGCTGTAGAAGGGATGAGGTCCTCTGGGCAGCTTCTTCAGCTCCATGAGTTGCAGCAGGCGGAACTTAGGGCACGGAGAGTCCAAGATCCATTGTGTTGGCCCCGGGATGTTTCCAGCGAGTGGTGCCGTCTGCTTTCTTCTGCATCTTGCTTCTCCAATTTTCTCCTCTACAAGCCAGTAGTTGCTCCAGTCTTTTATACAGTTTTTTAGGCCTTAGGCAAGTGTCCAGGTGTTGTTCCCCAGGATATCGTTCTGGGAAATCATCTTTAGGTCCAGGTATCATTCCCCAGGAAATCTTTCTGTGTACTCAGGTGAGTTTGGGCAGCCACTGGATAGAGGGGGAAGGCCTCCGCCTCCTCCTGCTCCATCTAGCTACCCACACACTCTTTACATATCAGGAACCATTGTCCTTTCCTGGGGTATCTGATGGCTGGAAATGATCTTGTCCTGAAGGTGTGAATGCTGGGCCCTTGGACCATTGTTGTAGGCCAGCTGCAGTCCCGTGAGCAATGTTATCTTTGCACCTTCCAAGAGTCCTTCCAGTGGCTCTGCCCAGCGCACATCAGCTATTGTCTGGACAAACAGCAAGTGATTTTATCTTTGTTGAGTCACCAGGAGAGATAAGCTTTAGTCTCTCACACCTGTGTCAGTACTTTGTCCCACTCACCCTCAAAAAGTGTTTGTGGTGTTCAGAAGGAAGGACTTTTTTAGGGTGTCAGGTAGTGATAGGACTAGGGGGAATGTGAAAAAAAAAAAAAAAAATGGGTAGATTCAGATTGGATGTTAGGAAGAAGTTCTTCACCATGAGGGTGGTGAGACACTGGAACAGATTTCCCAGGGAGGTAGTGGAAGCCCCGTCCCTGGAGGTTATAAAGGCCAGGCTGGGTGTGGCTCTGGTCAGCCTGATCTAGTTTGAGGTGTCCCTGCCCATGGCAGGGGGTTGGAAGTAGATGATCCTTGAGGTCTCTTCCAACCCTAACAATTCTATGATTCTACTAGCACCTCCCTTGTCCTCATGCAAATACTGCAGCCCAGGATACCATTCACCTATTATTTTGGCAAGAACTCCATCAGGACCTCAGATCCTATTCTGCAAAGGTGCTTCCCACCATCATTTCATATCACTGGCTTCTTCGCTGCCTCTTCTAGAATTGACAGTGTTTTTGCTAGACTGGGATATTGAACTTGCATGATAGTCACTTACCTATTTGCCTCCTGAGCAGGTAATGGGAAGGAGAATGTTTTTAGCTTAGTTGTTCTGAGTCTTATATTATGTGTCTTTTAAATAGGTATCTAATTAGATGGCTTAAACATGCAGTTCTGTGTGCTGTCATGTGAAAATAGACTCCTTTACATTTTTTTGTGTTTCTGAATTTTAAGAGAAATGGGCTTGATGTGCTCGCAACTGCTCCATTTTTCAGTGTGGATGACAGAGTAGTGGGAAAATAGGCTTCGTGTATTCTTATGGTGGGAATCCTTTTCCCCACCTCTCTGGACATTGCATAATGTATCACCTTACTTGATGCAGAAAAATCACGGTAACTGGAATCCTGAAAGAAGTCCTAATAAATAAATAACATTTTAACAAAATTTAAAAGGATTTGGTCCTTTAAACCACAGCATATGTTCCTCCTTGACAGTTTTATGTGATGGCAACCTTGCTGCCTTGAAAGCTGCAGAATATGCCCAATGATAGAGTTCAGTGAAGTTACCAGGGATTATGGCTTTACCTTGGTTTTACCTACAGCACTCTAGAATGGCTTATGCATGGAGTAAAACTGTTGTGCTTCAGGGTAATAAAAGTGTGAGCATTGGTAATAGCTTGAGTATGCTATTTAGAACATAATAGTTTTATATCATTGTTAAAGTGCTTTAGACCTAAATTCTTAGCACTCTTATTTAACTTTTATATAATGTATCTTAATGCTCTCTAATTCTTTTCATATAATCCAAGGTTGAGGAAACAAATTCCATGAGAGAACTAGAGGGTATTTAGCAGCCAGTCAGAAACCTGACTAGAATATTATTTGCATTTAAATATTGCAAATCATATACAATTGCAGCACAAGAGAATTCCTGAATTGCAGCATTTACACTTTGTAGCTTTTAGTCTTATTTCTGCAAACCATGAAATGGGTGCAAGAAACATATCAATAAAGCGTGCTTTCATTTGTCTTCACTTTTAACACTTGGAAACACGTAGGAACAATGTGTCATTTAGAGCTGAGTGAAATACTGGGTGCTTACTCTTCTGGGAGCCAGACATGGAAACGGAAACCTACTTTGTGCCTGATTTTGGACATCCTGCTTTCCATGAACTGATATGAACTCCTCAGCAGTTTCTGGGCTTAACAAGGTGGGGTTCTTTCAATAGTTTCTTTGGGGCCTGTTCCACTTTGCATACAAACCAGAGTCATTAAGCACCTCTAAAAAGCAGCTCATTAGGGTGTATCTAAACTGCTGAATAGGACGCTCACCTCTAGTTGCTGGGGTAATTGCTTATGTGAAGGGAAAAATATTGCTGACTGAGGAATCCTTCACTCAGTGGAGAAGGAACAAGGACCTGAGGCTCCAATAGCCCAGTTTCACAATCAGAATTTTATAGAGGGAATTATGGTGAGGAAAGATGTTAAATTGTTTGACTGTGGTGGTTTAGGCTGGGTGCCGGCCCTGATGCCACTGCACAGGCCACACCTGGGATGTTCCAAAGGGGGGCCTAGCCCAGTGGGTGGTCACAGGAAGCCAGGTATTTCCTTTCCATAATGCCCTGCTCCCCTATAAAACATCAGCATAGGGTCCTTCCTCTCTCTTATCTCCCTCGCCGCTGTCTAGGTAAAATGGTGTGAGCTGCCTCCCTTGGGCCTGCCCAGGCCCAACGCTGGGTTGGGGGGAAGAAAGAGCACTGGGGAGGTTTTGGGTGTACCCCCCAAGTGGGGGATGGGACGTTCTTGGGTGTGTTCTGGGATCTCTCTGTCTCTTTGTCACGGTGCTTGTGGTTTTCTGTAAAACTTCCATTGTTTTTTTCCATTTAAACTTTCATCCATTTTTGCAATCCATTTTGTCTGAGTCTTTCTTTTGCCTGTGGGGAGAATTGGTCTCTCAGCCCACTACATTGACCTCTAATGGAACCCGTAGGCCTTGAGGCAGTGTCCTGTAGCTGGAGATGGCAGCATCCTCTGTGTTGTTGGGACTCCAGTGCAAGTGGCCCCTAGGACACCGACTTACCAATCAGGTAGAAGCAGAAGGTCCTTGTGCTAGTGTCTCTTCTTTGGGTGACTCCTGCTATTCCTCTCTGCTTCCCAGGGTGAAATATTTCAGTTAGAGTCCATCAGGATGCTCCAGGCAGGATGAAATTCTTCCTGCTTCTGCTTTCTTGTATGGATGGGGGAAAAAGGAAAAGAAGAAAAAAAAAGAAAAAAGAAAAAAAACCAGTCTGGATCAACCTTTTTTTTTTTTTTTTTTTTAAATTCTTTCACTTCCTCTGTTCAGCTGAGAAATCAATTATTTGCATAGCCTCAGTATCAGGAGAGCTATCTTCTATTACCATTTCCTATACTGAAAAGCTTATTGCTTATTATGACTACATAAGGGTTATTGTACTCAAAAGCAAAGGGATTACAAATATCTCAATGTCTTCTATAGCTGCTAGTAATTATTTTTGCTTCCAGCTATGTTACAACCATTAAAGTTCATGTTTGGGTTACAACATTCCTTGTGTGAATGTTTGCTTTTAATTAATGGACGGGTGTGCTGAGCTTGAACTTCTGCAGTGTAGACCCTAAACACAGCAGAAATAACTTACAGTAATGGAAGAGCTCTGAAAAACTCTTTCCTGTGAGAAGTGTGGCTGGAATTCCTTGACTAGCCAAAGACAAGAATGCTTGGGTCTCTTTTCTCTCTCTCTTTTTTAATTTTTCCTTGTCCTGGAGGCTATATTAGGTAACTTTATTTTGCTCTGACTTGTGTCAAATGTCTGTATTTTTTCCACATCAGACTGCTAACAAGCAAGCAGTGGCATAGTTAAAATTCAGTGCAGATGACAGTAGCTGGAAACATGCTGAGGGTAAAAGGGCTGCAGCCGCTTCAGCTCGTTGTTCCATAACAAACTACAGAGCTTGAAACAGGACCAAATGTCCTGGCTCTTCTGCCCCACTGTGGAAATGCTCTCCTTCTCCCACCCCTCCTTTTCTTTAGGAATGAGAAAAACTCAATGTAATCTAAACATTTGCTGATATCATCTGTCAGAAATAATCCCTAAAAAAATATTAATGGAGAGGGGAGGACAGCAAACTTCAAACCAGCATTTAGGCCACAAAGGCCAAAGGCATTTATGTTTGTTTCAAGATAGTTGAGACCAAAGTGGAGGTCTGGTATTTTGCTGGTGACCGCTGAAGAAGAGGGATTTGGCTGCTGGCAGAACATAAAGCAAAGCTGACAACAAAGCTTTCCTTTCATGCAATCCAAATGAACACATTTCTAATCTGAAATTCAAATACTTAACAACAGAGAGCCTGTGAGCTGGGCTTTGAATAGGAAATTGCTTCATGGTTTTAGCATAATGAATTAGGCAGTTAGAGTAAATCCATTTAGAAGGCACAGAATGCTTTCACATAGCCTTGTAAAAGCTAAAAAAAAAGCTACTAATTTCCTAAATTTCTCATGACTTGCAAAAATGTCTAAATGTTCTGTGCAAATGTGTTTGTGCATGTTATGTTTGGCATATTGCAACCTTGTAGTTTGACTCTTCTCTTTTACAACACACTGATTATTTAGATAAGATTGTACCTTAATTAAATGCCATAAAGAACAGCTAGGACATTCTTTGAAAACCAGCACTTTCCCCAATAATGAGAGTACGTTAATTAGTGCAGACGCTCTGTTCTTGTCAATTAGTATGACACATTCTGGAGATGCAGCATTAAGCTGAGAAAACGGCTGGGGTGGAGTCGCACCAAGAAAATCAATAGAAGGATTTTCTGAACTGTTGGCTCTGTACTGTCAAGCAGCACCTTCAGTCTCGTGTTTTGGACAACACTGGATCTATTCTACGCAGCAGCCTTCTAACCCTTCGAGGGGACCAAACAGAGGCACTGTCACAGGTAGCATAAGAAGATGCTGTAACAGGAAGCAGAGTGGGGAGCTGCTGTTTCTTTTGTGCATATGCCTGACCTTGGAAATCATTTGTCAGGCCCCCTGGGAATGTGATTTTCCTTTCTTCTGTGCTTTGCTTAAGTACAGAATTGCAAATAGTACCACTTGGAAAGCCAAGGTTAAATGCATGCCAGTCATGTTTGTGAAAAGGGTTTTTTTTTCTTTGTTTGTTTTGTGATAGCTCTCAGTGTTTTGCTAATATTTCAGAGGAAATGTTCAAGTCCTTGCTTTTTGAGATTCTCTGCTGCACTGGCTAAACCCAACAACATGCATGGGAGATATAAGCAACAGCATAATGGCTATTCAACAAATGTGTGCAAACAGTTAATAAGGCATGACATTCTTGCATTGAGAAATTTACTATCACAGCAATAACACCTTTTTTTTTTTTCCTTTCTTTTTTTTTTTCCTTTTCCCTCTGCCATGGAAACAAGCTGAGTAAATACACAGATTTTATTTTAAAATATAATTTTAAACTTTGCCATCAGAGACACCACAGTGAGATGAAATAGTTCTTTGGGTTGACATAATGACAAAAGTATTATGATGGATTACTTTACAAATAACTTTTAATTATTAATGAGTGTCAAGCATCTAATTAATGTTTACAGTTAAAATGTAAAGGAAATCTGTCCTCACTTTCTCACAGCTGCTAAAATATGAATAGGTCTTCTTAGGTCCTTGGAGATGCATACTAAATATATGTATACAAGCATCTGAATGTATGCGTGATGAATTAAACTGAGAAATAGTGATATTTAAATGTAATAAAACTATACTGATTTGGAATGATAATTATCACCAGCAGCACAATATAAATATTTAAAGCTACTGTACCTATGCACTAGTCACAAAGGCACTAGGCTGAATTTCAATTCTGAATGACACCTCTAGCAAAATAAGGGGATGTGGGAAGAAGGCATCTTCAAATAATTAATATGGAGGAAAAATTTTAGACTGAGTTGTAGACTTGTCCTTGTTGCCAATGTGAACAGTAGGTTTCCATATCAGGACTTTATGTGTACAAGGATACCATAAACATCAAGAAATGCAGCTAAGATATGCCCCACTGCAAGATTTAGGAATTAACTGAGAAGGAAATAGCTTATTTCCCCTTGGCATATATTTCACACAGGGTTGTACACTGTGAAGGTGGATATATATTTATAAACACAAATTGAAGAAAGGTGTCCAAAATAATTATTGTTAAACTGCAAAGATATTTATGTAATGCCAGGGTAAATCCAGGGTTTTGCCCATTTTCACCAAGTGCCCTTTTTTGGTGATTTTTTTTGCTCAAACCAAAATCTCACTGAAATTTATGAAATTATTTGATAGGCAAGGGGAATTTTGCCTGCCCATCGACTTTGGGGTTAAATCCAGACCTTGATACCACATAAAGCTCACTTAGAACAGAAGGAGTTTAAAGGTGAACTAAAATGTTCATTAGGCATTAGCATTAGGCATTAGGCATTAGCCTCACAACAGCTTTGTAGTCCTCGTGAATGTCCTGCTCCTTCTTCCAACAATCACCAAATCTCCTTGTTACCCTGGTTTGCAACCAAATCTCTCTATTCAGCCAGGTTGGCTTTCTTCTGCGCTGATTCATCTTTCAGCACATAAGGATGGCCTGTTCCTTGCCTTTAAGACTTCCTTCCTGAAGAATGTCCAGCCTTCCTGGCCTTTCAGGACTGCAATCAGTTCTCCAAACGAGAGCTGATGGCTAAGTACTATTTCAGAAAGAAGTAATAAGATGAATCAGCCACATTTAATGATTGCTTTTAGAAAATGATGACTGATCTCCAACATCTTAATGTTAGATTCTTGGTCAGCTTTTAATTAGTAGAAGCTATTTAAACTGTAACAGATGTCCATGATAATTGAAGGTTATCAGTGATGACCAGGAAATCAAAGGATCTGCAGTGCTTTCTAAAGCAAAACATAGCTTCCGCCTCCAGAATATTTCACTTCTTGTGTTACAGAGGGAGCTCTTTAACACAACATCTGCAACTGAGAGGAATTTATTGTGCTTAAATGTGGTGCCTTAGGCCCCTTCAAAATTATGTGATCTCTTTATACAAAAGATAATGTGCTATCCTTCATGAATATAAGGTACAATATGTCATCTCAGGTCACTCATGTCATGTTACAGGTAAGACAGAATTGCACCATATCTGTCTATAAATATAAAACGTGAAAAATTTCATTACTAAACTTTCAGTGCTAAATTTTCTTTGTGAAGAAATGTCTCTAAACCAAAGAAACAGACGTGTTTTCTGTAAGCTGACTACAGTGACTTTTAGTGTTGCAATGTGAAGACTTTTGGCATGAATATGTGCTAGAATGAGTTGTGTATAAAAGTTTAAAAATATCATAACATGATTTAACACACACACAATGTCTTAGAAGCAAATGCTCTGAAACTGTCTCAATCAGGAAATAAAAAAATAATCTGTCATACCAAAGATTCAGAATAGAAGAGGGATTTGTATTGCAATGACCAGTTTTCTTCTTTTTCTTTTCCTTGACCCTATCTGTATCAAAATATATTTGATCTGATTTCTTCTCCTGATACCCACAAATGCACCCTCCTGTTAACCTTACATTCTCTTATGTTGCATTCAGATTTCAGAATTATTAGACAGGAAAGGAGGCTCCTTAAAGGCAAGCTACCTGTGAGTGAAATATGAGTGGAGTTAAAATGGACTTTGATTACATTAAGGGACTGAAGCAGGTTGAAATGAGATTCAATAAAACAACTTTTTCAGCAAATTCAGTGCAGTGATGACCCAGTGCATTCCCCAACTGATTAATTTGTTGAAGAGAACACTCTCACTGTCTGCTAATTGTCAGATATGTCTAATTGCTTGGAAATCAAATACTTTCTGTAGCAGAGAAAGATTCAGGAAATGCTATTAGATAATTAAAGCATAAAGGTTATGCACAAATGTCAAATCAATAAGGACAGTAAACATGGTTTATCAACCATGCCAAGCACATTTTTTCAACTGCAAAATGTAAATAGGTTTAGAATAGAGCACTCTGGTGGAATGATGGATAGGATACTCGCAACAGTTTAATTAACTCCAGTTTCCTTCATGTTAAAGGTTTCTTCAGTCCAGTGGCTTATGTAACAAACCCTCTTAGGATTTCATTAGCTGTTGCTCAATATCTAGTGCAGAATGCTGTCTTAAAGGGTTACATTTTGCCCTTTCCTTCTGTTGAGCTAAAATTAATATATAAATATTGTTTCTATTTTCTCTGCAAATATCTGAGTATTTTAAGGTATCAGATGAGGATGTTGGTGTTTTGCCTTTTATCGTCAAGAAACAAATGGCAAGAATCTCTAACAATAAACACAAATGTTTCTTTAACTTCACATAATTGATTCCATATTAAGACGCTATTGTGTTGGTTCAATGATTGTTTGATGTAACTTTGATTCAAAGTTAAATTTAACTCAGTTATTTCAACTGTATTTTTTTCCACATGAATTTGGGTGCTTTGTTGTTGATAGCAGGAAGGAAAATGGGGATGGTTTTTTTGTTTGATTTGTTTTTTTCCTTATTTGTTTGTGTATTTTTCAGCACAGAATATGTGATTAAAAGAGTATCTACACATGGAGCTGCAATAAAATTGAGCCTTTCTTTATTTATCACACCACACAGAATATTTTTCTTTAGACCTTTTTGGCTGCTAGAAGATATTCACATGTCTTCCTTTAAATTAATAAATTATTCCATTCTGAAAGCAAGGATTGTGAAGGCAGGGCAGCCTTTTCTAACTATGTCTACTGAAGATGCTATTTTTATTTCTATAGAAAGAAAAACATAAATCAGCTTGTATTCAGCTTGCCTTCAGGTAATTAAAATTATTGTTAGGAAATAAAGCAGTTATTTAACCTTTAGCCCTGACAGAATAGGTTTATCTTAATTTCAGAACTGAGAAAACCTTTTTTATTCAAAACAAGGTGCTGTCCAGTTTTTTTCATGCTATGACACATGAAAACATCACATATACCTTCAGTTAATAAAGACCTATTGCTTACAGGAGCAGGCTTTAACAATGCTCATTAACATCATTTTCTAATGTTCCTCTGGGAAATGTTATCAAGCTCCCTTTTAAGGACTTAATTCATTTAAATGATGAACTGCTGACCTACCTTGTAGATAGGACATTATGAGCAAGTATATTTTGATTCTATAATGACATTTTGGTTTAAGATTAATACATGACAACTGCATTTTGTATGCCTTGGAAATTACTCTCAAAACCATCCACTGTCAGTGCATTTAAAAACTAGTCTCTTAAGATGTTTAGTGTCTCCAGACTGAGTCAGACATGCATGACTATCCTTATAAACAATGATTTAGAGGAAGAAATTCAGTGCTCAAGATTTTCTACTTCCATTTCTCAAAAATTTTGTGCTTTCCTTGCCCTCTGCTGTGTTATCAGTCATCTGTGTCCCAGGGGAAATACTACAGTCTTGAAGTTAAATTAAGGTTCTATCTCCAGTGATTGTCTTCAGAAAACCTTGTACATTTCCAAACAAATCTTATCTGCATTGATGTAGCTTTAAATGCCAAGGGACAACAGGGACAACTTTCTTCCTTGTTGACATGAGTGCAAAGATTAATATTGGATAGTGTTTGAAAGGGAGAAAAAGTAACTGAGCTTAAAAATAAATTGTACATATATTAACTTGTTAAGCAGAACTGTGCTCTGAGGCAGAGATTAGTTTGGGAAAAAATAATCTGGCCTTCAGCTGTTACCTGGGAGAAAAATAATGGTGGACTCAGAGAGGACTGTTACTACACCTCTCCATCTTTGGTTTTACTAACTAAAAAATTAAACCTTTTTGTGTGCTATGTGTGTGACACCCTGATACTTATTTCTTAATATAACTCAAGGAGGTCTCTGGCTCAAAAGATAGTGTTATTTGGGTTTAGCAAACAAAAGCAGCACAAAATAATAAACTAATTCAGTAAAGGGCTTTTCCCTGCTGCTCTGAGATAATGTGATAGAAAATTAGGCACTTATCAGTTGTATGTTTTCGTATGTGCTGAATGGCATGGCCTAAGTGTTAGGTCGTTACTGAGGTGAACAACTTTGCAAGGAATGGATTGGCATCATGTTTTCTAGAACTGCAGGTAATTGGGTAACTATAGGCTAGTAGGAGTGCCCTTCAGGGCTGCTGCTCCACAAGCCCATAGGGATAGGGTTTTGATGTAGGACAGAGCTTTCTAGGAAGCTTGCATCATCCCAGGGACAAGCTTCTGCAACTGCCTCTGTTTGAATTGCTCCTCTCTCTACGCCATGCCAAAGCTGCCATATTTAGGATCATAGAATTGTAGATTTGTTTCTACTGACTGGAAAATGGGCATGAGGATGGCCTCTTCCCATCCATCACTGTGGGTTAACAGGGATTGTCATGGATGGACCCTGAGGGAAAAGTGCAATTTATTTTAACAAAGGATTTAACTGCTTTGTGAAAGTAAAGAACAGAATTACAAGGTTTCATGTGCAAGAATCAAATCCAAAATCTATGTCTGCAGACCTGCCAGATGAGTTTGAAACAATCCCACATTTAGACTAAATGTAAGTTCTGTTTATTTTTAAAATAAAAATTTACCTCCTTCATGAGCTAAAAGAAATAACAGAATAACAACCAACAGGGTTGGCAGGGGCCTGTGGATCCATCAAACCATTTTCCTAGGACCATGTCCAGACAGCTTTGAATATGTCCAAGCATGGAGATTCCACAACCTTCCTGGGTAAACAGCCAATGCTCAGTCATCCTCACAATGAATGTTTCTTGATGTGCAGGTCAAGCCTTCTGTGTTTCAGCATGCCCCCACTGTCTCTAGTCCTGTCTTTGGATACTACTGTAAAGAGCCTGGCTCTGCTCTTCTTACACTTTCCTGAGCCTTCTCATCTCCAGGCTGAGCAATCCCAATCCCCTTAGCCTTTCTTCACAGGAGAGATATTCCAGTCCCTTCATCATCCTTGTGTCCCTTTGCTGGAGTATTTCCAGTGTGTTCACAAGTCTTTTGTAGTGGGGAGCCCAGTGCTAAACACAGCACTTTTGCTGTGGCCTAACAAGTACTAAGGCAGCCCAGGATACTATTCGATTTCTTTGCAGCAAGGGCACATTGATGGCTTGTACTCATTTTAGAGTACATCAGAATGCTCAGATCAGTTTCTGCTAAAATGATTTCCAGATAGGTGGCCTACCAGTGCATACATCAGTGCATGGGGTTATTCTTCCCTAGACGCAAGATTTTGCACTTCTCCTTGTTGAACTCCATGGCATTCCTGTCCTCCTAGTTTTCCAGTCTATTTAGTCTACTCTACCACATGCCTAGTTTTATGTCAACTTTTTGTGGGTGCACTTTACCCCATCACCTGGATCATTAATGACAATGGTAAAAAGGAACAGACCCAGATTTGAGTCTTTGGGCACACTGAAATATTGACCTCCAACAAAGCTTTATGAAATTGATCACCATCCTCTTGGCTCAGCTGCTCCTCTATCCCAAACTTCAACAGCTTCTCTATAGGGATCTTAGAGAAGTCTAGGTAGACAGTATCCACTTATCTACCTTCATCTATTAGCTCATTAATTTCACTGTAGAATTTATCAAGTAGATCAACACACATGATTTTCTTCCTCATATGCCTGGAAATAATTTCCAGGATTAGCTGTTCCACCACCTTTCCAGGTACCACAGTGAGGCTGACTGGTCTGTAATTACCTGGGTATTCCTTCTTACCCCTCTTGAAGACAGGAATAATATCTGCTTTCCTACAGTCTTTGGACACTTGTTCCACTTGCCATAATCAATCAAATTGTGAGTGGCCTCACAACGACATCTGAGAGCTCCTTCAGAACTTGTGAATGCATCCCATCAGGACATGTGGTCTTATAAGTGGTGAGTTTGGTAACATATTCTCTGACCTGATCCTCTTTCATTAAGGGTACATCTTTCTTAATTTGTAAATGACAAATATTAAAAATTTGCAATAAACAACTGCTTTTTGTTTTGCTGTGTTGTTTGTTTTATGGGCTTTTGCTTGGTTTTGTTTTGTTTTGTTTTTTATTTGGTTGATTAGTTTGTGGTGGTTTTTTTGTTGTTCATTGTTTTTGTTTTGTTTGTTTTTGTTTTGTTGGTGTTGGTTTTGGTTTTGTTTTAAGCAGGAAGGAACTGTTATTCCCCTCCATGTACTTCTTGCTGTGTTTCTACATTGTGGAATTTAGTTTTTAAGTGTTTGACTTTTTCAAAATTAATTGTAGCTATGTCTTTTTGTCCAGGTGAAAGCTTACCTTTAAGAGTAAATTTTCATAAAGGAAATCAGGAGTAGTTTTGATAATGGCTAGTGTTTCTTTCAGTTATCTTAAGGATGTGGGCTTTAGAGGTAGGAGAAAAAGGTGTGGGCATGTAGGGATTTGAAAGAAAGCTTCGAAAGAGTCACAGTATCTGTACTGGCTACTTTACGTCATCTATTCTGCTGTTGTATAGATTACAGCTGTCTTTATAGTGCCACTTTATCAGTGCAAATGATATTACTTTCCCATTTACCACCTTTTTCTCACTATTTAATGTTGGTCATGTAACATACTAGCAATCTTGTCACTAAAGAATTTACTGTGGACATTCCTGTTGGGGCTGCATTTGCACCAGATCTGATTATTTGAGATCCCCCCCAGCCCTGCTTCCTATGTGTGGGAAGCAATTGCTATTTTTCTCCCAGCAAAATAATCAAAATGATCTGTGCTGCTGTATTTGAATAGAGTCTCAGATCAATGGCTACATTTAACAGGGGAAAAAAAGCACATTTGAATAGAAATTGCATATGAATACTTTAACATATGTTACACACATTTTCCTTTTTATGATCATACTGTCAACTTCCAGTAAATGATAGCAGAAGCTGGGGCATGACAAGCTCTGCTCTTGCAGGAGAAATTAGTGCTGCTGAGCCAGGTTACTACTTTACTGGAATTAACTTCTACTATCGTGTCCTTGTCTTTTAACAGAGGTGATTACAAACCTGACTGCCCAGTTTCAACAGAGCACATGTGCTGGGGAAATAGGCTCAATCAGGAGACCAAAATGTACAGAAAACTATCATGCTGTTTTCAATAAATGGGAATCTAAAAAAATAACAATTATCTGATATTTTTATGCAAACCAAACACTGCTCATTTTTGGGTTTTGGTTTTGTGTTGTTTTTTTTTGGACAAGAACTTGTAACACAGTGTCTGACAGTGCTACCAGGTGCCCCCTGCAATAGCAATGTATTCAAACAGATGTTCTTAATTGAAACAATCCATCTCAATCAGCTGAGCTGAACAATGAAAAGATGTGCCATGAAATGATGTGGTGAAAATTCCTCAGCCATTTTCCCCTCTATGCTTGCGTTTTCTCAATGCTATGCAAGCTAGTGTGTATTCTTATTTTATCAGTTAATAATTTATCCATTCATGGTGCCAAAACAGAGGAGCATTTGTTAACATAATGCATATTCTAAGAAAAATTAGCAAAACTTTCTCAAGATAAATTTATTCTGATGTTATTCTGACATTGTTACACTAAATGAATTCCTATGAGATATTCTTTGCATAATACTATCTCTGTTATATTTTATATTACCATCTGTATTATAACAATAGCGGTAAATCATGATAAAACACATTTACTCCACAACAATTATTTGTTTAATAAAAATAACAATTTTCTTTTTCCTTGACTTTTGCTAAAGGATTCATATTAAGCCACCTAGCTCTTTTTTCTGAGGTTCTCACAGGTTTTCTGGCTAATCCCATTAGGTGGGAAGAAGAGTGCTCTTTGTGTGCTTTTCAGTTCTGCAGCTTTCCAAAAACAGAAGAACATTTACTATGTCTCTGTCCAACTTGTCACTTTTGCTTGCTCTCAACAGTAAAACAAACTGCAATTAGCAGTGCTGTTTGTGAAACTGTAAGTGTTAGAGAGTGAATGTATCCACCCATCTCCCTGTGAAGTGTACTGCTCTGCTTACACTTGTTGCCACAACTTTTATCTGGGTCTGCCAGAACTTTTATCTGGGTCATGTTCACCTGAGGAAAACATCAGGTGCCAGAGCATCACTCAAAAACACGGTACTCAAATTTCGGCTGGGAATGAGGTGTGTTCTGTTCTATGCCTGCCTATGGAGTTCTTTTCCAGAGACTGCATAATAGATAGGTTGTTTTGTTGGTTTGTTTGTGTCAATTCAGTGAGTCTTAAAAGAAAACAAACAGCCTATCCATTTTGAGATTTTCTAAGTATTGGGAACAGATTCTGTGGTCCCGCTGCACAACTATATGTCTTCAGTAATGAGTGGCTTTGGCTGGGAGAACTGCTCCAAGATTTGACCTGAGATGTTCCTATGAAGAAACAATGCCTGTTGTATGACAGATGTAACAGTGACTGGTCTCCATCTACAATATAATTCTCATAAAAGGTTTTTAATTTTGCCAAGGAAATTTGCTTTTAAAACCCCATATGTATAATGCCTTCCATGCATATATTTTATGTGATTATTTTCTGCTACTTGTTTTTTACTGAAGTATAAACTAAATTAATATTTTTTGCATCCAGACTCACATAACTTCTTTCTACTTGCAAGTGTTTGAGAAATCAATACTAATTGAGGGAAATAATTCTAGGTACCTTGTGATTTTAGATTGCATTTTATAAAGTTGTCATAAAAATACTGCATCTCAGAGATTTTGCCATAATGATTATGACTGTCATGGAACAAATGGATAGTCTAGGCATGACAAAAAGATTTCTGAAGGCAGGAAATGCCTTTCAAATAATAATTTTTGGTGTCTAGTGGCCTACTGAAGTTCATTTGTCATTATATTCTGATTCTAAGTTTACCCTGACAAGAAGTAAAAGTCTGATTTTTAAGAATTCTGGAAGACCATCACTGACCCAACAATAAACTGTGATTTGGTGCAATTGTGTTAATGTAGAAAAATACTAACTACCAAACTTGAATGAAGCTGTGATTGTGAAGTAATTTAAAAAGACATAGGGTTATTTCCAAGTCACCTCACACATTTGGAAAAGGAAAGGTTAACAAATTATTATAATTAGTATCTTCCTTTTTGTCACATTTGCATTTTCAGCTATGAATAGTTTGCTAATTCCACGTAAGTTACAGCTTCAAAACAATTGCTATGTGAGTAATTTCTGTGCCTGAAGAAACCGAAACAAGACTGTCAGGGATTTTAGTGATGTGAAATCACATCCATATTATGTCAGGGATACTATAACTGACTATTTCAATTTGAAGGTCACTACTTTAAGAATAATTTAACCAGACACATTCTAGCAAATGGTATTAGAATGTGCCATGCACATTGATCTTTGAGCTGTGTTTATCAAACGTTAAGGAGGAAATGTACCCAAATCCTGCTTGGCTCATGCAGAAAATGGAGATATTCCAAATACACATTAATCAAATAGATAAGGCAGCTCTGCCAATGAAATCAGTTTTAATTAAATAATTTAGATTATATTTAGCAGAGAGGAGGCAGTCTAGGAGGTTCTTAGAGTGCATGGAGGACAGCTTCTTATCCCAGGTGCTGCGCGCGAGCCTACCAGGGGTAAGGCTATGCTTGACCTCCTCTTCACCAACAGGGAAGGGCTGGTGGGTGATGTGGTGGTCGGAGGGTGTTTAGGCACCAGTGACCACGAGATAATTGAGTTTTCAGTATTCAGCCAAGCCAAGAGGGGGAACAAGAAGACCTCCACTCTGGACTTCCGGAGGGCGGACTTCAGGCTACTCAAGGAACTAACTCAGAAGGTTCCTTGGCAAACAGCCCTTAAAAACAAAGGGGTTCAGGAGAGCTGGACCTACTTCAAGAAAGAACTCTTGAAGGCGCAGGAACAGGCTGTGCCGGTGTGCCGGAAGATGAGCCGCTGGGGCAGACGGCCAGCCTGGATGGGTAATGAACTTCTAAAGGAACTAAGGGAAAAAAAGAGGGTGTATTATCTTTGGAAAAAAGGGGAGGCAACCCATGGAATGTTTAGGGATGTTGCTAGGTCTTGTAGGAAGAAAATTATGGAGGCAAAAGCACATTTGGAGCTCAGACTGGCCTCTGCTGTGAAGGACAACAAAAAGTCCTTCTATAAATATATTAATAGCAAGAGGAAGGGCAAGGAGAAGCTCCACTCCTTGGTGGGCATGGAGGGGAATATTGTAACAAAGGATGAGGAAAAGGCAGAGGTGCTTAACACCTTCTTTACCTCAATTTTTACTAGCAGGACAGAACGGCTTCCAGACAGCTGGCCTGCAGAGCTGGCAGAAGGAGCCAGGGAGCAGCATAGTTTTCCCCTGTTCCAGGATGGGACAGTTAGAGATCTTCTCAGCCGCTTGGACCCCCACAAGTCCATGGGACCGGATGGGATCCATCCTAGGGTGCTGAGGGAGCTGGCGGATGAGCTGTCCAGGCCACTCTCCATCATTTTTCAGCAGTCCTGGCTCACTGGAGAGGTCCCAGAAGACTGGAAGCTGGCCAGCGTGGTGCCCATCCATAAGAAGGGCCAGTTGGAAGAGCCAGGGAATTATAGGCCTGTCAGCCTGACCTCAGTGCCAGGCAAGATTATGGAACGGCTCATCTCGAGTGCGATCACACAGCACTTACAGGATGACCAGGGGCTCAGGCCTAGCCTGCATGGATTTAGGAGGGGCAGGTCCTGCCTGACCAACCTGATCTCCTTCTATGATCAGGTGACCCACCTGGTGGACGTGGGGAGGCCTGTGGATGTGGTCTACCTGGACCTCAGCAAGGCCTTTGACACCGTCCCCACAGCAAACTCCTGGCCAAGCTATCAGCCCATGGCTTGGACAGGAGCACACTGCGTTGGGTTAGGAACTGGCTGAAGGGCCGAGCCCAGAGAGTGGTGGTGAATGGTGCCACATCCAGCTGGCGGCCTGTCACTAGTGGTGTGCCCCAAGGATCAGTGCTGGGCCCCATGCTTTTCAACATCTTTATTGATGATCTGGATGAGGGCATTGAGTCCATCATCAGTAAATTTGCAGATGACACCAAGCTGGGGGCAGGAGTTGATCTGCTGGAGGGCAGAGAGGCTTTGCAGAGGGACCTCGACAGGCTGGACAGATGGGCAGAGTCCAATGGCATGAGATTTAACACATCCAAGTGCCGGGTTCTGCACATTGGCCACAACAACCCCAGGCAGTGCTACAGGCTGGGGTCAGAGTGGCTGGAGAGCGGCCAGGCAGAGAGGGACCTGGGGGTGCTGGTTGATGGGAAGCTGCCTGAACATGAGCCAGCAGTGTGCCCAGGCAGCCAAGAGGGCCAACCGCATCCTGGCCTGCATCAGGAATAGTATGGCCAGCAGGAGCAGGGAGGTCATTGTGGCCCTGTACTCTGCTTTGGTTAGGCCGCACCTTGAGTACTGTGTCCAGTTCTGGGCCCCTCAGTTTAAGAAGGACATTGAGACACTTGAACGTGTCCAGAGAAGGGCAACAAGGCTGGGGAGAGGCCTTGAGCACAAGCCCTATGAGGAGAGGCTGAGGGAGCTGGGGCTGTTTAGCCTGGAGAAGAGGAGGCTCAGGGGCGACCTCATTGCTCTCTACAACTACCTGAAGGGTGGTTGTAGCCAGGAAGGCGTTGGCCTCTTCTCCCTAGCAACCAGCACCAGAACAAGGGGACACAGTCTCAAGCTGCAACAGGGGAGGTTTAGGCTGGAGGTGAGGAGGAAGTTCTTCACCGACAGAGTGATTCGTCATTGGAATGGGCTGCCCGGGGAGGTGGTTGAGTCGCCGTCCCTGGAGGCGTTCAGGAGGGGACTGGATGTGGCACTTGGTGCCATGGTCTAGTTGTGAGGTAATGGTTACAGGTTGGACTCGATGATCTTCAAGGTCTCTTCCAACCTTGGTTATTCTATTCTATTCTATTCTATTCTATTCTATTCTATTCTATTCTATTCTATTCTATTCTATTCTATTCTATTCTATTCTATTCTATTCTATATTATGGTCTTAAGGTAGAAGGACAAAACCATGCCTGTGTCTCTCTAGAGTCTTTGTTTTGCTTGTTGAAGATTTGTGTGGATCTGATGGGTTAACTTTTTCAATCATTACACAAAATACAGTTTTGTTTGTGTAGATGAATAGCATGTCCACTTTTTTGTATTCAGATCATAAAAACTATGGCTCTGTTGTTCTTTCTCAGACACTGACCAATAAGTAATGACTTTTCTGTGTTTTGAAAGAAGCAGTCTTTGTGTTTGGATTATTTGTGCTCTTTTGCTGTTCAGTATGAAAGCTTTTTTTTTTTTTAAATCTTTCATCTTATTGCTTAAATAAATATTTTTATCATAGGTAAATTACTATTTAAACTGCTCCTACCCCCTATTCTCCTGGTTTTGTTTCTGTGAAAGGAAAAGTTTTAACAAGGTACATGAGGCTGGCTGTCCAGAGCCAAATGAAAATGGAGAATTACTACTACTTTACTCTGAGATAGGTTTCCATTCTCTCTAGTGTTTGTGTATAACTCTTAATATTCTGTTGACCAGAAACTTTTGCTCTCTGTTTAGAAGCTATAATAGTGTTACAATATTTATCTGCAGTGGAGATTATCTAGGGAGCTCTGAATAAGACCAGATAATGCTTTATGTGGCTTCTCCGTAAGTTGTTAAAAGGACTGTGAAGAGTAAATCACTTAGTGACATTGAGATTCTTTCCTCTGCATAGCAAAACATTCTGCAGCTCTTCAAAGACCTCTCATTCCGCCTGTTCCCTTTCCTATCCTCCCCACTATTCACAATGTAACTTTTAACTAGTGAAGCCTTCCTTGTAAAATTTTTATGTGTCTCATTAGATTATGTCCAAGAACATAATACATGTTGACTCAATCAAAAGTTTGAGAAAACTGGTTTTTGTGGTTTTCCTCAGGCAAATTGTATGTGCCTGTTGCTACTTCAGTGGCATCTTCAGGTTTTGACATGGTCTATAAGAGTACTTTGCATACACATACAATTGGTCCTGTTATGTTCCAGCTTGTAGAGGATAAGAAGTAAGTTCAAGCTACTCCTGATATGAAGGGTTTAAAAGCAAAATACTAGTTTTGTTTGTTTATTTACTTACTAAACGGCTTGCATATCTTGTTAAAGTCCTCGTTGAGGACTAAATTTCTTTGGAAACAAGAATGCCAACATGTAAGCAGTAAAGCAAGACAAAGCTCTGTATCAAGAATATAGTTGATATCATCAATATTAAGATTTTAGGACTTTTTGATGTGAAAACACCTCTGGTAATGCTTCACATTGTGTTTAACATTGATCTTTATCAATGGAGAGCAGAGCTGAAGTTACTAACTGAAAAATAGAAAAGTAATCTGTGCTAACAAATGACAAATTTAGCCGCTTCTGTCTTTGGGGTTATATCAAGCATCATGCACTAATATTTCTGGCTCTGTTACTGTGGATTCCTAAATGTGAGTATGACGTTTCAGAGACCAGTTATCAGCAGCAAATATCAAAAACTTGTTGCTCTCCTTGTCAGTATGCAGAATGAGTTATTTTTGTTCAAACACTTTGGACACAGTAAGTAGCTGAGATGATGCATTTTCAAATAAAATCCAAATAAAATAAAATAAATTAAATAAATATATTTATCTTAAAAAACAACCAACCAAACCAAACAACAAAAAAAAACCAAACCAACCAACAACAACAACAAAACCCAACAACCCAAAACCTTGTGGCTCTCTGTTTGGATGGAGACTAGAAGAATTCACTTTACCTTAAACTCACAATTTAAGTTTTTCCTAGAACTTTCTTTTAATGACAACTCACTATGATGTCCTTAAAATTCTTATTTATCAGAGACACATTTGAACAGCACTGGAGATGATTAGAACTCTTCTTGTAAAAATTACCTTCTTTGGAAATTTCCATATTTCTGTAAAACAGAAATGTTTTCTAACAGCGTCCACTCTGGAATGACAGGTAAACCTTTATTTGAGTTGTCAACTGTTATGGGAGTTTATGTTCCCATGTTCAAGCAGAATTCATTGTCTAAATTTTTTAGGATCAGGTACCTGTCTGAAACACCTATTTCTGCCATTTGACTCCTCCCTTGTAATCTGATAGGCCTTGAAAGGCCTATAGGACTGAAAACTGGCTGCTGAAGAGAAAATGCAATAGCATAAGTCAGGAAAAGACTCCAAGTGACTTGGCAAAGATTCAGAACAGGACTCCTTACAGCTGATCTACTAGTATCAAATAAACTAGCTCATGCCCAGTGTTGGCTGCGAGTGATGAACTTCCAGCCCCTGGGAGCATAGTGCAACTGTGACCTGAGGAGCACCTTCAAGTGCTAGGACAAGTGGCAATGGATATAAACTACAACACAGGAGGTTCTACCTCAACAAGTGGAGGAACTTCTTCACTGTGATGATCACAGAGCACTGGAACAGGCTCCCCAGAGAGGCTGTGGACTTTCCTTCTCTGGAGACTTTCAAGACCCATCAGCATGCATTCCTGCTAACATATCTGTGACTGAGTCTATGATCCTGCTCTGTCAGGGGAATTGGACTCGATGATCTCTGGGGGTCACTTCCAATCCACAACGTCCTGTGATCCTGTGATGGTAGTGTTTGTCTGCAGCAGCTCCTTGTAAGCTCTGACCAGATGATTTCTGGTTGGTTTTGTTTTGTCATTTTTGCTTGCTTCATTTTATTTTGCTTTGTTTTCCACTTGAGGAAAGCAGGTTTTTCTGTACTGAAAGTGCTGCTAGTCATCCTGTTTCTGCAAAATGTGAAAATCTGCCTAATGGTGCTATGGCAAATATGTATGTGTTATTCAGTTTATATTAAGTAATGGGTCATTTATGTTAAATGACAGCAGATGAGTAATGCTTTTAGTGATTTTAATGGATACCAGGAAAATATTTCAAAGAATGCATTCATTTGACTGTTTTGCTCTTTAATTTCTTCAGTTTCAAGTGGACCTCCTATGACATAGGGGGGAAAAAAAAATCACAGTTACAAACTCTGAGCTATGAAAAATTGGCTGTGAACTTGTGTTGGCTAATTGAGGCAAGTACAGAGCTGTTTAGATGGCTAATAAGGAAACTATTTCAAGGCAGCATGGCAAACCAGTGCAAAACCATTTCAATGAGAGGTATTTACATTGCTGTACCTAGAGTGAACAAACTAGACTGATGTAACGTTCCTGTCTGTGTAGACATGCCCTTGCTCTGCTTGTCTCCTTGCTTTGATCAGAGATCAGGGAGCGAGATGAAAGCAGAGCAGAAGAGTGCTCCCTATTGTACCTCCATAAGTGATCACATCTATCTTCATGTGATGCCATGGCAGCTGAGGCCAGCTCAGGTGGCAGAGCTGATTTCCCACAGTTATAAATGCAAGGGGACTGCAAGCAGGGAATTTCAATGAAGGGCACCTGATTTTGCAACTTGTTTCCAGTGCTAACCAGCAGACACTGAATCTTTTGTGCTTTTTATCCATTTAGCCATGGTTTTGGAAAGGGGTTGAATTAAAGACAGTGGTGAAGATGTTAAGTCCCCTAATAATTTCAGAGGAGGGTACACAGTAGTATATAAGTGACATATTCAAATGAGGAGTAGTTTCCTAAAATTAATGAAGCTGTTCTGACATATAATAGTAGAAATGAGCAGAGTTAACTACATAAGTAAGTTATGTGTTTTATGGGCAAGTGAATACATACTGTTGACACAAGAAATTATTAATTACTGGTTTTCTGCTAGTACCAAGGAACAGAAGTCATGATCCCAAACATATTGTTGGCATCACACGGAAGGACTGTCTATATCTATAAGAGCTTACAGCACTGAATATACTTCCGTAGTTACCCTGCTTGGTTGCAGATATGCAGTGTGATTTGTTTTTATTTCAGGATGAAAATGCTATAATTCCCTGGTGAAGGCAGTGTGGAGGATGTAGTAAAATCTTGTTCTGTGACTTTTCATGACCTGCTGGAAGCAGTAATGTGTCAGCTTTTGCTGGGAAAAAAAAAAAATCATTGCTGGATCACTAAATCACACACCTTTGCAGAAAATGTTGAAATTAACTCAATATTTATAACTTCTATATAATAACCTTTTTATTCTGCTGTCTATGGTCCAAATTTTTTTAATACACTCATACAGAAGATAGTTTCATTTGAAATCTGATAAGCTGCTGCTATATTTTTTTTCACTGTTTATACAATAAGGGGGAATTACTCTTTGGAGTCTTTAAAAGTAACGATCCTTCACAACAAGAATCTTTGCCTTTTCCAGTAGTGCAAATGGAAATAAGAGAGCATATTTCATTTTTAAATTAGATCTGTTATTGCCCTTAACTGAGTAAGGGTCAAAAGCTTCAAGTATGTTATAAATTATTTGTTCATGCAAGTAAAATGATATCATGTTCACTTAGAATGTCTGTAGATTTTCCGCAAGAATCACAGGCCGAGATGTAGAGTTAGCTAATGTTTATAAAAAGAACCACTAATATTTCAAAATAGCTTTCAACTAAGGAGGTTTTTTTTTTGTTTGCTTGGTTTGGGTTTTGTTTTTTTTTTTTTTGTTGCTTTTAATCCATCATAGATCAAACCTTTCCACATCAAATCACTAAGAACTGAATGAGAATTCAGTAATCTTAGTCAGTCCATTCAGGCTCTCTATCATAGTGGTTGATGAAGGTTGTTAGAAATCCTCCAAATAATCTGAATTGGAGTTATTTCCCTATGCTGTACTGAATTTTGAGTCCTAGAAAATAAAGGAAGTATGACTTTGTTATTTTCTCTTTTTATTGTTTGGGTGCACCAAATAAAAATTAGTTGCTTAAAGGATATTAGTTTAGTTTGACTCTGGCCATGTACTTTCCCCACAAGATTTAAATATTAGTTTTGTCTTCTGGAAACCTAGTCCTGTGTCTGCAAGTGCTATCAATAGTTACTGCATTCGGAGCTTTCATGAGAAGTGATTGCTTTCTACTCAGGCATTTCAGCATTTCTACTAATTTAGTGCTTTCCAGTGAACAGACTCAGATTTCTGAAAGTGGGCAGCACTAGGGAAAAGGCAAGCCCTTCTTTATTCACTAGAAGATGGATGGCAGGGAAGCAGCCAACAAAATTAGCTACCTCCCTGGAGGCCATGGAAAATAGTCTCCATTGTAGTTGAGAGCTGGACTTTCATGAGCATGGACAGACAAATGCATGAAATTGGACTGAATTATGGGTAGGGGGTTTAGTAAGATGGACTACTGCCCACTGGGGAGAATTTTGGAGCTGTGAAAAAATGATCACTGATAATGATAATGGATGTAAAGATAACAGTTTATCTTTGACTGAGATGACTTTCCAAGGTCTTGGCCTTGGGGGGGTGGGGGTGTTGGTGGTTTTTTTTTTTTTTTGGTTGGGTAGGGGTTTTTGCTTTGTTATTGCTGTTATTGTGGGTTTTTTGTGGTTTTATTGTTGTTGCTTTTTCCCCACCCTGAGGATCAGATTAATCTACAGAGAACAAAGGGAGAAATGCAAATAAAGAAGGGGGTGAGATTTAAAAAATTGGCATGTAGTTGTGCACTTTTAAATAACACAAACATAATTATATTATTAAAATATTTAGTATCTACATTTTTTGTGTAGGAACCTAGGGCTAATAACACAAAAGATAATTCTAAAAAATAGCCAATAATATAATTCAGTTATACTTTAATATAATAAGTTTGTACAAAAACACATTAAAAGAGACCATCTGTCTCATGAAGATTCAACAGATATATAGTTCAGCTGGAATAGGATTTATTTCAGCCTCATTCACTGAATTTTCAAATAAATTTCAAATACACAGCCTTAAACAAAATTAAATACAAAATAAGAGCTACAATACTGGAAATATTTGAGTGGCAACATATGTATATGTATTTATGACATACTATATAATTTTCTTTTCAAGTTTGAGTAAACTACATTTTCTCAAACTATAATTATATTGAATGGATATACTTTGTACAGTTGAGCCAATATTAGCCAAGTGTCTCTAAATTTAGATACTCTTTCTCCTGTCTCATGTTGGTATTTATCTACTTCAAGTAATTATAGTCACACGTAACTTTAATATGGGATCCAAACTTTCACACTGTAGTTCTCATTGTAGCTCTCTCAACTGAAAGACACTTTTCACTTGTTTACCACCTCAGAAACAGATCAGATTCTGTTTAAGACAAACATTTTCAATTTAATGTGTCCCAGAAAGAGAGGGGATTATTTGCCAGTGCCTCTACCTGCACTTCCAAAGTCTAAAGCACTAGGCTTAATTATTTGTACCAAGAATAAAAACAACAGGAAGAAGGTAATTTTACAACTTGGAGACAGAGAAGTTATGTCAGTATTTTGAAAACTATCTTTTGGAAATACACCTTTGTGTTAATGTAGTTTATGTATGCTCACTGCTCTCTGAGTTCTACTCCATTGAAGCTATGCCTTTTAACCTGGATTTGAGCTGTAAGCTGCTGGTACCATGTCCTGAAGGGTCAAACCCCCAAACACGGGCTAAGCATCAGACAATGGGCTAAGCACCTGCAAATGTGCTAATCTGGATAGTTCCTGGGATCCAGATAGCTAGGGCTAACGTATAGCACATGTGATTAACACCATAAGCACCTATGAATGTGCAAAGCTGGACACTTCCTGGAGTCCAGATAGACATGTAGCACATGTAATTAACTTTGTAACACAGCTGCGAACTGTATGTGCCCCTGGTAGTGTTTAGATATGCCATAGGTCCAGTATCAGGGCCCTTTTTTCCTCCTTTTTTGTCATTGTCCGATTGGAAGTGTCACCCCTGTTAGGCACTGTGCGCAGGATCCAGACTGGTGAGGTAAGTCTGGGTAGGGGTTCCTGGCTACCAGAGATGGGAGTCCCAGAATGTCACTGTCTTGGATCTCTGCATGAGGTTGGAGAGATCTGGATGGTGAAGGACAGCGAAAGCTGCAGTATTTGTGGTTGGGGATTCCACCATTTGTGTTAGCCAGGAGGTTTTCACAGTCCCGTAGGATTCAGGCTGTGAGGAGTTGCATCACTGTTTCTACAATCTCGGTGCACGGGGACCTGTCTTCCGCAGGGAGCAGGGACCAGCGCTGTCTTTGGTGTCCCGGTTTCCAGTGTCCTGGTTGTAAGGGACCCAGTTCGGGAGTTTTTGGTGTTCTATGGTCTCGGTTTGCGAAGGGACCTGAGTCATGGGGGTTGTGGTGGTTTGGCTCTGGCCTGGGGGCCAGATGCCCACCAAAGCTGCTCTATCACTCCCCCTCTTTAAGCGAACTGGGGAAGAAGGGAAAGAAAATATAACAGAAGCCAGAGAGTAAAATAGGAACAATTTAATAACACTAATAAGCAAATGGCAATAGACCACGCAGAAGCAGAAAAGCAGAGAGAGAGATGTTAGTCTCTACTTCCCATCAGCAGGACGGTGGTCGGTCTCGGGAAGCAGGGCTCTCTAAGCTTGGTGATTCCTTGGGAGGATGAACGCCATGGACGAATCCCCCACACTTCCTTCTTTCACTTCATTCTTATACCTGAGCTGATGTTATATGGTATGGAATACCTCTTTTGCCAGTCTGAGTCAGCTGGCTCAGCTGTGTCCCCTCCCAAGATTTTGCCTGCCCCTCGATCTACTCTTGGGGCAGGCAAATGTTGAAAGGACACAGCCTGGATACTAGATTCAGCTGTAGCCAAAACACTGCTGTGTTACCAACTACTGCTGCAAAAAACCACAGCACTAGAAAGATGCTGTGAGGAGAATTAACTCCATCTCAATTCAATCCAATACAGGGGTCCATGGCGCAGTGACATTCGCGGGTTTGGTGTCCCGGTTTCCAGAGGGATCCCGGTTTGAGGGACCAGTTCAGGAGTTTTTGGTGTTCCACGGTCTCAGTTTCTGGAGGGCATTTATTGTCTTGGACAGTGTTTAAACCTGCCAAGAAGTCAGGCAACTTGCCTTGTTCTCACTCAGACAGCAACAAGAGCCAAATGCTGCCCGAGCAGCAGCTGAGGGCCCTCTTACCACAAAGAGACAAGAGCCAAATGCTGCCTGAGTAACAGCATATGAACCTGCTCTAGCACACCAACAACTTTGCCCAGGCCTTGCGCCTGGACCAAGGCAGAAAGGGAAAAAGCTCCAAGGGAAATAAATCCCAGAAAAGCCTACAGCCCTGTGACTGGGCATGACAAGAGAGAGGCCCCTTAGTCCTCTCTGAGCCAAGGACTGCTTGAATTATAGCCACAGCATCTGGGAAGATATCAGACAGAGGAGCAAGTCGTGAGTACCCAGGTAATCTGCACAGGATCCCATTTGTGGGAAACCCGCAGGTCACAGCACCTTTATTTCCAAATAGAATTGCTGTATTGGAAATGTTAGATCTGTGCTTAAATCATTTAACTGTCATTATATGTGAAATGTAAAACCCACAATCAAATAATTGAACCTGTGCATATATTTGTAAATAAGTTATGGTGGTGTTTGAAGATACCACTGGTGGGAAATATTAATTATAAAATATATAAAAATATACATTTTTTTATTACATACCATCCATCTGAAGCCCTGTGCTGTGCTTGACTAGCTTTCCTAATGATGTTTTACCTTGCTATCCTGCACATTCTTGAACTATGAACTCATTTCTTGGTAGCTTCACATGCACAAAGGACCATTTTAATCAGCTTCTCTTACTAGTGAATAGAGCAATGACTGGTAAAAACCTTTCTGAACCACAAAGTCATAGTCAATTTAGTTTAGGGACTTTTTTCAGCATATTTTCTCTTCCTCCCCTGTTGCCTAATTGATATATTTTTCCACTTTTTCACTTACAGTCTGCCTTGTCCTTTTATTGTTCATGAAATAAAATGAGGAACTGAGATCTCCATGTAGACTGTTACAGTCAAGACTGGAGAAAGAAGTGGATATGGGTTTCAATCCTAGTTTTTCATGTTTTTCCAGTAGTGTGCTGTCCCACAGGTGAAAGCAACTTGCATATTGACTCAGGATCTATTTACTCTCACATGCATTTATATAGCAACAAGGGACTGTGTGTCTTTATCCTTAATCATTCTGGTTTGGCAGGAATAATTACTTCTCACAGTGATCATAGTAGCTTTCTAAGATTTGTGCATGTGGCTGTTAGACTTTAATGCCTCCTTTTCCATTCTTTCCAAACATAGAGTTAATGATTGTAATTGAGATGCAACCGCTACAGCCATATTCTCTTATGCCTAATCAACTTGGATCTTTGATATTCAGCATTGTCTCTGAATATATTTTCATGTCTCCTGACCCTTATGCATACAAATATTTCTGAGAATTAATAATTGTAATGTTCATTGCTTTTCATTTCAGAGCTTTTCTGCTTCTCTAGATATGTTGAAGATAGATGGGAGTTGCACTAGATGAGAAAGCTTTTGTAATTTTCTCTTTGCGATGATGGTCTGGAGATCTGCTGCAGAAGCCTGGACCAGACTCACAGCCTGAGAAGGGAATTGCTTACTTTGAATCTGGCCTGATGTCTGGCTCTGTGTCTGGGTGACTTTTCCTTCCAGCTGTTTCACCTTGAGATGAGAGGTGAACAAGTTTTGCATGTCTGTTAGCTTTGAAAATGGAGTTACTCCTGGAGGCATGAAGATCTGCTGAAATCTGCAGCATCAAGGAAGGGTGTGCATGCTGATAATCATGGAGACAAAATGCAAATGGTTTCACACACTGTTCTGTGACAATTTGTCTGCTTCCCTCTCTTAGGAAACTGCTCCTTCACTCTCTGAGGAGGAAATCCTGTTTGAAGAATTATGGCCAGGAGAGCCAGTTGTTAGGAGGAAAATTAGTACCTAAGGCTGCTCAGTGAAGGAATTGTGGCATTGGCAGAAAAACTAGAAGAAATAATATGGGCTAAATTTCTTAGCAACAGAATAAATTTTTTTCTTTCCTTCCATAAAAAGAGCAACCCACAGCCTGTGTGTCTGAAATATTGTGGGTTTTTTTTCTTAGTCTGTCCCAAAAGTTATAGTTGAATGTGCACTCCTAAAATGTGAATCTCTTAGCTGACTATTTAAGCTCTTTTGTTACGAAAGGAGATGTTTGTGGTTAATTGCTGTGCCCTTAGGAGAAAAGGGAAGATTAATGCCCTTATCTTTTTGCTGCACTCTTTCAGGACTGTTCATAGTGCTGGGCTCATTCCTAGTTTGACTCTCTTTCCTTTTCCAGTTCACTCCACACATGCTTTAAAGGGTGGACACTTAGACTTCAGCGGCTGCAATGCAGTTCTGCAACATCTGCATTTCAAACAGGTGGTGTGTGGTTTTTCTTTTAACACAAACCCACAATATTACAGTAGGATTAAGGACTTGCAATGTGTAATTTGTGGTTCACTGCCTTTACTGTAGCTAAATTCAGGCAGACTATACAATCACATGACAATTATATAGTTTTATAAAATGTGTGAAATGCCATGCCTTACTTTGAAAGTAAATAATTAATTTATTGGAGATGTTTTGTCTAATCATACATCTACTTAAAAAAAAAAAATTAAAACCACAATATGCATAAAATACCTCCTCTTATTTATAATTATTTGTTATCTCTTAATTTCTTAATATTTCACTGATGGACCATTTCTTTTAAACCAAAAAGAGGTAAAGCATGTCTGAGTTCTATGTCATCTGCCTTACATGTAGGAGCTGCTTTGTCCCATTGCAAATATTGTATAGATCATTTGTACCAGAGAGGAAAGAATTGAGAAACCAATGAATTGCAGCTGCTTTTAAAAAGGACCTGAAAATCAATAACAAATTATTGTTTTCTCTAGCAGTTTAGGTTTCTCATGTGTCTCCTCTGACATGTGGATGTAGCTCTGAATTAATTTAGTTTGAGACTGTAAAGGACCTAAGTTTCTGTGGACTGACTAGCTGACATGCACTAATGATATAATAACAGACCTTAGCTTTCTGGGACTGCCAAACATTGCAAGTTATTTTTGTAGTTTAATGAGATATAGGCCCATACTTTCAGAGGAAAACAGTGAGCAGAGCACTCTCTAGTTTACTGATGTAAAATGATCAGAATTCGTGCTGTCTATAAAACATGAAGAACATTCTTCATTCCTTACCAATTAGCTCATAGTTACTAGTCTCAGCTCCTGTAAGCTTCAAAGAAAATTCCAACTGCTAGACATAAATGAATACAGCAGTTAAATTAAACCCTTAAACAGCCCAAACAGGCTTGGAAGAAATACATTCAGGATGTTATTAAAATGCATATTTAAGTGCTATTTTTAAAATTTAACTGCAAGCTATACCACGCACAAATGTTTATAATAGTTATTTTGAGATTGAAGCATTGCTTTGAAAAAACCATTTTCATTGCTGCTAATTTATTCCCAATGATTTTATTTCAGGTTTCCTTATTTCTGGTTTTTTTTTTTTAAGTCTAGCGGTTTGTGGATTTGGGGGTTGTGTGTTTGGTTTGGTTTAGGTTGTTTGGGTTTTTTGTCAGGGTTTTTGTTTGTTCATTTGTTTTGTTGCAGTTGTTTATGTTTTTGTTTATTTATTTTGGGGGGTTTTTTTGGATGTGACTTTCACTAAAGCCCAGACATTATTTTTTTTTTCCAGACTTGAAATGATGGTCCCTTAAAATATGTCACATACCGAAGCAAAACTCAATTCCTCAAACATGTCTGATTTGCTAAGTGTGCAATTCTATTTATTTCACTGAGACTTCAATGTAGGGGAGGTAGATGGATGTTTGCACATTCAGTACTTCAGTTTTGTGCTTCAGTTTACAGATGTATCTACTCACAGAACAAAATTACTTGTGGTTTATCCTGCAGTATAGGGTGTACAAAGCAGTATGGGGGAACAGGAAGCAAGGAAAAGAAGCAATAGCAAAGGAGATTATTTTTTTCTTTCACAGGTTGCTGGTGTGGTTAATGTTCTCTGCTTCAGCACTCCATGTCTTCAATTCTTTTGCAATTTTGTGACTTGACAAGACACAAACACTGCTTGTTCCTTCCAAGAAATGTTGATTGCCAGACAGAATTGAATTCAGGGACAGTTGAGAGATGACCTAGCAAGGCTTGGAAATACCAAAGTGTGTCATTCTGATATGGCTGATAAAAGTGTCACTTAAATATCCAAGGAAACTAGTTTCACATTCATCTCAAAGGCTTTGGTCATAAACAAAATGCTGGACTATGAAGGGATTTCAATGTTACACCTGGTTGTTTTGATCTTTGGAAGGTTATTGAAGGTGCAGATAAGCTAAATGTTCAGTGAAACCACTGATCTGTTTACTGTTTTGATGCTGTCTGTAGATTACAACTTCCTGTGAACAAGGAATGCATGCCAAAACAGAAATGAATCCTCTCCTCTTTATTTAAAAGCTGAAAATGTATTCAATCATGTCTCTAGTTGCATGGAGTAGGTGAGAAGCAAGATAAACAGTCCTATATTGCCAGGGAGGCATTCAAAACCAGGTAGCAAACTCAGTAAGAATTAGTGTCCCATTTTTGCCACACCGTTTGTGCTCTGGGTTGTCATTGGAGTCATCTCCAAAGCTGAATAGTGTAAGCACTATTTAAGTATAGGTGGACAATTAACTAAGATAACGATATCCTAACTGAACTACAGGAGGTGAACAGTACTTCTACCTGTTCTTTCCTTTGTGATTTTGTGCCAGCTGACTGAGAGATGTTTTCCCAGCCTGTGGAAAAAGGTTACAGTATCATTTAATATGGCTTTTTAAAGATCATCGCTATGAAAGTGAGAATTTTACTTTACTGTAATTATTAAAGACAGAATATTTTTTTAAACTACATTTCATTTTTGTCATTATTAAGCAAAAATATTTTCCTTGCCTCTTAAATGTATACCCTGCCATGAGAAAAATCCCTGTTATGTTGATATTTTTCCTTAGCTTCATAATTATTGATTAGATCATCATTCAAACAAAAATTCAAAACACCACGTTTGGGGTTTTCTGAAAGTACTTGACCTTTTGTTGATTAGATCTTAACCAGGACCTCCAGGTTTTCAGGAGTATTGTTTCAATATTATTTTCCTAATTTTTTTGTATTTTTTTCAATACTTCATTATTTATTTGTTAGTTGTTTTTTAAGGCTTTATACCAACTATGATGTACAGGCTTTGAGCAATTACCTTGAGAATGTAAAAATGAAAGGATCTTTTTCATTAACTGCTCTTTCTTATAAAAGATAAACATAAGAATATGAACATCATTAAAAAGGAATAACTGATTTGGTGTAACTAATGTAGGTCACTCTTACTTTAATGTGAGACTTTCAGAGCATTTTTTAGTATAAGTTCATTGAGTCTACTCACACTTTTTGGGATGAAGAGTTAATTAATATTATCTCAAGCTGCACCAGGGAAGTTTTAGGCTGTATGTTAGGGAGAAGCTCTTCACAGAAAGAGTGAATTGCCATTGGAATGGGCTGCCCAGGGAGGTGTTGGAGTCACCATCGCTAGAGGTGTTTTAAGAAGAGACTGGATGAGGCACTTAATGCCATGGTTTAATTGATTCGATGGTGTTGGATGATAGGTTGGACTTGATGATCTTGAAGGTCTTTTCCAACCTGGTCTGGTCTGGTCTGGTCTGGTCTGGTCTGGTCTGGTCTATTCTATTCTATTCTATTCTATTCTATTCTATTCTATTCTATTCTATTCTATTCTATTCTATTCTATTCTATTCTATTCCCTTTGTCACATACCCCAGCTGTGAATAGTGCTGGGCCTCTGCTCAATAGTAAAACTAAGAAATAAACAGCTGTGTTTTGTTACTTGATGGGACTTTGAGGATGTGATCCTTATTAAAAATATAACGCAATGTGCTACCTTTGAGCAGATGAGAAAGTCCTCAGAAGACATCTTAAGATAGGCAGTTATATTCAATTTCTGTTGATTCCATCTCCTCTAGGGCTCTTGTATTTTCAGATGTTTGTGTGACTGGTTTATGATATCACCATGTTTGGCAGAACCAGTGGCACAAGGTCAAAGGGGATATTACACAAAAAGAAGAATGTTAAGGAGGGTGGGTCCTTAGTAGAGAATATATCACAGAATGCAAAGCTTGAGTGACAAAGGGAATCCTCTCAAGATGGTGCTTGAAACTTGGTAAGTGGGAAGAGAAATTACCAAAAAATGATGTGTCCAGAGGAAAACTGTAGAAATTCCATCAGTAGCCTTCATGACCCCCTCAACAACCACCAGAGACCCCCAGAGAGATGCAGTGCATATGCAAAATATGTGTGGAAATGTGGTGATTAGTTATAAGAAATCTGATGTGTATACATGTGTTTAAGAAATCAAAACCTGTTGCTTTGTCTGAGACACAAGTCTCCTTGCACCCAGGTTTGTGCAGCTGTCCAAGCTTGAGCCACAAGCTGCCAGAGACAAAAGGACAAAAGTTTTATTACCCCTTTCCCAAGGAGTTAAAATAAAGGTTGCTCCACACTGATTGGATGTTTAAATGTCAATTCTGTTTACAAATATATACAAAAGGTATTCAGGTAGAACGAATATATTCACCAACTAGGCTCAGTCCTTCACCTGTGCCAACCAGGCCAAAACCTTCCAGAACCTTTCAGAAACATCCAACCCCTTAGCTTCAGCAGGCCCAAGAGCAGGACAAAACTGACCCCTGCCCCTAGAACAGGCCTACCACAGGCTTCTACAGGCCCTGTGGCATAGCTGGAAATTCCCTGCTAGCCAAGGCTGTCTCTCCCACATAAGGTAAGATGTGTGCTCTTCTCAAGGAGGAGAGAGATACTGGCTGTGCACCCTCCTTAAATAGTAGAAGGAAATGGAATAGAATAACAAATTACAATATCCTGGTATGAATTGCCCACCTCCCTGGGACTCTCTCTAGCCTTTGGAGGACTTTCTTTGTGTTTATACAAATTAGCTCTTGATTTCCCTTAACCTATCACAGCAACTTTGTACTAAAATAGCTTGCATTCTAAAACTTAACTCTGGAGTCTTAAAGGGTTTCCTTAAATAGATGAATGTTATGGTATTTGTACCACAGATCAGCTGAGGCTGTATGTCAGGGCTTGTCACTGCAGGGAAAATGGTGAGAAGAGCAGGACCACATGCTCCTGCTGCAGGTGCTCAGACCTGGGTCATAGCCCCATCTTTGAGGAGAGCATGTTCTTTCCAGTGTGTTGATCTAAGAACAGCAATAGTCATAGTGTGGGCACAAATTCCTGTCTCCAGTAACTGAACTCTACTGTAAGCACAAAAATTGTCCAGTTTCCAAGATTTTCCATCAGTTCTTTCTGTGTACAAATATTGGACTTTTGTAGAGAGGAAGAAGAAGAGATGGAAACTGTCATGTAATGAATGTAAATTAAATTTCTACCTCAGTGAAGACTGACAGTGGTGAATAGGGAGATTTATGTTATAGAAAGACCCTAGTCACAGTTTGAAGTAAAACACATAAAGCCTATCATCTTTCACTTAGTTTTTTAACTTTCTTTATTTGTATATTTCTTTCTTTCTTTTGAGATCTAGGAACTGGAGTACAGTCATCTACAAAAAAATCCTATATTCCTGAAGTACATGATAGCTGCTTGCAATATTCAGGTTTACCTAGCTCTGTGTAAAGGGAAAATATGCCTCAATTCTTAGAGCAGAGATGTTCAATAACTGGCAAATGCCTGGATAAGCTTGTGACACTACTGCTGATGAAAACTGGAAATAAGCAAACTGTCTAGAAAACTTCTTAAAAATTGACATGTAGAAATGGTGGGTGGAATATGAAGAGGTTTTACCCATGATCTTATTCAAACAATTTCCTACTGCTCTGCTTCAAATCAGAGTTTTAGAACTCCAGGGCATTTTAATAAAGTGTCCACAAAAAGTCTGTGCCTGTTGGCTGTGTTGGTGGAGGGTTCACACACCATCTGATGCTTCAATGCAAGAGCCACCAAGGAGGTGATGTAGGAGTGGAAATGAAACTATTTGAGGAGTAGCTTTTGTAAAGGCATGTAGTCAGTCATATATACATTATCACAGCTTGCTTAACACTAATGCTTTCCCTGGGAAAGGGGAAGCAAATCAGCATTGATTGAAACAGAGTAAATCACATGTGTGTGGAGAAGGTGGTGGGGAAAGGAATGTTTTTGATGTCCTAATCTAAAACAAATATAAGGTCAGACAAGGGAAAAATAATGATGATGAGATAATTCAAATGCTGGACAAAACACGATGATTGATTAACCTCCTTTTAAATGACACTGTGGTTACACAGTTACAAAGTACAGTCTAGACAGAGTTTTGAAAGCCACAGAAAGAAAAGGCTTTAATGTTTCAGAACTCAGCAAGTTCAATTAAAGATTATATGCTGAGACTGTAACTGAGCTGCACACTTCGTTCAGAGAGCTTGAGTTATGAGGATTTTTGCATGCCAAGCAAACAGGGATTTTTCTCTTTTGAGAACACCCTGCAGATTTGAAGCAAGCCCAATCTCTTGAATTAGCTTAGAGCCAAATCCTATCTGTGGGTGAAAGAGTGCTCAGCCTGCTACATGTAAATACAAGAAGGGAGCTGTTTGTGAACTTTCAGTTTTCTTTGCATCCTCAAGTGGCCCTCCAATGTCTCTGATGTAGTCTTGACAGGAAACACCAGCGGAAGCCTAGTGTGTAAAGGATGCGCAGTGTGTAAGTTGACAAGTAGCTTCCCTCATCAGAAGCCTCCATACTTTAAAGCACAGCACTCGCTGTTGGCAATGTCATTGGGCATAAAATCTCCGTAGCTCTTAAAGCTGCAGGACTGCCACCCTGGGGCTCCTTGAACATTGTGGAAAATGGGGCTCCTTTTTTTCTTCTCCATTCATAGATGCCTATCTTCAAGGCATTGTAGTGTGGAGACTTAGACATGTCCTTGATCAGAACATGACTGGAATAAATTATCTACTATAAAGTTTCCAAGAGGCTATTCCTTCTCATTCACCTCACTCTCAGTTTGATTTACTCCTTCCTGCTTGTTTGACTGCTCATCTCAATCTCTCCTTCCCTGTCCTTTTCTGCTCAGTCTTTTTTCTGCCTTTTTTATTTATTCCTCTTCTGTTGATAATATTTTCTTTCCTTCATCCCCTTCTTACGCAAAGCTTTTTTTCCCTTCCATCCATCCACATATCCTACCCTTTGAACTTTTGCTTCCTATCGCTGTTTAGTAATGATGGTTATCACTTTATGTAAGGAGAATGTAGATGTACAGTTAAAGGATGTACTCTCTTACTCTCCTTTGCACACTCTCTTCTTACTCTATGCACTCAGTAGCTTTCTTTGTTTAGTCTTCTTTTCCCGCTTCTGTGCTGTCTATCTTGAAATTCTGTCCTTTGCCAGTTTTCTCTAGGAGACTGTGATGAATATTGTTTGCCATCTTGTGGGAGTTTCTTCACATGGCTTTCCTACTTTCTTCTCTTCTTTCTCCTATTTCCCACTATTCTTCTTTAACTCTTACCCCTCCTTTTTCTCCTCTTTCAGATGAAGTTTGCCTCACAAAAAGGGAAAGGATTGCAAGAGGATTGCTAACATGAACACCCTTTACACACATTTAAACTAACTACACAAACCCACAGAGACTATAATGAGGTGAAAACCAGCAGGAATCTAGATGTCCCCTGGCTGTCTAGAAGTTCTTTGTTTGCCAGAACTCTGACTTCTGGTGAACAGGAGGTTTAATCTCTAAGTACCAGTTTATTTGCAATTCATGAATTTCTTTGTGGAATGGACATCTAAAATAGTCAAAAGACTTTTGCAAGGGGTTGGGGTACTGTAGCTGAAGTTCAACACAGCATTGGATCACTTCTGAATCAAAAGTCTCCTTTGTCCAAAACCTGATTTTTGTTCTGTGATTCTATTTCTTTCCTGCACTGCATCTTCTGTATTGTCTGTGAAGCCAGGTGGTGAGGGCCTTGAAGATTTTAGTGGAAAAGTAAGGGAGCTGGGGGGAAATGCACTAGGCAATACATTTTTTTTTACTTTTTTTTTTTTTTTAATGCATAACTTGGATGGTATTGTATAATTCTCCCTACTATTGATTTTTTGGTGTTGTAATGTTTTTAAAATTATTTTTCCTTTTGTTATTCTAATTCTTAAAAATGGAGAATGAGATATATTCTGGGAAGGTCAAGAGAAGGAGTCTACAGGCATGGCAAGAGTACTAAATTCTAGTGAAATAGAGAGATTTCATCATACCCATGATATGGAGTTGGAAATTTCTACTGGTTAGAAAATTAACTCTTTGTAGAATCACTAATACATTGAGTTCTTCTTGTGTATAGAAGTTAAACAAAATATAACAAAGAAGGAAGTCAGAAGAAGGAAATCATAAAAGATGAACTGGAGATACTTGGAATTGAAACATTTTTCTCAATATGAACCTAGCCCTCACTTTCTAACATCATATAGAAATTGGGGCCAAAAATTATATTGTTTTTTAAAACTATAAAGATTGTTAGTAAAATGAACCTTTTTTTTTTACACTACATCTCCAGGGTGAATAGTAACCCACTATGTCATGCTTTTACTTGCTTTCACTCCCTACTTTCTGGTAATGGGAACAAACTGTGGATAGGCAGTGCATCTTTTCTTTCTACCTTGGAGTTATTTGGAGAAACATAAAGAATGAAGGGTCTTGTATCCCTGCAACTAAATGGACATGCATTGAGGAACTCATTCCCTACTCAATGCGGTGCAGAGGCTGGGAAGGAACTACTCCCTTCTGGATCTGCATAAAATGCTATTCTTAACTATGGAGTGATATCATGCTAAGTATCAGCTAAACTGCTGACTTCTCTCATGACTCAAACACAATGAAAAGTTGCTGCATATCAGTTGATCTGCAAGGGCTAGCTGTGTGCTTGCTTCTAGTTGGAAAAGTAAGGCAAATGACCTTTTCTTAAACTTAAATAAAAGATATTTAAATCACCTCACCTTTGTGGTGGACTAAGAGCCCACACACAGCTTGTAACACTAGAGCAGCTGATAAGGAATTCATCATGGTATTGCAGCTTGATCAAATAATTGACCCCTTCTGAAGTGTCTTACAGTGATGCCAGCTTAGAATAAGATTTCATGTAAATATTAACCGGGATATTGTGGCTAAAACCTGAAAACTGAAGGCTGTTTGTAGTACAAAAGACATCTTCAACAATGATATTCTCCACAGGCAAGGAAGGAAAGTACTCACTGTAACAGAATTAGGATGACAAACTTTTATTTAGCTTCAATAGCAAATTTCTGAGCCACCACTCTCTGGTGGCATAAGAGCACTCACCCTGTTCAGTTCTGATTACAGATTTATATAGGTGTTCTAAAAGCTGCCCTGAAAACAAACAAACAAAACCCTGGTGCTGTACCTGACTATTTTCCAGTAGCACATTTCTGAGGACTCAATATTATAAGATGTTTTTGCTGTCTTCTGTTATTCATTGTATAAACTGATCTAATACAACAGAGATTTTAACATGAAGAAGAACCTCATTTCAAAGCAGTAATGTTTTCAGGCATATTAGTCTGTGAAGCTACTGGAGATCATAGTAATCTGGCTGGGTTTTCTCCAGCTTGATGGGGGTTAGGAGTGGAGCTGGATTTGGATTCTCATTGACATACACTATAATCAATTTCTCTAATAAAGTTTTGGTCTGCTGGCATCACATGTGGAACAGAGAATTAGTCTCTGGTCAGCACAATGCAGAAACTGGAGGAAAAGGAGGAAGGAAATGGGAGAGAGGCAGGGAAAAGACTGGAAACAAATTAATAAGTTCAACTTGAAAAAGCAGAAAAATCACTCTTCAGGAATTTGTTGTAGTTCAACACAAATGTGGTTAGACTGTGCACTTCAGGCCTTCATCTGTGAGCACTTGTTTCATTGGCATCATGTCTGCAGCAGCAGGTGTTGAATTTGATAAACCTGATTTTGATGTTCCCAGCTGTTCACTGTGAGTATTGTCTGAAGCAAACTATTGATGCAGAAAGTAGTTAATGAAGATGGCCACTCGTGGAAAACTACTTGAAATTTGGTTCTGTATTTGGTATTAAAAGTTTATTTATGACCACCATGCATATTTAAGACTATCCTAACAGTGAAAATAATCAGAAGTTTTAAATAACAAAATTTGCTTGAAAATGCTATATTTTACTGAAAAAACTGTACCAGTAACTGGGCTAATTATAGGGTATTACTTTTAGGGAGAGAGCAAGTGAGTGTAAACACAGGAAAAAGCTGATATATATAAATGAGGAAGCTGGGAGCAGAAAATGTTAGTAACAGACATTTTCCTTACAGTTTTGTACCAAGGCAATTCCTTAAGTACCAGTACCCTCTATAAGACTAGAGGAATGTGGGTGCCTAAATGCTCACTCTGCATGGGCTGTTAAAGAGTTCATAGCATGTCATGAACATTCATGCAGTTCTACCAGTCTTACCAGGCCATGTTTAATGAGAAAAAATGTTTCTCCTCTCATCTGCACCTCAGTTCTTCAAATTTCTACCTGAGATCTTCTGTCAGCCACCTGTTAGTCAAGGAAAACAAACATGAAAAAAATCCATTAGACACAAAGCTTCATGTAAGTAAATTTTTTATTAGTCATTCCCAGATCACAAGTGGCATATTGATATCTTATTCCTACTACTAGTCAAGGCAATTTTTATTTTATTTTTTTTTTTAAATTTTGGCCATATTAACATTTCTCACATAAATTCCATATTTATAACCTTTTTATTTTCAAATAGTGAAGGTGTCCCGAAGGGGCAAAAAGCCTCAAAAATGCTCTGAGCCAGACAATGAGGCAGGAGCCAGTAGGTCTGGTTTTCAGGTTTTTCAGGTCTGGTTTTTCATTGCCCAGGCTTGTCTGAACATGTCCTGGAGCCCAAGCGGGCCAGGTGGGTGTGCCTTTGGCCACATTTGGAGAAAAATCATTTCTATAGGTTACAGTGTTAGGGTTTTATCCCTCAATCTGTGTTGTCACTGGCCATTATTGTCTCCAGAAATCTATAAGCACCAGCCCAAAGAGCCAGAGCCTTGCCTTGCAATTGTCCACATTCTGGAAGGAATCACAAGCCTTGCTTGGAAGCCGAACTGTGTTTTAATTTACCCAGACAGGACTACAAAGACCCCTCACTGTCTTAGCATTGTAAAGCCCAGGCAGATGCATCTTGCCGGGCTGAAAGGCAAACCCCCGGGACAGTTTTGTTTTATTGGGAGAGGCGACAAGTGCAGCTGCGAAGAATTGCAGCAGAGGAACTTCTATTCTACAAAGCTTTCAGCTACAAAGCCTTCAGAAGTAAATCCTGTCTCAGCAACAAGCTGCAGAGACCAACAGAAAGTGAAACTCTGCTCCTGCAGCTTCCACGTGGTCCATGCCATTTTGGTTTTGTTTAAATCCACAAGTGTGCCACGAGGAATCAGGATCAGTGAGTAATTACGAAACCTGATTTTTATCAGCATCTATTGAAGGTCTGTTGCCCTGGGGAATTCTGGAGTTTCCCCTCCCCTTGTGGGCAATCGCCAGCTTCATTGCTGATCTTCTTTTTCTTTACAGGTTAAAGTGCTGTTTGTCATTTCTGGATTTTTGTACATACTGTTTAAATTGTTACTTGTTCCTGCTGGTGAGGTATCTGTTCCACAACCAAATATTTCAAACCAGTAAATAGGTTTTATTAATTTTTGGCGGGATTTTTGTGATTAATAAAGTTATTAATATTTTAATTAACAATTCCACTTACTGAATATTATATAACATTTTAGCGATCATAATAGAAGGTGGTTTGGTTTTTTTTAGTAATTAATAGTAGATTTTGTGAGCTAATGCTAGTTCTCGATTACTTTTGCTCACCACCAAATTGGAAAAAGAGCCTCTGTATTGATGTTATGTGCCAAGTGGATAATACTTCCTAAAAAAGGTACATTCTCTTGTGTGTGGAAGGATGATTCAAAATTATTTCATTGTATATCAAAGCCTTTGCTCTGTCTTTAGATCTTTATCAAATGCTTTTGTGAGAGACTTTTAGAAGGTTCTGACTTTAGGGAAGGTAATAAGATGGTTCCCTTTGAAGAAAACCTAAACTCACAAATGAAAGAGTACGTGCTTTTGAAATACTGTAAGAAGAGTTTTTATACCGATAAAGAGGACTGTTCAGGAAGAATCTGATCTGCTTAGGAACAATTATCTTCTAACAGTTTAAACAACATAATTTACAGAATAATAGTTTTTAAAAATAGCCATCTATTTTATGGTTATGAGGCTACAGAACTCTTTAATATGGCAGAGGTCTCATTTCTCAGAGCTAGAGACCATGTCTACAGTAGTCATACCATGTTTGTTGAATTAAAGGTATTTAATTTATTACAGTGAACTTTATCACAACATGCACTTCTGTTAGGGGAACAGTAATGCAGAAAGAATCAACTCAGTATTTTTCAGCTATTGGATAGGAGGTAAAAAGAACGGGCAGATCTGGCAATAAAAAACAGATGTTTTTGTTGCCTTTAGTTCCCAGGATCACAGGGGATGTTAGGGGTTGGAAGGGACCTCTGAAGATCATTGAATCCAACCCTCCTGCAGGACCATAGAATCTAAACACAGGCCACACATGAATGCATCCAGATGGGTCTTGAAAGTCTCCATAGAAGGAGACTCCACAACCTCTCCGGGAAACCTCTTCTAGCTGAGGTGGAACTTTCTGTACTATAGTTTACATCAATTACCCCTTGTCCTATCCAGAGAGAACAGGCTGTCTCTTCCTTCTTGACACCCAGCCCTCAGATATTTATAAGCATTTATTAAATCCCCTCTCAGTCTTCTCTTCTCCAGACTAAAAAGCCCCATGGCTCTCAGCCTCTCCTCACAGTGCACATGCTCCAGTCCTTTAATCATCCTTGTAGCCCTCTGTTAGACTCTCTTATCTCTTGAACTGGGAGCTCAGAACTGGATGCAATATTCCAGGTGGGGCCTCAGCAGGGCAGAGCAGAGTGGGAGGAGAACCTCCCTCCATCTGCTGGACACACTCCTCTTAATGCACCCCAGGATACCATTGGCCCTCTTGGCCACAAGGGCACATTGCTGTCCCATGGATCACTTGTTATCCACCAGGACTCCCAGGTCCTTCTCCACAGGGCTGCTCTCTAGCAGATTGCCTCCTAACCTGTACTGGTGCAGTTTATTGTTCCTTCCCAGGTGCAGATCTCTCCACTTATCCTTGTTGAACCTCATTTGGTTCCTCTCTGCCCAGCTCTCCAGTCTGGCCAAGTCTTGCTGAATGGCCACACAGCCTTCAGGTGTATCAGCCAAGCCTCCCAGTTTGGTACCACCAGCAAATTTGCTGAGCAGACACTCTGTCCCCTGATGAATGTCATTGATGAAGATGCTGAACAGGTCTGGACCCAGTACTGATCCCTGGGGTCTCCAGTAGTTACAGCTCTACAGCTGAACAGAGGAGATAACATCTCATTTTAATCCATCTGAAGCAGTGGTACTATGCCTTGAAATGAGACAAAGTTTTTGTGTGTTTAGAGTACAACTGGAGGTATGGAAACAACAAAACTCACCTGAAGCAAACAAAAAGAAACCAAATTAAACTCTCTCCAAAACATGACAAAATAAATAAATCAGACCCCTCCCAAGCTTCTACTTAGGAAAAATGCAAGATTCATGTGGATATTGTGAAGATACCCTTGCCCTGAAAATCCTTTAAACCTATTTGGTCTAATTTTTGTTTTTATTGTTGTTGTTGCTTATTTAGTTTTTTTAAAAAAATTCTCTGTGGCTTTTTTTTATCACTAATGTTTCAAGGAATGCATCTTCAGTGGTTTGTTAGTGATGTGAACTATGGGCTTTATATATGAAAAATATAGGCTATATATTGTGGTTCTTTGCAGGAGCATGGCCTAGAGAGATCTTCCTCAGAGATACCATGGGAAGGCAATTTGTTTGTATAATTTTTTTCTTTGTTTGAGCCAGCATTTGGCATTAGCTTGAACTATACTGAAGTAAATCATCCTTGAGAGAAATATGACTCTACAGAGATTTCCAGAAGTTCAAACAGATGCCTTTAAAAATTTCATGTAGTGAAGGCTTTAGTAGCTCAAGAAGAGTTCTAAATCTGAGATACAGCTATCAGATAAAAAGGAATTTGGCTCAAATGGAGACAAAGAACAACATAAGAACACAGATCTGGGATACAGGTTAATAAAATATATCAGAACCTGAAAAAAGAGTTTAACTGCCTTAAAAGATGACTGCCTGCAGGAATAGTAAAGCTCCTTACATTTGAAGTAAAATGGAAAGTTTTTGCAAGTGTAATTGAAATTATGATTTACCTTTAAAGATTTGTCCCAGCAAGGATGTTAAGCATTTGTTTCACTTTGAATCAGTGAATAATTACATTCACTTTTATGGATTGAGGCCAAAGAATAATCACTTGGAATTCAATGCAACAGATAGTATGGCATAATTCCCACAATTGCACATATTTTAAATGATAACTAGTTTTGCCTTCATCTGCTAATTTTTTTCTCCTGAAAAGCAGCTGCTATGTTTTTGTTTTCATTTCACCTCCGTTTTATATGGTGTTAGTTTTCTTGCTGCTTGTCTTCTGACCAGTGTGTTTTGAGACTAGGTGACACACAATCACTTTTGGTATTTTGTTTGAAGTGATGTCCACATCTGTCTGAAAGATTTATTCTGAAATGTGACATCAATGTACTTTGATTTGAGTATATTTATATTTCAAACCATTAGTAGTTGATGTTTCATTTTTGTTGTCTGAGATTAGAAAAAGATAAAATGGAAAATAAACTTCTCAAAGCCAGAGAGAATACAAATATTTTTAGGGTTCTTCCCACAAGTATTTATAAATAATATTTTAATATATATTAACAAATGCTTCTCTTACAAATAAAAATAATTATAAAAATTCCAGCTTTATGAGTAGTTCTCATGCATCATGTTTTATGAAATGTCATTCTTTATACATAACATGATTTAATCAGTTTGAGGACCTTGCCATCTGGGCTATGGAAAAATGCTTTAATTTCTCTTAATTATTCTTGTGATTCACGATTTATAACCTTTTTCAGGGGCAAAAAATAAATGCCAGTTCTTCCAAGAACAAAATGTGAACAGGGAAAATGCAGAACCTGTACAGTGGTGTTAAAAGAACCAATGTCCTGAAATGAGAGGATGAGCAGAGGCACCAGGAAGGAAATATACTACATTCAATATGACCGTTGGTGTGGTTTTGTTACATACTTGTCCTGGATGGACAAAAAAGCCTCAAAATGGCTCTGAACCAGACAATGAGGCAGAAGCTTCTTTGGGCTTGCCTGGACATGTTTCAGAGCCAGGATGAGCCAGGTGGGCGTGCTTTTGGCCACGTTTGGGAAGAAGGCTTTTTATAGGTTGCAATACCAGGGTTGACCCCTAGACCTGTGTTGCTCCTGGCCATTATTGTCTCGGGAAACTATAAATATCAGCCCGAAGGGCCAGAGCTTTGTCTTGCCATTGTCCACGCTCTGGAAGGAACCACATCCCTCGCTTGGAAGCTGAACTGTGTTCCAGTTTACCCAGACCAGACAGCAAAGACCCTCGCTATTCTCAGCGTTGTAAAGCCCAGAGGACAGATACTTATCTTGTCGGGCCGAGAGGCAAAACCCCAGAGGAGCCGAGTCCCCGGGACAGCTTCGTTTGATTGGAGCAAGGAGCGAGCGCTGCTGCAAAAGGACCACAGCCGAGAAACCTCTCTACAAAGCTTTTGGCTACAAACCCTTTGGGACCAAATCCTGTCTCAGCAATAAGCTGTAGACCCCAACGGAAAGTGAAACTCTGCTCCTGCAGCTTCCACGTGCATCTATTGCAGGTCTGTTGCCCTGGGGAGTTCGGGGTTCCCCCCACGTTGTAGGCAACCACCGGCTTCATTGCTGAGGTTTCTTTGCTTTACAGTTTAAAGTGATGTTTGTTGTTTCTGGATTTTTTGTGCATGTTGTTTAAACTGTTATTTGTTCCTGCTGGTGAGGTCTCTGTTCCACGACCGAAACCCCTCGAACCTGTAAATAGGTTTTCTTTAATATTTTTTGTGGGATTTTTGTGATTAAAAAAATTAATTTTTTTAAATTAATCGCTCCATTTATTGAACATTAATTTATCCTTTTATAGACCAAAACAATACTGCAGTGAATAAATATCCTTGTAATTAAGCAGGAATACCACAAACTGTTTAGATGGAAATGTGAGGTCATGATTTGAGATATCATTGGAAAAACTAAGAACTACCAGAAAGTCATTGCCCCTTTTTTTCTAGGGCAACATGCTGGGGACTGTCTGGCAGCTGCTTAGAGTGATGATGTGATTTTTAAGAAGCATCTTCCTCACAGCAAGACAGTCTGCAGCAGAAACAAAGCAAAATCTCCATGTTAAACGTGTTCTATTTAGAAAAGACACAGACTGTGGAGGAGATGACCAAGGCACAGGAAAATCAAAACAGAGGAGGCTAAATGGGTGGTAGTTGCAGCAATGAAAAGTGTGTTGTTTTCACAGTATCACAGTATCACAGTATAACCAAGGTTGGAAGAGACCCCAAGGATCATCAAGTCCAACCCGTCCGAACTGACCTCACAACTAGACCATGGCACCAAGTGCCATGTCCAGTCTCCTCTTGAACACCTCCAGGGACGGCGACTCCACCACCTCCCCCGGGCAGCCCATTCCAATGACGAATGACTCGCTCAGTGAAGAACTTCCTCCTCACCTCGAGTCTAAACCTCCCCTGGCACAGCTTGAGACTGTGTCCCCTTGTTCTGGTGCTGGTTGCCTGGGAGAAGAGACCAACCGCCTCCTGTCCACAACCACCCTTCAGGTAGTTGTAGAGGGCAATGAGGTCACCCCTGGTCCTTCTCTTCTCCAGGCTGAACAACCCCAGCTCCCTCAGCCTCTCCTCATAGGGCTTGTGCTCAAGGCCTCTCCCCAGCCTTGTTGCCCTCCTCTGGACACGTTCAAGTGTCTCGATGTCCTTCTTAAACTGAGGGGCCCAGAACTGGACACAGTACTCAAGGTGTGGCCTAACCAATGCAGAGTACAGGGGCACAATGACCTCCCTGCTCCTGCTGGCCACACTATTCTTAATACAGGCCAGGATGCCATTGGCCCTCTTGGCCACCTGGGCACACTGCTGGCTCATGTTTAGGCGGGTGTCGATCCGCACCCCCAGGTCCCTCTCTGTTTGGCAGCTCTCCAGCCACTCTGACCCCAGCCTGTAGCTCTGCATGGGGTTGCTGTGGCCAAAGTGCAGCACCCGGCACTTGGACTTGTTGAATGTCATCCCATTGGACTCCGCCCATCTGTCCAGTCGGTCGAGGTCCCTCTGCAGAGCCTTTCTACCCTCTAACTGACTAACATCTATTCCCAACTTGGTGTCATCTGCAAACTTGCTGATGACTGACTCAATTCCCTCATCCATATCATCAATGAAGATGTTAAAGAGGATGGGGCCCAGCACTGATCCCTGGGGACACCACTGGTGACTGGCCGCCAGCTGGAAGTGGCACCATTCACCACCACTCTCTGGGCTCGGCCCTCCAGCCAGTTCCTAACCCAGCGCAGAGTGTTACTGTCCAAACCATGAGCTGACAACTTAGCCAGCAGTTTACTGTGGGGGACGGTGTCAAAGGCCTTGCTGAAGTCCAGGTAGACCACATCCACAGGCCTCCCCACGTCCACCAGACGGGTCACCTGATCATAGAAGGAGATCAGGTTGGAGAGGCAGGACCTGCCCTTCCTAAATCCATGTTGGCTGGACCTGAGCCCTTGGCCATCCTGCAGGTGTGCAGTTATTGCCGCCAGGATAATCTGTTCCATCACTTTCCCTGGCACTGAGGTCAGGCTGACTGGCCTGTAGTTTCCGGGTTCCTCCATCCGTCCCTTCTTGTGGATGGGGACCACATTGGCCAGTTTCCAGTCATCTGGGACCTCTCCAGTGAGCCAGGACTGGAGGAAAATGATGGAGAGCGGCTTGGCCAGCTCATCTGCCAGCTCTCTCAGCACCCTAGGATGGATCCCATCCAGTCCCATGGACTTGTGGATGTCCAAGTGGCTCAGCAGGTCCCAAACTAATTCCTCATGGATTTCTGGGGTACTACACTGCTCCCCAACCCTACTACCCAGCTCAGGAGGCCACTCATCCTGGACTCCTACCTTGCTGTTAAACATCGAGGCAAAGAAGGCGTTCAGGACCTCAGCCTTTTCCTGATCTTCGGTCACCGTGTTCCCCTCCAGGTCCAGTAAGGAGTGGAGATTCTTCTTGCCCTTCTTTTTAGCATTGATATATTTGTAAAATTGCTTTTTATTTTCTTTCACAGAGGTGGCCAGTTTCAGTTCCAACTGGGCCTTTGCTTCTCTAATTTTATTCCTACATAATCTAACCACTTCCTTGAACATACCTCGAGAAGCCTTCCCCTCCTTCCAAAGGTGATACAGCCTCTTTTTTCCCTTAATTCCTCCAGGAGCTGCTTGCTCATCCAGGCCGGTCGCCTTCCCCGCCGGCTCATCTTTCGGCAGATGGGAACCGCCAGTTCCTGTGCCTTCAAGAGCTCCTTTTTGAAGTAGGTCCAACCCTCCTGGACCCCTTGGTTCATGAGGGTTGGTACCCAGGGAACTTTACAAATAAGTTTCTTAAACAGGCTGAAGTTTGCCCTCCGGAAGTCCAAGGTGAAGGTTCTGTTGGTACTCCTCCCTATCTCCCTGCATATTGAAAACTTCACTATCTCGTGGTCACTGCACCCTAGGCAGCCTCCCACGGTCACATCTCCCACCAGCCCTTCCCTATTGGAGAGCAGCAGGTCAAGCAGAGCCTGTCCCCTGGTAGGCTCGCTTAACAGCTGCATCAGGAAGCAGTCCTTTCTTCCTACACAGATAAAACAGTCCATTATGGGTGGTATCACACAATCACAGGATATTAGGGGTTGGAAGGGACCTCTGAAGATTATTGAATCCAACCCTTCTGCCAGAGCAGGAGCATAGAATCTAAACACAGGCCACACATGAATGAATCCAGATGGGTCTTGAAAGTCTCCATAGAAGGAGACTCCACAACCTCTCCGGGAAACCTCTTCTAGTTGAGGTGGAACTTTCTGTACTATAGTTTACATCAATTACCCCTTGTCCTATCCAGAGAGAACAGGCTGTCTCTTCCTTCTTGACACCCAGCCCTCATATATTTATAAGCATTTACTAAATCCCCTTTCAGTCTTCTCTTCTCCAGACTAAAAAGCCCCAGGGCTCTCAGCCTCTCCTTACAGTGCACATGCTCCTGTCCTTTAATCATCCTTGTAGCCCTCTGTGTTGTAGTATGGGTGTAGGTGTCCAATCACCCTAGAGCACAGCTAGGCCAAGATTTTGGCAGGCAAAGACGTTTATTACATTACACAGAAAAGTTATATAGTCTATCAGAAGGCACGTGTCACATCTTAATTGGTTATTTTCTACTGGCACGTGTGTAATTAAGGCATACAATAGGTTAAAATAACAAAACAGTATTCTAACACATCCAACCAAATTCTGCCAAGTTTTTCCCTTCAGTTACAAGATGTTTACATTCTTTTCTATGCCAGAGACCATACATAACCTTCTCTAATTCGGGCAAAGGCAAATCTTCCCCTACATTTCCCTCTTTCTTTCTCTCAGTTACTGATAATGTGTGCATTCCTAACTCAAGGCAAAACATAGCTGTTCCAAAGCTATCAAAAAACAACCATTGTCCTACATAAAGGCACCTGAGGGGATGAGGAAATAACTGAAGCAGTACCCCTGAACTAGAATCTGAGCAAGATTGTATGGTCCTGCTCTGGCAGGGGGTTTGGACTCTATGATCTCTTTGGGTCCCTTCCAACCCGTGATGTCCTGTGATCCTGTGATCCTGCCACACTGGGTAGGAACTTCTTGCCATTCCCCACTGTTGACAGGGTGGGGGAGGTGGGCAAGGCAGGAGTTCGTTTGTTGCCTTGACCATGGCTTGCCTCCAGTCCCTCCTTTCTCTTGGGTTACTGCTCATGTGGACTTGCAGAGTTAGTCTTACCCTATTTTTGTACTATTTTATCCTTAATTAGTGTGTCAGTTAATAGTCTTCAGAACATAGAGATTTAGCTTATGAATTTATAGTTTGCATGACACTCTTTATTGCATTTTTGAAAAGAAGTCCCTAATTATAATTCTCCAATTTATGTGAAAATTCAGTTTTTATAGATGCAGCACAAAGCCTAACTGTGCCTGTGTTGCCACTGTTTAACACTGTTCTTTTCTGAAATGTCAAATGCCTTCTGTGTCTCAAATTGTCTCAAATTTTCTTCCTTGTTATTTAATTGTTCTTCAGGACAATATTCCTCAGAGATTTACTTATCTTTCATGGTAAAATGAGCATTATGGGTAGGAACAACTTTATTCCTTATTTTTAATTTCTGCTTTAATGAATGTTTCTATCTCACATGGCAGCTTTAAAACCTTCTCTTTTCAAATGTATTTCTGAAAGTTTTGCTTTGATATGAAGTCCTTTCTACTTTATTTCCACTTTTTCATTACTTTATCATATTTTGCCAGATCTGGTTTGTAATTCTAAGATTAGCAGTAGTAAAATAAAATACAATAAATGTTTATTGGTATTTGAATAAAGTTCACAAAAAAACCCCAGTTAAGTAATACTTTTTATGTGGCTATTTTTCAATTAACCTTTTTTTTTTTTTTTTTTTTATGACTATTTTGAAGTTTCAAGTCAAGTCAGGCAAAAGCCTTTCCCCTCCAAATCTAATCACTAAATATTATTAAGTCTGGTTTAGAGATTTGCCATCTGTTTTGTACTGGATATATATTGTTGATTTTTTTATGAAGGGTTCGTATCACTTTCCCTAAAATGAAAACTAAAGAAATTTTTGAAAATGCTGAAATGTCAGTTTCACTATTCTGGCCCCAAAATAAAAGATTACATCCAAAATAATTTAATATGTAATTGTGGTGGTTTAGGCTGGGTGCTGGCCAGGATGCCATTGCACAGACCACACCTGGGAGGTCCCAAAAGGGTCCAGCCCACTGGGTGGTCACAGTAAACCAGGTATTTCACCCACAATTCTCTGCTCCTCTATAAAACATCCACGTGGGGTCTTCACTTCCTCTTTTGTCCCCTGCTACTGCCTAGGTAGAATGGCATCAGCTGCCACCCTTGGGCCTGCCCAGGCCCAAGGCTGGGTTGGGGCGGGGGGGAAGAAAGAGCCCTGGGGGGGGTTTGGTTGTACCCCCAGGTGGGGATGGGACGTTCTTGGGTATGTTCTCTCTCTTTTGTCACGGTGCTTGTGGTTCTCTGTAAAACTTTAATTGTTGTTTTATTTGTTTTTCCATTTAACCTTTCCACCATTTTTTTTGCAATCCATTTGAGTCATTATATTTGCCTGTGGGGGGAGAATTGGCCTCCCAAACCACGACAGTAATTCAAACATTATTAAAGCTATGATATAGGTACATTGAAGTTTCCTTTGAAAGACAAAACCCCAGTATTTTTGTCATTCTTTTGCAGTACCTTTTTCTTGCCCATAGAACTCTGTCATCTGCTGTCCTTTAATCCTCCATTCTTTTTCTTAAGAAGCCTTTCCTCTTTATCACTGTGGTCTCGAAATTAAAGGCCTCAAAAACTGTTTTAGTTTTGACTTGCAAATAATCTTAACTTCTATTTTGGAGGTGAAAATAATGCATATATGTTATTTGTAATGTTTATGTCACTTTCTGATGTCAAGACATATACTTCTTGTGGCCAAGAAGGCTAATGCCATTCTGGGATGTATTAGAAGGGGTGTGGTTAGCAGGTTGAGAGAGGTTCTCCTCCCCCTCTGCTCAGCCCTGGTGAGACCACATCTCAAATATTCTGTCTAGTTCTGGGCTCCTCAGTTCGAGAATGACAGGTAGCTGCTCGAAAGAGTCCAGCACAGAGCCACAAAAATGATTAAGGGAGTGGAACATCTTCCTCATGAGAAGAGACTGAGGGAGCTGAGGCCCTTTAGTTTGGAGAAGAGGAGACTAAGGGATGACCTCATTAATGTTTATAAACATGTAAAGCATGAGTGCCAAGAGGACGGAGTCAGGCTCTTCTCAGTGATGCTCAATGATGGAACAAGGGGCAATGGGTAGAAGCTGAGGCATAGGAAGTTCCATGGAAACATGAGGAAAAATTTTTTCATTGTGAGGGTGACAGAACACTAGAACAGGCTGCCCAAGGGGGTTGTGGAGTCTCCGTCTCTGGAGATACTCAAAACCCACCTGGATTGGGAGTATTTTCTGTGTGTTATGCCAGAGTTGCAAGTTTCTGGAAAGCGACTTTTACTGGTCAATACACATCAAAATAATTGATGTCTCAAATAAGGTGAAGTTACAAAAATCAAACCAGATTAAAATATTTTGAACTTTTACAATTTCCATGCTTTGCTACAGAGCACTTAAGCTAGAAGGCTCAGAGACTGATGCAAAAATTCATGGACACACAGGAATAATCAAGGAGTGAGCTAATTTTGGATGGGAGTAGCACAGAGGACTTTCACAGGATGCTTTTTACTTTTAAAATGCTACCATCTTTCCCTATCTCATTCTTTGCATGTTGACATAGAAGGACAACCTATGCCTTTCCCTTGGCTGCTGCCTTTGAAAGGGGAAATGCATGTGGAAGCATTATGGCCCTCATTGTGGGTCACAATGAGGAGGCTCCAATATGAATATTGTTCACTTTAAGACTAAGTGAAAAACAATATCTTCTAATCATCAACAAGTCTTTGTTTTCTAACAATCCCTGTGATAAAGTTTACTATTGTAATTGTTATTGGTAATACTGTAATTTTTATTTTTAAGGCACATGAAGGTGATACCAGTCCTGCTAAGTTTGGGGAATGAAACAAATATCAGGTCAAAGGAGGAACTATGTGGGCTGTGAAAATTCAAGTGATAAATCTGCCCAGATTTGTGTTTTAACGATAAGACAGGAAACAAATGCCAGGACTGTGATCATTCCATTTATCATCTGTGTACCTTTGTTATGCATGTAGCACCCACTTGTCACCTAGTGTGGTGTATAATTAAAAGATGAGCCTGGATAAAAGAAGTTTTACTGTAATTTTTAAAATATCCATTTCCAATCTAATTTAATTTACTGGTACACTATTTGGTCTGGATATGAATTTCGTGTTGGTTTCATTGTCAGAATAGTGAAAAGGAAAGTGTGTGGTTGTGATGATAATGTGGTACATGTGTAGAAGGTTAAATAAATCACAGATTAACATTCCAGCAGATGATTTCCCCAGGGGCTACTCTTGAAAGTATCAAAGGCCAAAGACCATGACATTGATAATGGGTCTAATATTGTTGGCAAAATAGGTGCTTGAATTTGTCAGTTGTGGGGGTAATAGTTTTTCTGTGGTTTTTTATTTGTTTGGTTTGTTTTGTTTTTTTCATTTAGGTATTGAAATCTACTGTGAGCACTGAAAAATTAGTTCCATTAGACTAATTAGTCTAATTATACAGGTAACAATGGTGATTAAACCAATCAACTGTCCTTCATTATATCATTCTATTAAAATGAAGGAAAGTAAAGATTAACTCAAGGTATTTTCTTTGTGTTGCAAAATTTTGGCATGGAAAAGTTCAAAATTTTTTTTTTCTTTTTATTAAAGGCAGTGCACAAAGGATGTTGTGCTTCATTTCTATCACAAAAAGTCTAAAATGTGAGAGGTCTGTGTGGATAAACAGAGCTCCTAGATGAAGCCAAACACAGCATGAAAGCCTAAAGAAGATGGAAACAAGGATTAAATGACCTGGGAGAAATACAAAAACATTGTCTGAGTGTCCTGAGATGAAGTTAAGAAATCCAGATTCCACATGGAATTGAATCTGGCCAAGGACAAAACACAGCATGAAGTGCTTCTGTAAATACATGGGTGACAAAAGTAAGACTGGGCAAAATGTGGGCCTTTTGCTCAATGAGAAAGAGGACATAATTACAAAAGACATGGAAAAGGGTGAGGTATTGAATGCCTTCTTCATCTTGGTCTTTACTAGTAAGACTAGCCTCCAGAAATCCCAGGTCCCTACACCAGGTAGAAATGCTGCAGCAAGGAAGATGCACGCTTGGTGGAAGAGGATCAGGTCAAGAGTACACTTCAAGTCCGTGTGCCCTGATGGGATACACTCATGAGAAGAACTACCTGAAGTTTGAAGAACTACCTGAAGACTAGAGGAAAGTAGATGTCATCCCCATTTTCAAGAAGGACAACTAGGAGGATGCAGGAATGACAAGCCAATTAGCTTCACCTTTATCTCTGGGAAGGTGATGCAGAACCTAAGCCTGGAAACTATTTCCAGGCACAAGGACAACAAAATCATCAGGAGTAGTCTACATGTCTTCAAAAGGGGATGAGCCATGAAGATGATAAAGGGGCCAAAACATCTCTTTCATATGAGGAAAGACTTAGAGAGATGGGACTGTTAAATATGGATAAAGGAAAGCTCAGGACAATCTCATCAATCTCAACACTTGAACACATCCAGAGAAGGGCAACGAGGCTGGTGAGAGGCCTTGAGCACCAGTCGTATGAGAAGAGGTTGAGGGAGCTGGGGTTGTTTAGCCTGGAGAAGAGGAGGCTCCAGGGAGACCTTATTGCTCTCTACAACTACCTGAAAGGAGGTTGTAACCAGGTGGGGGTTGGTCTCTTCTCCCAGGCAACCAGCACCAGAACAAGAGGACACAGTCTCAAGCTGCACCAGGGGAATTTTAAGCTCGAGGTGAGGAGAAAGTTCTTCACTGAGAGAGTCGTTCGCCATTGAAATAGGCTGCCCAGGGAGGTGGTGGAGACACTGCCCCTGGAGGTATTCAAAGAAGTACTGGATGTGGCACTTGAAACCATGGTTTAGTTGTCACGAGGTGTTAGGTATTAGGGTGGATTTGGTGATCTCTGAGGTCTTTTCCAACCTAGCTGATTCTATGAATAGGGTATGAAAGGAAGAGGATGGAGACAGGAAAGGTGGCTGGAGACAGGCTCTCTTCAGTGGTGACTGGACCAGAGGCAGTGAGTGACAGCTAAAACTCAGAAGACTCCATACGAACACCAAGAAACCTTCACCGTGACAATGCTGGCTCAGTTTTGCCAGGATTGTTGTGGAATCTCCATCCTTGGAGATATTCAAAGCTATCCCGTGGTCCTGTGCAACCAGCTCTAGCTGGCCCTGTTGCAGTAGGAGGTTGGATCCACAGAGGTCCCTGCTAACCTTAACCATTTTGATATTCTGTGACTATAATTCTGTGAAATTACTTTATTTGAACAAAAAATCATTTTGAAAGTACTCCAGTGTCAAAAGCCACTGGTAAAAACAGCTTTCTGGATTTTAAATTATGTGGGCCTTCTTGGTGAGTAAAAAGACATTTCTTCTCTCAACCAGCCTCACCAAACCAAGGCAGAGGTCTGCAATTCAAGATGAACGCTTTAGTAGTGAAAAAGGCATTTGAGAATGATTGAGGCTAGAAACTACTAATGGACTTTTTTAATTAGGTTAAGGTACCAAGATGAAAGAGTCAGCCCTTTTCATGCTCCCAGCTGTTTTTCACTATGTGTGGTATTTCCTTCCCCTGTGGAGGGGATGTAGGTGTGCCTAACCGATAATTCATTATACAGAAAGAGAAAAACTAATTCTCATTTTGTTTCAATATATGATCTACGGGCTGTGGTGAGCAGTACTAACATGCTCAAATAGCCCAAAGCTAGTAGTTTAATAGATTTCATGACTACTTGATGAGTCTGAACACAAAGGAGGGGCCAGGGGACTCTAGTCAGAAATAGCAGGAGGAAAATGAAACCAGGGCATACAATGAACCAGAGGTTTTCTCCTGTTTCTTAAAATATTGGCATGTCTGCTCCATAGAAAGTACTATTTCTTTTAAAGCTTCTAGAAGTACTCTTATAAAAATTCAAAACACAACCACAAATCATTTATAGGAGACAAAAACCACAATAAGTAGTGTCAGCACAGAGGGATATATTTCACTTGGCTCTGCCAGGAGGAATTATGTTGGACTGTGCTGAGTGGAATATAAAGTAACATAAGTTGCCTGTTGACAACAGGGTTTAAAACTATAAAATGTAAAACCAATATATTTCCTTCACAATATCAAACAGCTGGGGTCTTTTATACCTAGTAGCAGAATACCATGTCATTTTTCACAGACCTGTAATTCCATAAGCCTGTTTAAGTACATGCTGTTATTTATTTTGTTTTCTTATGGTTTCAAGTATTATATAGACTGTAAATGCACTAAGATACAAATATAACAATAGTGGTCAACATTTTGTTGAGAGCTGCTATCATAGAGGATTTTTTGGTATTTACTTTGGGCTGGTCATTAACAGGATTTCATTTAATATACCAAAATAGTTAGCAATAGTACCATCCTCTTACGAAGCATCACTCAGCTAAAAATTCCTGCAGGAATCTTATTCATATTACTTAAAAATCTAATTATAAAAATAAGTCTTTATGAGGAATTGACAACAGGCAAAAGCTAATACAAACTTTTCAAGTGACAGATGGTAATAAGCATGTCAGACAGTTAGATGATGGTTTATGTGCTAGACGTTATAGGTGTTGTAACTATTGACCCATGTTAATGCAGATACCCTGGCAAATAAAATGCAGGAAACAAAGCTACCTTGAATGACTCTTACCCCGTAATATTTGCCAGTCAGCAGCAGGATATAGTCAGTTGCCGGATTTCAAACCTTTACCACCCTGTTTTTCCCCCTTGGTTCCTCTTTTACCTACTTTGCCATCCCTATTGCTATTCACTCAGTATGCCCATTTGTTACCACTCATGTTTCTGGTAGGGAGCCTGATTCTGATGACTAGAGCTGTTAGGGTCAAGAGGAAGCAGAGGTACTACAGAAGGTATTTATCTCTTCTAACAAGAGATGAATCAGTCTTTCATCTTCAAGGCACTCTAAAGGCCTTGTAGAGAAAGGATGACAAAAGAAAATAAGCACCAGTGATGGGAAAGGCAGTAGGGATAGTTGTGGGGTATTTAATCCATATAAGATGAACCCATTGCCCATAATTGTAACACTAGGGGACAACTAATAATCCGTAATCTGGAAACCTGTGATTCAAGTGCAGGGGAAATACATGGGAATGGCAAATGCATTTGAAAAAAAATCAGTCTTGGTTTGTGCAGTGTTTAGCTTCACAAATATTTCAAAAAGAACAATTTTTTTCCATGTTTCATAGTAATTGCACTGGGATGTGTCTTTAGGACACTGCCATTGCAATGGTTCTACACAGTCTCGCTTTCTGCCATGTTGTTTTATGTGGAATAAAGCTGACATGGCTTTAAAGTCATTGCCAGCTATGGGAAGTATACTTGCACTGGAGAAACTGGCTAAGTGAACACCATGGCTTCAGCTAGCTGAACCAGACAATAGTATTCAATACCATGCTGATGTCATGCCAACTTTATGATGAAAGCCAACTTTAAAACAGAGCAAAAGATTATATGGGGTGGAGTTCAGACTGTAATATGAGATGCTTCCTGTTTCTGGGAGCTTCTTCCCATTTATGGCCTGCGTGTTTCTGCTGTTTGCTGGCTACTGGGTTGAATGTTGCCCTCTTGTTTTTGCTGGCTTGGCTTGTTTTCTTGGCTTGTTTTCTTGTATGCACAATACATTGTACTATTCCATTAAACTCTCCTTATTTTAACCCACAGGATATGTGGCTTTCATTCCTGTGTGTGAGAGTCTTGCTTGTTATAGCAGGCTGTCTTAAACCAGGACAGTGAACCAAGAGGATTACAACATATCTGCAGTAGTTATGAGATTAAGACACTCTCTGGCTACACCTGTCCAAGTCAGTCTGTGTTAGTCTCAAAACCTTTCCAGGAGAGAAAGTGAATGATGACTATCTATCAAAGTTACACTTTTTTTAATTGGCCATCTCCATCAGGAAGTTGTAGGATGGACAGTGGTGTGGTGAAGATGTGGATGGCATTATAAGGCATGTTTTAGATAGTTATTGTGGTAAAGGGTGCCTATGCCCAGAACTGTGCCCCAAATATTGCCAAAACTTGTCCCTACATATTTTGCTCAGACTCCCCCTTCCTTCTCCTTTCTGGAGTGGGTACTCAGTCCAGAGCCGAGTAAACAAAGGGCCAGGAGTCAACAAGCCAGGGTAAACAACCCAACCTGCCTCTTTGGGGACAAACAGATCATGCACCCACCATGTGGGATGCTCGACTTTCATCCAAATATGGGCATAATTCTAGCCATATGCTTTGCTATTGACTAATGAGGTGTTCACCAACTTTGACTTTTGACTAAATCCAAGCCTCAAGCAATTTATAAATATTACTGAAATTTTAAACAACTTGCTCTTTTTGCTCTTGCTATTAAGCTCTTTTGTGCTCTCTTGTGCTGTATACGTGCTCTGCCTTCATGCATGTGTTCTGCCTTTCTCTACAGTCTGGAGAGAAGCCTGCTGCCTGGGAAGAGACATCGTGCCTCAGTTTACCCAGAAACCAGCAAAGAGTCCTTTGCATAAGCTTCACTGTAACTACAGTTTAACATCGCACCTCAGTCCCTCCTGTAGGAAGAAGCTGCCACTGTGCCCTGAGGGGACTTGGGACACCCATTGGTAAGCCTTGCCAACCATGGAGAACTTGCCTGAATCCTTTTCGGCAGTTCTAACAGTGTCTAATAAAGCTGCAGACTGTAAGCCAATAGCTGGCCCATGTGCCTGCCACTCCACAGCCCTCTAAGCTAAGTGACAGGGTGATTCAGAGCACTGTCTGCGCTCTGCCAGGACTGCCTATGAGTGCCCCAGACAGCTTCACAAGGGACTGCTCTGTAACCTTAGAAACAGGAAAGCAGTCGCTGAGAAGAATTGGCAGTGCTTGCTCATTTCCAAGCCAGGAGGAAAGCCACTCTGTGCCCCCCACTCCCTGCTCTCAAGCTGCTTCAGGAGGGGAACTGTTCCCCCACCACATCTTGCAGACTCCACAACACTGGCAGCACTGAGGGAGAGGCCCAAGAGCCTGTTCCAGGCGAACCGGTCCATGCTGCACCACCCGCAGCAGTGGAAGAAAGCTTCTTCCACCACGTCTGGAAGGGACTGCCCCCTAGCACCAGTCTTGGCCCTACCAGGTCCATGAAAGCTTTGGAGCCAGCCACAGCAAGCAGTATACCAGCAACTTAGCAACAAGTCTTTCATCAAGTGAAACTGTATCTCTTTTCAATGTTCACGTGTTTCACCAGTTTTGGTTCTGTTTAAAATCCCTGTGTGGTACTGTAACTTACGGTTTATTAATGCAGCATCCTGGAATGCCTGGAGTTATAATTTGTGAGGATGTATTAGTTTAAGATTCTTTTAAATGTTCCTTTAAGATTGTATGTGCTCTACCTAGCCATACTGCTGTAATTCAGCTGCCAAGCATCTTGTGTCCCAGTCTGGTGGACAAGCAGCAGAATTGTGCTTTTGATTCTTACTGAGGAACTGGTTTTTATTTTTCTAATTTGTTTGAAAAGTGTTAAACTCTACCAGTTTATGGAGAATATATCCACAACTGTGCACTAGAATCTTCATGTATATACTGTTTACAGATTATCAATAATTTTTATATTAATAAATAATAATTATTATTGTTATTATTTTCATAATTCCATAATTAATGACCATAATAATAACCATAATAATAACCATTGAGCCAGCAGTGTGCCCAGGTGGTCAAGAAGGCCAATGGCATCCTGGCCTGCATTAGGAATAGTGTGGCCAGCAGGAGCAGGGAGGTCATTGTGCCCCTGTACGCTGCATTGGTTAGGCCACACCTTGAGTACTGTGTCCAGTTCTGGGCCCCTCAGTTTAGGAAGGTCATTGAGACACTTGAACGTGTCCAGAGAAGGGCAACAAGGCTGGTGAGAGGCCTCGAGCACAAGCCCTATGAGGAGAGGCTGAGGGAGCTGGGATTGTCTTGCCTGGAGAAGAGGAGGCTCAGGGGAGACCTCATTGCTCTCTACAACTACCTGAAAGGTGGTTGTAGCCAGGAGGGAGTTGTTCTCTTCTCCCTAGCAACCAGCACCAGAACAAGGGGACAATGTCTCAAGCTACACCCGGGGAATTTTAAGCTCGAGGTGAGGAACAAGTTCTTCACTGAGAGGGTCATTTGTCATTGGAGTGGGCTGCCCAGGGAGGTGGTGGAGTCACCATCCCTGGAGGTGTTCAAGAGGGGATTGGACATGGCACTTGGTGCCATGGTCTAGCCATGGGGTCTGTTGGGACAGGTTGGACTCAATGATCTTTGAGGTCTCTTCCAACCTTGGTGATACTGTGGTAACTACCACTACCACTTTTACACTTTTACAGCCTGAGATATGCCTCAGCTGTTAGTGGAAAATGTAGGGCTATTTCCAAAACAAGCTCAAGGTATTCATATTGCAGGTGGTAATGCCTGGGTCTTGTGACATAGCTTATGAAATTGTGTAACATATCCAAGTATCAGTATGTGATTTCATTTTTCAGTCCTTTGATTTCTTTCAAAAATAGAACAACAAAATTTATTCCCTCTGAATTATCATAATGATGTATCCCTCTTATTATTTTCCCTTATTGTTCATTACCCTTGCTGCACATGACTGAATATCTTGGGAGAGAAGAGAGGTCATTTAGATCTGTAGCGGGGATAAAGAAATATAATAGTAATTGCTTGCTACAGCATAGTGTAGTATAAAAGATATATTGGCAGAGTATGTTCCCTTTCAGAAGAGTTTGAGTAAGTCTCTTGCTGGAAAGGCACTTCCCTTTGTGATCAAACTGTGGGAAGGAAAAAATGTCCATCCCACAACGTGTCCAGTTCAGTGTTCAGACTGGGGACAAAGTATTTACAAGGTCACCTGCCTCCGAGGTGGGGACTCTAATCATTAAGCTAGTAGTTGTTTCAGACTAAATGAGGTCTTTGTGGATGTGAAGTATAACTTCCCAGTTTTTCTGAAAAAAAAAAAAAAAAAATCTGTCTCTCTCTCTCTCTAAATATATATATCTATATTTAAGAAACACACATATATATACATCTATTTCTGAAAAATATGGGTTGCATTCTGATGTGAAACATGTTAGTGTCTCATGAGATGGAAAACCACTTCTTGTGAATAATGCTTATGGATGAAATTCCTCCTCTGTTATTTTACCTTCTTTGCCTGCTATGTTCAGGTAGATTTGGGCAGAATGAGTCAGCAAGGTGATGTCCACACTGATCTCAGCACTTCTGCTTCACCTGAGAAAGCTGTAGGCAAAAGGAGAGGAGTAAGATGCATTAACAGATTATAAAACCTAGTGAAATAATAAGGAAATGAAATCTGGTTAGAGGAACAAGAACACACCTACTGCGAAGGAAGAAGGATGGGTGGATGGGTAGAAACTAAAATTAATTGTGCCTAATGGGAGGTTGTATCCAACTGTATTAAGTGTGGAAGACCTGCTAAGGGTCTTCTTGCCACTATTCACTGCAGCAAAATACAGCTGCACTCACACATACAGCAATAAGATGTATGAATCTGGCATATTGGTATGCTCATCTTCCTCTTCTGTCCTTACTAATGTTGTTAGTGTTATATATGCATTGGGATATCCCTGTGTTACAGTTCTGGATGCTGCTCACTATCAGTGATCTGGATAGGGGATTAAGTGCACTGTCAGTAAGTTTGCAGATGACACCAAATTGGGTGTGAGCATTGATCGACTTGAAAATGGTAAGACTCTTAAGAGGGATCTGTATGGGCTAGATTGATGGACTGGCTTAAACTGTATGAGACTTAACAAGGCAACTGGGGTACAACAACTCATGGCAGGATGACAGGCTTGCAGAAGAGCAGATGGAAAGTGGAAAAGAATGTGGGGTGCTGATGGATAGCCAGCTGAACATGAAGGCCAACAACATCTTAGCCTGTATCAGGAACAGTGTGGCCAGCAGGAGTATGTAAAAGATTGTCCTCCTGTACTCAGCACTGAGACCACACCCTGACTACTGTGTCCCGTTTTGGAGCCCTCACTACAAGAATCACAGAATGTGAGAGTTTCAAGAGAACCTCCAGAGATCATCGAGTCCAACCCCACTGCCAAAAGCAGGATCACCTGGGGTAGTCTGAAAATGAATGCATTCAGGTGGATGCAAATCTCCAGAGAAGACTCCACAACCTCTCTGGGCAGCCTGTTCCAGTGCTCCCTCACCCTTACTCTAAAGAAGTTTCTCCTCATGTTGAGGTGAAACCTCCCATGTTCAAGTTCGTATCCATTCTTCCTTGTCTTACTACTGTGCACAATTGAAAGGATATTGGTCCCTTCCACTTGACACCTGCCCCTCAGATATTTATAGACATTGATCAGATTTGCTCCCAGTCTTCTCTCTCATGATCAAACAGCCCCAGGTCTCTCAGTCTCTCTTCACAGGGGAGATGCTCAAGTCCCCCTTCATGGCTCTCCATTGGATTCGCTTCAGCAGGTCTCTGTCCCTCTTGAATTGGGGAGCCCAAAACTGGACACTATTCCAGGTGTGGTCCCACCAGGCCAGAGTAGAGGGGGAGAAGAACCTGTCTAGACCTGCTGGACACACTTTTCTTGATGCACCCCAGGATACCATTGACCTTCTTGGCTACAAGGGCACATTGTTGCCCCATGGAGAACTTGCTCTCCACTAGGACTCCAAGGTCTTTCTCCATGGAGCTGCTTTCCAGCAGGGCAGTCCCTAACATGTACTGGTGCCTGCTGTTATTCCTCTCCAGATGCAGGAACCTGCACTTGTCCTTATTGAAATTAATGAAGTTTACCTGCACCCAGCTCTCCAGCCTGTCCATATCTCCTTGGATTGCCACACAGCCTAACAGGAGGGTCAGCCACCCCTCCCTAACCCCAAGTTTTGTATCATCAGCAAACTTGCTAAGGGTACTCTCAATCCCTTTCTCCAGGTCATTGTCATCAATAAAGATGTTGAACAAAACTGGACCCAGTACTGATTCCTGGGGAACACCACTGGCCACAGGCCTCCAAGTTGACTCTGTGAGGTGCTGAAATGTATCCAAAGAAGGGCAACAAAGAGGACAAAGGGTCTGGAGAATATGCCTTATGAGGAGTGCTTGAAGGAGTTGGGCTTCTTTAGTCTGGAGATGAAAAGACTGATGGGAGACCTTGCTCTCTACAACTACCTGAAATGAGGCTGTAGTGAGGTGGGTGTTGATGACTTCTCCCTAGTAACTAGCAATAGTACAAGAGGAAATGTACTCAAGTTGTGGCAGAGGATGTTTACATTGGATAATATGAAAAATTTCTTTTCTGAAAGAATGGCCAAGCACTGGAACAAGCTATCCACGGAAGTGGTGGAGTAACAGTCCCTGGAGATGCTAAAAAAATGTGTAGATGTGACATGGATTAGTGGTTACGGTAGAGTCAGGTTGATGATCTTAGAGCTCTTTTCCAATCTTAATGATTCTATAATTCTATGATTCTAAAACTTGCAAAGAAAAAAATGTTTTATGTTTTCCTGTAGTGTGACAGAAGATTACATGGAAAATCAAGTAAAAAGATGTACTTAAGAAAAAAAAGGTTTCCCTTCATTCACTATATCAGATCTGCTGTTAGTTGTATCTGGGCTTTGTGCATAAGAGTTAATTACCTTTGGACCAGACAACTTGGATGTTCTTAATTTTTTCCTAAATTCATTCACCTGTGTCAAAGGTACTTGTACTTCATGCCATCAGTTAACTTTAGTCCTGTTCATATCCCATTGATAGCTCAAATACCTGATTTCTTAATACTCCTTACTGATGAGTTCAGCTAGGACTTTATTTACACTCCTACAATATTGCCAGTGCCCATGAGTCAGCTGGTAATAAGGTTTTAGGAGCTGACATGAACTAAGGAGTAATGTGGACTACAGACCTGCCTCACCAACCTGATCTCCTTCTATGATCAGGTGACCCGCCTGGTGGATGTGGGGAGGCCTGTGGATGTGGTCTACCTGGACCTCAGCAAGGCCTTTGACACCGTCCCCCACAGCAAACTCCTGGCCAAGCTGGCAGCCCATGGCTTGGACAGGATCACACTGTGTTGGGTTAGGAACTGGCTGGAGGGCCGAGCCCAGAGAGTGGTGGTGAATGGTGCCACATCCAGCTGGCGGCCTGTCACTAGTGGTGTGCCCCAGGGATCAGTACTGGGCCCCATGCTCTTCAACATCTTTATTGATGATCTGGATGAGGGCATTGAGTCCATCATCAGTAAATTTGCGGATGACATCAAGCTGGGGGCAGCAGTTGATTTGCTGGAGGGCAGAGAGGCTTTGCAGAGGGACCTCGACAGGCTGGACAGGTGGGCAGAGTCCAATGGCATGAGATTTAACACATCCAAGTGCCGGGTTCTGCACATTGGCCACAACAACCCCAGGCAGTGCTACAGGCTGGGGTCAGAGTGGCTGGAGAGTGGCCAGGCAGAGAGGGACCTTGGGGTACTGGTTGATTGTAGGCTGAACATGAGCCTGCAGTGTGCCCAGGCAGCCAAGAAGGCCAATGGCATCCTGGCTTGCATCAGGAACAGTATGGCCAGCAGGAGCAGGGAGGTCATTCTGCCCCTCTACACTGCACTGGTTAGGCCACACCTTGAGTCCTGTGTCCAGTTCTGGGCCCCTCAGTTTAGGAAGGATGTTGACTTGCTGGAACGTGTCCAGAGAAGTGCAACAAAGCTGGTGAGGGGTTTGGAACACAAGCCCTATGAGGAAAGGCTGAGGGAGCTGGGGTTGCTTAGCGTGGAGAAGAGGAGACTGAGGGGTGACCTTATTGCTCTCTACAATTACCTGAAGGGAGGTTGTAGCCAGGCAGAGGTTGGCCTCTTCTCCCAGGCAGCCAGCACCAGAACAAGAGGACACAGTATCAGGCTGCACCAGGGCAGGTTTAGGCTGGATGTTAGGAAGAAGTTCTGCACGGAGAGAGTGATTGCCCATTGGAATCGGCTACCCGTGGAGGTGGTGGAGTCACCTTCACTGGAGGTGTTCAGGTGAAGACTTGATGGGGTGCTTGGCTGTATGGTCTAGTTGTTGGGTGGGTTGGATTGTTTGATGGGTTGGACACGATGGTCTTGAAGGTCTCTTCCAACCTGGTGTATTGTATTGTATTGTCTTGTATTGTATCTTTGACGTCTCTTCCAACCTTGGTGATACTGTGATACTGTGATCCATAGAAAGAGGAGGTACTGTTTTCACCAGTGCGAGCCTGCAACAGGCAGACTTGACAGCATCTAAATGGTGATGGGGGACCATTGCCAAGTTCTCTTGGTACCATGTAAGCTATTGTGCTAAGAATGGTTGCCTTTATTAGCTGATAAGACTGTCAGTGTTGCAGACATTTTGATGAAAGCAGCTTTAAACTATTAAGCTGATGTTTTGTTGCTCAAAGAATTTGCAGAGTGCTTAGAGTCTGGCCAAAGAAACAAATTCATTAAATCAACTGATGCGCAGTGTAGTGTTCTAGTAATATGTTATGCTTCCCTATACAGGACTTGCACCTCTCCTGAACACACTGACTCTTTTTAAAAGGGCATTCTTTCTAGGCTGTCAGTTGTGTTGTGTGCTACGTGTTGGCAATCAGCAATAGAGTGCAAAAGAAATCAGAACAGAGCTAGTCAAAGGAAGAGACAAGACCTGAGGATCATACTTCTGTTTTGCATATGTCCCTGATGACTAAATCTGCTAGATATGGCTACAGACAAGCGCATTTCAGATTAGTTAATTTTCTCCAACTTAGCTGGAGGAAGGATCTTAAGCAACTTCTTCAGATTGAGAAGTAATCAGATATGCCCTTCAATTATGTACCTTACTAAGCATCAACCATGGCATGATGTCCACTTGTGTGGTGCAGTTTTGCTTCCTGTTAATATTGCCTGGAACCATGTTAGTTGCTTGCCACTGAAAAATCATCATTCCATTATGTAGAAGCTTGGATATAGATTTATATGTCAATATACAAGGTTTCATAAGTGAAACTTTTTTGTGTATGTAATTTGGTACTTGGAAATCAATCAAAACTGCTTGAAAAATGCAGAGTAGTCTGTTTGAATTTATTTGGTTTGATTCAGTTTCAGGTGATAAGCTTTTTTACTAATCTATTTTCATTTATTTGTCACATGCCGGTAACACAAAATTGGCTCAGACTTTTTCAGAATCAGGGAAAGGATGAAAGGAAGGTTACACAGACTTGGTGAGAATAGTGAAAGGGGAAAAGGATTTAACTATCAGGTAGTAAATGGCCTTGAACAGAAAAAAAATTGCATTGAAATGAAGCATCTTCCCTTGGGAAAAGAAGATAGTCCACTGGCTTGAAAACAAATTCTATGCCTCAGACTGTGATATCTTTCTTTTTCTTTTTCTTTTGCCTTGGGAAACTGCAAGGATAATTACTGTTTACCAAATAGCCTGTTAGCTGTCAGCAGCACCTGGAGAGGACAAAACCAAACCCATTTTTTGCAGATTCTCAATAGTGGCCAGTTGTTGAATCGAAAAGATGGGAATCATCAGATGTTGCTTATCAAACAAAGACATAGTTTTGATGCTCAGCACCTCAAAGGAAACTTAGGTTTTCAGTTCTTAGGATTCAAAAAGACCTTTGTTCCTTTGAAGTAATAGCAGGCTATGTGAAATGAATTTTAACCAGGACCTGCCAATATCTATCAGCTCATAGCATTTCATATAACAGATAGTAAGAACATGGAGAAAATGACTGCCTTGAGAAAGTAAAATCTGGGAGCAAAGCACGGTTTCCAGTATCCAGGTCAGATAAGTGCACTGAATGTCTTTTGAGTATTGGCAGTGCCTTCCACCAAAGAATAAAAAGTACAGACAAATCCTTTTATGCCTCTCCTTATAATGATCCTGTTCTTTGGAGGGTTTTTACAATATTTGTCATTAAAACCCAAACAGAATGAATGTATTTAGAAAAGAAATAAAAACTTTAGAATTAAAAAAATCAAACTATTAACTGCAATATTGTTGTAAATCTTCAGTTTCCTGATAAAACTAGTTGATGTATAAATAGCAAGCATGTTGTAGAAGTTAAAAATACAGAAGCCAGTTGTATGAATTAATAACTGTCAGTGCAGATACAGTTAAAATCATGGTAACAGCAGAGACTGACTCAATCTGTGATTCTATTATTCTGTTTTTGCTTATGTTGCCTTAGTGTTCATCTTCTGTAACATGAAGTTGTGATGAATCTGATAGGCAGATGTGCTTATTTTTAAAGGCAAAAAATTAAGAATTATTTCAACATTACTATTGGTAGCTCCTCTATATGTGGCACAAAACTGAGGCATGGATCTGTTACAGGTATCCAAACAGTAAGTATACTTCTAAAGCAATTTGGGGGAAAATAACCAATAAATAGTATTAAACTTTATTAAAAAAAGGGAGGATAATGGATAAGATAAAACTGCTAAAATGTGCTACGGCTTTTATTATTTCATCTCTTACTATTTGCTTTCTGAAGTAAGGCCAAGGTTTCTGTTTATTTAACTTCCACCTTCAAGATTGTACAGGATTCTCTAGGATAAAGGTTTTGGTTTCCTCCACAAGACGCTGGCTTGTGACATATTTGGAGATGGAAAAAAAAAAAAATCACTAACACTGAACATCAGTACACCTCAGGTTTGCACTCCTATCTGGGGAAAAGTGCTGGGAAAAGGCAATTGTCCTGGGACCTTCATACACCACTTCAGGATTTTCTATGTTTTCTAAGAATCTGCTTATGGTTGGTTTTTTTGTGGGTTTTTTGGTTGGTTGGTTTGGTTTTTTGTTGTTTGTTTGGTGGGTTTTTTTGTTTGTCTGTTTTTAAAGAATACAGGGGCATTTGCAGGTTTCCAATTAGGCAGTGTTAAATACTAAAATGAGTGTTTATCATTCAGTTCAGAATGAAACTAGATGCTCTTAGGACAACATATCCATATGATATGTTCCAAAGACCCTGGTGGTGAAAGCATAAAGAAATACTATCCTTCAGATATAAAACAATACTTTAATTGGCATGGAAACTGCTGGTTTCGCACCTGCCTACAAACTCCTTTTTGAAATGCTGTTATAACCATCATATTCCCCAGAAATTCCCATTGCAACTCTGGCTGAAAATAGCAAATCTAAGATGCAGGTATGGCTACAGTACTGTAATAGGCTTGAAGGAAATCTTAAACTTTGCCTATATTATTGTAGAGAGTTTATAAGCACTGAAGCTGTGATTTGATAGGGGCCAAAGTAATGAAGTAGGAATAATAAAAATGTAGTTATCTTTCTTTTTCCTAACAACCCCACCCCAAAATTAAGTATAAAACTTATTTGATTATTTACAGGTTCTATTTGGTTGCAAATCTTACTGGGATGCTTATGGGCAGCTTTAGTACAATTTAGAGAATTCAGAAAATAGAAAAGACTAAGCCACCAAATAGCTTTACCCAACTTATAATCAGAGGCAAGCCCGGAACCTTAGGGAAAGCCGGTGAGAACGCCAGGTTGTACTTGCGAGGACGGAGCAGGAATTTGGCAACGATCTCTAGTTATCTTGTCGGTGGCAGGCTCCAGGAACTGCAGGTATATAATCCACTTTGTGGATAAGGCAGCACGATCCAAAGGATCCGCCAGGATCAAGGTGTCCATAGACACAGCTGCTAAGAGGGGAAACTCGTGAGCAGCAGCACTGCAAGAAAGCCACAGGTTTCACGGCAGGCAGGGTTGCTCTATGGCATGCAGGGTTTGGGGAGACACCAGGTCCAAGTGGAATGAGCAGGATGAGGCCAGAGCAAGAGCAGGAGCTAGATGATGGCGAGAGCCCAAATCACTTTCTGGTCACTCTATTTAACGCATTTCTAGACAATGTGTCCAAGGCCAATGTATAATGGGTGCAAAGCACCCCACTTAACCATAGCTTCCCCCTCCCCCCGCAGGAAGAATGGATGCTAATTACCTGTTCCCAGGCAATTTCACACCTTGGAAGGCAATTTTGTGCGTTTGTCTTTCCTCATTCAAACCTCCGCTGATGGAGATGGGGGAAGGGAGTTTGGAGCACACCGTGGCAAGATGTCTCTATGATAGCAGCCAAAGAAAAGGCATACTGTCTGCAAAAGACTCCCAAACCCAAAACACTAAGGAACTGGATAGATTTACTCCTAGCTGAGAGATGCACATCATGCTGACTGTAAAAACTCTCTTGAAATTTATCATGCCTGTGTTCAAATGGATGGTGTAACTTTAGTATCCTAAATTACTCTTCTCATATCACTAATAGTATCCTGCTTTCTGGGCCAGTAAGAAGCCAGAAAAATTATTGAAACAAAGCCTAACAAAATTCCATCTATTTAGTCACTTGCATATCTATTCTTGGTGTTTCTACAGTATCCATCTCCTTATGTCTTCAGTTTTGAGGCCTGAAGGATTTGAAACAGTGTCAGGTGGTGATTTCAGGAATATCAGTGTATTGCAGAGATTCTTATGTCTAAAGAGCTCAAATAGCATTTCTAGAATTTCTTATTGCAGTTGTGCTTTCTCCCTTCCCTGTGATCATAAAAGCTTGCATTGCAAACCTTGTGCAGTTACTATGGTTGCAGAGGAGAGTGGAGCTGAGGGATTGTGGTGGAATCTCTGATTTCACAGCGACAGTTTCTGATTACAACCAAGACTTCCTACATATTTATTATGATACCATAATAAAGTTTAAAACCCCCACATTAAATCCCAAAATGACCTCTCAATGCATTCAGGCTGGAAGGGATTTTTGACTTTTTTTTGGACATAAAGGGTCTTAGATCAAATTAAGGTATGTGCAGACTCGCTGAACTGAATGAAAGAATTTAACTGTGAATAAGGCAAAAATTTTAAAAAGTAATAAAAAAGTCTCTTGGTTGGGAAAGGTCTTTAAGATCATTGAGTCAAACATTATCTAAGTCTACCAAGTGTGGTGTGTAACCATGTCCCCAGCACCACATCTATGTGTCTTTTAAGCACCTCTAGGGATGACAATTCAACCACCTCCCTGGGGAGTCTAGTCCAGTGTTTGATAAATGTTTCAGGCAAGATGCTTCTTCTATTATTTTATCTAAATCTCCCCTGGTGCAGCATGAGTCCATTTCTTCTCATCCTGTCACTTGTTACTAGAGAGAAGAGACTAATACTCACAGACTAATACTCACCTCACAACAACCTCCTTTCAGGTAATTGCAAAGAGCAATAAGGTCTCCTCTCAGATTCTTTTTCTCCAGACTAAATGACCCTACTTCCCTCATATGACCTGTTCTCCACACCCTTTGCCAGCTTCATTGGTCTTCTTTGGATATGCTCTAGCACCTCAATGTCCTTCTCGCAGTGAGGTTCCCACAGCTGAACACAGTATTCAAGGTATGGCCTCACCAGTGCAGAGCACAGGGGGACAATCACTTTCCTATTCCTGTACATCACACTGTTCTTGATACAGGCCAGGCTGCTGCTGGCCCCTTTGGCCACCTGACCACAGTCCTATTTTAGATGTTTGAACTCTTTTTTCCCCCGCCATTTTCCAGCTGTCTCAGTTTTCTTCTCCAGATGTTTTTAGGTTTTGTTTGTCTGTTTGTTTTGTGTTTGTTTTCTGCTGTTTAAAACCCTGGCACAATATTTAGAGTTTAGAAAATTGTTATCTTCCTTATATTCCTGGGCCATTGATTCTCTGTTTCAACATTTAAGCATTTCTCAGCACATGATATTTTTTTCAGTACTGCACTCCCCAAACCTAAACTAAGAATGCAACTTCTTCACACAACTCCAGCCCACAGACCTTTCTGTGTTAGGTTTTCCACGTCTCCCTACGCAATTCCATTCTGAGCAGCCCTCTTAGTGTGCACCACAAATCCACACAGCACCCCTAACTATTTAATAAGCTCTGAGAATGTGTCCCTAATGTAAAGATATCAACTTAAGACAGTGGCTGCACTGGAGAACTTACTTGAAAAATTGCAAGACTAAAGGAGATAGCACTGTGAAATTGGGGAAAAGGTTAGCTTTCATGTTCCCATGTAGGTATGTGTGTATGTAGAATGATTTTACTCCCTGACTGCATGCTTTCCTCCCTGCTTTTATAGTGCTCTCAATGGCAGCCCGTAGGTATATGGCACACTCCTGTCTTCATCAGTACATGTAGACTTCAGATTCTTATGAAAGTAAAAATAAAATATATATTTTCGTCATGACTAGATTTGACAGATGGGGAGATTGTGTGCATGTGCACAGAAGAGATTTGTTTATAGAGAGAATTAGCAAGTTCTTCTTAAAAAGAATTACTTACCTCACCACCACCACCACACACTACCTCCCCCCCCATCCCCAGCCAAAAGTGCTTGTTTTAAGTTTATCACAGTTTTTCCATAGCATGGTGATTGACAATTCACTTTTCATCCTACTGGATAAATTGTTTTTTAATTAAAAAAGGGGGGGGGGGGGGGGGGAAGGCAAGAAAAAATGGCTTGATCAGTTCCAGGTAGCATGGCTTCAGCCTTTGTGTTTTAATAAATGTATTAATAGAGTGTGCACACTCTATTAGCCTATATTCCATTTCCAGGTCTTTCCCTCATGCAAAGTCCTTGTTTAAGTCTTCAGGCATTCTTTTCTCCATGAGATCTATTTCTGCATGTATACAAGATGAATGTAAAATGGACAATAAAAGAAATTGGAAGCTGTTCGTGAAATACATAAGCCTCTGGTAATACAGTAAAGAATGTGCTTGTACAGCGTACATGTATACTAGAACAGCCAATGAGAAGAATAAAGCAGTAAAAGATATTGTGAGGATATGACTTCTCAAAGCACACGGGTACAATAGAAATATAGGGGCATTTCTTTATATTGAGCTTTGGAGGATGCTTAATATATAGAATCAATGTCTTCATGCAGTAACAACTGATAAGGAGGCAACTGAGCATGGCTAATGAAATATTCTCTTTCAAGGTTAACAGTGGACTCTCTCAAGGCTTTTCCTTCCTTATTGAGTTAATTTTCTAAGACAGCATTTGTCAAATGTGGCTGAAACTGCTCACTTTCTGACAGTGAAGAGTGCAGGTGAGAACTGGAGGATATCAACTCCACAGTTACAAAGCTACATGTAAAAATATATTCTGTGCCCTAGCATCAATCCCAAGACAAGGCAATGTTATTCTTACCTTCTAAACAGTCTGATGGTGATTAAAATAGCTGTATAATGTCAGCTGGAGAGAGACAGGGAAGTCCTGTGGAACAGTTGTTTCCAGAACTTTGTGTTCTCTGTTTCTGGTATTGATGAATTTGGATAGACACAAGATCTCACCAGAACTAATGACTGAAAAAAAGCTTCACGAATTTTGGAGGTGGTGGAGTAGAGTTCATTTTGAAAGTTTGCACCTTCAGAAAGCCTAATTCACAGACTGGGCTATTTTGCTGAACGAGAGGTGTAATAAATGTTGTTTTAGTAACCCAGAGAGCTTCCTTGGATGAGGCAAGGCCCCGTTGCTAGGAGGGAGGGAGCTGGGAAGGTATCATATTACTGCTATTTGTTTCCTGCCTCCTGTGACAAAGTAAATCTGACCCAGAATAATTTACATTTTTTTTGTGCATATTCTTTCCCTCATGCTCACCTAGAGTATGACCTGGTCACAAAGTTGCAATGGGAGTAGACAGACATCAGCACCTGTGCATTTCTGATGTTTCTGTGCACATTACTGGAAATGTTGTATTCACTGACTGTAGTTCTCTCTATCTGCATGCTGTTAATGGCATGAAGATGGAGTGAAATGCAGGGCAGTGGGGGTAGGATAGGATGTGGAGGTGGTGTTTGCTATTTAAAATTGTTAAACCATTTAAAATTGTCAGAAAATGTAAAATATATTCATGTAAATTAGAAAATGGTATGTATGGTGTGAGATTGGTTTCCTTTGTCATGTGATGGTGTTTCTGTTTTATGGTTTTGTGATTGTAACTTTTCTAAGCAAGAGGAAAGAACTCAAAGACTTCAGTATGACCATAGAAATACTTTAATATATGACTTCCCATTAGCACATGCACTGTGACAAAGCAGTGAAGGAAATGTTTGCACATTTTGTAAAACAATTACTTATACGTGGGAACTGAAAAATGCTCTTTCTCTAAAATTACATTTTTCTCCAGAGTTTGTTCTTTTTTAAAACCTACTGTGAAGACTTTTCACATTGATGTGTAATATTGTTCCATAAAGGAGCTTGTTTGTGGGTGTATGTGTTCCTTTATGCAAAGAAGCTGGGATTTTTTTTTCTGACGACTCAAAAACCAAATTGTTTGGTGAAATGGTTTATACATACCTTCAGATTATCTCATACATCTTCTCATATAGGTAGAATAATAAATATATCCATTACACTGCATATAGTTGTGATTTCCCTCTAAAAAACCCACAACATCTCAGCATCTTTTATACAGTTTTTGCAAGTTACAAGTGCTCTTATGTTCTTATAATTTCCCACAGATTCTGTTTTGGTAGTGATTTGGATGCATTGTAAATATCTGTATGCAATTTGTATACAGCTGTTACCATCCACAGAAATAAATTCAAGTTCCTTACAAAATACATGTATTGATCTGTGTTTGCATATATGAATAAATCAATACTGAGAAGCTTCTAGATGGAGTTGAACATCAACTACCAATAAGGAGCACATTAAAACAGCAGCACGAAAAGTATGGTATGCAGTAGAAACTGTAAGCTGAATATATTCCAAAATAATACTATAATTCTCATTCTAGAGCCTTTGGATTCTTGTGTCAAGGAGCAAAAGTAACAGAACTTGTAATATCTCCTATTTGTTATGCTTACCTCAGAGGTGTGTTGCAAAAACACACAGAATCTTAACTGCACCATAAAAAAGTGAATTATTAATAAAATGGGAAAGCTATGGACCATTTGCACACTAACTAAATACAAATTAATCCAACCATTCCAAAGGGAGATATGTATTATTTGACTCAACTAAGGGAGGAAAAGAAGTCCTCAACAATTTAATAGAAAATATGCATCACCATGTTAAGCAAATAATGTGCTGCTGAATAACAGTTTCTGTGTCAATGAGTGAATTAGACATGAAAATCAGTTTTGCCAGGATCTGAGTATAAATTGATATCTTGAGTGTAAATTGATACCTTGCTATGTTTCCCTGTTTTCTACAAGATTACTCAGAAACAATCTCAAATTACTTTACTCTGTTCTAAAATAAGGCAGAACTGCTCCCAGACATTCCTTGGAATCAAAATAATTATAGCCTGGTATTTAAAGGTGTAAAGTGGGTTTTTTGGTTGTTGTTCTGTTTTGTTTTGTTTGGTGCTTTGGATTTCTTCTTGTTGTTGTTGGTTGGGGTTGGGTTTTTTTGTTGGTAGTTTTTTTTTGTGTTTTGGGGGTTTTTGTGTATTTTTTATATTTGTTTGGTTTTGTTTAGTTTGATTAAAAAAAATAAAAAAAGCACAACACATTTTCCCCTGAAATTCTTACTACTGGGCGAAGTTCCTTTACTGGGCTACCTCAACTTATAGCCACGTAATTTTATCAGCCTCTGAGGAGTTGTGCCTAATTCATACCAGTGAGTGAGGACAATTAATGGCCCTGCTTTCATTTTGCGTCTTTGACACCTTCAGCAGCAAGTGTGGGAGAAACAAGGGCCATTTATCCCAGCTAGACATTTGTGCTTTTACTGTAAGTGCACAGCTCTCATGTACTGTCTGCAGAACAATCACTCTGGCACATACCTATAACAATAAAGCAGGAGACGTGGTGCAATGTCGTCACTCATCTGTAAAGGGGCAGTAGTGGCAGGCTCTGCTGTGAATGGCAGAAAACTCCTTCAAAGAGTAGTGAGGAACCAGGGCAGAAGCATTTGGGACTGAGCACTCTAGGGGAAGTATTTGCTTTTCCATCTCCCATAGACTGAGATATGACTATGCCTTGTGAAGAGTTATGTATTCCTGCTGAAACTGGAGTCTCACCAGCTTTACAGGCTTGGACATAATTCCTGGCTGTTGAGTCTGAGTTTTAAATCTTTTTTGTTTGTTTGTTTCTATTACAATTTAAATACAAATCTTCTCCAGCAATATATTACATCAGGACCATAGTTTTTCTCTCTTATTTTGCCTATAGTAACTTTAGCCAAAAATTGTAGAAATGAGCGTCCTTCTCCTGGCATCAGATTAATACCTACTGTACTTAGTTTTGTAGGTTCACAGCATCACAGACTGGTTAAGGTCAGAAGGAACCTCTGGAGGTCATCTGGCCCAATCCCTGTGCTAACAGGCACATGGCAATGGAAACCAAAATCCTATTGCTTACACCATCTCAAAAAATTGCCAAGATCCATTATGAGTAACCACTTACTCCATGCTGGCCAGACTGAGGAGACCACCACCTAGGTCTCCATGCCTCTGACTGTCACCTTTGATACACTCCAGGTTGCCTCAGCAGTATTCTTGGTGCCCACATGCAAAAACATTAGAGGGTACTAGTCAGAGGGTAAAGCAAGAGTTAGTGACCTCCTTGCAACATCCCGGATCCTGGGCCCCAGCAATCAGCAAACTTCTGTAGACAACAGATCAGTTTGGCAGGTCAAATGCCTTTGTCCTCTGCAGCAGGGAGTCATCCACTGCTGTCACTCACTGCTTCCTCATGGTGGTCGTTCATTGTACAGGGTCAGTTGTGTCAGATGCCTTACTTGAAATCACAATAGGTTTCTTCAGCCTTGAGGATAGTGAACCTGTGTGGTGTCCTCTGTGCTGATGAGACAGTTGCTCCAACACCTGCTGAACAACATGCCCTGTGGCATGTCACCAGCATACCCCAAAACAATAAGGCTTATCTGAACTCACAGGGGGACCCCTTCTCTACACTCTTCTGCCCAAATGCTGCCCTTGGGATCTGCACTCTGGGCTTTGCTCTTATTAAGCCTTCTCCCTAGCACCACCTAGACGAAGACTTGCCCCTCCCTTATAGAGTGCCTGCAATAAAGGCTCCCTGCACCCTTGGTCAAGGGCAGTTGGCCAGGATTTGAGGCCCAAGGCCTGCTGGCCCAGACAGATAGCTGTCTCATTAAGTAGGATTCTTATTTGTTTGGGGCTTTTACATTGTATTAAGGGTAAATACTCTTCCAATTCTAGTACTGTTAGAGAAGAGATCTCTATTGTAATTGATTAGTATCCTTCCTGAAACCCTTAGGAGACTAATTATTGCTCACTGCTCTCTGTATGTTCTTCCATGTATTCACCACAGATGGCCAATAGATTTAATTTGGTGTCCAAGGCAGCCATAGCTTCTCTTGGCCTGGCAGATATTAATGTTTTGAGGTAGCATAACAGATCCTTCCTTTCCTGATTGCATTTCTGCTCAGGGGAAGGCAGACAGATTCTGTTGCCTAGCCCAAGGCAAAAAGTGATCTGTGCAAGTACTGACACTGTGTGCTTTGTCTGCAGGGACGGGGAAACTGTGCTGTTTTTCAGTGCTGCTAGTCTTTTTCATTTTGAGAAGGGTTTGGATCTTGAATTTAAGTTTAAATTTGAACTATCAGGTTAACCTGATAGTTGTGATTGAAGCTTTGGGTTTGCTTATACCAGTTTTACATCAACTTTTAACTTTTCCAGGGCTGTTTATCATGAATTTAACCACTGTACAAACACTCTTTGCATCTTTTGCTACAAAGCGTTTCTCTTCCAGAGACCACATTTCCCCAAAATGCTGCTACAGGTAATGTTCCTATCTTTCTTCTTTAATTGCTGCTTTAAGCATGGCAACTGCATTGGACAGAACCCAAATGGTCTTCGAAACTGATTAAAGTTTAATTGTAGAGGGAAGAATACAATTAATAAATGCCCAGCTGTGTTTTTTGATCTCTTTTCTGGTTTGTAGTTAGTAGAAGATAAAAAGAGGCAATTACTCTTTAACTATGTAATTAATTTAAGTATTGGAATAAGTTAGCATTTGTGAATGCATCTCTGTGTAATCTCCTGCTTTTATATCTTTGTGTATCTTATCATAAAATGTGTAAAGTCTGTTTATTTCATCTGTGTCTGCAAAGGAAAATTAAAAAAAATAGATTTACTGTTAATAAAATAAACACACTGACATTTGTATGCTGGCCTTTGATTTTGTGGACAAAGGTATTTTGATTTTTAAGGAAAATATCAGGGGTAATGAAATTTGACCAGTTTGATTTACACTAGTGATAATGTCTTCATTAGTCAGAACAAATGATTAATCTTTCCTTTCTGCAGTGGCTGTTGTGCTTTCTCAACCAGGCATTTTAATTTTCAGGTTGACATCCAGTCAGAAATAATCCATTATGGGTGATCAAAGCTCATGTGAGAAAGTTTTTAACTCTAAAATGATGAGTGGAACTGGCCTGAAGTGCAGGGCAAGTTCATTGTGCTGTAACCTGTGGGTTCCGCTGCTGCCCCCTCGCCACTTTGCATGCTGACACCTAACTTCTTCTCAGTGCTGCCGAATTTTACCTCTTTATCAACTTTGCCAAGGTAAACTGGAAAGCCAGGAGGAAGACAGTACTAAAAACCCAGGGTGGATGAGAAAGGCCTTATTGTGTCCCCTCCCTAGGCATATGCTGTCCTGTGATCCCTGACATGGTTTTGGTCCATGCTAGGAAAAAAACCCACAGAAACAAACCACAAATCCTAGGCGTGGTTCTGGAATTACTGCAGGCCAGGTGCCATTCCCAAAAACCAGGTTGAATGTTCTATGGCACAGTTTATGGTATGCTTTTATTTACTGGTATAGACTCAGCCTCCACAATTTTGTTCTGTAAGCCTAACAGGATGCACAGGACCTGAACCCTTCTGCTTTGAGTCTGCCCTTGACTTGAAACTAGTTGAGTTTAATCAGTACCAATAATAACCAATAAATTCTCTGGTGGTAGAAGTTTTTCTAGCTTTTCAATGACACTTTTTTACACCCAGGCTGGAACCACAGCACCACAGCATTTTGCAAGTTGACAGCATTTCTGTGTGGTGTGATTAGGGATCACATCAAATCTACTGATCTAGGAGCTGCTGTAGGTGCTGTAACAGAGAGGCAGAAACTCCATTTCATTACTTTTAAATGCTGAGTCTCACCTGGGATTTTAGCTAGCTCAGGGTTGCCCACACAGTGTGCTGGTGGGTGGCCAATCTATCTCGTCTGGGAGAAATATAAGAAATGTTGTTACTTTTGGTTGAGACTTTAAAGACACAAAACCTTAAATTTCCCTTTCAGAATGAAACTCATGTATCTGCATGCACATATACGTATATACACACCCACGCACATAGAAATATATGCATGTATTTCCTTTAGGAAAAAAGGCATTGTCTTGGTGGTCTGTTGGCTAGATTATGTAATTAAAACTGAAAGACAAATATAAGTCCCTTGAACCAACCAGAGTGTCCGTAATATAAGACAAAGGTTTTACATTCCAGCAAATTCACAGGTTTTCTCCCAGTGTACAAGCTAGACCAGGTCAATCAGGAAGCCATGGGTACTTCTCATTGCACAGCATGCATGTGGAATAAATGCTGTTCTCTCAGTGCTTCAATATCACCTTTATTTGTTCTGCCATTCTACATAGAAATAAAAAACTATTGTTTTCTTTTCAACTGTACGGTTGCAGACACTTTTAAAGATGTTAGAGCAACTCACAATATGCTTATTAAACAATATATAGATACTGGGTTTTCATTTATAAAGTAAATATGTTCTCCATTGTTTGTAAGATAATGTGACATGTTCTTTTCTAACAAAGCTTGTGTAACACCTGAGCAAAAACATAAATTAAAACCTTTTGATAGGAGGCTGGCTGCCATACATGAATTCTTTATCATGGTAGGAAGTTTACATTCCTTTCTGTTGCATCCCTTTTATAGCATTTTTTTCTGTGGGAAGCTCTTTGCAAAATTACTTCTGTAGTTTGTACACTTCAGTTATTTCTGGTAAGAAGAAACATAGAAAATTCTACTATCTTATCATAATTCCCTGAATCTCAAAATGTAACATTACCTTCCCCCTCAAAACCAAACCAAACAACAACAACAAAAACAAAACCCATTCTGACTGGGTCTGATCACCTGGTTGTAGTGTAAGTGACAAGCAATGGCACTCAGGATGATCTCCTCCCTAACCTTTCCTGGCACTGAGGTCAGATTGACCAGCCTGTAGTTCCCTGGATCATGCTTCTGCCCCCTCTTGTAGATGGGCATCGCATTTGCTAGTATTCAGTCAACTAGGACCTTCCCAGTTAACCAGGACTGTTGACAGATAACGAGGAGTAGCTTGATGACCATATCTGCCAGTTTCTTAAGTACCCTTGGCTGGATCCCATCTGGTCCCACAGACTTGTGTACATCTAAGTAGTGCAATAGGTCCTCCTGGATTATGGGGGCTGCTTTCTGCTGCCCATCCCAGTCTTCCAGTTTCAGGACCTGAACCTTCATGAAGCAGCTGGTGTCACTGACAAATACTGAGGCAAAGTAGCTGTTCAGCAGCTCAGACTTTTCCTTGTCTTTGGTCACTAGGTTCCCTTCTTCATCCAGCAGTGGGTGGAGGTCCTCCCTAGCTCTTCTTTTACTGTTAACATATTAATAAAAGCTCTTTTTATTATCTGTAATTACACTGGCCAGACTGAGTTCTAGTTGAAATTTGGTCTTTCTAATTTTGTCCCTATATATCCTTGCAAGAGTCTTGTGCTCTTCCTGAGTTGCCTGAATCTCCTTCTATACCAAGTAGATTTTCCTTTTCTTCCTGAGTTTTACCCAAAGATCTCTGCTTAGCCAGGCTGACTTGTCTGCTCATTCCTGTGCCTTCATGAATTCCTTCTTGAGGAGTGTCCAGCCTTCCTGGACTCCCTTGTCTTTCAGAACTGCTTCCCAAGGCATGCCATCAACCAGTCTTCTAAACAAGTTAATGTCTGCCCTCCAAAAGCCCAAGAATTTAGTTCTATTCTCTCCCCTCCTAACTTCACTAAGAATTGTAAAGTCCACCATCTCATGGTCAGTTTGTCCAAGCTGTCCACCAACCTTTACATTTCCTACTAATCCATCTCTATTTAGAAGCAGCAGGTGTAGTAGTGAGCCATCCCTCATTCGGTCATTCACTAGCTGTGTTAAGTTGTTTTCCATGCACTCCAAGAACCTCCAGGACTGCTTCCTGTGTGCTGTATTTCCAGCAAGTACCTAGAAGTCTTTGACAAGAACAAGGGATAGTGATTCTGAGATCTTCCCCACGCACCTAAAAAACATTTCATCAATCTCCTCATCCTGGTTGGGTGTTCTATAGCAGATCCCTATCATGACATCTGCCTTGTTGGCCTTTTCCCTGATTCTTACCCACAACATTCAACCCTATCATCACTGTCATCATGTTTGAGACAGTCAATGCTCTTTCTGACATACGGGGTCACTCCACTGCCTCTCCTTCTGGACCTATCCCTTCTGAAGAGCCTATAGCCATCCAACACAGCACTCCAGCAATGGGATTCATTCCACCAAGTGAGATTTTTTTTCCTAAGAGTTCTCACATCTTGATTACACTGATATGACCAATCTGCTATGAATCCATGGATAGTTAAGGGGTTTACTAGTTTTATTTTTAGTTTCTTTTGTATAAGTTTTTATATAATGATACATTTCCTGTCTATGTCTGGGTTTTCTGTGAAAAATGTTTTGTGAACAAAATTTGGTGAGAAAGTCTTGGACAGTCTTAATCTCTTTATACAGTATTTGTTTCTTATATTTGCATTACATCTGCTCAACTTAGATCTGGTTGTGTAGCTTAGAGGATTCTGAGCTGACATAAAATAAATGCCATGAAGGCTTATGGCAGTGCTTCTAACTTCTTATATATGTTTTTGCAGCCTCCTGGTAATGACTGAGTTTCACAGAATCATAGAATCACAGAATGGTTTGGGTTGGAAGGGACCTCCTAAGGTCATCTAGTCCAACCCCCCTGCAATAAAGATGGGTGTCCTCAACTATATTGGGTTGCCCAGAGCACTGCTGAGAATCACCTTGAATATCTTCAGGGATGGGACCCAAACCACCTCCCAGGGCAACCTGTCCAGTGCTCTTCTCATAGTAAAGAACTGATTCCTAATGTCCAATCTAAATCTACTCTTCTCTAGTTCAAACCCATTGCCCCTTGTCCTACCACTACAGGCCTTTGTAAATAGTCTCTCTCCATCCTTCTTGTAGGCCCCCTTCAGGTACTGGAAGGTCATTATTAGGTTTTCCTGGAGCCTTCTCTTCTCCAAGCTGAGAAGTTCTCAGTTCCCTCAGCCTGTCTTCATAGCAGAAGTTCTCCAACTCCATGATCATTTTTGTGGCCCTCCTCTGGACTCACTCCATCAAGTCCATGTCCTTCCTGTTTTGAGGGCTCCAAGAACATTAATCTAAGTCTTAGGGGTCCAAGTTGTCCAAGTTTCTGATTGCAATGCTGACACAGATAATGTTCTTTGGACTGAATTTTGATTGCTTTTGGACTTTTTCTTAATATTTACAATTGAATTACCTGAAATATGAGTGATGTTACTACTGACACTGTAGGAACCAATGAATTAAAGAAAGATTGGTTGAATAAACTTCCATAATTACAGGGTTGTGGTATTTTTGTTGTCTGTGTCTATTTAATGTGGAGAGCCATGCTCCAGAGCAAAAATGTGTTTCAGTTGTATGAGTGCATACAGACTCCTGAATGGCTATTGTATCTGCCACCGTGGTGCTTCTGTAGCACCGAAAAAGCTGATGAAGGATTTGAACGGTTGTGCACCTGACATTTTGCAATTTCAGAACCACTTGGGCACACTACTGGCTCATGTTCAGCCAGCTGTCTATCAGTACCCTCCAGGTCCCTTTCTGCCTGCCTGCTCTCCAGCCACTCCGACCCCAGCCTGTAGCACTGCATGGGGTTGTTGTGACCAAAGTGCACCACCTGGCACTTGGACTTGTTGAATGTCATCATGTTGGACTCTGCCCATCTGTCCAGCTGGTCAAGGTCCCTCTGGAGAGCCCTTCTACCCTCTAACTGATCAACATCTGCTTCCAACTTGTTGTCATCCACAAATTTACTGATGACTGACTCAACCCCCTCATCCAGATCATCAGTGAAGATATTAAAGAGGATGGAGCCCAGCACTGATCCCTGGGGGACACCACTAGCGACTGGCCTCCAGCTGGAAGTGGCACCATTCACCACCACTCTCTGGGCTCAGCCCTCCAGCCAGGCCAGGAGTTTTCTGTGGGGGACTGTGTCAAAGGCCTTGCTGAAGTCCAGATAGACTACATCCACAGGCTTTCCTACATCCACCAGGTGGGTCACCTGGTCATAGAAGGAGATCAGGTTGGTCAGGCAGGACCTGCTCTTCCTAAATCCATGCTGGCTGGATCTGAGCCCTTGGCCATCTTTCAGGTGTGCAGTGATTGCCCCCAAGATAATCTGCTCCATAATTTTCCCTGGCACTGAGGTCAGGCTGACAGGCCTGTAGTTTCCAGGTTCCTCCATCTGACCCTTCCTTGTGGATGGGCATCACACTGGCCAGTTTCCAGTCATCTGGGACCTCTCCAGTGAGCCAGGACTGGTGGAAAATGATGGAGAGCTGCTTGGCCAGCTCATCTGCCAGCTCTCTCAGCACCCTAGGATGGATCCCATCCAGTCCCATGGACTTGTGAGTATTCAAGTGGGTCAGCAAGTCCCAGAGTAATTCCTCATGCACTGCTCCCTGACCCCATCAACCAGTGCAGGAGGCCAGTTATCCTGGAGTCCTCCTGCCTTAGTGTTGAAGATGGAGGCAAAGAAGGTATTTAGAACCTCAGTCTTTTCCTCATCTTTAGTTATGTTACCCTCCTTCTTGCCCCTCTTTTTAGCATTAATGTATTTATAAAAATGCTTTTTATTATCTTTCACAGAAGTGGCCAGCTTAAGCTCCAACTGGGCTTTTGCCTCTCTAATTTTTCTCCTACATATTCTAACAACATCCTTAAAGGTATGCTTTCTTCTCTACACAGAAAATATTAATATGAATAGCAATATCTAATATTTCTATCACTAATACTCACAGACTTCAACAAAGTTCCCATTATGGCTCAACATTCTGGTTTTAAAAATATTTGCTTTGAACAATGAATAAAAGAAGCAGAAATATCCATTGTTTCCATTAAAGGTCTTGTTTAGGATTAGGCAGGCAAATAATTCCTGAGGGCCTGAAATTAGATTGTACCACTTCACAAAAGAGGTGAAGAGGAAAATATTTTGCCTTCTCAGCAAGATCCTGTTCGTCTAAATCTTGCAAGGGTGCCATTATGTGTGTTAAATAATTGCTTAATGCCTGAATTTTCCATTTGCTCCAAAAGCCTCTCTAGAAGTTCTTTTATAAGTGGCTGCAAAAAATGGATTGTAATTTATATTTTTGGTCCATTTTGGTGCTGTGCTAAGAGATTTTAGGTAATTATAGATTGCTTTCTTATTTTTATTTATTTTCTCAATAGGTTGTACTAGTGATACTTAATAGATCTTTTTGTCCTGTTCTGTAGAGAATAGGAACAATCCAGATCTTCATGTTCAGTTCACTTTGCACTGCTGAGTACTTTTAATTCCCACATCCATGTTCAGAAGAAACCAAACATTTCAGTCATGTTTTTCTTACAGTTGTATATATTTAGACCAACTGTAATAAATTGTCTTGCTCAAAAGTTTTCTAGTAGAAGAAAATACCATTCAAAATGATGGTGTAGTCTGATGTCATCACCAAGTTTGTGGAACAACTTCCAGTTAGTCTGAAGTATTTTCTGTTGACTTTGTTATTTTTATTTCATTACTGTGTGCTATATTATGAGATGTTAAGCAATGGCAAATGCTGAAAATGGCATGTAACAGAATTTCCTGGGTAAGACAAGCTCTCTGAATTGAGTACCATAGTAAAAGTTTGAGTTGCTGTTTCTGCCCTTATATCTGTAAATCAGCTTTGCATTCCCTCCTTATACTCAATACTGTTTCAGTCATAGTTGTTAACGCTACTTCTAATGCTCTTAAGAAGCAGCTTTGGGCACCAAGATTTTGCCTTCCTGTAATTCAAAGGGGTTATTATGGCTAGGAAAATATATTTTAGTTACATTTAAATCCAATAACTTGAGGTAGGTAAATTTGTTAAGAGGGACAATTTATGTCTCAGGTCAGGGTTTGTTCTGATCTGGATAACAAGTCACCACAGACTTCTGTTTAAAGAAAAAAAATTCCTGCAAAGCTGATGAGCTTAAGCATGATATATCAGCAAGACATATTAGGTAGCCAGTGATGCACTCAGGCAAGACACGCTTCTGACGTATGCCAGCCAGTCTGGAAGGGGTGTGTAGGATAAAATTTTAGGTTTGTCTTCACCTACTTTTGTCTTATGTAGGTAATTGTGTTTAGTATATGGGTTAGAAAAGGTAAAATAGCTCATATCTATTACAAAAAATTGAGTGAAAACCAAACCCCTATGACTTACAGAAGTTCAGTATAAGTAATTTCCTTAACCTTGCTAACTCTAAATGTTACAAATATAAAACAATTTTGTCCCAGACAAAAATCTAGCTTTTAAATCCCCAGAATTCTGTTTTATTTCCCAGGCATAGCTGTGATTTCTCTAGTCATAGGCATTAATTTTGTGAACAATCTATTTTCTATACAAATACATTTGCAGAAAAGCTTTCTGTATTGCAGAAAAAGGTTTTTTAATGTTCAGGAAAATCACTTGTTTCTAAATTACAGTATTTTCCCTCACAATTGGACTTTTCATTAATTTCTACTGGAAACTGATTTTCTTGTGGAAAATTAACTACACTTTTTTGTGTGTGTTTTGTTTTCTCCATAGTTTCTTTTAAAGAACTAAAGAATTAGCTAGAATTATACACTTGATATTTTTTAAGTCAGACTTCTATATCTTGACTTATACAAATGAGCTTCCTATAATGTTTTTGCAAGTAAAATAATTTTACATGTGTTTTTGGCAATTTTTTGTCTTCAGTTCTTTTTATTTCTTCCTCTCTAAATTAATTTCAGTGAACCAGAAACCTTGGAACAAATGAATTTTTATTTAGTTTATCTCAGTTGTTCCGTAAACTACTGATAGACTTTCAAACTGAATTCTACTGTGCAGAATAAAGATACACTATTTTCTTATCTCCAGGGGCACCATGAGCATGTATTTATTATATCTTCAAAAAACTCTCCATCTACTGCAGTTGAAAGTGTTGAAAGATGAGAGCTGGAAAAAGAAAAAAAAAAACCCAAACAAATAAAAAGAGAGTAAGCACCACCATAATGTATACAGGGAATTACTTGTTGTAAAGATAACGAAGTCCATTGATTCCTGATTAAATGCCTCCAGGCAGCAAAGATACCCCTGGTTTCTTTAGATGTTACTAAGGTGAGCTCAGTTGTAAACATTGCCAGAAGTTCAGCTCAAGGTACAAAGACACTCTATTGTTATAAATTGTTACCCCTGGCAAATGCAGGTTGTACTACTCACTTTCTTCTGTTCTAGAAGGACCTACAATATTTAAAATGAAAAAAAAAAAAAAAAAAAAAAAAAAAAAACAAAAAACACCCAAACCCACAAAACTATCAATTTTTAAGTATTATACCATAATAATGTGATTTTTACATTCCCCTCAATCTTTGTATTTTTGCCTTGTGGTAACATGCACATGTCAGTCACGCATTCTTAAGCTAAACATTCTGAGAAAGAAAAGTAGTAGTTGCTTCAAAATTGTTACAGTTTAAGTGGAGATCAACAACAGATGACAGTTTTTATGACAGGTAACAATATTTCAATACATGTACTTAGGAGAATAAACAAAGTTATCATAGTTATTCAGCATTTTGAGAACTACATTGCTGTAAGCTCAATCTATTTTTTTCCTCCTCTTTTTTTCAAATCTGAGCTTCAGCATTGAATTCTTACCCCTGGTTATCTAGGCCAATCACATCCTTGGCTGCATCAAAAGATGTGTTGCCAGCAGATCCAGAGAGATGATTCTGCCACTTTGCCCTGGTGACACCTCACCTGAAGCCTAGTCTAGTTGGGGATGTCCCTACTGTCTGTGGGAAAGTCAGACTAGATGACCTTTGAAGGTCCGTTCCAGCCTGGACCATTCTTTGATTCTATGATCTTTGTTCGCTTTAAAGACTTATGTGGCTTTCATCAGTCAGGAGAGCATATGGTGCAAAGGATGTTGTATACCATTGAGACTCAATACAAAGAAAGAATAGCAGATTGTAAATTCTGAGTTAGCTCCATGTGTTAGAAAAAGAAATTATATGTTTTATGGGCATATAGTTCACGTGTTAAAAGTAAAGAGAAGTAAAAGGAGACAGAAGGAAATGTCAGGGCATGTTGTTTATCAAAGTTTTTCACAGCTTCAGACTCTTGAAACTTCATTCAAAACTGCAGAGTCAGAAGACTAGGAGATAAATTGTTTATTCTTCACTGCTGTAGTGGGTTGAGATAGCCACCCTCCCCACCACGGGCAAAATGACGACTCCAACAAACGGATTGCAAAAGTGATGGAAAAGTTTAAATAGAAGAAGTGAAGGTGCACAAAAGAAACCAGAAACAGTGACAGAAGTAACCCCAACACACACCCGGATGAACCCCATCCCCACCTGAGGGTGGGCTCAAAACCCCCAGGGCTCGTTCTTCCCCCCCCACTGCTAGGCTAGTCTCAGCTGGCCAGGCCTGAGACCGCCCATCCCCCTGGCCTTGGGCCTAGCCAGGCCCAAGGCCGGGAGACGTCTCCCCCAGTTACCGGGCGGCGGCGAGGGAAGAAAGAGAAAGAGGCGGACCCCACGCAAGGTCTTATAGCGGTGCAGGGGATTGTGGTAGGAGATACACGGTTTTCCTGTGTCCACCCACTGGGCTGGACTCCTGGACACAGGAAGTGTGCCATGCAGCAGAGGGCACCCAGCCCAAACCACCACAACTGCTTATGGAGTTTATATAATAATATGGTGCTAAAATTATGCTAAACCCAAAAATAAAAGGACGGGTATTGGATAGTAGGTGTACCTAGCTATTTGAGTATGTTTTTACCAGACTGATAGCAACCTCTAAAAAGCTTAAGGAGATGCATCAACGAATCAAAACCTTTATCAGTGGTAAGAAGTGAAGTAGTTAGACACAATATGTATTTTAGTCATCAGCGTACTGCTAGTGTTGTCTAATGCTGAACAAAGAATGAAAATGTTCAATACAGGGGTAAGATAAACAAATTCAGGAGATTTTTTGCTTTCTGTGATATATGGTCAGGTGAAATGACTTGAGAATGAACTTGTCAGACTACATTAAAAAAAATATTTATTCCATGAATGTATTTCACAAACCTTGAACATGAGTTCTTTCCTAGATGTCTCACTATACCATAAGTCAACTTGAGTAGATGGCTTTACTTCAGTAATTATTTTCACCTTTTGTTCTTCCAGCTTGTTCACTGGAGCATAAAATGAGATAGAAACTAGAGAAGCAGAATTGTTTCCTAAAAACTAAACATTAACCTTGTGCAAACACCTTAAGGGCAGATTTTCTAAACAGTAAAGGTGACTTGGTTAGCAGAAAAATTGAAACAAATTTTCAAATACATTTTGGTTCCTGTAGGCTACCTGAGTGAAGCAAGATGGGTCAAATATTATGAATATCATTTTACCAGGTGTAAGAGTCAGTCCAAAGAACATTATCTTTGTCAACATTGTCATCAGAAATTTGTGCAATAGGGGACTCCTAAAACTTAGACTAATATTCTTGGAGCCCTCAAAACAGGAAGGACATGGACTTGATGGAGTGAGTCCAGAGGAGGGCCACAAAAATGATCATGGGGTTGGCGAACTTCTGCTGTGAAGACTGAGGGAGGTGGGATTATTAAGTCCGGAGAAGGCACTGGGAAGGCCTAATAATGACCTTCCAGTACCTGAAGGGGGCCTACAATTGTGAAGGATGGAGAGAGACTGTTTACAAAGGCTTGCAGTGATAGGACAAGGAACAATGGCTTTGAACCAGAGAAGAGTAGATTTAGCTTGGATGTTAGGAAGAAGTTCTTTACCATGAGGGTAGTGGACCACTGGAACAGGTTGACCAGAGAGGTGGCTGGGGCCCCATACCTGGAGATATTCAAAGTGAGGCTTGACTGGGCTCTGGGCAACCTGACTTGGTTGACCTTTGGAGGTCACTCCCAGCCCAGACCATTCTATGATTCTATGATTCTAAGATTCTGTGCTAACATCTTGTTGCAGCTGCCTGCCTGGTAGTAAGTTTCTGGTTAAGTTACTTTCTGGTTAAGTTACTGACCCTGTACAATGGCATGTGGTTTCTATGCATACACAGGTGCACACACCACAGGAAATGAGCTACTTAGTACTGAGAGCACCAAACTTTCTCTTGCCAAGAGAGAGTCGGAAAGAGTGTTGTTGCTACTGCCTTTGTGCATTCTACTGTAGCAAGCTCCATAACTTCTGTCCAAAAAAGATGGATACTTTATCAACAATAAGGAAATTGTGAAACTTAGGTGAACTTTGCTCATTATAAAAAGAAAACATACATCCTGGTTGAAAGCTACCCACCTTCAATGAAGACCATGTCTTGGACACTCCTCCCTGGGCACAGACTACGCTTCAGACACTCCTCCTTGGGCATGTAGGGAAGCATCAGTTGTGAGAGGCAGAGAGAGGTGGACAGAGGTAGAGAATGGCCATGGGCAGGTGTGCAACTGAATATAAAAGGGTCCTTCCTAGCAACTAGGCTTTGTAAGCTTTCCCCACCAGGATCAAGAAGGAATGAAAGGACCAGCAGGACTGGACCTGGAACCAGAGAGATGTCTTTGGGCCCTCACATTGGTGGTAGCTATCAGCTTCTTTTCTCCCTTTAATTTACTTTACCCTATTTTACTTTACTTTCCCCCTTACTCCTATCACCCTATTGCACACAGCTTTATGGGTAAACAATAAAGCTTTATTGCTGATTGAAGCAGACCCCTTTGGTGTGTTCACCTTAAGTTTTTGCACTTTGAGATCACAGCAAATGAATCATCATGAGTCCACTGAGTAGACCATGACACCAGTGACATTGATGAGAATGACACCTTTTCAAAACAAATTATTTGCACACAGACATCTCTGAAAATTAAAAACTTTACTTAATTTTCATTATGTCTGACACAGATTTATTAGTTAGTTTGTATACTAGAGTTAAAAGACAAAGGTGAATCAGTTAATGAAATTCATAATGTTTATACAGTGGAAGAAAAAAAAACATGCCTGTAATTGGGCATAAAGCTTTATCTCTGGGTTTAATTTCTGGGCATATTGTTACATGATCAAAAAGTCCTAGGTAGCATATGACATACTCTCTATCTTAAGGAATAATTAGCATTTCCATAGACATCTTAGAAACTTGCTGAGTCCAAAACACTCAAAAATGGCTAGCATAACAAAATTAAGATGTTATTTTAATTTAGATTCTCAAGACTATCTCATATTATTTTAGACAATATCCTTAAAAACATACTCATGTTCTTTGATTGTGTAGAAACTTCCACTTCCAAGTGGAATTCAGCAGCAAATCAAGAGATATCACAATAAATATCACAGTATCACAGTATCACAGTATAACCAAGGTTGGAAGAGACCCCAAGGATCATCAAGTCCAACCTGTCCCAACAGACCTCACAACTAGACCATGGCACCAAGTGCCATGTCCAGTCTCCTCTTGAACACCTCCAGGGACGGCGACTCCACCACCTCCCGGGCAGCCCATTCCAATGACGAATGACTCGCTCAGTGAAGAACTTCCTCCTCACCTCGAGTCTAAACCTCCCCTGGCACAGCTTGAGACTGTGTCCCCTTGTTCTGGTGCTGGTTGCTGGGGAGAAGAGACCAACCCCCTCCTGTCCACAACCACCCTTCAGGTAGTTGTAGAGGGCAATGAGGTCACCCCTGGTCCTTCTCTTCTCCAGGCTGAACAACCCCAGCTCCCTCAGCCTCTCCTCATAGGGCTTGTGCTCAAGGCCTCTCCCCAGCCTTGTTGCCCTCCTCTGGACACGTTCAAGTGTCTCGATGTCCTTCTTAAACTGAGGGGCCCAGAACTGGACACAGTACTCAAGGTGTGGCCTAACCAATGCAGAGTACAGGGGCACAATGACCTCCCTGCTCCTGCTGGCCACACTATTCTTAATACAGGCCAGGATGCCATTGGCCCTCTTGGCCACCTGGGCACACTGCTGGCTCATGTTTAGGCGGGTGTCGATCAGCACCCCCAGGTCCCTCTCTGTTTGGCAGCTCTCCAGCCACTCTGACCCCAGCCTGTAGCTCTGCATGGGGTTGCTGTGGCCAAAGTGCAGCACCCGGCACTTGGACTTGTTGAATGTCATCCCATTGGACTCCGCCCATCTGTCCAGTCGGTCGAGGTCCCTCTGCAGAGCCTTTCTACCCTCTAACTGACTAACATCTATTCCCAACTTGGTGTCATCTGCAAACTTGCTGATGACTGACTCAATTCCCTCATCCATATCATCAATGAAGATGTTAAAGAGGATGGGGCCCAGCACTGATCCCTGGGGGACACCACTGGTGACTGGCCGCCAGCTGGATGTGGCACCATTCACCACCACTCTCTGGGCTCGGCCCTCCAGCCAGTTCCTAACCCAGCGCAGAGTGTTACTGTCCAAACCATGAGCTGACAACTTAGCCAGCAGTTTACTGTGGGGGACGGTGTCAAAGGCCTTGCTGAAGTCCAGGTAGACCACATCCACAGGCCTCCCCACGTCCACCAGACGGGTCACCTGATCATAGAAGGAGATCAGGTTGGAGAGGCAGGACCTGCCCTTCCTAAATCCATGTTGGCTGGACCTGAGCCCTTGGCCATCCTGCAGGTGTGCAGTTATTGCCGCCAGGATAATCTGTTCCATCACTTTCCCTGGCACTGAGGTCAGGCTGACAGGCCTGTAGTTTCCGGGTTCCTCCATCCGTCCCTTCTTGTGGATGGGGACCACATTGGCCAGTTTCCAGTCATCTGGGACCTCTCCAGTGAGCCAGGACTGGAGGAAAATGATGGAGAGCGGCTTGGCCAGCTCATCTGCCAGCTCTCTCAGCACCCTAGGATGGATCCCATCCAGTCCCATGGACTTGTGGATGTCCAAGTGGCTCAGCAGGTCCCGAACTAATTCCTCATGGATTTCTGGGGTACTACACTGCTCCCCAACCCTACTACCCAGCTCAGGAGGCCACTCATCCTGGACTCCTACCTTGCTGTTAAACATTGAGGCAAAGAAGGCGTTCAGGACCTCAGCCTTTTCCTGATCTTCGGTCACCGTGTTCCCCTCCAGGTCCAGTAAGGAGTGGAGATTCTTCTTGCCCTTCTTTTTAGCATTGATATATTTGTAAAATTGCTTTTTATTTTCTTTCACAGAGGTGGCCAGTTTCAGTTCCAACTGGGCCTTTGCTTCTCTAATTTTATTCCTACATAATCTAACCACTTCCTTGAACATACCTCGAGAAGCCTTCCCCTCCTTCCAAAGGTGATACAGCCTCTTTTTTTCCCTTAATTCCTCCAGGAGCTGCTTGCTCATCCAGGCCGGTCGCCTTCCCCGCCGGCTCATCTTTCAGCAGATGGGAACCGCCAGTTCCTGTGCCTTCAAGAGCTCCTTTTTGAAGTAGGTCCAACCCTCCTGGACCCCTTGGTTCATGAGGGTTGGTACCCAGGGAACTTTACAAATAAGTTTCTTAAAGAGGCTGAAGTTTGCCCTCCGGAAGTCCAAGGTGAAGGTTCTGTTGGTACTCCTCCCTATCTCCCTGCATATTGAAAACTTCACTATCTCGTGGTCACTGCACCCTAGGCAGCCTCCCACGGTCACATCTCCCACCAGCCCTTCCCTATTGGAGAGCAGCAGGTCAAGCAGAGCCTGTCCCTGGTAGGCTCGCTTAACAGCTGCGTCAGGAAGCAGTCCTCTATTCGCTCCAGGAATCTTCTGGACTGCCTTCTCTCTGCTGAATTAAGTTCCCAGCAGATATCTGGCAGGTTGAAGTCACCCACGAGGACAAGATCTGATGATCTTGAAACAGCCTCCAGTTGTTTGTAGAATAATTCATCAACCTCCTCATCCTGGTTGGGTGGTCTATAACAGACTCCAACCAGGATGTCAGATTTGTTGGGCTGCCCTCTGATTTTAACCCACAGGCTCTCAATTCCCTCATCTTCCACCTCAAGTTCTGAGGCAGAAAGTGTCTCCCTAATATACAAAGCCACCCCTCCTCCTCTTCTCCCTCGCCTATCCCTCCTAAAGAGCCTGTAACCCCCCAGTGTAGCACTCCAATCGTGCCTGTTGTCCCACCATGTTTCTGAGATGGCAACTATATCATAGTTGCCCTGGTGGATTAGGACCTCCAGCTCATCTTGCTTATTGCCCAGGCTGCGTGCATTGGTGTACATGCACTGCAGCTGGGCTCCCGACCTCTCAGTTGACCCTACCTTGTGCCCTACTCTTACCTCTGCAGAGGGACCGATGTCTTCACCCACCCCCTTCAGACCTAGTTTAAAGCCCTCCTAATGAGCCCTGCCAACTCTAGTGCTAGGACTCTCTTGCCCCTTCTAGATAAATGTACCCCATCAGGACCCAGCAGGTCAGGTGCCGTAAAAGTTGCCCCATGATCAAAGAAACCAAATTCCTCCGCTGGCACCATTCCCTGAGCCACTTGTTGATGGTGTGGGTTCTCCCGTTCCTCTCAGTGTACTCCCCTGCCACTGAGGGAACTGAGCAGAACACCACTTGCGCGCCTGCCCCATCGATCAACTGTCCAAGGGCCCTAAACTCCTTCTTAATTGCCCTGATGCCCTTCCTGTCGATCTCATCACTCCCAGCCTGTATCACCAGTAGAGGGTAATAGTCAGAGGGACTGATGAGCTTGGGGATTCCCCTTACAATGTCCCTTACTCGCGCCCCGGGTAGAGAGCATACCTCCCTGTGGGATGGGTCGGGACGACATATGGGTCCCTCAGCACCCCCCAGGAGAGAGTCCCCAACAACTATAACCCTTCTCGTTTTCTTTGTGGAGCTTGTCGTTATAGCTGTTGGGAACTGCTTGGCCTTAGGCTTGGCCTTAGGCTTGGCCTTAGGCTGCCCCCGGAGCTGGTCGTTACAGCCGGCGGGGACTGCTTGGCCTTGATCTCCCCCCCGGATGGCTGCTCCTCAGCCCTCTCATCCCCACCGCCCTCAGCCTGCAGGGCCTCATACTTATTATGCAAGGGCAGCGGAGGAGGAGGAGAGGGCCGGGGCGGATTTCTCTTGCCACCCTTGGCAGGGACCCGTGTCCATCCCTCTCCGTTCTCAGGGGCCCGTCCCTCAGCAGGGGAGATCTGCAGAGCCTTCTCCCACAAGTCCAACTCCCTTTCGCTTTCCCTTATTGACCTCAGCCTAGACACCTCCTCCTTCAGCTTGGCCACTTCATCCTTCAGCTCAGCCACCAGACTGAGGAGAAAGTTCACCTGCTCACACCTGACACAGGTGTCCTCTCTCTCTCCCTCTATTCCAACTGCCAGGCTGAAGCACTCTCTGCAGCTGGCAGCCTGGACTCCAGCATGCTGGAGAAACAACTCTGTCTGGGTAGATGCTATTTTTCTACCCTTGGTCCGAGTAATGACCATGGTGCAGCGTGTGAGTGAAAACAATTTTTTTTTTTTTTTTGTTTTGTTTGTTTGCAAGCAGCTGAAGGGCTATCGAGCCAAAATGGCGCCGCGCGCACAGCCCAGCTGGGGTTTAAATCTCCCGCGGCTGACGTCAGGCACTCGCTCCCGTGCACGCTCGCGAGAGCACGAGCCTGCCTCAATCCCTGCCCCCCAGGAGTCCTCCCGACCCGCTAAACCCCGAAAGCGAGGCAAAAACCCAAGCAGAAACTCACAAAGCAAGCGGTGCTGTCCCGAAGGAGCGGTTCTGATCGGCTATCGAGCCAAAAAAAAAAAAAAAAAAAAAGTGTGCATAATTCATATCAGAGACCTAATGAGCAAACTATCTGAGCAAGAGAGAATGGAAGCTAAAATATGTTTCAAGGAAGATTATAGATTTTTGTGCACACCAGTAATGTTTATAGTCCTTTGCTATTTTTTTTTTTAATATCTATTGAACACAAATACCCCTAAATTTTGTCTTAATGAAAACTTTTTACTTCAGCCAAATATAGCATTTGAGATACCACAGCTGCTTATTCAGAGAAACACATAATATTATCTGTTCCATTTAATGTTTTATTTCGAGTGAAAGTCTTATCTGGAATCATTTTAATGAAGAGTCAAAGGAGAGAGAATTATTTCTGTGGCTGAGATTATATTTTGGATCTGCTCCATAAGCAGACAACATTGCACAGAATAAAAACATAATGTATGTAACTGCTTCACAAGCTGCAGCTTCACCAAAATGTGTGACTAGACCTTGGACACAGTTTATCTCCTGTCTGTGTGAAGAAAAATGTTTTCATAGCATCATAGTATCAGTCAGGCTTGGAAGGGACCACAAGGATCATCTAGTTCCAACCCCTCTGCCATGGGCAGGGACACCTCACACTACATCAGGCTGGACAGAGCCTCATCCAGCCTGGGCTTAAACACCTCCAGGGATGGGGCCTCAACCACCTCCTTGGACAACCCATTCCATGGCTTCACCACACTCACGGTGAAGAACTTCCTCCTCATGTCCAGCCTGAATCTCCCCACCTCCAGCTTCATTCCATTCTCCCTAGTCCTATCACTGTCTGAGATCCTGAGAAGTCCCTCCCCAGCCTTCCTGTAGGCCCCCTTCCAAAGGCCACAATGAGGTCACCTCAGAGCCTTCTCTTCTCCAGACTGAACAGCCCCAACTCCTTCAGTCTGTCCTCATAGGAGAGGTGCTCCAGCCCTCTGATCATCCTCGTGGCCTTTCTCTGGACACGTTCCAGCACGTCCACATCCCTCTTGTAATAGGGGCTCCAGAACTGGACACAGTACTCTAGGTGGGCTCTCACCAGTGCTGAGTAGAGGGGGAGAATCACCTCCCTTGACCTGCTGGCCACACTTCTCTTGATGCAACCCAGGATCTGTTTTGGGCATTTCTGTAGTGATGGATTCTCCTTCCTCTTTGTTGGGCAATGGCTTAAATCTAAGGAACATGACTCTGTGGAACAGCTACTTGTGCAGAATGTGTAGGCTGTACTCCATCTTGTTGTTTACTGCCCATAGTTAGCTGGCATGCTGAGGCAGTGAGGTCACTGTGGCCTTGTAGCTGTTCTTGCAGCTGTGTGTTTGTAAGATAACTGGATGGGAAAGGAAGAGCTAGTGAGAAGGGAGTTTTCTGAGAATGTACACAGAGCCTTTGATGTTGTACACAGACCTAATTGCAAGTAGACTGGATATTATAATGTTGCCTTTAGTTAGAGACCAATAGAATAATGACACTTATGCATATTTAGCTGAGATGCTATATAAGCTGTGTATCCAGGCAATAAAGTTGAAGCTTGCTTTTCAATCATATTGATTGTGTGATTTATCAAGCCTCCCCTTCTGCAACACCTCTTGTGATTGCTCTAGCAACAGTCTTAAGGCATAGCTTTTAAATTACTTTAATGCTAGGCTGTACTGTAAGTGTGCTCAGTCCAGCTCAGCTAAGTAAGGTGTTAGAACTACAGCCAGTTCTTGTATTATTTATTATCTTAATTTATTCACAACATGGACCCTTTCCTTGCAGAATTTTGATAGATTATTCTAATTCTCCCCTACCTACATAAATGCAGGGTCTGGGTTAACAAATCATCCAGATGTGAATTTCTCACAATAGTAACTTTTATCACAAGATTTCCATACTTTTGACCTGCATCTGAAGCAAATTTAGGAACGAAACATTCTGATTTGGGCCCTGAACTAAATCTTAGCATTTTGACCCAGAACTTCTCATGTTAATGTGTGGAATGCCATTGGATTTGAGTTCTCAACACCTCTCTGACATAAACACAGAGTTTTTCATGCAGTCACAGACACAGTAATTGGTCTAAGTAACAAGTGAAAATTGTACTTAGAAAGTAATAGTTTCTAAAAAGTGAGGTTTTGTGATGAAATCCATGTAGTTTTTGGAAACATATCCAATCAAGTGAAAACTGATATATGTTTTCCTTTTCTTTCTCTTTCATTCTGTTAAAATGCAACCCTTGAAGCTCTTGCCGTTTCTTCACTAGAATGGTACCTCAATATAGAAACACATACACTGTCTTCACTGTTCCCAGGACAGAGGAAGGTTTGTCTCAGACAAGAGTCATTGTAGGATGTAGTTGTCTTATTTATTTCTGAGTCAATTTTTGTATTCCTAACTGTCCTACTTGCTGACTTTATAATCTCCAGGAAATCTCATGCATTTTCCCCTCCCCTTTCTGTCTCCCAATTTTCCACATTGATACTACAATCTCCCTTCATGTGCTGAGATCTATGGATAGAACACTGACCATTCTTTTTATAATTATAACCAAAGTTCTCTGAACATACAACTCTTTCTGTAAAAGAAGTTTCTGTAAAAGAAGATTCTTTCTTCTACTAGTCCATATATTAACTTCTACTAGCATTGCCAGTTAGTCCTAGTGTTTGAAAAATCTCATCTAACTGTCCAAGCAAAAATGATTTTATTTGAGTGGCACTATCCCAGGAATGTGTTTGTCCTTGTTGCATTTTATGTGAAATAAGACCAAGTTAACTATCTGTTTCCTTTATACTACCACTAAATGTAGAATATTCTTACAGGGTTAATATAGGACATGCCTAAATTCTTATAGGAATAAAAAATTTATCTTATTCAGAAACTTATTTTGGACCTGGTATCACATGACATGATTACAACATTCTTCTGTAACTTTTGAATCTACATTTGTCAACATCACAAAATCAGTACATCTTTCAAAACATCTGGTGTTATACAGCCTCTAGAGTCCACAGGTTAAAAATACGTCAGTAGCAGAGTTCAGGGTTGGCAGATTCCTTTCTATACTGTATGAGAATGCTGACATTAAAATTTAGTTCATATCCATAAGCTCCAGAAATTGTCAGAGCTTGCTCAAAAAAGTAAGTGAGGAATGTGTATGAATGTTTTATAGAATAGGACAATGTCTCCATGACCTGTTGAAAGGCACTTGAGTAACCACTCAATTTTTTGATAAAGAGTAGAAAGGTATACAATGCCTGGTAAAATCAGAGAACTAAAATGCATGCTTCATATAAGAAAGTGCAGTAGGTTAATTTCAGAGGTACATTTTTATCTTTGCAGCAAATAGCCTTTAAGTCTGTATCAGACAATATAAATGTACCGAAACTGGGTCAGTACTAAACTGTAGATCTCAACAGCTGAGCAGCTTTGACACTAGTTGGTAGCAGAGAGGAAAAGAGCAGGATGAGAGTTGATGACATAGTGCACCTCGTAACTCAGTGGATGGCATAGGAACTGTGGAAGTGCTGGAGAAAAATCACCTTGTCTACAGCACAGATTTTATACCATGCTTGCAGTATTTCTGATTTTTTTTTAAATTTATTTTGTGTTCTTCCAGATTAAAAAACATACCAACTGAAAACTGTGAATTGGAATTATTTGCTGTCAGTTCTTAACATAATGACTGATTTCCTACGCTGACTTCATTAAGATGGTGTGAGAGACTAAAGCTTGTCTCTCCTGCTGTGACTCAACAAAGATAAAATCACTTGATGCTTGTCCAGACAATAGCTGATGTGGGTTGGGCAGAGTCACTGGAAGGACTCTTGGACGGTGCAAAGATAACATTGCTCATGGGACTGCAGCTGGCCTACAACAATGGCCCAAGGGCCCAGCATTCCGCACCTTCAGGACAAGATCATTTCCAGCCATCAGATACCCCAGGAAAGGACAATGGTTCCTGATATGTAAAGAGTGTGTGGGTAGGTAGATGGAGCAGGAGGAGGCGGAGGCCTTCCCCCCTCCATCCAGTGGCTGCCCAAACTCACCTGAGCACACAGAAAGATTTCCTGGGGAACAACACCTGGACACTTGCCTGAGGTCTAAAAAAACTGTATAAAAGACTGGAGCAGCTACTGGCTTTTAAGAGGAGAAAATTGGAGAAGCAAGATGCAGAAGAAAGCAGACGGCAGCACACGCTGGAAACATCCCGGGGCCAACACAATGGATCTTGGACTCTCCGTGCCCTAAGTTCCGCCTGCTGCAACTCATGGAGCTGAACAAGCTGTTCAGAGGACATCATCCCTTCTACAGCCAAAGCCTCAGCACCCTTCCTCTACAGACCCAACATCTCCTGCAACACCGTTTCTCTACAGACCCAACATCTCCTGCAGCACCTATCCTCCACAGACTCAAACTGTCTTGGGGGTGAGGGGTGTGGTAACATAATTCTTTCCCTCTTCTCTCTTCTTCCCCTTCTTCTCTCTCTTCCTATTCTCTCTCTCTCCCCTTCTGATCCCTCCACCTTATTTATGTAATAAATAGTCTAGCTGTTGATATTTTGGCCTCGTTTGTGCCTCTAATTTCACAACACGGGAATATTCATTAAAAACCTGAATCTCTTTCCCTCTCCGGATCGAGACAGACGGAAAAAGGTTTGAACTGAATCCTGGTGGAAGTAGGCCAGATATACATTATATTTAAGACCTCTGTTTCACAACTCCTTACAGAAATTGTGCAAATAATATAGCTGAAGTGTTTTCTACATACTGTGTAACCCAGCTCTTTTGGCATTCTGATTACTTCGTTGCCCTTTTCTTCTGCATGCACTGTTATAAAGTCCAGTAAGAAGAGAAAGAAATTGTGATAGAATCTGCCAAACAACAGATGCAAAATGTTCTTGCATTTTTTTTTAAGTTTAGATATAAATATCAGGAAAAGAGAGAAGTTCATGTACTATAGTGGTAAGTACACTTTTCAATGTATTTGTTATTTCCTCATCTATTATCTGGTTAGTGTTGCTAGCAATGAAAATGTATAGCAGTAATCCAGACCTTAGGTACATTCATCTATCAATTCTTCACATTTCACATTCCCATTCCTCCCCTCCCCTCCCCTCCCCTCCCCTCCCCTCCCCTCCCCTCTCCTCTCCTCTCCTCTCCTCTCCTCTCCTCTCCTCTCCTCTCCTCTCCTCTCCTCTCCTCTCCTCTCCTCTCCTCTCCTCTCCTCTCCTCTCCTCTCCTCTCCTCTCCTCTCCTCTCCTCTCCTCTCCTCTCCTCTCCTCTCCTCTCCTCTCCTCTCTCCTCTCCTCTCCTCTCCTCTCCTCTCCTCTCCTCTCCTCTCCTCTCCTCTCCTCTCCTCTCCTCTCCCTCTCCTCTCCTCTCCTCTCCTCTCCTCTCCTCTCCTCCTCTCCTCTCCTCTCCTCTCCTCTCTCTCCTCTCCTCTCCTCTCCTCTCCTCTCCTCTCCTCTCCTCTCCTCTCCTCTCCTCTCCTCTCCTCTCCTCTCCTCTCCTCTCCTCTCCTCTCCTCTCCTCTCCTCTCCTCTCCCTCTCCTCTCTCCTCTCCTCTCCTCTCCTCCCCTCCCCTCCCCTCCCCTCCCCTCCCCTCCCCTCCCCTCCCTCCCTCCCCTACCTTCCCTTCCCAAACCTTCCCAAACCTTCCCTTCCCAAACCTTCCCAAACCTTCTTCCCAAACCTTCCCAAACCTTCCCTTCCCTTCCCAAACCTTCCCTTCCCTTCCCAAACCTTCCCTTCCCAAACCTTCCCTTCCCAAACCTTCCCAAACCTTCTCTTCCCAAACCTTCCCTTCCCTTCCCAAACCTTCCCTTCCCTTCCCAAACCTTCCCTTCCCAAACCTTCCCTTCCCAAACCTTCCCAAACCTTCTCTTCCCTTCCCTTCCCTTCCCTTCCCTTCCCTTCCTTCCTTCCCTTCCCTTCCCTTCCCTTCCTTCCCTTCCCTTCCCTTCCCTTCCCTTCCCTTCCCTTCCCTTCCCTTCCCTTCCCTTCCCTTCCCTTCCCTTCCTTCCCTTCCCTTCCCTTCCCTTCCCTTCCCTTCCCTTCCCTTCCCTTCCCTTCCCAAACCTTCCCTTCCCTTCCCAAACCTTCCCTTCCCTTCCCAAACCTTCCCAAACCTTCCCTTCCCTTCCCTTCCCAAACCTTCCCTTCCCAAACCTTCCCAAACCTTCCCAAACCTTCCCTTCCCTTCCCAAACCTTCCCTTCCCTTCCCAAACCTTCCCTTCCTTCCCTTCCCAAACCTTCCCAAACCTTCCCTTCCCTTCCCTTCCCAAACCTTCCCAAACCTTCCCAAACCTTCCCTTCCCATCTTGGCTGTTTTGCTTTACTCAGGAGAAGATAACATGCTTCTGCCTGAGCCTGACCTTGGGATAAGTCTAACCCACTGCTTTCCCTCAGCTCCTTTCTCTCTCTCAGGACACGACGATTGGGGTGGGGGTAGTGGAACAGCTTCTCTGGTCTTCTGACCAGGGGGAGTTTTGTGTTGTTTCCTAATTGCAAATATCTGTATAATATTGTAAATACTGTATATTTTGTACATATTCATTGCATCCCATTATAGAGTGTAGATTTTTCTTGTAAATAAAGCTTCATTTGCTTCTAATTGAGTTGGTTTGGCTAAAAGTTAATGCTCAGGGGAAACTTCAACCCACCACAGGTGGTAATGTTCTGTTTTTTCAAAAACATAAATAATGAGATGGTTTTCATCCACTTATTTAGCCTCTTGTAATACACTTTACTACAATGGAGGCTTCCAATAAGAAGTGCAATGCCAAGACTGGCATGCTGAATTTCTGCATGCCAACAGAAACCTCATCCTTGCCAGATGGAACTGACACATTAAATAGATAATTTTATTCCCAATGGAAACATTTTAATGACCATTTTTGTGCTGTTTCCCCATTTAGATTTAGTAAAAAAAATCTGCATTTGAGTGGTCTAGAGTGTAGAAATTCTTACTAATAAATGCTCACATCATTTGGAAACCAAGTTAAATATGTAACAAACCCCAGAAGTCCAGATAGAGAGAACTGAGAGTATGCCAAGTGCTTAGGAGAAATCACAGGTGGAATTAGGTATTCTGTAATGACAAAAAAGGCTTTGGACCAATATTCAGTGCAAGTTCAAAGTATTAAATAGAAATTGGACAGAACCAAAACTTGGTATCTGAAAACTCAATGGATACTGAAATTGTTATAATTTGTTTTAGTTGAGTAGCTAGCACTTTGTGCTTTTGACAGCTATCTGTTATGAACAGGAATGTATTTGATAAGGTGGAAGGACAGAGTTGGATTATTTGCATCAGAAGCAGAGGAAGAGCTAGCATATCCACCTGTAGTAACAACATAAGCCAAGGCACAGTTATGTGGTTACAAGTCATTAAAGTTTCTTGTTCACTTTCAAGAGTCCTGTTCCTTCCTGTTACAGGACAACACAGTACCAAATAAGCAACATTTTCATTTCTCTTGTTTTGCTAACTTTCTTGACATAGAAATTTACACCATTGAAAAAAACTTCTTTAAATAATCATGTGAGTGCAAGGAAAAAAAGATACCCTTTTATCAAAATGTTGGGTTTATTTTTTTTTATGTTGTTTTCGTTTGTTGGCTTGGTTTGGGTTGCTGAGGTGGATTTTTGTTTGTTGGGGGGTGTGGTTGTGTTTTGGAGTTTTTTTCTAATGTCTTCTTTGACTATGTGCATAGCTGCTTTTGTGTTCTGTGACTGGGGAGAAATATTTAGGATAAGCAAAGACCACAATTTAAGTTTCATACATAAAGCAAAAACCAGAAAAATAATTATATGCGATCTGGCACTTGTGCTCAGTGGAAATATTGAATATTTGCACCCAAATATCTTCGGAGAAGAAGAACAAAGATATATAAGCTTTCACATGGAATACTTTCATGTAAATTGGGACTACTCAGATATTGCCTTCATACCAAAGGACTATTTTCCATGCATAAACTGTGTATTGCAAATGGCTTGTTATGTTTCTGCCACATGAATATTAACTCTGTTTAATAACCAAAAAGACACTGCAGAGTATACACAAGAAATGCTGAATCTTTTCTCTATATTCCTTCCTTTTGTGCATTTGACTCATATGAGGTTACTCTGCTTTCCTCAGCAGCCTCAGGAGCTGGTAGTTGTGTAATGTGGTCAGTGAGCTATGAATAAGCAAGGAGAATAGTATGATAGACAGTAACAGAAACCTAGGCACTGAGGCAGATACTTACATATGTTGATGCTTTTATTTATTTGCTGTTTGGTTTACTTTTTTGATAGGCCACTTTAGATAGCAGTAAACACAGATTGGACTTTTTGGGGTTAAAAAGCCCCTGTTATTAAGACATAACACTGTGTGAAAATTCTTTACTTCCTTTGTTTAATTTCCTTACCATAATTTCTCTTTCCCTTTTATTTGTGTCTAGTTACCTTTTCTCTTTTATTCCTCTCTTTGGTTTTATTTGACTGTATTTTCAATTTAAACTGTAAAAATTCTGAAGTATTAAAGTTTGCAGTATCTCTGTCTTTTATTTTCATTGTTTCTTCCCCAGTATTCTGTGCATTTCCTGCCCATCTTGGAGAGGTGCCTGCTGTTCTGTTAAATAGTGTCAGCTCAGAAACCAATGTTCTTTACTCCACAGTTACTTGTCTGGAAAGCAGGAAAAACAGTGCTGCAGGTGTAAGCTGGCACCCTGCCCACTCCAGTCCTGATGGCTTCATAAATCTTGACCCTGCTGTAGCCCCACAATTACATTTCATGACACAAAGCCAAGCAGTGTTATTCACCCAGTGCCCTAATTTACATTTCCCAAGACAAAAGAACATACAGATAGTGTTTCAGAGCCCTCTGTGCTTTTACATTTGTGTAAAGGTTAGTTTTAGGTCAAGTACAAGAAACCTGGCAAAGGGAATGGTGGTGATTAAACTTTAAAACGAATTAAAACTAAATAAAGATTAAGGAAAATGCTAGACTTAAGCTCTCATTATTCTCATGCCAGCTGAAACTATAGATCAGTGTATATTCTTTTATCAGAAATGAGCAGCTGCTGTTTCTTTTGTGGATATTACGCTCCTTTTGCCATGTTTATTGAGACAAACTTTCCCTGTATTTTAGTCTAGGGTATGATTTTTGTGCTTAAAACATCTTAAATAAAGGAAGACATGATTTGAAATGCTCTTAGAGAAGAACCCTGTCTTTTTTCTTTCAGAAATTATAACAAGATTCGAATTTATGTCACTCAGTTTTAGACATCTGCACTGCACACATGCTCCATGTCTCTGTGTAACCAATAGCCATATATAGACACAATGAGTCTGACCCACATCTGCCATAGATGTCTGTTTAGGATGAGATGACTTGTGCCCCAGAACATTTGTTCCTGTAGCGTCCGCACTAGACGAAGTCTAGGTAGTTACTGCAGATGGAGATGTCTAATGTCAAGTGACTTGAATGATATCCTATTCTACTTGTCAGATGTAATAGCATGTCCAATGGGAAAGTTAAGCAGTCTGAGAAAGACCTTAGAAGAATTAAAAACACAGTTCTTTTTCCCTTAGAAAAGTTTATAGTCATTATTATCATGTTGTGTGCTAGAACTAGGATATTAGATCTGTGTTACCACAGCTTCTTTGGGCGTGCACATGAGCTGAGATTTCTCTTTGCTGAGCCCTCCATAAAGATTAAAAACCACAAATCTGAGCTCTAGCCAGCTTGCCATCTGGTCTGCACAAGAAACCAGGAACAAAGGGCAGCAAGGGAGTGCCACAATTTAAAACAGCAGCTAATGGATTGAATGTACCAATGGGCTGTTATCCAGCTTCTGTTATAGAAAGGGCACTCATAGGAATTGTTTGAAAGATTACCAGGCAGTTCTGTGGGATTTACTAGGAACTACATTCAAGCACAAGGATCCTAGGTGTAAGCCTGAAGCTGCTTGTTGCAAAATTCATCAGATGATTTACTAAGAAAGTAATTGTGAGCTGGAAGTGGGGATCAATCTCTTAAAGCTCAGTAAGAGAAAATAGTTAAACAGGGCAGAGAAAAGGTGTGAATACCTACTAGAAGTCTCTTACATGGTGGTAGAGGAGGGAGAGGCTATGCTGCAAGGTGACCATTTCACTCAGTGGGCCAGTGAAATGATCTTGGCCATCTGCAGTATTTCAAACACACCAAAGCATTGAGGTTCTTCCTGTCAATTTGAAACAAGACAAAGAAGCAATATACAGACATTAGATGATTAGCTGGAAGGTTGTTTGAAGGTATGGAAAAGAACATTTGGAGGTGCTGTGCAGTAGGAGTCTGAAAAATCTTAGGTGAATTCTTGACATTTGAAAACAAGGAGCAATTCAAGTTAAGCATAACATCTTCATGATATGAATAGATGTCATTGTCCACAATAATTGAGTAAGAAAGTACTAGAAATGCCTCAGGAAGAAAATGTAACCATTTTGAGCTTAATTTGACAGTCATACACAAGGGGTTAGAGAGACATGCTTAGAGTTTAGTTTGGAAGGAAGATACATCTGGAATAAAATGGTAGGTTTGTGGCTCTGCAACTCAGAGATAGTAGATGAACTTCCAGATAATATGATGAATGTGAGGGTCAGAGAGATAGGAGAATAGAACTCTGTGAAATCCCACAATTACATTAAGATGGGGAATTAGAGTAAACCCAGCGCGTGGCTGAGAGCAGGCAGCAGCGAGGAGCTCGGCTCGGAGAGATTGCTTTCCCCTTTGCTTTCCTTGCTTTTCGGGAGGTAAGGGGCTGGTGGCTCGGGACCTCCTGGAGAGGGGAGGAGGGGCGGCGGGCTCGGGTTGCCTACGTGCCTGAGGGCAGTGACGTAGCAGGGGGAGGGGTTGCCGTAGAAACCGCGGCAAACCAAACAGACCCCAGCGCGTGGCTGAGAGCAGGCAGCAGCGAGGAGCTCGGCTCCAAACCAAACAGACCCCAGCGCGTGGCTGAGAGCAGGCAGCAGCGAGGAGCTCGGCTCCAAACCAAACAGACCCCAGCGCGTGGCTGAGAGCAGGCAGCAGCGAGGAGCTCGGCTCCAAACCAAACATACCCCAGCGCGTGGCTGAGAGCAGGCAGCAGCGAGGAGCTCGGCTCCAAACCAAACATACCCCAGCGCGTGGCTGAGAGCAGGCAGCAGCGAGGAGCTCGGCTCAGCCTCCTTACTGACAAAAAAAAAGAAAAAAAAAAAAAAAAAAAAAAAGCCGGGTGGAGAGGGAGATTCAGAGGGTGATTCATAGGGTGATTCGGAGGGTGGCTACTGCAATATGGTTACTACTAGAAGTAAGGCTAGTAGAAGAACAGCTAGTAAGGCTAGTAGAAGAACAGTTGGCACCCAAACAGAGGCCACTCACAAGCATGCAGGTGTTCAGGCAGGCGGCTGCAGTGAGTGTTGGGACCTGGCACTCGATATGGAGGATGGAAGGAACAACTCCTGTGTGAGTTGTGAGCAGATCAGCGATCTGATGAGCATGGTGGCCGAACTAAAAGAAGAGGTAGAAAGGCTTAGAGCTATAAGAGACAGCAAAAGGAACACTGACTATCCCCACAATCTAACTTCTACCAAACCAGAACAGGGGGTAACTCTCAGTGGAGCAGGGAGTTTGATACCTTCCCATCAGCAAGCCTCTCAGCCTCCCTGCAGTAACCCACATGAGCAGGGCCAATGGAAGCAGGTCTCTGCCCGACAGAAGAAGGGCAGACGGAGCAAGCGTGCTACTTTGAGCAGCACACTGCCTACAGTGCAGGTTCAGAATAGGTATGAGGCTCTGCAGGAGGAGCAGGTCATAGGTGAGGATGAGGACTCAAGGAAGACAGAAGCTGCACCAATGACAGGCTCCCTCAGGCCAGCTATCAAAACTAGTCCAGAAAGGAAACCTCGTAGGGTCATCGTTGTAGGAGACTCCCTACTGAAGGGGGCAGAGGGCCCAATATGCAGACCAGACCCATTTCATAGGGAGATCTGCTGCCTCCCTGGTGCCCAAGTAAAGGACATAGTAGGCAAAATTCCCAAACTTGTGAGCCCTTCAGACTACTACCCACTGCTGGTCTTTCAGGTGGGTAGTGACGATGCAACAATGCGAGGCTCATGGTCAATTAAAAGAGATTTCAGAACGTTAGGGCACCTGCTAAAGGGGTCAGGATCTCAAGTAGTGTTCTCTGCTATCCCTCTAACGTCAGTGATGGATGAGGGAACATTGTGGAAGAGCCAACAGGTCAATTCATGGCTCAGGGACTGGTGCCATTGGCAGGGATTTGGGTTCTACAATCATGGTTTGGTTTTCAAGGCAGCAGAGCTAAAAACAACTTATGGGACACACTTGTCCCAGAGGGGGAAAAGGATCCTGGGGCAGGAATTGGCAGGGCTCATAGACAGGGCTTTAAACTAGATTTGAAGGGGGGGGAGGGGTTGGTGGTCTCCTGCTGGCCTGTGACAAGCAGAGGGGCAGCTCACCTGAGGTGGAGGGATGGAGAGCCAGTAGGGGCTCTCAGCTTGCTGCCCTGAGGCAAGACACAAATGACACACCAGGACACCCTGTGGAAACCAAGGGGAGTTGGCACAAGAGGATGACAGGGCCAGCCCAGCTGAAGTGCTTCTATGCAAATGCACGCAGCTTGGGCAACAAACAAGATGAGTTAAGGGCCACCGTGATGCTGGGATGCCATGACATAGTGGGCATCACCGAAACTTGGTGGGACGACTCCCATGACTGGAACGTAGGGATAGACGGGTATAAGCTTTTTAGGAAGGATAGGCAGGGAAGGAGAGGAGGAGGTGTTGCCCTCTATGTCAACAACCAGCTGGAATCAGCAGAACTCCACCTGGGGAGGCATGATGAGTTGGTTGAAAGTTTATGGGTTAGAATTAAAGGCAAGACAGGGGAAGAAGGTATTACTGTGGGGGTCTCCTACAGGCCACCTGACCAGCAGAACCAAGCAGATGAGGCTCTGCACAGGCAAATAGAAGCGGCTTCCAGGTCACAAGCCCTGGTCCTCATGGGGGATTTCAACCACCCTGACATCTGTTGGAGGGACAACACAGCAAGGCATCAGCAATCCAGGATGTTCCTGGACTGCATAGAAGACAACTTCCTCCTCCAAATGGTAGAGGAACCAACAAGAAAAGGTGCTACGCTGGACCTTGTTCTCACCAACAGGGAAGGGCTGGTAACGAATGTGAGGCTCAGAGACGGCCTTGGCTGCAGTGACCATGAAGCAGTTGAATTTAATATCCTCAGGGCAATCAGGAGGACCTATTCTAAGCTTACGACCCTAGACTTTAGGCGTGCAGACTTCGATCGCTGCAGGGATCTGCTAGCCAAAGTGTCGTGGGATGAAGCCCTGAAGGGAAGAGGGACCCAGGACAGCTGGTCAGTATTCAAGGACCACCTCCTCTGTGTCCAGGAGCTATGTATACCTACAAGGAGAAAAGCAGGAAGGAATGCTAGGAGGCCTGCCTGGATGAACAAGGAGCTGCTGGACACACTATCACTTAAAAAGAAACTCTACAGGAAGTGGAGGGAAGGACAGATAGAACAGGGGGTATATAAGGAAGCTGCCCGAGCAGCAAGAGGCCTGGTTAGGAAAGCCAAAGCAGAGTTTGAACTGAATCTAGCCAGGGGGGTTAAAGGGAACACTAAGAATTTCTATAGGTATATTAATGGCAAGAAGAAGACTATGGAAGGTGTGGGCCCCCTCAGAAAGGAAAGTGGTGAATTAGTCACTAGTGATGTGGAAAAGGCTGAGGTACTCAATCACTTCTTTACCTCAGTCTTCACTGCAAGGGCCTCCAGCCACACTCCTGGTGTCATGGCAGACGATGCCAGGGACAGGGAGGAAGAACTGCCCATCATAAGTGAAGCTCAGGTTCGTGATCACCTGAAGAACCTGAAAGTGTTCAAGTCCATGGGACCCGACGGGATACACCCACGGGTGCTGAGAGAACTGGCAGATGAGGTTGCCAAGCCCCTCTCTATTATATTCCAGAAGTCATGGCAGACTGGGGAAGTCCCCACAGCCTGGAAAAGGGGAAACATTACTCCCATTTTCAAAAAGGGCAAGAAGGAGGAACCGGGGAACTACAGGCCAGTCAGTCTCACCTCTGTGCCCGGAAAGATCATGGAGCAGATCCTCCTGGAGGCACTAATGACTCAGAAGAATAGTGAAGAGGTGATTGGGAATAGTCAGCATGGCTTTGCCAAGGGAAAATCCTGCCTGACAAACCTGGTGGCCTTCTATGAGCAGGTGACAACATTAATAGATGAGGGGCGAGCAACTGATGTCGTTTACCTGGACTTGAGCAAAGCCTTCGACACTGTCCCGCACCACCTCCTGGTCTCCAAGCTGGTGACACATGGGTTTGATGGATGGACCACTAGATGGATAAAGAATTGGCTTGATGGCCGCAGCCAAAGAGTGGCTGTCAACGGGTCCATGTCCCAGTGGAGGCCACTGACAAGCAGAGTCCCTCAGGGATCAGTCCTGGGACCTGTCTTGTTCAACATCTTTGTGGGTGACATGGACAGTGGCATCGAGTGCACCCTCAGCAAGTTTGCTGATGACACCAAGCTGTGTGGTGCAGTGGACACGCTGGAGGGAAGGGATGGCATCCAGAGGGACCTGGACAGGCTGGAGAGGTGGGCACAAGCCAACCTCATGAGCTTCAACAAGACTAAGTGCAGGGTCCTGCATCTGGGTCGAGGCAATCCCAGGCACAAATCCAGGCTGGGCAGTGACTGGCTGGAGAGCAGCCCTGAGGAGAGAGACTTGGGGGTGCTGGTGGACGAGAAGCTCAACAGGAGCTCTCAATGTGCACTTGCAGCCCGGAAAGCCAATCAGATCCTGGGCTGCATCAGGAGAAGTGTGGCCAGCAGGTCAAGGGAGGTGCTTCTCCCCCTCTACTCAGCTCTGGTGAGACCCCACCTGGAGTACTGTGTCCAGTTCTGGAGCCCCTATTACAGGAGGGATGTGGACGTGCTGGAGCGTGTCCAGAGAAGGGCCACGAGGATGATCAGAGGGCTGGAGCACCTCTCCTATGAGGACAGACTGAAGGAGTTGGGGCTGTTCAGTGTGGAGAAGAGAAGGCTCCGAGGTGACCTCATTGTGGCCTTCCAGTATCTGAAGGGGGCCTACAGGAAGGCTGGGGAGGGACTTCTCAGGATCTCAGGTAGTGATAGGACTAGGGGGAATGGAATGAAGCTGGAAATGGGGAGATTCAGGCTAGATGTGAGGAAGAAGTTCTTCACCATGAGAGTGGTGAAGCCCTGGAATGGGTTGTCCAGGGAGGTGGTTGAGGCCCCATCCCTGGAGGTGTTTAAGACCAGGCTGGATGAGGCTCTGGCCAGCGTGATCTAGTGTAGGGTGTCCCTGCCCATGGCAGGGGCGTTGGAACTCGATGATCCCTTCCAACCCTGACTGATTCTATGATTCTATGATTCTATGATTCTTGAAAGGCCAACACTGAGGGAATGAAAGGGAGAACTGAAAAGAAAAAGGCATGTCTGCAACCAGTTTATGACCTGTCTATGCCAGCAAAAAAATAAAAGGGGGGGGAGGGGGTGTGTGGAAGGAAAAAACAAATTTGTCACATTTCAAAAATAAGTCAGACCACAAAATTTATGACTGGACCCATAATATGAAAACAAGCTTTTAGGGCCTGAAAATGTGCAAACAGGAATGGCCAATCTAGAAATGTTCTTAATAGTGTGAAACAGGCCTGTTGGCAAAAGGGTGTGCTCATAGCTGTCTGCAACATGGGAGATTTGGTTTGACAGTCCTTAATCCAGGTCTTTTCAAACCCTATATGCCATATCAACACATAGCAGAGGGGGTCAGTGCTTGTTCCTACAGTCATTTCAGGCAGTGGAGTTCTAAAAGGAGAAAACTTGTATTTTTGATAGAATTGAAAGCTTTTTGTATTATTATTCTTTAACAGTTGTCCATCTATCTGGTGAAGATTGATTTTGAAATGCATCCCATCTCTGCTGGAGGGATTGTGGACCAGACAGTCGGCATCCAGAGTTAAAATCAAATAAATGTCTCTCTCAGCGAGTATCCTCAAGTGTTTGGAATGCAGAGGATGCCACAAGAAACAAATAAAGCCATTAGATTCAATGCTAACAGAATTAGGCATCACAGATGTTTCGGTAATGCACAGATTGCTGCCATCTCAAAGAAGCTTTTCAGCTGTCCTTGCAAGTTTAGGAGTAAAATATTCTATTAAAAGAACAAGTGAAAATAAATGAAACATATCATTACTTTTATGATGGACAAATTGTTGATTTGTCAAACCACAGAGGCAAGAACACTAAGTTACAATTCTTTTCTAATTTAAGAATAACTTTAAAGAAATAATTAGAAAAATGCAAACCATCTTCCTCTCTCAATGCCTTCTTGAAGCTTCCTTTACAGAACTATTTTACTACTTTTTTAAAATTTAATATTTCTATATGTTATGACAGAGGTTATTTTCTATTGAAAAAGAACATTTAGGAGGTTTTAGTTAAATAATTGTCTTTAAAAGTAAGGACATAGTATGCTTGTACAAATTTCCAGCATCTTGGATGTAACAGATTTCTACTGATACATACTTCTTTGTCAACCTATCAAATGCCTTTAGTGCTATCTTTCTGCAAAGCTATGAATTATTTATCCCTTTGGATTTGGATGTTATTATACATGTCAATGTAGCTGCATTGTGCAACATAGCCAATCATTTTGCTACCCACTCCGTTTCGTGGAATAGTAGTACATCTTCCATGTGGACACAATTGATACAGAAGTGAATGAGCCATGAAATCAAGGTAGGAATTGTGTAGCACTGACTGTCTGCCTCCCTCCCTGTTTTAGAAATTTTCTTGCAACCAAATTCTTGGTACAAAGTATTACAGCACTTGCACAATCTCAAAATTTGTTTTCCAGTGTTTTGTTACCGCTTAGTTATGAGATAGTGAGTTTATGTCTTAGACACTGCAGAAGGCAATGTTGACCCAAAGTGGTGTGATAAATGACACTTCTAAACTCGTATTACACATGCTCTCACTCTCTGTCATTTTGAATTGTTTAACAAAAAGAGTAAGTGAGTTAGTAAGATTAAATTCTGTTTTGAAGCCATTGTCTTTGAAAGAAACTGTGAAGAGGTGGGGAAGAAACAAATTTGCTCCTGTTTTCTCCTCATAAATATCACATCTTGTTTTCTTTAAGTCACAAGTTTTATGTTTAGGCTGCATTTTTGCATGAGGGGCAAGAAGGAGGAGTAGCCTACTACAACAGTAGTTTTGTAATGAGAGAAATAAGGAGTATGTGGTGACAAGAAACTCAAGAGTAAGGTTTGATAGAAAACTTTCAGTGAAATCTTATTTCCTCTTCTGAGAACTTACTGTACATACACACCTCATTTTTCACAATATCCTGCATTTTCTGCTATTGGCATTTAGAAAAAATGCCAAAAACCATTTTTCCTTACTGAACTACTACTCAGTTGTTATATTTTCATGAATTCTAGTCATAAGGTAATACTAGAAAAACATACCAGGCTATAATTTACATAGGTTTTTGGGCTTTCAAGTGTGTATTTTAGAACTGTCCTGATTACTCCCATTGTAGTATGAAAAGCATTGTGAAAGTAGCATTTGAACTAGAAAAATCATTCTCAAGCATTGTGTTTATAATGTTTCCAGGAATCCAAAGCCAACACTAGTCTAAGTTTATCTGAGTTTATTTACACAGAGTTATGTAATGCACTTTGCCACAGGATGGCTAAGGAATATGTGCAAATGCCTCAAGGCACTGTGATCTGCTCAGGTTTCCATAGGGCTCCCCCAGTATGATATCCACATGATTGCACAGGATTCACTGATAACATTTCCTTTTGTTCTGAAGTGTGGTTTAGTGTTCTGCTTTTTCTTTCTTTCCTAATATATGCACCCTTTAGACAGTAGCGCTGCAACAGCCACATGCTGAGAGACAGAAAGATAAACAGTACGTTTTCATGTTACTGCTAGTAATTTAGTCATTTTGGGTGTCCATTGAAGGAGTGATTATTGCTCTTGAATTCCCAGAAAATGGATGGTGAAATACATGACAGAAGCAACGAGATCTCCAATTAAACCAATTAAAGAGATTACTTCCAACTAAAGAGGTCACTTATCATTTAGCTTAGAACATGTCACTTTTGGGTCAGATTTGTCAAGTGGTTTTTCCAGATGGCCCATTTCTTGTTATTCTCCTCTGTTACTATAATTATTAAAAAAATTCCTTCCCAACCTTATTGGATAAATTAAGGTTTTATTTTCTTTTCAAGGTCTGTCTCTAAATGCAAGCTGTCTACCAAATAAATCACCGTCCTGTTACTTCTGTGTTCAAGTTAAGGTGGAGGTAACAGTTCCGCTGTTGCACTTCTTGGGAATTAAGTATGATAAAGGACTTTGTAATAGTTACAGAAATCACTGTCACCCAGAGAGGAAAACTTAAAGCATCCCAAGTTACCCACATCATCTTCTTACAAATTCTTCCTCTCTTTTTCACTGGGACTGCACTGGCAAACATATATTAAATAAAAAGCATTGCATTGTTATTTGGTAAGCATTTCTTCTGACAGCTCTTAGTTGTCCCGAGACAATCCATATCTCTGAGCTGACATCGATGTATCTCATGATTTTAGGCCAAATCGAAGCTGAACACCACATGGCTTCTCATACAACTGCCCCCTCCTACTCTTTTTCTGCCCTCCCCAGTAGGATAGGAAGAAGAAATTGGAAACAAAATGCAAAACTCTGTGTGTTGAGATAAGGAGAGCTTAGTAGAAAAAATACAATGAATGAATGAACAAGAGGAATAACAACAGCAAAGAAGGCATATATAAAAATTAGTACTATGAAATGAAAAAGTCTCATACAACACCCCTGCTCCAAAAAACCCACTATGCCAGAGAACCATTGAGATCACCTGCTTCAGCTCTCACTCTCAGGTAGTGTCCTGGAAGAGGCAGTAACAAGACAGCTAAACCTGTTTGAGCCACTGCTCTTTCTTCTCCCTCCCCGTTTGCAGAGTCTAGGTTTGAGGTCATGGAGCCAATAGGCAGGTGCCGTTAAGGCTGCCTGGAGGGGGTGGAAGCTGCACCCTGAGCCTCACCTATCAGAGAGGCAACTGCACGTGTCAGAGAAGGCACGTGAAGTTTTGCCCACCAGACAACACTTTGAACTGATTGGCAGAATTTGAATAGCTAATGTGCAACTGGGCCATTCAGTTTTAAAAAAAGGGTATTTATAGAGGAAGATTTCAACAGCCCACATGTTCTTTGTCCTTTTTCTCTCTCTCATCTTCTCCCCTTCTATTTGTTAACGGGATTCAAGGCAGTGACAAGCAATTACTTGCTCCTGTCTTCAGGGCAATGAGCTGCTTTCGTCCTAGCAGCGTAGTGTTTAGATCTTCGCCATAGCAGTGTGCTCTCTCTCTCACTTCCTTTAATTTTGGATACTACTTTTGGATTATTCCTGCCCTTTGGATTACTTTACAAACTCAGAGCATTGCTTCATTCAGCATAGGTTTTGGCAGTTAGCAGCTCGGTGGTTCATGAGTAACTCACGCTAACTTACCTGGTTATTTCTAAGGTTTATAGCTTGTTTACCTGTTGCTTAGCTCCGTTGTGAACCCAAGGTGGTCTGTCTTGCTACCCAGGACAGCATTGCTGTGTGTTTCATGTGTATAAGAAGTTCCCAGTTTGTTCCTCTGTATTCCAAGCTTTTCTAGACTGTTATTCTACTGTTTGTTAGCCTTCTATCCCATGTAATTAGCCTGTCATCAACTGGGCAAATGAACCTGAATCAAATTGGCTCAGAAAAATATTTTTATATTTAATAAATCATATTAATATTTTATCATATTTCTGGCATATCAATTTGATAAAAAGTATATCATATAGCAGGCATGATGTTTACAGTATTGAATACCCCACTGGCTGGTTCAGTTCAGTCTTGGTGTGATTCCTCACAATTCCTTGTGAAAAAATTTAACCCTATCCTAACCAAACCCAGGACAGTGGAACACTTTGTGACCTAGATTGGAGAGATGACCTGAGTTTAAAGTAACTGTTCAAGAAATCACCAAGACCAGATCTCTGGTGTGATCCACAATGTGACTCCACTGCACTTTGCATGAATTAATATCTTTACCACTGAAAACGGCATTAATATAATTATGTGCTTAATACAGAATCAGAATCACAGAATGGTAGGGGCTGGAAGGGACCTTGAAAGATCATCAAGTCCAACCCCGGTGCCAGAGCAGGATCACCTATATCAGGTCACACAGGAACACATCCAGTCAGGTTTTGAATATCTCTAGAGAGGGAGACTCCACAACCCCCATGGGCAGAGCAGGCTCATAGCAGCCAGGGAAGCCAATGTCACAGAATTCTTTCTTGCAACAAATGCTTCTAAAAAATAAATAGTTTTCTTGGATCTTTCCTCATGTTGAAGTGTCTATTTGTTGTTCATGGTTACAGGACCCAATAGGTTGGGACAGAACATAATGTATCAGGATCTAGATTAATGTACATGGAACCTCTATGTTTATACTTATCTAGTGGATCATTCCTCTTCTTCTTCCATTCATATGTTTAAAAGAGGCAAGTGCCTAAAACTACAATGAACAATATCTGAGTAAATGTGCTAGGTCTCAATTATTTTTACTATCTTGTAGTGATTGCATCACTTTTGCACTGTTTCAAAGATCCAGGGTCTCATATAAGCACTATTTGTTTTTCTTTTAAGATTTCATTTGTTCTGTCTTTTTTTTTACTGTAAAGTATGACTAATTTAAAACAAAGAAGCAAACATATCTATTGTAAGCCTTTAATCTTAGAATCACAGACTCATACAATTGTTTTGGTTAAGATCATTAAGTTCAGCAATTGCTTTGATATAAGATCCTTGAGTCCAACTGTCAACACCACCATGACCAGTAAACCATGTCCTGAAGTGCCATGTCTACACATTTTTCAGACACCTTGAGGGATGGTGAGTTCACCACCTTCTTGGGCAGCCTGTTGCAATATCCGACCACTCTTTCAGTAAAGAAATTTTTCTTAATGTCAAATCTAAACATCCTGTGGCACAACCTGAGGCCATTTTCACTTGTACTGTCACTTGATACTAGGAAGAAGAGACCAACACCCACTACTGCAACCTCCTGTCAGGTAGCTGTATGGAGCAGTAAGGTCTCTTTTCAACATCCAGTTCCCCTAGTTCTTTTCCCCAAGCTTGTGCCATAATATGGGGTCGTTGTGACCCAAGTGCTGGTCCTAACACTCAGCCTTGTTGAACCTCATAGTACTGACCTGAGGCCATTGATCCAGACCGTCCAGATCTGTTTGCAGAACCTTACTATCTTTGAGAAGAGCAGGTTTTCTTACTCAATCCACTCATTCAGATCATTGACATATTAACCAAGACTGACTCCAAAACTGAACCCTGGGAAATATCACTTGTGATTGGCTGCTAACTGGATCTAAGTTCATTAACCACCACAAAACAGTACTTGAGGTATGTACTTATTTAGCTCATTTTCATCAGCAAAATTGACAGTGGCATTGAGTACGTCCTCAGCAAGTTTGCTAACACAGGACTATGTGCTGCAGCTTGGTGGGTGCCATCCAGAGGGACCTTTTAAGGCTGGAGAGGTGGGCCCAAGACAACCTCATGAGGTTAAACAAGACCAAGTGCAAGTCCCAGAATCTTGGTTGGGGCAATCCCAGACACTGATATAGGCTGGGCAGTGCCTGGCCTGAGAGCAGCCCTGAAGAAAAGGACTTGTGGGTGCTGGTGGATGAGGTCAGCATGAGCCACCAGTGTGCACTTGCAGCCCAGAAAGCCAATCACATCCTGGGCTGCATCAAGAGAAGCATCGCCATCAGGTTGAGAGAGGTGATTCTGCTCTACACCACTCTCGTGACACTCTGCCTGGAATACTGTATCCAGTTCTGGAACCCCTCAAGAAAGATATGAACATGCTGGAATGTGTCCAGAGAAGGGCCACGAGGATGATTAGAGGGCTGGAACTCCTCTCCTATAAAGACAGACTGAGAGAGTTTGGGTTCTTCAGTTTGGAGAGGGCTCCTATGAGACCTTATTGTGGCCTTCCAGTATCTGAAGGGGGCCTACAAGAAAGCTGGTGAGCAACTTTTTATGGTGTTGGGTAGTGATAGAATTAGGGGGAATGGACCCAAGCTAGAGGATAATAGATTTACATTAGACATTAGGAGGAAGTTCTTCACCATAAGAGTGGTGAGATACTGGAACAGGTTGCCCAGAGAGGTAGTGGAAGCCCCATCCCTGGAAATTTTTAAGGTCAACTGGATGTGATTCTGGGCAACCTGATCTAGTGGAAAGCGTCCCTGCCCATGGCAGGGGCTTTGGAACTAGATGAGTCTTGAGGTCCCTTCCAAGCCTGACAAGTACCAGCACTGTTTTTGCTCATACGATCTTTGGAGTGAATGAAAATGTGTCATTAACTTGACTAGGAGCAAGGTTTTCAGTCTTTCTTCAGATGCAGAGAACTGTCAGAGAGATTTACAAATTTGCTACTAAAGCCCTTGAGTATAGAGCTGATTCAATTAAAGACACATCTGTGTAATTCAACACTTTTCTGTTTATGCTTAACAGCACTTCTGCTCAGAGCAGGAAGAATTAAACAGATTTCATCACCACTAAGAGGAAAAGCACAGATAATTCCTGCCATTAACATTATGATAAAAATTTCCATGGTGTGTTTGATCTAGTAGTTTCCTATGAGTTATTGCAGATTTTCCTTTCATAGTTTCCATGTAGAAGATAGGTGATTTCTTTCCAATATAAACTTTTTTTCTCCCTCAGAAGTCTACTTACTTTCTTTGAACTCTTCCCAAAGTATTCAATTTTTTCCAAGTTTTCATTTTTTACAAAAATTATCTTTAGCCTTCAGGCCTGTGTGGCGCATTTAAGTGTTTTTCTTTAGACCAAAAGTCTTGTAAGTACAGTAGTGTATCAGTAAACTGTAAATCATTTGACCTATTAGGGTGAAATGCCATTTGAAAAAAAATCTTCAAGATTTTTCTTCTGAACAAGAAAATCATATGTAACTAAAAATCCCATAAACCTTTGAACTGTAGGCTTTCTTTTGAAAACTTTTGTCTCTGAACAGAAAAGGTGAGATTAGACTCTACATGTATGCAAATAGTTCAGCATTGATTCCCCAAAATGTTACTGAAGATATATCTCTTCATACAGAAAACAACTACAGAGTCTAATGTATGTGTTCTTCACAGAAGTCACAGAAACATTCAGGTTGGAAAAGACTCTCAGGATCAGCAAGTCCAGCTGATAACCCTACTCTACAAAGTTCACCCCTAAACTGTATCCCCAAGCATCACATCCAAACAACCTTTAAACACATCCAGGGTTGGTGACTCAATCACCTCCCTGGGCAGCTCATTCCAATGCCTGAATACTCTTTCTCTGAAAAACTTTTTCCTAATGTCCAGTCTAAACCTGCCCAGTCATAGCTTGAGGCCGTTCCCTCTTGTTCTGTCACTAATCACTTGTGAGAAAAGACCAGCATCAGCCTCTCCACAATGTCCTTTCAGGTAGCTGTAGAGACCAATGAGGTCTCCCCTCAGCCTCCTCTTTTTCAAACTAAACAGCCCCAGCTCCCTCAGTCATTCCTCATAAGATTAATTCTCCAGGCCCTTCACCAACTCCTTTGTCTTTCTGTTCACTGGCTCCAACACCTCCACATCTCTCCTGTATTGCGGTTCCCAAAACTGAGCACAATACTTGAGGTATGGCCTCACCAGAGCCAAGCACAAGGGAACAATCACCTCACTACTGCTGGACACAGAATTTCTGATACAAGCCAGGATGCCATTGGCTTTCTTGGCCACCTGGGCACACTGCTCATATCCAGTTGCACGTTGATTAGAACCCCCAGGTCCCTTTCTGCTAGGCAGATCTCCAGACACACATCCCCAGGCCTGTAGCATTGCTTGGGGGATTTGTGACCCAAGTGCAGGACTTGGCATTTTGCCTCATTGAAGCTCATCCTATTAACATTGACCCATTGATCCAACCTATTCAATTCCCTCCATAGAGCCTCCCTACCTTCCTGCAGGTCAACACTTCCACGTAACTCAGTGTCATCTGAAAACTTACTGATGACACACTCTTTGTGTTCAGCAAGGTCAGCAATAAAGATGTTAAACAGAAGTGGCCCCAACACTGAGCCCTGAGGAACACCACTTGTGACCAGTCACCAGCTGTACCTAAGTCCATTGACCACCATTATTTGGGCCCCTTTGCCCAGCCTTTGCTTTACCCAACAGAGTGTGTGCTCATCCAGCCATGAGCAGCCAGTTTGTCCAAGAGAATTCTGTGGGGAAGAGTGGCAAAGGCTTTTCGAAAGTCTAGGGAAACAATACCTGCAGTCTTTCCCTCATCCAACAGTCTGGTCATCATGTTGTAGGAGATCAGGTTTGCCAGGCAGGACGTGCCCTTCATAAACCCATGCTGACTGGGCCTGATCCCCTGGTTGTTCTCTATATGTCATGTAATGGTGCTTGAGATGATTTGCTCCATGACCTTCCCTGGTACCAAGGTCAGACTGACAGGTCTATAGTTTCCTGGATCCTTATTTCTTCCTTTCTTGTAGATGGGTGTTACATTTGCTACCCTCCAGTCCGTTGGGACCTCCCCAGTTAGTCAGGACTTCAGGTACATAATGGACAGTGCCTTGGTGAGCACACGTGCCAACTCCCTCAGGATCCTTGGGTGTAGGCCATTTCAGATAGGCCATTTCAGATAGGCCATAGCACATCACTGACCACTTCTTCATTTATTGTGATGATGCCATTCTGATTCTCCTCTCTGACTCCTAGTACACCAGGCTGGGTATCCAAGGAACTGCTGAATCTAGTGCTAAAAGCTGAGGCAAAGTGGGCATTGAGCACCTCAGCCTTCTCCTCATCCTTAGTCACTGTTTCCTCTGCATCCAATAAAGGATGGAGATTTTCCCTAGTCCTCCTTTCGTTGTTAATGAATTTATAGAAACATTTGTTATCCTTAATGGCTGTAGCTAGGTTGAGCTCCAGCTGTGTTTGGCTTTCCCAGTTTGCTCCCTGCATAGCCTTACTGCATCTTTATAGTCCTTATGAGAGATCTGTCCCCTCTTCCAAAGGCCATAGACCCTCCTTTTGTTCTTGAGGTCCAGCCAAAGGTCCCTATTCAGCCAGGCCAGATGCCTTCCACACCAACTTGTTTGTCAGCACACAGAGACAGCCTGCACCTGTGCCTTTAAGACTTCCCTCTTGAAGTATGTCCAACCTTCCTTGACTCCTGTATCCTTCAGGGTCACCTACCTAGGGACTTTGTCCATCAGTCTCCTGAACAGGCCTAATTTTTCCCTCTGGAAGTCCAAGGTGGTAGTTTTACTAACCCCTCTCCTTGTTTTCCCAAGGATAGAGAACTCAGTCGTCTCATGGTCACTGAGCCATAGATGATTTCCAAGCTTTACTTTTCCCATAAATTCTTCCCTGCTCACAGGAAGCAGGTCCAGGAGGTCATCTTCCCTGGTTGGTTCCCTCACCAATTGTGTCAGCAAGTTATCTTGCCCACACTCCAGGAACCTACAGGACTGTTCTCTCCCTGCTGTATTGTATTTCCAGCAAACATCCAGGAAGTTGAAGTCTCCCACAAGAACAAGGGATAGTAATTGTGAAACCTCTCTCCACTGCTTATAAAATTTTCACCTACCTCTTCATCCTGGTTGCATGGTCTATAACAGATTCCTACAACAATATCACTCTTGCTGGCCTTACTCCTGATTCTTACCCATAAGGACTCAACCTTCATTAACTTGCATGGCTTCATATGTCTTCCTAACATAGAGGGCCACTCTACCACTTCTTTTTCTTTGCCTATCTCTTCTGAAAAGTTTGTATCCATTGATTGCAGCACTCAATTGTAGTTGTGGGAGTCATCCCACCAGGTTTCTGTGATGGCTGCTATATCATAGTTTCCCTGTAGCACAATGGTCTCCAACACCTCCTGTTTATTGCCCATGCTGCGTGCATTGGTGTATAGACATTTGAGGTAGGGAGTTGACTACATAGTTTTCAACCTTGAGGTGGGGTAGTCCTTATGGTTATCTAAGATGGCAACACACTGCTCCACAAGCATTGGGCTACTACACCCAGAGTTCTCAGTGGCAAAGCCAGCTATGTTCCCATCCCCCTTTAAAACTAGTTTAAAGCTTTGTCAATGACCTCAGCCAACTCATGTACAAAGATTCTTGTCCCTTATGGTGGCTAGTCTCTTCTTGAGACTAGTCCACATATGTAAATAATATTTCACAGTTTTAAGTGTAAACCCCATAGTAAGCATGTAGATTATGGTTATATTAGACACTATATTTCCCATACATTTCTTATCAGAAAAACTGGTATTAGAATTTCTTTTTTAATGAGGATTAATATACAAAAGATACTGTAAAGAAAAGATGGTATATTGATGCATCAACAGCTATGCCGAAATCCTCATAATAATCTCAAGCATTTGTATCTTTAAGTATGACCATACAGCAAAGAAGTTGGTACAAAAGTATACCATTTTATTTGCACTTCTTTCTGCGGCTAATTGCATTACAAATGGAGCTATTTAATTCACCGTTTCACCAACAAAACCAACATTTTTTCCTCTCCAGCTATGGTAGGTAGTTGTTTTCCCTTGTAGTTGCTTGTAGATTTTGCACTTCTAATTAATCGACAGAAAAGTTTTTTTCCCTGCTTATAACTCCCTCCCATACTCAGCTCATCCAAGGCTGCTGGAAGTCTTCTCAGACAGAGTCATTTTTTGCTGCTTCAGCCTTGGATCTCACTAAAAAAAGTGAGCGGTGAACTTCTGCAGACCTTCTGCACAATGTTGATTGGTTAATCACTGTCACAATCAGCAATGCTCATGAGGAAGGGAGAGCTAGCTGCACCTGTGAAATACAGGAGCTGGGAAGGGAAGAGTGTAAAAAAATTAAATGTGTTGCAGGTAGAATAAGAAGCAGAAATAAGGTGATTTTCTATCTAATGACTGAGAAATTAAGGCAAACATTACCAAAATGAGCTGAGGATTTAAAATTATTGGTTTTTCCTTCTTATCCCCTTTGTGCTGGGTACTTCCACAAGTAATTTCACAAGTGCAGCTTAACAGTTTGTTAGTGCTTTATATCCCACCTAACCCCAATGACAGGAGAGATTTTTTTTTTTTTTAAACTAATAGCTGAACAACATCCAGGCTTTACATAATAAGCTCTGAATTTGTAGTCACTCTTCTGCAGAGCCATGGCTAGGCACTTCTTATGTGACTGGAAATATCTGTATCATTGTACTGAAACTGGGAAAATCTCCAAGGTAATTATAAATGTCAAGAAATATGGCAGTTTGAACCCAATTCTCTTAAGTTTTATGTTGTTGCTCATTGTAGGGGAAGATTTGCCGTTATTTGAATTAGGGAAGGGTATGTTTGGTCTGTAGCTTGGAGAAGAATGTAAACACCTTGCAACTGAAAGAGAGAAACTAGGCAGAATTTGGTTGGATGTGTTAAAATATTGGTTTGTTATTTTAACCTATTGTATGCCTTAATTACATGCATGCCAGTAGAAAATGACCAATTAAGATGTGACACCTATGCTTTCAAACAGATTATATAACTTTGCTGTAAAATGTAATAAATGTCTTTACCTGCTTACATCTTGTCCTGGAAGTGTTGCTCAGGGTGAATCCACCGACTATATGACAACAAATGGGGACTCCCAAGTGTGTACCTTGAGCAACTATTCATTACTACTTCCATTTGCACCATCAAGAAGAAATTTCACTTCTAAGGTGCATGGAGATGTTTGTGCTTGTCAATGTCACAGATGGTAGCCTTTAGATTAGTTGCTGTGAGATTAATCTACGGACTTCTACACCAGTGGCGTTCCCTGATTTGCAAAACAAAAAAAAAGTGGAAAAGAAGAAAGGAGAAAAAAAATTATATAGTAGCATGAAAGGTGCAAGTGAAGAAAAGAAGAAAAGAGAAAAAAGTATGTAGTAGCACAAAAGACACAAGTGAAGAAAAGAAGAAAAGAAAAAATATATAGTAGCATCAGAGGCACAAATGTCTGGACATTAAAGATAAAAAAGAAGAGAAGAATAAAGAGGTAAAAAGAAGAAAGAAGGGTTGGTGACTGCGAAAAAAAAAGTGCAGGAAGCGCAAGAGAAAATGCTTGGTGACTGAGCTCTATGAGACAGAGGTGAGCAGTCAAGGAATTTGGGTGGTTGGAGCCTCCCTGGGGGTTGGGGCCTCCTTTTGATGAACACTTAATGGGTAATCAAATAACAAAAGAAGATAAATCAATACTAGGACTCATTACGCGTATTTTTAGAAAGAGAGCAAAAAAAGTACGATGAAAAGAATCTTACTTCATTGCTCATATGGCCTAGAGAAAATACTAAAGCTTGTAACATGGAAAATGCTTTTAATATGTTGACATGGGAGCAGGTTGGGGTGGCTCTGTTCGAGGCAGCAACAAAAGGAGATGAAATTGTTGCGTCTTCCCAGATATTTGCTGGAAGACCTACATAGCCAACCACCTACAGTCCAGGATGTTCCTCCACTGCATTGATGATAATTTCTTGACGCCAATGAAGGAGGAACCAACCAAACTAGGAGTGTTACCAGACCTGATACTCACCAACAAGGAGGGTCTGGTTGAAGCAGTGAAGGTTGAGGGCAGCCTTGACTGCAGTGACCACAAGATGGTTGAGTTCAGGATCCTGTGTGGTAGGAAGAGAGTACCACACAGGTTTAGAATGTTGGATTTCAGCAGGGCCAGATTTGGCCTTTTCAGGCAATTGCTAAGGGAAATCTCATGGGACAGGCTACTAGAAGGCAAAGGGTCTCAAGGCAGTTGGTTAACATTCAAGGACCTTTTCTTCCAAGCTCAGGATCAGAGCATCCCATAGAGTAGGAAATCAAGAAAGGGAGCCAGGAGACTTGCATGGTTAAGTAGGGAACTGCTATGCAAACTCAGGTGGAAGAAGAGAGTCCACAGATCATGTAATAAGGGGCTGGCCACCTGGGAGGAGAATAAAACTGTTATCAGAGGATGTAGAGAGGCAGCTAGGAAGGCTAAGGCCTTGCAAGGCAGGTTAAGGACAACAGAAAAGGCTACTGCAAATACATTGTAGGAAAAATTAACACTGGAGGCAATGTAGGCCCACAGCTGAATGAGGTGGGTGTCTTGGTGATGAAGGACACAAAGAAAGTGGCGTTACTAAATGCCTTCTTCATCTCCATCTATATTGCTGGAGACTGTCCTCAGAAGCCCCAGACCTCTGAGGCACCAGAGGAAGGCATGACAGAGGAGTTTCCTTAGTTGTTGAGGACTGAGTTAAGGAACAGTTAATCATTCTGGATATTCATAAATCCATGGGATACACCTGTGGGTGTCGAGGGAGCTGGTGGAGGTCATTGCCAGACCAGTCTCCACTATTTTTGGTAAGTCATGGCAGACAGGAGATGTGCCTGGGGACTGGAGGAAGGCAAATGTCACTTCAGTCTTCAAAAAGGGTATGAAGGAGAACCCAGGTAACTATAGACTGGTCAGCCTCACCTCCATCCCCGGAAAGGTAATGGAGCAACTTGCCCTTAGCACTATCCTTAGGCTCATTAAGGACAAGAGGGTCAGTAGGAGCAGTCAACATGGTTTTACCAAAGGGAAGTAATGTCTGATCAACCTGATAGTCTTTTATAAGGACATAGCCAGGTGGATAGATGATGGTGGAGCAGTGGATGTGGTTTATCTTGATTTCAGTAAAGCATTTGACACCATCTCCCACAGCATCCTCGCAGCTAAACAGAGGAAATGTGGTCTGGATGATCAGGTAGTGAGGTGGATTGTGAACTGGTTCAAGGAATGAAGTCAGAGAGTTGTGCTCAATGGGACATAGTCTAGTTGGAGGCCTGTATCTAGTGGAGTCCCTCAGAGGTCAGTAATGGGACCAGTACTGTCCAATATATTCATTGATGACCTGGATGAGGGAACAGAGAGTACTGTCAGCAGGTTTGCTGATGACACAAAACTGGGTGGAGTGGCTGACACACCAGAAGGTTATGCTGCCATTCTGTGAGACTTAGACATGTTGGAGAGCTGAGCCAGGAAACACGTCATGAAATTCAACAAGGGCAAGTGTGCACCTGGGAGATAACAACCCCAGGTATCAGTATAGGTAGGGGACTGACCTGTTGGAGAGCAGTGAAGGAGAAAAGGACCTGGGGGTCCTAGTGGATGGGAGGTTGAACATGAGCCAGCAGTATGCTCTGGTGACCAAGAATGACAATGCCATTCTGGGGTGTATTAGAAGGGGTGGGGGTGTGGCTAGTAGGTCAAGAGACGTTCACCTCCCTCTCTACTCTGCCCTGGTGAGGCCACATCTGGAGTATTGTGTCCAGTTATAGGCCCCTCAGTCCGGGAAAGGCAGGGAACTGCTTGAAGGAGTGCAGTGCAGAGCTAGAGAAATGATTAGGGGAGTGGAACATCTCCCTTATGAGGGGAGACTGAGGGAGCTGTGTTGGGGAAAATGAGACTGAGGGGTGACTTCATTAATGTTTATAAATATGTAAAGAGTGAGTGCCAAGAGGATGGAGTCAGGCTCTTCTTTGTGATGCCCAATGAGAGAAAAAGGGGCAATGGGTGGAAGCTGATGCATAGGAAGTTTCATAGAAATGTGAGGACAATTTTTTTCACTGTGAAGGTGATTGAACACTGGAACAGGCTGCTATGGGGGGTTGTGGAATCTACCTCCCTAGAAATATTCAAGACCTGTCTGGATGCATTCCAGTGTGATCTGGTATAGGTGATCCTGCTCTGGCAGGGTAATTGTGCTGGATGATCTTTCAAGGTCCCTTCCAGCTCCTAAAATTCTGTGATTCTGTGGTTTACTGATTTCTGTGCAACATGAGCAGTAAATACTCAGCAGAGTAACATGCAGCATTATGCTAAGGGAAGAGTTGGAGTTATGCTGCAATATGGTGGTAGCTAAGACTAGTCTGTTGCCATTTCTCATCATTTTGGTGTGATTTTCACTACTCTGAAATACTATGACAAATTTTACTGACTTCTGACACGATTTGTTTTTTAAACATTGCAACTACACCATAGTATTCTCTTACAGTGGATCTTCTTTTATTGGCTGTGAATTTGGTGATATAAAACAGAGGCAGGAGTTCATATATGCAATTATAAATCCTTTAAATCTCAAAAAATAGGAGAAAATGGTGTTGATGTGCCCACAGAAAAAAAAATGATGATTTAGATCGTAACTCATATTTAAAAGAACAAACTATAGTTTAGTTATTAGCTTGTTATCATTATTTTTGTGTTACAATAATGTAATTTAAAAATAGTTTTGTTAAACTTTGTCTTGGAGAGGAAATATCTGAAAATAAGGAGAAAACAGAAGAGAAAAATAACATGGTCATGGACTGTCAGGTCTGCTGTTGTGGGCAATGTGGAGCCAGGCATAAACTACAGCGTCTCTGTGCAAGCTTAGGCTCTGAAGAGTCATCATATACCATGGACACATCTGGCACCTTGGTCATCTTTGGCCAGATCTGGCTTATGCCAGCCTTCCCATGGCAGCCTCCAGGGAAAGGAGCCATTTTATCTCCTTAAAGAACTGCTCATATTATGTCCTTTCTGCTTATTTTTGGTTTAATGCCACAGTATATTTCTTGTTATACTTGGTGTCCAGGGGATTAAATGAATGATAACATTGGAAATACATGATATGCATGCACCACACATTTACAATCAAAGCTGTAAATATATATGTGTGTATGCATGGATATATATTTAATTATTTAGTGAAATCTGTATCTGGTTTTTTGGTGGTAAAGGTAGCAGCACTGCTGGATATTCTCAAAGGCCCTCTGTGAAACAAAAATAAATTAAAATTTGTTTTACATCATTGTTGAGCACATTTACAGACTCTAAGACCATCAGAATGTTTTCTTTATCTGGTTAGCATTTATCTAAATAATGATTTACATTTACTAAAAAAGATTCCCTTTTTGTCTCGAAGGGAAGGACAGCCAGCAGATGGATCACAAGAGATGTCATTAACCACTTAGGATGTTTTGACATCTTGCTGAAGATTGCTTCATTATCAGCTAAATGAAATTGCTCTTCTCCTTGTCTAGCAACTAACATTATTTAGAGAAAGCTGTTACTATGACAAAGATATTACAAAATGCATGCTTGATCTACTGAGATAGAGATGTTCTTGAGATGCTTTGAATGAGGTTATTAGAAAATGTGTACTTTGTGCATTTTCTTCTCATGTGCAATTTGTGTATGTGGTTGTACACAATTACAAGATTGCACATATACATGATTTAAGTCTTCAAATTTTCAGTTCAAAGACTGCTATCATAATAAAATTAAATGCCCTCTCAGGTAGAATGGATTAAATCTGTTTAGACACCTTGTTCAAATTTTCTTTTCTAAAATTTTACTCTTCCATGCAGTTTGTGGGGTAAAGGAAATTGAATTTCATGAACCTCCTGTAGCAGTTTGGGCTGGGTGCCCTCTGCTACGGGGGGTGTTTCCTGTGTCCAGAAGTCCAGCCCAGTGGGCGGACACAGGAAACCAGGTATTTCCTACCATAATTCTCTGCACCGCTATAATATCCAGCGTGGGGTCTGGCACTTCCTCTTTCTTCTCTCGCCGTCACCCGGTAACTGGGGGAGATGTCTCCCGGCTTGGGCCTGGCTAGGCCCAAGGCCACAGAGGGATGGGCAGTCTCAGATATGGCCAGCTGAGGGGGGGAAGAAGGAGCCCTGGGGGTCTTGGGTGTACTCTCAGGTGGGGATGGGATGTTTCTGGGTCTGCTTTGGGGTTTCTTTTGTCACTGCGCTTCTGTCCCTCTGTACACATTCACTGCTTCCCATTTAAACTTTCCATCACTTTTTTTTGCAATCCATTTGTCTGAGTCGTTATTTCTGCCCGTGATGGGGAGGGGGTCTGCCTCAACCCATCACACCTCCTAAACTACACTTCTATTTGATAACACAGGTGGGAAATCAGGAGTTTATGAAAATAGTGAGATATATTGAAAGACAGAGTTTGGTTTCTGTCCTTGCATAAATAATGGTAAAAGTAAGCCTCCAGTTCCACCAAGAGAGGTGTAAATTCACCACAGCTGGAAAATATAAATCAAATAAAATAACTAAGAAATAATTTTTAAGGTGCTAAAGAACTAACAGTTCTACAGATTAATATCTGAAGCTTCATCATAAGATTCTAGATAGTTAACTAGGTACTCAGATAATCTTTTCAGGTCAGCTTTCTGTACGCAGCAAATGATACAAAGTCCAGTTAATTATTTGTGTTGGTTACATTATTTTCATAAGTAATATGCTACTAAAGGATGATACCTCCAATGGAGTAAATTGATGCTTTTGCCGAAGCTAAGAGTAGAAGTTAGAGTGCTAGGAAAACAAGAATTATTGCTGAATATCTAGGTGTATGCTTAAGTGTGCTTCCCTTGCACATACAAGGGAAGCAAAGTAATGCTCCTAAAATGGTTTTTGAGAAGTTGTATGAGTGCTCTAAACCAGTTCACAACCAGAGGGTTGTCCTGTGTCTTTCATGAGTGCCCTAGCTGTGAATGAGGCACTGGACTGCCTTGGAACAGCTGGGACTCTGTTCATTCTCCTTTGTTTAACCCAGAATTTGGGGGGAAGGGGGGAAGGGGAGGGAGAAAGAAAGAAGACATTATCTAAGCTGTCATCATGCTCTAATAAATATTGATACCCAAATATTTCCAATAAAGTCTGGCAAAAACTGAGTGAAATATGCTACCTAAAAAAAATGATCTGAATAAAAAAACAGGACTCCAGTCTTAGATCTTTTTCCAGAGCTGAAGTCAGAGACTGTATATTTCCTCACTAATGTGCTGTAACAGTTAGATCTTTATTATGGTCTCTAACCACAGCCTTTGGAAGACACGTGTGGTACTGCAGGAGAACTAAAGCACATGTGTCAGCTCCTGCTGCCAAACAAAGTTGTTCTTGGCATCAAGTCACTTGCCTGTGAGCTGTGATTGAAGCTGCTGTCCAAAGTCAGTGGCCTAAGATCAAACAGAAACTGCTGCAAAGCTAAAGAGCTAAACTAATGGATTTTGACTTTTTAAAGGACTAGTTATGTGTCTGAATCTTAGGAAATACCTTTTTCTGTGCTTCATGTGAAATTCCTAATGCCTTCTGGTGAGTGAATTTCACTTTGCTGCTTCTATGGCCTAAGAGAGGAAATCACCTATGCAAATTGCCACCATTTACCTTGTAGTCTTTCACCTTAATTTGAAACTAGTCCCACTTTTCCTAAAGCTTTTGCCTGTGCAAGTCTGCAAATGGATCAGCTTGACAAAAGAATATTACAGGTTTAAATACACTTTTAAAAAAATGTAAATATTTTGAGATTTCACCTCCTCCTCCTAAAGCAGACTTTTCTATGGTGGCCACTTTAATATTAACTATCCCTGCAGGAAAACTGCAAACAAGTTTTATTATCATGGTATTTGTAGACAATATGCATGAAGGACCTTAAAACACTATGTAAGCATTGACCCAACGGTTGTGCACTTAGGCATAATGCAGTTTAGTTATGCATCTTGAATGGATCTCTGAATGTGCCTGGGGGAGTTACCAAACTGAGTTTGTAGCTCAAAGCACTGCTGGAATCAAGGTAATGGTATTGTATTCCCAGATCCCATTATGCTCAAAAAACAAAGGTCTGTTCTTAGGAAGGGGAAAAAAAAAAAAAGGAAAAGTGGAAAAACCCTTATGTCTGTGAGAAATGCAGGCCTCTCTGTGAAGCTTCCCTCTAAATATCTAGACAGCAGACATTATTGTTTGCTTCTGAATACTGAAGTGTTCAAATGTTCATTGGGGTACTCCTCAGACAGCAACATGGAGACCTGTACTTTTATGTCAGCAACTGTAAAAGGATGTACTCATAATGAGAGTCAATTTATTGATTTGAAATATTTCTTCACTTGTGTAGTGGTCATGTAGTGGTCATATATAACTTTGTCTAAATATTATATCATCACAGTATAACCAAGGTTGGAAGAGACCCCAAGGATCATCAAGTCCAACCCGTCCCAACAGACCTCACAACTAGACCATGGCACCAAGTGCCATGTCCAGTCTCCTCTTGAACACCTCCAGGGACGGCGACTCCACCACCTCCCCGGGCAGCCCATTCCAATGACGAATGACTCGCTCAGTGAAGAACTTTCTCCTCACCTCCAGCCTAAACTTCCCCTGGTGCAGCTTGAGACTGTGTCCCCTTGTTCTGGTGCTGGTTGCCTGGGAGAAGAGGCCAACGCCTTCCTGGCTACAACCACCCTTCAGGTAGTTGTAGAGGGCAATGAGGTCGCCCCTGAGCCTCCTCTTCTCCAGGCTAAACAGCCCCAGCTCCCTCAGCCTCTCCTCATAGGGCTTGTGCTCAAGGCCTCTCCCCAGCCTTGTTGCCCTTCTCTGGACACGTTCAAGTGTCTCAATGTCCTTCTTAAACTGAGGGGCCCAGAACTGGACACAGGACTCAAGGTGCGGCCTAACCAAAGCAGAGTACAGGGGCACAATGACCTCCCTGCTCCTGCTGGCCATACTATTCCTAATGCAGGCCAGGATGCGGTTGGCCCTCTTGGCCACCTGGGCACACTGCTGGCTCGTGTTTAGGCGGGTGTCGATCAGCACCCCCAGGTCCCTCTCTGTTTGGCAGCTCTCCAGCCACTCCAGCCATCATGATGTCCCATGGACAGTAGGAACTGGATTGGAGGTAGAACATTCTCACATCCTTTGTGTGACTGATTAACCTTGACCACTGCTTTCTTTACTGGAATTTAAGAAGACCCCTCACTGGGTCATTTCCTTAAGAAAATATGGTTTATAGATGATAGCAGGACTATAAGTGACTGTGAGAGACTAAAGCTTGTCTTTCCTGGTGAGAGAGATTTTATCTTTGTTAAGATAAAATCACTTGCTGCTTGCCCAGACAATAGCTGATGTGCATTGGGCAGAGCCACTGGAAGGACTCTTGGAAGGTGCAAAGATAACATTGCTCACTGGACTGCAGCTGGCCTACAACAATGGCCCAAGGGCCCAGCCATCACGCTTTCAGGACGAGATCATTTCCAGCCATCAGATACCCCAGGAAGGGAGGATGATGAGACAATGGGTTCACCACCTGTTTCCTGATGTGTAAAGAGTGTGTGGGCAGGTAGATGGAGAAGGAGGAGGCAGAGGCCTCCCCTCCTCCATTCAGACCGCTGCCCAAACTCACAGAAATACACAGAAAAATTTCCTGGGGAACAATACCTGGATACTTACCTAAGGATGAGTTCCTGGAACGAATTCCTGAGGGGCAATACTTGGACACATAGCTAAGGACTAAAAAACTGTATAAAAGACTTGAGCAACTACTGGCTTGGCAGAAGAAAAATGCAGAAGAAAAATGGAGAACCAAAAACACAGATGAAGGAAAACACAGAAGGACAATGCTGCTGAGAAGGGAAGCACGAGAGAAGGAAAAGGCCAGGACAATGCTGCTCCGAAGAAAAGAGGCCAGTCTGGAAGAAGCAGACTGAACCCTCTCTCCGTGTCCTGAGTTCCGCCTGCTGCAACTCATGGAGCTGAAGAGGCTGCCCAGAGGACCACATCTCTTCTACAGCCAAAGCCTCAGCACCGTTTCTCTACAAACCCAACATCTCCTGCAGCACCTTTCCTCCACAGACACAAACTGTCTTGGGGGGTGAGTGGTGTGGTAATAAAATTCCTTTCCTCTTCTCTCTCTTCTTCTCTCTTCTCTCTCTATTTTCTCTCTCTCCTTCTGATCCATCCACTTTATTTATGTAGTAAATAATCTAGCTGTTGATATTTTGGCCTCGTTTGTGCCTCTCATTTCACAACACAGGAATATTCAAAAGAACTGAGTCTCTTTCCCTCTCTGGACTGAGACAGTGACAATACACAAAGATATATCCATACTATTCTGTAAGGCTCTGCTTGAAAATGATTATGATCACAGTCTAAAAGCCAGCAATTTTATCCATACAACTTAATGTAAACACTATCAAATCAACTAATTACCAAATAAAATTATTTTGACTATTTGTTGTTTCTTCTTAGTGTCCTACCTCATAATAGTCTACCTTACATGAAAACATGTTAGGTTTTTTGATCCCAGATGATCCTTTTGTGTTCTACACATTCCTACAATTGGGAGCCTTGGAAGTGTTGCCCTGCATAAGAATATTTGCAGTGCAATGAAATAAATAAAAGTTTTAATATATTGTAGTATTATGACACAAAGCATATTAACATTCATTACACTCTATTTCTCTCAGTGTCTGTAATTACATAATATTGAATCTATTGCTATTTTATGTGAAAGCAGTAGCTAAAGATATTTTACTGTCCTTGTCTTAGTCAGTGTGACATTTTATTGGCAAAATTTGTTCATACAAAACATTACTTTCTGAAACTAATGCACACAAAATTACCAATCAAGAATATGAAAGAGGAATAGTGAGTTCCCTGGTTTTAAATGAAGACTAATATATTTTACATTCTTCATGCTTACTGCTTTGTCTCATTCTGAATGCATGGCTCTGTCACAGTTCTTGAGTGCTTTGAATTTTAAATGAAACCTTTAAAGCTGATCTACTTTCCTCGTGGTCTGTTACACTCCTCCACAAAGGTAAATCAGCTAAGAGTGTAAGCAGAAAAGGGGAATCTTGTGCAGTGCAATCGTCTCTTCATGGTTTGCAGAAACCAGAGCTCACAATATATTGTGGACTTTTGTTGGTGTTTGCATGTTAATATATAAGACTGATAGGGAAAGCTGGTGGAAAGTACTGAGAGGAGACGCCTCAAGGGAATGAAGGAAATGAAAGGAAAAAAAAAAAAAAAAAAAAAAAAAAAAAAAAAAAAGAAGTCACTCTGGGTACATGACTGAGAACAGAAGCAGCGTTTCTTGTTCAGGCCATATTGCATTTCTAAGTAGCTTCATGAAAGAGAATAGGAAAATGAAAATTACAATAAGTGAAATTATGAAAAACTATAAGCTCACCCCCAGAAAGAAGACAGAAATGAAAAAGAAGTATAGGCCAAGAATATAATTCATATGGAGAAACATACTTCTGCTGCTGCTCCCCACCTCAGTTGGTTCATTGTTTAGACTTTAGGTCCACTGTTCACTCTATATGAAGGTTAAGGGTTTGGAACAAGGTTTCCCTGGCTGGACTAATTACTTTGCTGCAGATATATTAAACTATGACTGACTATTTCTGATTTTCTCCTGTAGCTTGTATAAATAGATGTTGCATTGTATCTCCTGTGTTCCTGATCTCATACCTGGACATCTAGCTGGATCCAAGTCAGGTTGCACCAAAGAAAGTATTTATACCGTTCATGTGCACTCTCAATTGAACTGCTGGAGTGGGTTCAGAGGAAAGCCACAAAGATGATCAGAGGGGTGTTGTACCTCCCCTATGGGGACAGGCTGTGAGAGCTGGGGCTGTTCATCCTAGAGAAAAGGCAGCTCCTGGGAGACATTTTAGAGGTCTTCCAATACCTGAAGAGGGCCTACAAGAAAGCTAGGGAGGGTTTGCAAGAGGGAATGGATTGAAACTTGAGGTGGGCAACTTTAGACTAGATATCAGGAAGAAGTTCTTTACTGTGAGGATGGTGAGATGCTGGAACAGGTTGCTCAGGGAGGTCATGGATGCCCCTCCCTGGAGGTGTTCAAAGGCAGGTTGGATGAGGCCTTAAACAACCTGGTCTAGTGGAATGTGTCCCCTTCCAACAAGCCATGGCTGAAACTAAATTATCTTAAAGGTTCCTTCCGAGCCAAACCATTGTATGAATCTATTAATCTATAAGCTACCAGCTGCTGTGAGGGACAGACTTGCATAAGCTTGGTCTGACAGTTGATACAACCTTTCCTTTCCATTTGGCAATGTTAATAAACTCAATTTTCTAAACCTTTCCAAATGCAGGCTCATCTCTAATCAGAAGAGGTTGAACTTACTTAGTGCAACACTTACTCTAATTTTTCCCCCTACCTAGTTGTTGTCAGAAGGATGAAGAATGGGAGCTGCTGCATGAACAACATAGTATGAAAAGTGTGTGGTGTAAATACAATAGGAAAGGGAATTATTCTTGAAACATAACACTGTAGACATTAATTGGAGAAGATACCAAAAAAAATCAGGATAGTTTCAGTATCTAAAGTCCATTGTATCCATTTTTAGGGGGAAAAAAAAAAAAAGTCTGAATAGCTATTTCAGACTAGTTTTGCAGGAGACAACCTGCCAGGCGCTGGAAAGCTGTGGAAAAGATGAAGTTCAGTGCTAAAATACAGCTGGGCATGAAGATGTGCCAAACCTCATGTGAACATCACAAAACAGTGGGTCTCATTCTCTTCTCAGGTGAGACTGTCTGAGATGAAACTGTAGTCAGTGAAAATATGCAGAATGGACAAGAGAATCAGGTTTGGGATGATTTCTGACACAAAAATGTTTCCTGTCATCTCTCACTTTTCACTATGATGTGAGTCTTACACCAGTTCTTTTCACTTACACAAGCCAGCTTACAACATCCTGGTCACTGGTCCCTTTGCAAGCAGAAACTGAGCATATTAAATAAGACAAGTAATTAACATTGCTGTTTATTATTTTCTGCACAATACACTTAACCCCAGAATGTACAGGCTTTATTATTTTGAGGGCAGATCTCTCTTTGGAGGATAGACTAGTATACAGCTCTGACGTAGCTTTCAAAAACGCTTTCTTTTAATTCTACAGATACTTGCAAAAGTGTATATTCAATGCTAAGAAGTGAGGCTTCTCAAAAACCATGCCCACACATATACATGCACACACTTCTTTATTCCTTGGTGTTTCTTAAATAAATGTTTCATAAGATTAAGTTCTGCAAGGAAATGAAGCTTCTATGCCACTCTTGCTGTGCATCCAGAGGCTTTTTCTGACAGTGTATAATTTACAGAGTCCTGAATCCTCATTACTGTGCTCAGCAGGCAATAGGAAACTGCTGCACTGATAGCAATCCAGTTATCTGTTTTAATAAAAACTTAATATAGTTTCCTTGCCCCTACTCTTACAGAATTTTTAAATAATTTATTTTCCTGAATGCTACTGGTCATAAAGCAAGCCTCCATATCATATTGTCTTAATCCTTGGGGAAAGGAATAGAACAACTTTACTGTGAAGACGAGCCTGGACTAGACAAGTAGGATGTCACTAAGACTTCAACAGTTTACCACAGAGAAAATTTTGATGGGGCATCCTTGGCATGTACAGGTCTGTCAAATGCTTCACTGTACATCTGGAAAATGTTAATCAAAGGCAGTGTCATAAATTAGAATAGAATGTACTGTTAAAATTCTTCTCTGTTTTGCTTTTTTTTTAAATTACAAGTAACATGCCAAAAATGTTACAACAAGATCCTTACGTGACCCTTTCCTAAACTGTAATTTCAGTAATTTTCTTAGTCTTTGAGGTACTGTTGGAAATCAGTTGTTCATTTCTGGGCCTGAAGTGGAATGTTCTCTCTAAGCAAGGAAAAGCAGACTTTTTTTTTTTTTTTTTTTTCTTCCCAATCTATGTGCTTTTTTTAATGTGTGAATGTGCTTTTTTTAATGTGTGAATGTGTGAAGTAAAGCACAAGTACATACAACCATTCCCTGATATTTATTCATTCTGATCTAAATCTTGGTTGTTTTTTATATAGGTGCCATTTCTCAAGCTCAAGTGTATTTACCTTTGATTTACTCTGGTAAATGCACCATGCTGGGTGCTCACACTCCATTAGCTGCTAGAAAAATTCAGGGTGGCTTCATTTATTGTGTTTTAAAATAGTATGATAGCATGTAGGCTTTCTGAAGTCCAAGCTGTCATGCAGTGACTGGGTGAGGAAGTTCATCTCACATCTTACAAACCACAGCTGGAACAGTCAAATCTCATGGAGATGTAGAAACAGGATGATAAATCTCATTAATGAAATCATAGTCATGAACTAATGGGACACTCCTTAGAGGTCAGATTCTTAGAAAACTGATCTTTTTGAGTACTTCACTATCCTGTTTCTAAGTAGTTCCAGAACTGAAAATATTCAAAAAAATGGAAGGAAATAAACTTAAGGAAACTTTAATTTGGGGAGCTTGATCTGGAGAGTATTTCTCCTTTTGCCCAAACTGCTTCATGTGTTCTCATTCCTCATACTGCTGAGCTCTAGGCAGCAATGAAGTTCTTTTTCAGTCTGTGATCAACATCTGCCTAACGACTTATTTTGGAATCAGAAACTGAAGAAAATGAGAGGTCATTCTTGATTATTCACAGAAACTGAATTTTGTCTGCCAGTATGTTTCCTAGAGCTTTGTTATATTCATTACTCATATTCATTATTAATGGAATGAAGCTGGAGGTGGGGAGTTTCAGGCTGGATGTGAGGAGGAAGTTTTTCACCATGAGAGTGGTGAAGCCCTGGAATGGGTTGTCCAGGGCGGTGGTTGAAGGTCGTCTCTGGAGGTGCTTAAGACCAGGCTGGATGAGGCTCTGGCCAGCCTGATCTGGTGTGGGGTGTCCCTGTCCATGGCAAGGGGGTTGGAACTAGCTGATCCTTGTGGTCCCTTCCAACCCTGACTGATACTATGATTACTTTCCACTTGGTATTTCGTCTGCTTTATGAATGGTACCACTAACAGATGATAGTTCCCACTATAATACCAACAGGGTTTTTTTTGTCTCTGATTTACAAGGTATTGAAAATAACATACAGCATCATAGTTGTGGAAGTAATTTATTTTGAAATGTGTTAAAAACCCAGATTATTGTGGCTATTTTAAAACTGCAGTAATATGAGATGTATATTTTTAGTTATCTGAGTCCATTGCAGCACAGAGCCATTGAGTGCTTGTTCCCTTGATTGGATCAATTTTTAATAAATTAAGTTACTTTATTTTTGGTGAAAAACCTTTTAGCATTTCAGGTTGTTGACTGAGCAAGCTAAATGATCTGTCACTTGGGTACCATAGGTATTTAATAAAATAATTTCTTCAGAAGCTTGTGGTAGTTTCCACATTAAGATGTGCCTCTTTTCTCATGAAAACATTTCAGTTTCCAAGTCAGACACAAGTGGAGGTGCAATCAAATAAATATCTGACAATAGTAATAAAACGGTTCTCAATAGAGTCAATAACGTTATTGCATGCTTTTGTCCAACATTTAACAGAAAAAGTATAAACTAAAAGTAGTATTTGTATCTTTTTTTTTTCCTAAGCTCTCTTTTGTTTCATGTTTTTATCATTTGCAGCTTTCATATCAAATACACATTATGACAGGCAGGGAGTTTGCTTTCCAGTAACTTGATGTGCATTCAGAACAGTATTCCATGCTGAAGGTCAGAGTGAAAAGTCTGAACTTCCCTACTCCCTGGAAAAAAGCAGATGAGAGGAAAACACAGACTGTCTTACTTGAAGTAAGGACATTTGTAGGGCATTACACCTACATAAACTCCTATGAAATCTTTAGACAATGCATTAAACTTACACATATGATCTTTGTTTTAAGGAGTCAGAGGAAAACAGTTGCAGATGTCTGAGGAAGACTTGTGAGGAAGATTTTGCAGCAGCTGCCCTGCTACTAACCATCAAAGGACTCTATTATTATTCCACATTAGTGTTCAGAAATTAAGACAATGCCATTCCTGAGCATTGCACAGAAAAGGAATTATGAGTCAAGTAAAAAAAGCTCTAAAAAGTCTTTGTGAAAGTCCAGCAAGAGGAGAAAACTTTTTTATATGTGTTCATACACAAGAGGATTCTTTTTTTTTTTTCAGCTAAAGGATAGAGAGGGCGTCGTCAGAGTTTTAGCCCAAAGAAATTGTCCAGGCTTTAAGAAGTGTCCTTTTAAAGCTGCCTTATTAATGATAGCAGCCTGCAGATAATACACATCAATGACTTCATCTTAGACAGTTGGGATTTGAATGTTCCACTGTTGTATGTCCTTTCAAGCAAACTATTCAGATAATAAAGCTTTTATTTCTTTTTTATCTTTCTTTTTTTTTTTTTTTTTTTCTTTTTTTCTTTTCTTTCTTTTTTTTTTTTTTTTTTTTTTTATTTGGGAAGTGCTATCAAACCGAGACCTCTTAATTTAAAAGGATTCCACTTTTCTTTTTTTTTCTAAACCTTGTTAAGGAGTATAAGAATAACACAATGTGAAACTGATTTCCCCTAAAAGATAGAACAGCAATGTAATGAAAATGAAGTAGTGATGTTGCAGATTGTAATCCTTCCAAAGAATAAAAAAGGAAGAGTTGAAAGTGAGGCACTGGCATATGCTGCCTGAGATGAAAGCTACTGCAATAGGTATTGGTATATTGACCTAATAGAAGATGTAAAGAAAATAATGAGGTTACAGACCTCATACTAGTTTTTAAATCACTGCTTTCTTAAAGGAGCATTTTGGTTTTAGCAGCTGTCTACCAGTAATATTATCTAATGAAATACCACACCACTCCTCAAAACAGTGGTCTCTCTTCTTGCTCCCTTTCTAGTTGAAAAAAAAAGAAATCGGAAGAAAAGCCTCGTCTTAATTTCAAGTATGCTTTAGATGGATTTAAAATAAGTTCATTTGAAATGACAGTAAATAATCCTCCACCATTCTGTCACTGGTTTTACATTTCTCTGTAATTATCAATGAATAAGCTTCTTTTTAAGCACACTTAATACATAGGGTTGTGGGTTTTTTCTCCATTTATTACTTTATGCCACAGATAAAAATGACATTTCTGTAAGGAAACCTAAGCCACTCCTCTTTGCCTGTAGGGACCTGTTCAAGGAGACTTATGAATTGTTCGGGTATTGTAAGTATCAGCCAATGCAGCTTTTCACCTTGCTTCCCTGCCTTGTGATGCTCCCACTGCTTCAAAGTAGATATCTGTGTTCTACCACTTGATCAACACCTTTGAGGTGACACAATAAGCTCCATGAAACCAGCAAGAGAAGAGATGAAGGTGATCAAAATCATCATAAAATCTGTTTGCACCAGCAAAGAGATAAATTGATAAAATCAAATGCATACATATGAATCCCATGGATGGGTATTTGTGTGGGGACTAGGCTGATACCTCAAGTAGAGAGTACATACTATGCTTTATCCCCAGTCTGAGATATCATCCTTATTACCTTATTATTAGTTACTTCCCAATGTATGACTCAGTCTCTTTGCAAAAGAAGGATGCCGTGAAGCTTATTCTTCTAAGGCACTTAAAGGTCATTACTCTAGCACTGTAGCAAATGTTTTATTCATTTTGCCACAACTCAATTTCTCTACTAAGTCTTTTGCAGCAAAATGGTATGCTGTTCACCAGAGAGGTGATTGATTAAAAAGGAAGGAGCAGAATTTGGGCACCCTGATAAAATGTTCTCACTCTGATCAGTTAATATCAATCAGTTTTATTTAGACAGTAACAGTTGAATACTTACTAGGTGATTTCATCCATCAGAGAAAAATAGATGACATTACCTTTAGGTATTGTTAATATTACTTGAACATTTGTTCTTGAATAATTTATACCTTTTAGTGAGCATCTATCTCTTAACAATTGTCTTCTTTCATTTTGCTAAGGTGCTATCCATGCTGGCAGTGTTTGTCTGAGACAAGAAGACATGGTCCTCTGTGCGTGAGTGCAACCAGTAGAAAAGATTGACTTGGCCAAACACAGTAAGGCTATGTGCTGAGGGAAACATAATTAATAAGCACCTCCTCTAATCAGTAGAAATGCATCTACCCTGGTGGTTGCAACAGCACAGATGTAATGATTTGAGAATTGCACCACAGCAGTTTTGGGCTTTGTGACTGCCAGCAGCTGCCTTCAAATAGGGATACTCAGCATCAGACTTTAGTTGTTCCCTTACTGTTAAACTTAGGGCTAGGTGAAGAGAAGCTGTGGCCAATACAGCCATAAAAATGTCCCTTCTGTGACTGGTTTTGTACTGAAGAAATACTTTTTTCCTTCTATGAAGGAAAATCTGTGTAACAATGGTGAAATATTAATTACCATGTAACGATTGTTTGCACAGAGTAACCAAGTGCCTTGTTGCAGATCATCAGACTTCAGTGTTCCTTCTAGTGTCTTTGTGTCTCACTTACAATATTCCAGTCAACTTATTGAGAAATAGTTTTATTTCCAGCATTTAGCTGGATTTGAACACAAACTCTCATGGACTAGGAAAAACAAACAAACAAACGAACAAACAATCCCCAACATACCACTTATTCTTGGGAATTTGATTGAGGAGAATGTGATACAATTTGGACTGAATGTGCTCCTGGCCTCTCTAGGTGCGATTAAGCCAAACAGAATTGATTTGTATTGGACATATGTGTAAAATTATATAATGGACTGACCTTTGTAACAGAACTACGTGGCTCATTCTGAGGTGCAGATTTCCCAGTGATAATACATTTTTTAAAATTAAAATAAGGGAAGAGGTAACTATATCACATTAGTCAGAGTAGTTGAACTGAGCCAGGAATGTGTCAGCTTGAATTTCCTTCCTGTCAGAAACACCCTATATTATCGTGAAAGAAGAAAGCATATTACCATTACTTTTACTTTTCTACATGATATAAAAGAGAGAGAAAGAAAAAAATTCCTTTATCATGCACTCAGTTAAAAATCTCCATTGGACCAGAAAGAGTTTTCTTCACCTCATGAAACAGAAACACTATTAAAGATCTCCATTCAAGCTGTTCTAACTTACACAGTCTTGCATGAGGGAAACCTTTGACAGCTGTTAAAAGGGAATACAGGTGTGTGCTGTAAAGACCTATTCACAGGGCTTGTCTTGGTGACAGTAGATACCTAATAATCATTGGCTCAGTCTTGTAAACTCATACATTTATTGGTTAGAGGTCCAGGGAGAATGTAAATCTGTAAAGCCTGTTCTTATGGAACATATAGGTCATGCTATACGCTGTGGGACAGGGAGGCCACCCACAGCCATGTAGGTGCTCCTCAGTTGGTGCCATCCCACAGTGGCACCACAGGAACTTATGGGGCATCTGCATGGGTTGAGATGAGTGTTTTGGGGGAGACGGATGGTGATGCAAAGCATTAGCAGGATGTTGTTTTACAGACTTTCTCTTTGAGTTGCACCTACAGTGCCTCATTACAGACGTCTGAGGGCCTGGCTGACAAAAGGAAGAGTAGGGACAAGATGGGTCCACTACTGAATGATATGGGAGATATGGTAACAGAGAATACAGAGATGGCAGAGTTGCTGAATGCCTTCTTTGCCTTAGTCTTTACTCTTAAGATCAGCCCCCAGGAACCCCAGATTCTGGAACTAAGGGAGCAGAACTGGAGGGAGGACACTCCACTAGTCAGTCAGGACTGGGTTAGAAATCACTTGTACCAACCGAAAACACACTAATCCGTGGGCGCTGATGGGGTGCATCCATGTGCTGAGATGGCTGGTACTGTTGCTGAGCCTCTCCATCATTTTTGAAAAGTCACAGAGAATGGGAGAGGTGCCTGACAACTGAAAGAAAGCAAATGTCACTCCAGTCTTCCAAAAAGGCAACTACAGACCAGTCAGCCTCACCTCCATCCCTGGAAAGATACAATACAATACAATACAATACAATACAATACAATACAATACAATACAATACAATATAATACAATACAATACAATACACCAGGTTGGAAGAGACCTTCAAGATCATCGCATCCAACCCATCAACCAATCCAACCCACCCAACAACTAAACCATGGAGCAGCTCATCCTGGAGGCCATCTCTAACCACATGGAAGAAAAGAGTGTTATCAGGAGGATTTACCAAGAGGAGATCTTGCTTGACTAATCTGATAGCCTTCTATGAAACCACGACCAAATGGGTACATGAGGGAAGAGCAGTGGATGTCGTATACCTTGACTTCAGTAAGGCTTTTGATAATGTTTCCCATAACATACTTGTAGAAAAGCACTGGAAATGTGGCTTAGATGGCTGGTCCATGAGGTGGATTGCAAACTGGCTTGACAACAGAGATCAGAGGGTTGTCATCAGTGGCACTGAGTCACCTTGGAGGCCTGTGACCAGTGGCGTTCCCCAGGGACCTGTACTGGATCCAGCTTTTTTTGACCAAGAGGGCCAATGGTATCCTGGGGTGCATCAAGAAAAGTGTGTTCAGCAGATCTAGGGACGTTCTTCTCCCCTCTGCTCTACCCTGGTGAGACCACACCTGGAATACTGTGTCCAGTTTTGGGTTCCCCAATTCAAGAGCAATAGAGATCTGTTGGAGAGAACCAAATGAAGAGCCACAAGGATGATTAGGGCACTTGAGCATCTCCCCTATGAAGAGTGACTGAGATCCATGGGCCTATTTAGTCTTGAGGAGAAAAGACTGAGAGGGGATCTCACCTGAGGGGTGGGTGTCAAGTGGAAGGGGCCAATCTCTTTTCAGTGGTGTGCAATAATAAGACAAGGAATAATGGGTACAAACTTGAACACAGAAAGTTTCACCACAACTTGAAAAGAAACTTCTTTACAGTGAGGGTGACAGAGCACAGGAACTGGCTGCCCGGAGAGGTTGTGGAGTCTTCTTTTCTGAAGACTTTCAAAATGCACCTGGATGCATTCCTGTGGGGACTACCCTAGGTGATCCTGCTTTGTCAGGGATGTTGGACTTGATTTATCTCTGGAGGTCCCTTCAACATTTAATGTTCTGTGATTCAGTGTATTTTTGTTGCCAGTTTTGTAAGTGTAACATAAGTGTTCTTCTGTTCCTAATTGTCCCCACAGAAATAGATGATAGTTTAGCTAGTTTTTTAGTGTCTTTTGGCTGATTTTCTTCCTGAAGCTACTGAGAAAAAAGGAAATGTCTACACATCTTAAAAAACAAAACAAAACAAAACCAAAAACCCATCAGCTTCTCAGGCTAGCAGATACACAAAGATGTATTACAGAAGTCTGTAAAACATTTCTGTTGATAGTATGCTGATAACAAACTAAGGCTATAAATGCCTGCTTGTCTAGTTTCCAAACACTTGAGAAGTGTGTAACGATGGACCTTTACAAGCAGATATTCATTTATAACTATGCTATGATACTGAAGGTATCATTTTAACAGTGTGTTTTCTAAGTTTCTACACCACATTTTACTAAATTATATCATCTATGTTGCTGATTTTATCTGAACAGAAATATGAGTTATACCAGCTACCCATGGTGGCATGGTAGAACTCTCTGTCACTGTTAGGACAAAGAAAGCCCCAGTGGCTTTTGTGTTTCACATCATGGCTCTTTGAGGACCAGCTTGAGCATGAGTATGTAAGACTTTTCTTAAGTGACCCTTATCCTAAAGCCTGTTGTGCTTTTCTAAAAGTATTCATTTGTCTGCACACATACACACGCACACATACAGAGAGGTATACATGTATACATACACATGTGCAAGCTATTTCTGTAGAGTCAAATGGAATTTGGATTGAGGCACACATCATCTGAAACACCAAGTTTCTTCTTAGTAGAAAAATGACCTTTTCACGAGTTACATGTATGTCTTCAAATGACAGCTCATAGAATGAGAGGTAGCAGACTTGAGAAACTTGCTGACAAATGCCATCCTTGTTTAATTTCAAGGATCTGGGGCAAAGGGCATGTTGGAAATTATTAGGTCAGAAAAAAATTGACATGTCAGACAGGCAGGCATTTAAGCTTCACAAAGGACTTTTTGGGGAAAATAATTTAATTCCCATATTAGACTTATATTCTGCCACTTTGATATGTAATAATTCTTAAGCTATTGCCTTTGAGTTTGGACTTAACTATGCACAGGTTCTGAATGCAATAGAATCCTCTTAATTGGAGCAACTGGGAGATCAGCTATCATCCTGATTAAGAGAAGGCACCCCTAAAAATAAGTCTGACAAAATTACTGTCTGAATTTCTGCCTGGCAGAACTGATTAATTTTCTGCCATGCCTAAGAGTCCAGGACATTTCTTGACATAATAGCATAGCAGAATCTTCAAAGTCAGATGAAATGCTGCATTCTGATTTCTTTTAAGTTAGAAATTTCTTCAAAGAAGTACTCAGACTTAGAATTTTACACTCACTTGATTTATTTAATTGGACTTAAATTGAATTTTCAGGTGGGGAAAAAAAGTGTAAATAGACTCTTTAATTTCAGTCTAAACATAAAGACACTTAGAATGCTTTCATATGTCATCTGTTTAAAAATTTTGAGAAAAGTGATTTTTTAACTTCAAAATTTCTACTTTTGCAAGTGGGCATATGCAACAGTAATGTAATAAAGTCACATGACAATCATGCTGCTACATAGCACTGAGGGATTTTTTGCCATCTTTTAAGGGATTGTGAAATAGAGGATTTGTTCATTACCTTGCTGGCTAGTATCTATTTGTATTTACCATTATGGAACTGAATTATTTCCTAGAAATACATTGTTATTCATTAACAACAATATTGGGCTATGTTGTAAGTGAAGTAAAATAAAATTTACTGTGAAAAATAGCTTTAAAAGTGCAAGTGAAAATAAAAATGTATCAAAGCCACAGCTTCCATTTCAGAAATAATTATCTATTATAATGTGAACTCTGGATTGATGTAGTAAAGGGACCTTAATCTGAATCTTTCAATGAACATTTGCTTACTTTGCTTATGGGAATGGTTTGGTTAAACAATTAGGCAAGTCATGTTTAATGTGTATCTGGAAAGCACGTGGCTTATGTAAGCTCTTTAAAGCACAGTCAGAATTTCGTGTCAAATACTTAGGTGCCTAAAATGAAAACATCTAGCAGTTGTCTGAAAGGTAATGGCATGACTTGTCTTCCATTTTTCCACAAAATCACAATGTTTACCACACATTAATTGAAATCAACAAAACTTTGTTTTCCCTACTCATAAGATAGACACATTCCTGGGGGTGTATAAATGGAGAAAATACACATACAAAAATAAATGTACACAAGTGCAATACATATCTAATGTGTATCATAATAAAACTCTGAATATAGTTAACTTTCAACTCTTTGTGATAGTGGGGTGATAAACGTTTGGTACAGAATGATTGTCCAGATAGGAATACTGTTGTCCCATTTTCAGGAGCGAGATGACAATGATTGCTTTTAACACATGGCCAGGGGAGGTTTAGATTGGATATTAGGAAGAAATATTTTACTTAAAATATTGCCAAGCATTGGAACAGGGTGCCCAGGGAAGTGGTGGAGTCATCAACTCTGGAAGGATTTAAAAGATGTGTAGATATGGTGCTGAGAAGCATCATTTAGTGGTGACCTCACAGTCTTTGGTTAAAAACTGGACTTGATCATATAATCATAGAATCACAGAATTGTTAGGGTCAGAAAGGACCTCAAAGATCATCCAGTTCCAAGTCTCTTCCCATGGGCAGGGACACTTCACAGTGGATCAGGTTGCCCAGAGTCACATCCAGCCTGGCCTTAAAAACCTCCAGGGATTGGGCTTCTGCCACCTCCCTGGGCAACCTGTTCCAGTGTCTCACCACCTCCATGGTGAAGAACTTATTCCTAACATCCAATCTGAATCTACCCATTTCTATCTTTTTTCCATTCTCCCTAGTCCTATCATTACCTGACACCATAAAAAATCTCTCCCCACCTTTCTTGTAGGCCCCATTCGGATACTGGAAGGCCACAATTAGGTCGCCCTGGAGCCTTCTCTTCTCCAGACTGAATAGCCCCAATTCTCTCAGTCTGTCCTCATAGGAGAGGAGCTCCAGACCTCTGATCAACCTCGTGGCCATTCCAGCATGTCCAGATCCTTCCTGTAATAGGGACTCCAGAACTGGCCACACTACTCCAGGTGGAGTCTTACTAGAGCAGAGTAAAGGGAGAGAATCACCTCTCTCAACCTGCTGGCTATGCTTCTCTTGATGCAGCCTAGGACCTGATGGCTATACTTCTCTTGACACAGAAAGTGATTGGCTTTCTGGGCTGCAAGTACACACTGGTGGCTCATGTTGAGCTTCTCATCCACCAGCACCCCCAAGTTCTTTTCTTCAGGGCTGCTCTCAAGCCAGGCACAACCCAGCCTATATTGGTGATAGAGATTGCCCAGACCCAGATGCAGGACTTTGCATTTGGTCTTGTTGAACTTCATGAGGTTGTCATGGGCCCACGTCTCAAGCCTGTTAGGGACCCTCTGGATGGCATCCTTTGACACCAGCATGTCTGCTGCACCACACAGCTTGCTGTCGGCACCAAACCTGCCAAGGGTGCACTCAATGCCACAGTCCATGGGGCCAACAAAGATGTTAAACAACACTCATACCAGTACAGATCCCTGAGGGACTCTGCTTGTCACTGGACTCCACTTGGACATGGACCCATTGATAGTCACCTTTGGGTGTGGCCATCAAACCAGTTTTTATCCATTTAGTTGTCCATCCATCAAATCCATACTGCACCAGCTTGGAGACCAGGATGTGGTGCAGGACAGTGTCGAAGGCATTGCTCAGATAAACGACATCAGCTGCTTGGCCTTTGTCTATTAATGTTGTGACCTTGTCATAGAAGGCTACTAGGTTTGTCAGGCAGGATTTGCCCTTGGTGAAGCCATGCTGATTGTACCCAACCACCTTTTCGTTATTCTTCTGCCTTGGCAGTGTCTCCAGGAGGATCTGCTCTATGATCGTACTGGGCACAGAGGTGAGACTGACTGGCCTATAGTTCACTGGGTCATCCTTCTTTCCCTTTTTGAAAATGGGAGCTATGCTACCTCCTTTCCAATCAGTGGGGACTTCCCCAGACTGAATCTTAAAGATCTCTTGTAATCAAAATGATTCTTTCATTTTAAACACTGATTAAAAAAACTAAAATATCAATGTTAGCAAAATTATTCTTAATCCAGCCCACAACACTGTATCAGCTATTAGGGAGAAAATTAACCCTATCACAGCCAAAACAAGGACAAGTAAATAAACAAGCAAAATGCTTGACAATACTTGGCATTATTTATTTCTTTTTTAAATTTCAGCTATTAACATTCCATGATACCTTCCATGATGACTTCTTATATGCCTTTCTTTTTACAGACCTATTCTTCCACATCAGGGGAAAAAATGTTAGTGATGGAAAGCCTGAAATATTTTTAATAACCCCTCAACAGTAATAATAATAATAATGTGAATCTGGTCCTGAGGACTGGTAATGTACTTTGCCTCCACGATAATGACATAATGCACTTCATCTGAAGCAATTAGTCAATATTCTGGGTATATGTAGGAGGATTTTACACAGATGACCTTGTACAAGCTAGTGCTTTTCTGCATGAAGCACTTGTGAGTTTCCTTGAAACTGCTATTAGGAGTTGGGGGAACAATATAACCCAGTACTTCAAGTTTTGTTTAGCTTGAACAGTCACAGAGGACTTCTTGTACTTTGCGTCTAGTAGGCTTTGCTCTGAAAATCTTTAGCCATTAGTGTGCCAAATATCCTTCTCCTTCTGCCATATGTGATATTCGGCAATTGAATTAGCTAATAAATTCCATCTTCCCTTGAAATCCCGTCTGTCCAGACCTAAGTCTGAGACGATTTGGACCTTATAGTTTTCCACAAGACCATCAGTTCTTCATTAAAAAACACATAGAGTCCTGGTAAGCAGCTGTACTGCCTTACAACACCTTCTCTGTATTGTCCAAATCAGCAAGACTTAGAGATACTTTTGGGGTTTTTGTTCATTAGCATCATGGAGTGACAACTCACAGAAAATGTCTCCTGGATCATTCTCTCATAAGCCTGAAAAGTCTGGCCTTCTTCATTTGGAAAAAAAAAAAAAAAAAGTCTGAAATGCACAGAAACTAATATAGGATTTAAAAATATAGGACACAAGGGTGCATGTATCAAAACCAAGGGACTGATAGCCTGAGTCTCACTTGCAGAACTAGAAATGCTAGGGACATCTGTGGAGACAGAGAGCTCCCTTTCTATATTTGTTGTATTTTATAGCCTGTGGTGTATGTCTGTCTTGTAGTTTTGTCTCCCCTGAGTTTATTCAGGTGGAGGTATAAAACTGATGAGTGCTGGAGAAGGCCAATGTTACATATTCATTTTGTTTTAAATAATTGATGATGTTTCCTGTTTCTGCTTACATTAATTGCTCTCAGGTGTTGGCAAATTGCTCAGTGAGTTGCCTTTTAATTTGTTCCTTCAGAAAAACAGCATGCTGCTTTTCAGGTTACTGTAAGTAATGTGTTCCAGGCAGTACTTTCTAACTGGAGGTTAATAAGGGTACACCAGATGCGTGTTTGAGTGCCGTTGCCTCTCCATGTGTATGTGTACGTGTGTGTGCATGTATGCGTGCGTAGGATGAGAGGAGAATGAGGTGAAGGAGTGAAGACAGTGAAGAGCCTCAGATGTCTTCGTGCTCATGTTTAAAAGTGTAATTTATGTTTCCCTGATGTTTAGGGCTGTATATTAAGGCTTTGATCCAGGAAAGCACAGAGTACTCAGCTGCCGTTGATTTCAATATAGTTGGTATTATTCAACACCTGCAGGGATGTGGATCACAGACGGCATACTTCTGATTTTCTAAGAGGCAAGCTTAATTCAGTTGTGTATTTTATCTGTCTTGCTACAGAAACAAGGAGAAAATAAGTTTTACAAACCCATATTACCCAAAATTCAAGCAAAATTATTTTATAGGTATTATGCTTATAGAACAACAGTACTAATATCATTAACTTTCCTTCTTTGCTGTGCTTTTCATACGTAAATATAGAGTTTCTACTGTTTATAACCAATGTGCCAGTGAGAATAAAATGTGCTGGAGGTACACTTTGTGAGTGGAATTATAAGACATAATTTGATTCAAACAAGTACATCTGTGTTATCTTACTATCCTGAGCTCAAGCTTTCAGTGCATGTAAACTCCCTGGCAGTCCAGAGAGCCTTGTGTTTTGGCTGAGTCTGGAGTGCATAAGCCAACTGTTTTATCTAGCAGTAAAAATCGAATCAAGCTAAGGGAGGGCCTGAGTCCAAGCCCTGACACACCAGGCAGTCTGGTTAGATGTTTTTTTAGTTTTATTTGAACTGTTCAAGGACAAGGAAAGTCCTTACATTTGGAGTAATGCCTGTTGACTACACCTGTTGAAGATTACATTATTGATTCACTTTTTGATGTAGAGAGTTTATTGGCTCATGACCTTTGCAAATATTTCATTATTTTTGGAGAATCAGATTGTATGCTATCCTACTGCTTTAATTGTTCTATGCTGGCAAATAATCTATGTGCTGGCTTTCTATTTCCTTATTGTATCATATTGTGTCATATTTTTCAGTGTTCCTGAAATAATAAATATATTTCATGTTTTTTAAGTTGTCATTCTTGTTACTCTATCTATAATTTTTTTCAGGAGTCTTTAGAGATTTCATTTCCCTGTAGCCACCAGTCTCCCTATCTATGTCTTAGCAAAGGATGCTGGCTTGGCCCCAGAAAAAGGCATGTTGAAACATCTGAAAAGCCAGATATAGCATTGATAAATCAGCCCCATTGGCCCACCATGTCCTGGTTTATAATGCTGTAGCAGCTGCTACATATCTGATTACGGATATTTTCCTTGGGTGAGTGGCAGATTGGACTATGAATCTCAAACTTGTGCATTGCTAAAAAATTGTTGTCAGGAAAACAATTGATGTGGTAGGACACATCTTCCATGCTCACCATAGAGATGTAGAACAAAATCTCTAATTCCTGATTGAGTGACAGGGCTTATGAAGGGCAGAAGCTGGATCATGAGAGCTTTATGGGGCTAAAGAAAAAGCGAAAAAGAAAGCTAGGATATCTGCAGTGTTTGCTATTGCACCATGTGGGATGAAGGCCAGAGCAGTCATCAGCTGTTTTTCTGCACCCAAACCAATAGAATGTCAGAAGGGCTTTCCACATGAGACTGAAATAACCAGCGTGCCTGGTCTGTTCCCACAGTCTCTTGCTGCAATGACTTAGGAGTACACTAGCACATCTAATTTTGGTCTTGCAATTAGACTACCACTGGCTAAAGTCAAAAGGGAGCTGTGCCTGCATAGCTATGATTGCTCTAAATCCCATGAGCCTGAACTTAAAATCAATCATGCATACCAAAGGCAGTAGAAATAAACGGTTCCACTCTCTGAGTTGGATGTACTCCCATAGTTGCATCTTTCTTGCCTAATCCTTGGAGGATTTCTTAACCAGAGTTTTTGTATGGACATGATATGGTCTGAGTGTTGTTGAAAACAGGCAATTTGAGAATACATACATAGGGTGTGACTTTTTTTGTTTTTAAATCCTATATTTTGGCATATACAACTAATGAAATTTTGATTCTCACTCTTTAAAATAAAAGCTCTTTTTATGTCAAGAAATTGAGGAAGTTAGGTTTTGACCCTGACTCATTTCCTTGATATGACAGAGACATGCATGTTTGATCCAGCTACCACATTATGCCATGCAGGTACAAGCTTTCCAGAGTTTCATTTTGGCCTTGTACCTCCCAGCCAAGGCCTTTTTATATCTCCCTGGCAGGACAGTCCTTGACTGTTGGCAAATGGTCCGACTTTATAATTTCCTCCTGACAGCACCGTCAGGGTATAGGAAGCCCTGAGGATGAAACTGGTAGCAATGGCACCTATCCACCCTTGGGAGGAGGGCTGTGGCCAGTTCAGCTGCTCTCGTGGGATGTGCATGTATTTTCCTGTAAGGATAATTCTGTTCCCTCCAGCTCTGCAAAACAGTGTTAGCCTGATTTGTGTCATCTATTTTTGTATCTGTGTCATCTACTGTGTCTGAATATCCACCCAAACACAGACCACAAGTCAGTAAGCCCAGCTGCTTGGTATTCTTTACATGGTACTGGCAACTATGCTGACCTAAAGAGCAAAAAAAAATAACAGGGCATATTTGAGGCTTAATAAAACATTGCAGTAGGGAGTCCTTTTTGATCCATTACAAGCATTTGCTGGAAGTGCAGTTGCTGATTTAACAAACTGGTTAGGACAAATGTTTAACATGCCGTTGTAATGATATTCAGATGCTTTTCTTAGTATTTGTTGATCTGCGAAAATGTGTCCTTGCCCAATTGCGCTAGAGTGAGATTAAATAAATAAATAAATGCAATGTGATGCGTTTGCACAAAAGTGGAGCAGTGACTGCCCCTGACAGATGGAAAAAAAGTCAATATGATGTCTGAGACAGCCCAGGCTCTGCACTGCAGAATAAATTACATGATTCACTGAATGCCTAGGCTTCACACAGACATGCACAAAATTGGAAAGATAAAAGCTTGCATTGGCTTCAGATGATATTTACTGCTTGACAGATTTACTAGCAGCCCCAGTACAGTCATACTGTATTGAATTATTGGCCTCTATTTAGCTGTGTGTCTGTCGAAGCTGGAGTGTCCATTTAAGCGTAAGTGAGCTGGAGCCCTGCCAAGGCTTTTTGAAGCTTTGTGTACAGAGGAAGATGCAAGCTAATGGCTACTAGCTTGAATAACAGGGAACTTAAGGATGCTGGGGATAGACAACAAAGCATAAGGTGCATACTTATCAATATTAATGCCAACATAAATATTAATGCAGCCTGCCCAGCACATAATTTCTGAATGATTCTTGTTCTCTTTGTATTTTAACACAAATGGCTAGAAATTACTATGATTTCTCTCCCACTCTTTCTCTCAAAGGGGGAGTTTTAAGAAAGACCATTACCTTTACAGCTATCCATTGTCACAGCAGCAGGAATTCTACAAAGCAAAGGAGGCAAATGAAATGTGATCTTTAAATATACTGCTACCAATAAAATATCTGATGAGAATAGTAATATACTGTGCAAAGCCATTGTTATGGATTCATTATTATACTGTACCACAACATTTCAGTTAAATAGTAGAGGCTCATTTACAGTGAGCCCCACAAGATGGTCACAGTGTTGCTGTAGCTACAGAATAGCAAGGCAGGCTGTGTGTTTAGCTGCCTAATCTGCTGGCTTGTGCTTCAGGAAGCCTGGGGCTCCATTTTTGCCCTGGCTCTCACACATCATGAGTTTAGCTTGTGTGATATTTCAGCATGCCAGGGGAGAGGAATTGCCTCTGAGAAATGGTTGTCAATTGCAATGCTGCTGGCAGAGGGTTTATCCAGTTAACTACACTTCAGTAAGAGCAAAATAACCCTGAGACTGCATTGTGCTGATCAACTGGATTGGCTACAAAAATTAGCAGGAATTTGCTGCAGGTGAATTCATTGCAGTGGCAGTGTAAAGGATAGATGATGAGGCATGATGTGCTTGTGGGAGCGAGGAAGAATGCCATCCAGAGAAGGACAAGGCATCATTTTGAGACATGAATAAAATGCATCACAAATCTTCCATCATCTTACAGATAACTTGTTCATGTCAAGGACTCTGACTCATGGTCTCTGGCAAGCTGTAATGGAGATATTTACAAGGTTATCACTCTCAGCTGTCCCTTTGTGCCACTGCCAAAGGTTACCGCCCTGAAGCGGGCACAGAAGATGTGAATATGCACTACTTGCTTCCTCAGCTGCCCATGTTCAAAGCCCGTATACTAGCACAAGCTGTAGCAACAGAAAATGCTTCAGCTGAATCCAGTAGATATAGTCAGAGCCCACAGTTTTCTCCATTTGCTTCTGAAGCAAGCCTAGTGTTAAGTAGTTGTTTTCTCTAAATTTTCAGGAATAATGGTAATATAATTACAGGCTTCTGGAAATTACCAGTACTGTTTATCAATTAACAGAAAAGAGGTTTAAGGTGAAAAATTTTTTGATCTGGCATTCTGATAGTTTTGGGTTGGTTTTTTTGTTTTGTTGTTTGTTGGTTTTATTTTTTGTTTGTTTTGTATTGACAGGATCAGGGGATGTTAGGTGTTGGAAGGGACCTCCAGAGATCATCTAAACTAACCTCCTTCCCAGAGCATAGAATCCAATGCAGGCCGCACAGGAATGCATCCAGATGGGTATTGAAAGTCTCCAAAGAAGAAGACTCCACAACCTCTCTGGGGAGCCTGTTGCAGTCCTCTGTTACCCTCACAGTGAAGATGTTCCTCCTTATGCTGAGGCAGAACCTCTTGTGCTGTAGTTTATATCCATTGAACCTTGTCCAGTCACAGGGTGCAACTGAGAAGAGCCTGTCCCCTCCCTCTTGACACCCAACCCTCAGATGTTTATAAACATTTATTAAATCCCCTCTCAGTCTTCTCCAGACTAAAAGCCCCAGGGCTCTCAGCATGGCCTCATAGGGCACATGCTCCAGTCCCTTAATCATCATCCTTGTAGCCCTTCATTGGACTCTCTTGAGTCCCTCTTGAACTGGCAGCTCAGAACTGGATGCAATATTCCAGGTGAGGTCTCACCAGAGCAGATTAGAGGGGGAGGAGAACCTCCCTCAATCTGCTGGACACACTCCTCTAAATGCACCGCAGGATACCATTTGCCTTCTTGGCCACAAGGGCACAAGGGCACGTTGGTGACCCATGGATAACTTGTTATCCACCAGGACTCCCTGGTCCTTCTCCACAGGGCTGATCTCTAGCAGATCACCTCCTAACCTGTACTGGTGCAGTTTATTATTCCTTAAATAATGCAGAACTCTTCACTTATTCTTGTTTAACCCCGTGAGGTTGCTCTTTGCCCATCTGTCCAGGCTGTCCAAGTCTCAATGAATGGCCACACGGACTTTAGGCTGGTTTTTTTGGTGGTGTTGGTGTTTGGTTTTTGGCTGTTTGGGGTTTTTTTGTTGAGCTTTGTGTGTGTGTTTGTTGTTTCATTTTTTTTTTCCCTCAATTCTATCTTCTTGTGAAATCACCCCCAGCTAAAAATGAAAACAATCTGACATTATCTCTGGTGGCAGGAGTGATCTTTCTAAACAGGAGTGCTGCCAGATTGTATACTCACTAACAAAAAGGATCTGGTTGAAGTGGTGAAGACTGAGGGCAGCCTCAGCTACAGTGATCTTGAGATTGTGGAGGTAAAGATCTTGTGCAGTAGGAACAGAATACCAAGCAGGGTCAGAACCCTGAACTTCAGCAGGGCCAACTTTGGCCAATTGTTTTCAAGCAATTGCTGGGGGGAATCCCATGGGATTAGAAAGAACTGGAAGGGCCCAAGATATCTGGAGAATATTCAAGGACCACTTTGTCCAAGCTCAGGATCAGAGCATACGATCAGGTAGGAAATTTAGAAGCTGAGCATGGTTAACTAGGAAAATTATGGGCAAACTCAAATGGAAGAAGAGACCCTACAGATCGTGGAAGTGGGACCTGGCCAGTTGGGAAGAGAATAAGACTGTTGTTGGAAGATGTAGGGAGGCAGATATGAAAGCTAAGGCCTCCTTGGAATTAAACCTTGCAAGGGAAATCAAGGACAACAGAAAGGGCTTTGTCAAATACATTGCAGGCAAAACCAACATTAGATGCAATGTAGTCGTGTAGGCAATGCTGAGTGAAGCAGGTGCCCTTGTGACAGAGGATACAAAGAAGGCAGAGTTACTGACTTCCTACTTTGTCTCTGTCTATACTGATGGAAACTGTTCTCAGGAGCCCTAGACCTGTGAGGCCTAAAAGCAAGTCAGGATAAAGGAGGAGTTTCCCTTGGTTGATAAGGGCCGGGTTATGGAGCAATAACACACACTGGACATCCATAAAATCATGGGTCCTGATAGGATGCATCTGCAGGTGCTGAGGGAGCTGGCAGAACTCATCACTAGGCCACTCTCCATCATCTTTGGTAAGCTGTGGGAAACAGGAGAGGTGCCTGAGGACTGGAGGAAAGTAAATGTCACTCCAGGCTTGAAAAAGGGCAAGAAGGAGGATCTAGGTAACTCTAAGCCTGTCAGCCTCACCTCCATCCCTGGGAAGGTGATGGAACGACTTATCCTGGGTGCTGTCTCAAGGCATATGAAAGACAAGAGGGTCATTAGAAGTAGTCATCATGGTTTTACCAAAGGGAAGTCATGTCTGACCAACCTGATAGACTTTTATGAGGACATAACCAGGTGGATAGAGGGTGGTAGAGCAGTGGATGTGGTTTATCTTGATTTCAGTAAAACATTTGACATTTGACATTGAGGTTCTTAGAGTGCATGGAGGACAGCTTCTTATCCCAGGTGCTGCGCAAACCTACCAGGGGTGAGGGTATGCTTGACCTCCTCTTCACCAACAGGGAAGGGCTGGTGGGTAATGTGGTGGTCGGAGGGTGTTTAGGCACCAGTGACCATGAGATAATAGAGTTTTCGGTATTCAGCCAAGCTAAGAGGGGCAGCAAGAAGATCTCCACTCTGGACGTCAGGAGGGCAGACTTCAGGTTACTCAAGGAACTAACTCAGAAGGTTCCTTGGGATACAGCCCTTAAAAATAAAGGGGTCCAGGAGAGCTGGACCTACTTCAAGGAAGAACTCTTGAAGGAGCAGGAACAGGCTGTGCCAGTGTGCCGGAAGATGAGCTGCCGGGGCAGACGGCCAGCCTGGATGGGTAATGAGCTTTTAATAGAACTAAGGGAAAAAAAAAAGAGGGTGTATCATCTTTGGAAGAAAGGGGAGGCAACCCATGGAATGTTTAGGGATGTTGCTAGGATACGCAGGAAGAAAATTAGGGAGGCAAAAGCCCATTTAGAGCTTAGACTGGCCTCTGCTGTGAAGGACAACAAAAAGTCCTTCTATAAATACATTAATAACAAGAAGAAGGGCAAGGACAACCTCCACTCCTTGGTTGACATGGAGGGGAACGTTGTAACAAAGGATGAGGAAAAGGCAGAGGTACTTAACACCTTCTTTACCTCAATTTTTACTAGCAGGGCAGAACATCTTCCAGACAGCTGGCCTGCAGAGCTGGCAGAAGGAGCCAGAGAGCTGCATAGTTTCCCGCTGCTCCAGGAGGCAGTTAAAGATCTTCTGAGCCGCTTGGACCCCCACAAGGCCATGGGACCGGATGGGATCCATCCTAGGGTGCTGAGAGAGCTGGCAGAGGAGCTGTCCAAGCCGCTCTCCATCATTTTTCAGCAGTCCTGGCTCACTGGAGAGGTCCCAGAAGACTGGAAGCTGGCAAACGTGGTGCCCATCCACAAGAAGGGCTGGTTGGATGAGCCAGGGAATTATAGGCCTGTCAGCCTGATGTCAGTGCCAGGCAAGATTATGGAACAGGTCATCTTGAGTGCAATCACACAGCACTTACAGGATGGCCAAGGGCTCAGGCCTAGCCAGCATGGATTTAGGAAGGGCAGGTCCTGCCTGACCAACCTGATCTCCTTCTATGATCAGGTGATCTGCCTGGTGGATGTAGGGAGGCCTGTGGATGTGGTCTACCTGGACCTCAGCAAGGCCTTGGACACTGTCCCCCACAGCAAACTCCTGGCCAAGCTATCATCCCATGGCTTGGACAGGAGCACACTGCTTTGGGTTAGGAACTGGCTGGAGGGCTATGCCCAGAGAGTGGTGGTGAATGGTGCCACATCCAGCTGGCAGCCAGTCACTAGTGGTGTGCCCCAGGGATCAGTGCTGGGCCCCATGCTCTTCAACATCTTTATTGATGATCTAGATGAGGGCATTGAGTCCGTACTCAGTAAATTTGCAGATGACACCAAGCTGGGGGCAGCAGTTGATCTGCTGGAGGGCAGAGAGGCTTTGCAGAGGGACCTCGACAGGCTGGATAGATGGATAGAGTCCAGCGCCATGAGATTTAACACATCCAAGTGCCGGGTTCTGCACATTGGCCACAACAACCCCAGGCAGTGCTACAGGCTGGGGTCAGAGTGGCTGGAGAGTGGCCAGGCAGAGAGGGACCTTGGGGTACTGGTTGATTGTAGGCTGAACATGCGCCTGCAGTGTGTCCAGGCAGCCAAGAAGGCCAATGGCATCCTGGCCTGCAACAGGAACAGTGTGGCCAGCAGGAGCAGGGAGGTCATTCTCCCCCTGTACACTGCACTGGTTAGGCCACACCTTGAGTACTGTGTCCAGTTCTGGGCCCCTCAGTTTAGGAAGGATGTTGACTTGCTGGAACATGTCCAGAGAAGGGCAACGAAGTTGGTGAGGGGTTTGGAACACAAGCCCTATGAGGAAAGGCTGAGGGAGCTAGGGTTGCTTAGAGTGGAGAGAGGAGACTGAGGGGTGACCTTATTGCTCTCTACAACTACCTGAAGGGAGGTTGTAGACAGGCAGAGGTTGGCCTCTTCTCCCAGGCAACCAGTACCAAACAAGAGGACACAGTCTCAGGCTACGCCAGGGGAGGTTTAGGCTGGATGTTACGAAGAAGTTCTATACAGAGAGAGTGATTGCCCATTGGAATCGGCTACCTGTGGAGGTGGTGGAGTCACCTTCACAGGAGGTGTTCAGGAGAAGACTTGATGGGGTGCTTGGCTGCATGGCTTAGTTGTTGGGTGGGTTGGATTGTTTGATGGGTTGGATGCGATGATCTTGAAGGTCTCTTCCAACCTGGTGTATTGTATTGTATTGTATTGTATTGTATTGTATTGTATTGTATTGAATTGTATTGCATTGTATTGTCTCCCACAGCATCCTCACAGCTAACCTGAGGAAGTGTGGTCTGGATGATCAGGTAGTGAGCCGGTTGAAGGAAAGATGTCAGAGAGCTGTGGTCAATGGGATGCCGTCTAGTTGGAAGCCTGTATCTAACCAAGTTAGATCAGTGTTCAGTTCTGGGGTCAGTACTATTAAACACACTCATCAACAACCTGTATGAAGGAACAGAGTGAACTGTCAGCAAGCTTGCTGATGATACAAAACTGGGAGAAGTGGCTGACACATCTGAAGGCTGTGCTGCCCTTTGGTGGGACCTAGACAGGCTGGAGAGTTGGGCAGGGAAAAATTTAACGGAATACAAGGACAAGTGTAGGGTCATGCACCTGGGAGAGAAGAACCCAATGGTCCAGTAGAGGTTGGGGACTGACTTGTTGGAGAGCTTGTGGAAAGAAGAGGGATTTGGGGGTCCTGGTGGACAGAATGATGACTATGAGCCAGCAATGTGCCCTTGTAGCCAAGAAGCCCAATGGTATCCTGGGGTGTATTACAAGGGATGTGGTTTGTAGGTTGAGAGGTTCTTCTCCCCCTCTGCTTTGCCCTGGTGAGACAACATCTCAAATAATGTGTGCAGTTCTGGGCCCTTTAATTAAAGAAGCACACAGAGCTGCTTGAAAGAGGTCAGAGCAGAGCCACAAAGATGTTTAAGGAAGTGGAACATCTCACTTATGAGGAAAGGGTGAGTGAGCTGGGTCTCTATCTCATTAATGTTTATAAACACATGAAGGGTGAGTGTCAGGAAGATGGAGCCAGACTTGTCTTAGTGATGTCCAATGACAGTACAAGGAGCAATGGGTGCCAGCTGGGGTATAGAAGCTTCCACGTGAACATAAGGGAAAATCTTTTGGCTGTAAGGGTGACAAAACACTGGAGCAGGCTGCCAGGGAGGTTGCATGGACATGTTCCTGTGTCACCTATTCTAGGTTTTCTTGCTCTGGCAGGGGGTTGGACTAGCTGAACTTTTGAGGTCCCTTCCAGCATCTAACATTCTGTGATTCTGTAAAACCCTACAGGGTTTGGGTCATGTGCACACAGCCAAATCAAAGGTGACTTGAAGCACAGGTAAGGAGAAGAATGTCTTCTATTCTGAACAGGTTTTGAATGTGTATCTCTTGTAGTGTGAAGGTACACATTTCAACTTACTGTTGTAGTTGCCTCTTTTACACTGTGCCTTAGTGCCAAAGGACTACAGGAGCTGGAACCCATTGTGTGTCAGGAAAACTATGACATAGCAGCCATCACAGAAACGTGTCAGGAAGTATCACGTTATTGGAGCACCACATTCAATGGCTATGAACTCTTCAGAAGGGACAGGCAAGGAAGGAGAGGTGATGGAGTGGCTGTGTATGTCAGAGAGTGTTTTGTCTTGAGTTTAATGATAGTGATGATAGGGTTGAATATTTATGGATAAGAATCAGAGGGAAGGCCAACAGGGAATTTGTTATAGACCACCTGAAAAGGATGAAGAGACAGAAAAAATATTCTTCAGGCAACTGGGAGAAGTTTCACAATTGCTAGGCTTTGTTCTTGAGGGGGCTTCAACTTTCAATTTCCCTGACATCTGTCAGAAATACAATACAACAGAGAAGGAGCAGACCCATAGGTTCCTAGAGTGTGTGGAGGATAACTTTCTGACACAGCTGGTGAAGGAGCCAGCTAGGGAGGGTTCCTTGCTGGACCTGCTCTTTGTGAGAAGAAAAGAACTAGTGGTTGATGTGATAGCTGGGGGCTATCTTGGGTTGACTGGTCATGAAATGATACAGTTTCCAGTTATTGTTGAAGTGAAGAGCAAGGTCAGCAGAACTGACACCTTGTACTTCCTTCCTTGGGTGGCAGTACAGAAGGCCCAAGAAGTTCCAGGGAGCTGGATGCTGCTAAAGAAGGAAGTCTTAAAGGCACATGAATAGGCTGTCCCCATGCTGGGGACAAATTGTTGGGGAATAAGGACAGCCTGGCTGAATAGAGAGGTTTGGTTCCAACTCAAGGAAACAGGGATTAGTTATGTCATAGGAAGGAAGGGCAAGCCATTCAGAAGAACTACAAAGTTGCAAGGCTATGCAGGGGGAAATCCCTGAGTCACAGCCTGTGTAGAAATTAAAATGGCTTCAGCTGTTAAGGATAAAGAAAATTTCTACACATATTGAGAGTCCTGTCAGAAGTGCTCATCAAGCCACTTTCTATTATTTATGAGGTGTCCTGGCTAAACAGGGAGGTCCTAGTTAACTGGAGATTGGCAAGAGTGACAAGAAGGGCTGGAAGAGGGATCTGGGGAACTACAGACCCATCTGTCTGACCTTGGTGTCAGGGGAAGTCATGGAATAGATTATCTTCAGTGTCATTATGCATCATCTTCAGGGCAGCCAGATGATCTGTCCTAGTCAGCTAGTGTTCATGAAGGGCAGGTCCTGCTTGACAAACCTGATCTTCTGTGACAAGGTGACCCACTTAGTAGATAAGAAAAGCGTGAATGTGGTTTAACTGAACTTCTACTAAAGACTTTGATACTGTCTCCTAGAACATCCTTCTGGAGAAACAGGCTGTGCATGTCTTGGATGTGTGGATGCTTTGTTGAGTTAAAATCTGTCTGGATGGCCAAGCCCAAAAGGTGGTGGGAAATGGATTTAAATTCATCTAGCAGCTGGTTACAAGTGGTATTCCCCAGGGCTCTGTTTTGTGGCCAGTTCTCTTTCAGACACCCTTTGCAGTCAGCACTGAGAGGGGAGAGAGTGTTGATCTGTCTAAGGATAGGAACGCTCAGCAGAGGGATCTGGACAGGCTGGATCAATGTGCCAAGGCCAATTGCATGAAGTTTAACATGCCCAAGTACCTTATGCTGCACCTGGGTCACAACAACCCCATGCAACACTGCAGACATGGTGCAGAGTGGCTGGAAAGCTGTCTGACAGAGAAAGACCTGGAGTTGTTGACTGACAGTTGGCTGTATATGAGCCATCAAGGTTCCCAGGTGGCCAAGAAGGCCCATAGCATCCTGTCTTGTATCAGAAATAGTGATATAAGCAGGACCAGGGAAGTGATTGTCCCCCTATGCTCAACACTGGTGAGGCCACACCTTGAGCACTGTGCTCAGTTTTGGGCCCCTCACTACAAGAAAGACATCAAGGTGATGGAGTGTGTCCAGAGAAGGGCAACAAAACTGGTGAAGGGTCTGGAGCACAGGTCTTATGAGGAGTGAATGAGGGAAGTATGATTGTTTAGTCTGGAGAAAAGGAGGCTGATTTGCTCTGTACAACTACCTGAAAGGAAGTTGTAGTGAGGTGAGTGTCAGACTCTTCTCCCTAGTATTGAGTGATAGGTTGGACTGAAGTTGTGCCAGGAGAAGTTTAGATGGGCTATTAGAAGAAAATCTTGACCTGAAAGGTGGTTGCAGCCAGGAAGGGGTTGGCCTCTTCTGTCTAGCAACCAGCACCAGAAGAAGGAGACACAGTCTCAAGCTGCGCCAGGAGAAGTTTAGGCTTGAGGTGAGGAGAAAGTTCTTCACTGAGAGAGTTTTTCACTGTTGGAATGGGCTGCCCGGTGAGGTGGTGGAGTCAGCGTCCCTGGAGGTGTTCAAGAGGGGATTGGACATGGCAGTTGGTGCCATGGTCTAGTCATGGGGTCTGTGGTGACAGGTTGGACTCAATGATTTTCGAGGTCTCTTCCAACCTTAGCAATACTGTGATACTGTGAAATGATTGTGAAGCACTGGAATAGACTCCCAAGCAAGGTAGCTGAATCTCCCATGCCTGGCGGTATTTAAAGGATGCAGAGGTGTGGTGCTAAGTGACATGTTTTAGCACAGACTTGATAGAGTTAAAAATGGTTCAGTTCAATAAGTTTCTTCCATTTTCTCTACTTTGGACTGAAAAGCTTTGATCTGAATAATGGCATTGGAGTTGTTAGAACAGAGGTGAAAACAGAGTGCTACCTACTGAATTTGACTTCAAACAGTACATTTTTTGTCTTCTTAATTCATAGCACAACTCATGAAAACATGGGTTTAAGATTTCTGATAGGGATAGAACCACATCATATCTGTTAACATAATAAAATAATAAAGAGTTATCTAAATGTTACATTATGATGCTACAGAAATATGCCTGATTATCATTTATGCTACTGCTTGCTTCCTTACATTTTTCTTCAAAATTAAAGAGCTGCAGAAAGATGTAAGTTTAATGAGCATTCTGGCTGAGATTTTCTTTCTTTCCCCGTGCCAAATCCATCTCTTCTTTGTAACAGACAAGAAGGGGAATTGTGAATCTTGTCTCTCGGTCAAAATATCTATGACTTCTCTAATACTTCAAGGTCAAATGTCAGTCTCCTGCCTTCTGGAGTGCCTGACTGTAGATGTTCCCAGACTGAATGCATGCTATCTATTCTAATTATCTATTTTTAAAATTCAAGACACATTTCACTCATGAGGAGAAAAAAAAAATCAGAAGAAAGTCCCAAGCAAATGTTAAGTAGCATATTAATGAAAAAAAAAGGCTAATTGCTGTGAAAAGAATAGTTATCTGAGTTCCAAGAATAGTTACATGTGCTCTGGTTAATAAAATGAAAACCTTGTATATTTGAAAATCCTTTGTCTCATCCAGTTGTTTCCAGTTTGTGTGTCATTCAGTGTTCAGGAATACTGTACCATTAGACTCTAAAATTGCTTGGAAGGCTGTGGGTGTACTTTCACAAAGCATGGTGTTTCCACAGTTTATTAGTCCTTTTTTCTCTATCTTGTAACAAATAAACTCTGTGGTAAAAGCATACCCTATTTCTATACCCACTTATCCTTTCTCATTAATAAACACTAATAAGCAATAAAAAAATTAATTTTAAAGACTTCAGTTTGAAAACCTTTGTTTGTCTTGGGTTGAGATTCCTTTAGGTATGTGGAATACAGGTTAGTAACTTGCTGGAACAAAATTAAAAATATATTGTTTTGCCTATGATAAATTCTACTAAATTCATCCCTAAGAAATTAGCACTCCCTATGTCATAGGACAGAAATAACATGTGGTGTTTTTACAAGAAGAATATAGTATATTTTGCCCCCTCTGTGAACACTGACCAAGGACCATAAAACCCTGGAAAAGCATAGGTCATTTCACAATTAGCAAGGTATTCTGGATTGCCTAGAAACTGATTTGGCATTGTGCAGACCTAATCTCAGGATGAACAGGACTTTCCAACTAAGTACTGTGCATGCATGAATATTTTAAATGAGTGCAAGGACTATCTATCTTTCACCTTTCATGCAATATTTGTGGATTCTAGGTATGTGAAAGAAAGCTACTAGATTTGAATGCAGATTGTCAAGAGCAAAGTTCCCTGCTTCTGCTAGCAGTATTTCTTGGTATCACATGCATGCATGCTTATAGTTTGCCAAATATGTCTTTATGAAAGATTTTTCCCAAGGTCATACTGGCAGGCCTATTGCCGTTATTTTGTCTTCCTCTGTGGCATAATCTGTCTTGTAAAGTCATCTGGTAATTTCCACATTTCCTGCTACTTCATGGATTTAGTACATTAAAAGTGTCCTTGGTATTTTCTGTTTCATTTCCTGTGACACTTTGTAGCTTCAGTGGCTTTGGTTTTGTACTAAGGGTTTTAATTTTGCTGTGAGGTGTTAGATAGATTTTATGGGTGGTGGAGCACGCAGTGGATGTGAGGCAGGGGCTCATGTCAAGGGCAGGGGGGTTTTGATTACTGACTGGTCACACAACTGCCTACTTTTCCAAGGGGCCAGATGCAGTGGCTCAGACAGCCCCTGCTAGTTCCACAAACCAGTGTTTGTCCAGTTTCCCCATAGTTCCTTCCAGTGTGGATGCCTCTGCCCTCAGTGCTTTCCCCACTAGCAGCCTCCTTTTCTGCCTCTAATATGTTGATCCTGCCCACTCACGCACCCAGCTCATTTCTGTGGCCAGCAAAAAGCAAGGTTCATGAGGAGCATGTCTCCAGTAGATTTCTCAAGTGTCACTACTATCTAAAGATCCCTCCACAAATAATATGTTTGATGATATGAAGAAGGACAAACTACAGGTTAATAAATTCCCCAAAGTATGCTTAGGGAGAAACATGCTATTAAATGCAGCTGCATTCCCAGGTGGTTTAGAGATCAGAAAATTCTGAAGGTTTTCTATGATTCTGGAAATTAATAACATATTTCTGAACAGAACTCCCCTATTATATATAATTATGGTCTTTCCTGTTGACAAATAACTAAGATTTTTATAAATCTCCTTAGGGTTCAGAATATTTGAATTGTATAAATGAAATATAGACTTTACAGCTGAAGATCCAGGTACATATATAAGTCACAAATATTATATATTGCCACAAAGTGCTAAGTGAGTGCACCTGTACTGCATATTTAGCATATGGTAATTTAGGTCCTGTCATGTAAGTGATGTGACTTCTGAAACAGGAAGGTAGGAGTAAGAATGAATAGCTCATTTCCAATTAGCAAAAAGTTCTAGTGACCCTCAAGCTTTTATCTGAATAAGCTGGTAGAGATGGCAAATACTGTGATACAACTGCACACAGCAGACAACACAAAAGCTGAAATGATTCACTGGTAAAGGAAAATGTAAAGAGCTTCACAATGTTTTCATAAAAATTGATAACCAGTCACTAATTAAATGTAAAGCAACCATATATGGTAGGAGTGTTCTAAATTGCTGGTGGATTCTGTATTGGTCACCTCTTCTGCAAAGACAATGTTAACTTCACTGTGGCAGCTCAGTGAAGCTGTCTACTCAAAGTACAACTTGAAGTTGTAAACATAAATTACAGCTCTGTCTAGCCTAAGTTTGCTTCTGTGGCTGCTAGCTCACAGAGGCTACCCAGAATCAGTGAACTATGCAACCACAGAGCTGGCTAACTGAGCCGAAGTATCATATCCCCTCCAGAAAAGCCTAAAATAATGCCCTGGTGTGTAAGGAATGCCTTTCCTGTGGCTAGACATCAAAACCCATGTCTAGCTCTATAGCAATTAAGTTTCTAAAGCTGATGTATAAACTATTGCTCATCATTTTAACCTCTAGAATCTGTAAGCAAATAACAGATGTTCCTGAGCTGATTGCAAGTTTTTTCACCAAGTGCGCTGCTAGTGCCTGCCACAGGGAAGTTGCCCTTTGAGAGACCAGGGGGCTCATACAGGATTAGTGTTTGGACAATCTCTCTATAGTTGTGTCCTAAAAGACTCATAAGCAGGACTGAAAATTAATCTTCTGCTCTAACAGGCAAAGGAAAGATGATCAGAAAGGAAGCCACAAGGAATGTTGCCTTTTAAGCTGACTGCGTGAAGGGGCAAGCTCCTGGAAGAATATTGCTGCTAGGAGGTGCATGGGCAAGGCTCACCTACACACGCATTTACTTGGAGGAACACTTACGCCTGCTAGGGGGAAGATTTTCTGTATGTGCAGTTCAGGTCTCATTTCGTAAATATTGCCTGTAACAAATATCTCAAAATGGATCTAGGAAAAGAAATATACAAGACTGTCACTGCCTTTACAAGTGTAAGTGCTGGGCAGCTGCAGTTACAGCAGCCAAAGGAAACATGGCTCCTGCCAGAGCGCACAACAGCCAATTTTTACTAGAGCCCCAAAGGCACCTCAGTGACCGCAGAACCAAGCTTCTGCCAAACGCCAACTTTTTGTGATACTTTGCTATACAGCATGCCAGTTCTATTTCTAGAAAAAATTACAGCAATGGAATTAAAAAGAGGAAAATGTAGCTTTTCACTTCATCTCTACAAAATAGTGAAGTCATATTAATTCAAACTCCCAAAAGAAGTTTTCCCCTTCAAATAACCCTTCCGGATAGCTTTTGCTATCTCTGCTGCTCTAAGTTTTCCCTTGTAATCATTTAAAAAATTTCATGCACAGAGTAGGTATATAAAAGGCAAATAATTAATTATGAATTTTTTAATATGTTCTCCAGTAAGGCATATTCTATACAGAGTAACTTATTTTCTTGTTTAATTGCAGTTCTATTTTTAAATAATGAAATGTATGAAATATCAGTAATGCATCACTCCAGACAAAATAGCCAATGCATTAGTGCAAGGCAAACCCTAATGCTTAATACACAAAAAATAGAAATATGAACATCAGAGATACATCATTGTATCACTAGTCTTTCCAACAGAATCCTTTTCAAAGTAAATAAAAAATCTTATTGAAATTATTTTTGGTTATCATGATCTCACTGGGAAATGAAAGGATTTGCATCAATTGCATGTCATAACTCAGTCATTATACCACAGTGAAGTAATTTGCTAAAACAGCTGCCCCTGATGAGCAAACCTTTCCACCCTTTTGGGTTTTTTTGATCTTGGGGAACTTTCTTTGCACCAGGTCTGCTAGCAACAGATGGAGCATATCTTCCCCAGAGGGGGAGAAAGATCCTAGCACATGAGAATAGCCTATCCCACAGAGGGAAAAGGGTTTTAGGAAGGGAGTTGGCAGGTCTCATTGACAGGGCTTTAAACTAGATTTGACAGGGAAAGGGGCTGAAACCAGTCTCCCCAGACAGGAGTCTGAAGGTAGTAAGCTGGAGTCAGGGGTGAAACCAGCAGCCCAGCTGAAGTGCACGTACACTAATGCTTGCAGTATGGGTAACAAACAAGCGGAGCTGGAGGCCTTGTTACAGCAGGAAAGTCATGATGTAGTTGCCATCACAGAAATGTGGTAGGATGACTCACATGACTGGAGCACTGTAATTGATGGCTACAGGCTCTTCAGGAGAGACAGGCAAGGGAGAAGGGGTGGAGGGGTGGCCCTGTACATCACAGAGGCTCTAGACAACATGGAACTAGAGATTAAGAATGATCAAGTTGTGTGCCTGTGGGTGAGAATTAGAGGGAAGGCCAACAGGGCTGACATCCTGGTTGGAGTCTGTTATAGACCACCCAACCAGGATGAAGAGGTTGATGAATTATTTTATAGGCAGCTAGATCCTGTCTCAAGATCACCAGACTTTGTTCTTATGGGTGACTTTAACCTGCCAGATATCTGCTGGAAGCTTAACTCAGCAGAAAGGAGGCAGTCTAGAAAGTTCTTAGAGTATATGGAGGATATGAGATTTAACACATCCAAGTGCCGGGTTCTGCACATTGGCCATAACAACCCCAGGCAGCGCCACAGGCTGGGGTCAGAGTGGCTGGAGAGCGGCCAGGCAGAGAGGGACCTGGGGGTACTGGTTGATGGGAAGCTGAACATGAGCCAGCAGTGTGCCCAGGCAGCCAAGAGGGCCAACCGCATCCTGGCCTGCATTAGGAATAGTATGGCCAGCAGGAGCAGGGAGGTCATTGTGCCCCTGTACTCTGCTTTGGTTAGGCCGCACCTTGAGTCCTGTGTCCAGTTCTGGGCCCCTCAGTTTAAGAAGGACATTGAGACACTTGAACGTGTCCAGAGAAGGGCAACAAGGCTGGGGAGAGGCCTTGAGCACAAGCCCTATGAGGAGAGGCTGAGGGAGCTGGGGCTGTTTAGCCTGGAGAAGAGGAGGCTCAGGGGCGACCTCATTGCCCTCTACAACTACCTGAAGGGTGGTTGTAGCCAGGAAGGCGTTGGCCTCTTCTCCCTAGCAACCAGCACCAGAACAAGGGGACACAGTCTCAAGCTGCACCAGGGGAAGTTTAGGCTGGAGGTGAGGAGAAAGTTCTTCACCGAGAGAGTGATTCGTCATTGGAATGCGCTGCCCGGGGAGGTGGTGGAGTCTCCGTCCCTGAAGGCATTCAGGAGGGGACTGGATGTGGCACTTGGTGCCATGGTCTAGTTGTGAGGTTATGGTTACAGGTTGGACTCGATGATCTTCAAGGTCTCTTCCAACCTTGGTAATTCTATTCTATTCTATTCTATTCTATTCTATTCTATTCTATTCTATTCTATTCTATTCTATTCTATTCTATTCTATTCTATTCTATTCTATTCTATTCTATTCTATTCTATTCTATTCTATATCTACTTGTCACAGCTGCTGTGTGAGCCTACCAGGGGTGAAGCTTTGCTTGACCTACTCTTTATAGAGAAGGGCTGGTGGGAGATGTGGTGGTCAGAGACTGCCTGGGGCCAGGAAATAAAAAAAGTTTTCAATATGCAGTGAAACTAGGAGGGCCACCAACAAAAACTCCACTCTGGACTTTCAGAGGGTGGACTTTAGCTTATTTAGGCAACTGAGACAGTGCCTTGGGAAACAGCCCTTAAAAACAAAGGGGTCCAGGAGGGCTGGACCTACTTCAAGAAAGAAATCTTGAAGGCTGAGGAACAGGCTGTGCCAATGTGCCGGAAGATGAGTTGCTGGGGTATTTGGCCATCCTGGATGGGCAATGAACTTCTGAATGAATTAAGGGGAAAAAAGAGGGTGCAACATCTTTGGAAAAAAGGGGAGGTAAACCATGAGATGTTTAAGGATGTTGTTAGGTCATGTAGGAAAAAAAAGAAAAATTAGAGAGGCAAAAGCCCATTTATAGCTTAGGCTGGCCTCTGCTGTGAAGGACAACAAAAAATGCTATTATAAATATATTAATGGTGAGAGGAGGGCAAAAAAACCTCCACTCCTTAGTGGACATGGAGGGGAATATTGTAACAAAAGACAAGAAAAAAGCAGTGGGACCTTGACAGGCTGGACAGATGGGCTGAGTCCAAGGGCATGAGATCTAACACATCTAAGTTCTGGGTTCTACACACTGGCCACAACAACCCCATGCAGTGATACAGGCTGAGGACAGAGTGTCAGGAGAGCTGCCAGGCAGAAAGGGACCTGGGGGTACTAGTAGAAATTAGGCTGAACATGAGCCTGCAGTGTGCCCAGGTGGCCAAGAAGGCCAACGGCATCCTGGCCTGTATCAGGAATAGGGTGGCCAGCAGGAGCAGGGAAGTCATTGTGCCCTGTACTCAGCACTGGTTAGGCCACACCTAGAGTTCTGTGTCTAGTTCTGGACCCCTCACTTTAGGAAGGATATTGAGACACTTGAATGTGTCCAGAGAAGCGCAACAAATCTGGTGAGAGGTCTGGAGCACGAGTCCTATGAGAAGAGGCTGAGGGAGCTGGGGTTGTTTAGCCTGGAGAAGAGGAGGCTCAAGGGAGACCTTCTTGCTCTCTGCAAGTACCTAAAGGGAGGTTGCAGCCAGGTGGGGGTTGGTCTCTTCTTCCCTAGCAACCTGGGACAGAACAAGAGGACACAGTCTCAAGCTGCACCGGGGAGGTTTAGGTTTAGGAAGAAGTTCTTCCCAGAAAGAGTGATTGGCCATTGGAATGTGCTGCCCAGGGAGGTGGTGGAGTCACCATCACTGGAAGTGTTTAAAAAGAGGATGGATGAGGCATTTAGTGTCATGGTTTAGTTGATTGGGTGGTGTTGGGTGATAGGTTGGACTCGATGATCTCCAAGGTCTTTTCCAACCTGGTTAATTCTGTATCTGGCAGAACCCAAATAGACATAAACTCATCAGTTTGTCTTACCAAAATACAAAATCAAAGTAATTTCCTATAAACCTCCCACCAAGGAACCAGACAAAACTAACAGTTGTTGGAACTTGTTAGCATTAGCAAGACAGAACTTGTGGATAGTGTGTTTTCTTAGTAGCCTTTTTTTTTTTAATTCTATTTTTATTTTAATATACACTTAGGAAATTTACACTGTTTCATAGCACCAAGGTTCTGGTACATGCACAAAATCACAGCTACGTAGAGTACACTTTTCAAAAAGAATCAAAAGAAAGACTGACATAATGTTTGTACTCTCAAGAGACCTGTAGAGTGTTGCAATCTCTAAAATTAATACTGAGTGTGACATGGCTTCGTGTCAATTCTTTTCTCCAAACCACATAAATACTGTCAGTTTTCCATGATCATTTCAACTTGGATAGAATAACCAAATTTACTTTGTATTTTTTTCAGACTACATATACGTGTCCAGAGAAGGGCAACCAAGTTGGTGAGGGGTTTGGAACACAAGCCCTATGAGGAGAGGCTGAGGGAGCTGGGGTTGCTTAGCCTGGAGAAGAGGAGACTCAAGGGTGACCTTATTGCTCTCTACAACTACCTGAAGGAAGGTTGTGGACAGGCAGAGTTTGGTCTCTTCTCCCAGGCAGCCAGTACCAGAACAAGAGGACACAGTCTCAGACTGCGCATGGGGAGGTTTAGGCTGGATGTTAGGAAGAAGTTCTATACGGAGAGAGTGATTCCCCATTGGAATGGGTTGCCTGGGAAGGTGGTGGAGTCACCATCTTTGGAGGTGTTCAGGAGGAGACTTGATGGGGTGCTAGGTGCCATGGTTTAGTTGATTAGGTGGGTTGGATTAGTTGATAGGTTGGACACGATGATCTTGAAGGTCTCTTCCAACCTGGTCTGGTCTATTCTATTCTATTCTATTCTATTCTATTCTATTCTATTCTATTCTATTCTATTCTTTTCTTTCCTCTGTAAATGTTTAATGGTATGTATATTATACATACAAGCCACTTTCCATCATTTTTCAGCAGTCCTGGCTCACTGGAGAGGTCCCAGAAGACTGGAAGCTGGCTAACGTGGTGCCCATCCACAAGAAGGGCCGGTTGGATGAGCCAGGGAATTATAGGCCTGTCAGCCTGACCTCAGTGCCAGGCAAGATTAGGGAACGGCTCATCTCGAGTGCAATCACACAGCACTTACAGGATGACCAGGGGCTCAGGCCTAGCCAGCATGGATTTAGGAGGGGCAGGTCCTGCCTGACCAACCTGATCTCCTTCTATGATCAGGTGACCCGCCTGGTGGATGTGGGGAGGCCTGTGGATGTGGTCTACCTGGACCTCAGCAAGGCCTTTGACACCGTTCCCCACAGCAAACTCCTGGCCAAGCTGGCAGCCCGTGGCTTGGACAGGAGCACACTGCGTTGGGTTAGGAACTGGCTGGAGGGCCGAGCCCAGAGAGTAATGGTGAATGGCAACACATCCAGCTGGCGGCCTGTCACTAGTGGTGTGCCCCAGGGATCAGTACTGGGCCCCATGCTCTTCAACATCTTTATTGATGATCTGGATGAGGGCATTGAGTCCATCATCAGTAAATTTGCAGATGACACCAAGCTGGGGGCAGCAGTTGATTTGCTGGAGGGCAGAGAGGCTTTGCAGAGGGACCTCGACAGGCTGGACAGATGGGCAGAGTCCAATGGCATGAGATTTAACACATCCAAGTGCCGGATTCTGCACATTGGCCACAACAACCCCAGGCAGTGCTACAGGCTGGGGTCAGAGTGGCTGGAGAGTGGCCAGGCAGAGAGGGACCTGGGGGTGCTGGTTGATTGTAGGCTGAACATGAGCCTGCAGTGTGCCCAGGCAGCCAGGAAGGCCAGTGGCATCCTGGCTTGCATCAGGAACAGTGTGGCCAGCAGGAGCAGGGAGGTCATTGTGCCCCTGTACACTGCACTGGTTAGGCCACACCTTGAGTACTGTGTCGAGTTCTGGGCCCCTCAGTTTAGGAAGGATGTTGACTTGCTGGAACGTGTCCAGAGAAGGGCAACAAAGCTGGTGAGGGGTTTGGAACACAAGCCCTATGAGGAAAGGCTGAGGGAGCTGGGGTTGCTTAGCCTGGAGAAGAGGAGACTGAGGGGTGACCTTATTGCTCTCTACAACTACCTGAAGGGAGGTTGTAGCCAGGCAGAGGTTGGCCTCTTCTCCCAGGCATCCAGCACCAGAACAAGAGGACACAGTCTCAGGCTGCGCCAGGGCAGGTTTAGGCTGGATGTTAGGAAGAAGTTCTACACGGAGAGAGTGATTGCCCATTGGAATCGGCTACCCGTGGAGGTGGTGGAGTCACCTTCACAGGAGGTGTTCAGGAGAAGACTTGATGGGGTGCTTGGCTGTATGGTCTAGTTGTTGGGTGGGTTGGATTGTTTGATGGGTTGGACGCGATGATCTTGAAGGTCTCTTCCAACCTGGTGTATTGTATTGTATTGTATAAGTGAGCATATGCAGTTCATGTAAGTATTTTAATTTGTTGTTGGAAAAATCTTTGTAATGTATTTTCAAGGCAGAATTCATGTTCAAAAAGACATTTCATCTTGTTAGCTTTTCTCCTTAATGGAAAATGTTGCAAGCAAATTTTAAAAACATGTTTATTAAAATTAATGATGAGATTAATTCTTCTGTCTAAAGGTTTTCTCACCCAAGGTCCTGGTGCATTTTGCGTGAAGTCAGAGGAAAGTCTCTTACTGGCTTCAACAGAAGCTACATCAAACATCAGTGGGGAAAACTTGGATCCATGTGTGGGTTTGGATCCAAGTATTGCACTTGGGTCTTATTTCTGTAATAATCAGTGCCGGAACGCTAATTCTAGAAAGTCTTAAACTTTCAGGAAGTTCAGCTTGGGATTCAGATGTATCTCTGCACACTCTTAATTCTCTGAGAAGGAAATATACACCTATGGAATCTGTTTTCCCAGTACACAATATTATCAATGTACTTAAAATGTTACCCTCACTAGTAGCCTTGTGAATATAACAAGATCCCTCAACACTGCAGTGATGAAAACACAGGGCCAACGAGGAGAAAAAAGATCAAAGAAGTACTTAGTGAAAAATCTGCTGTGCGATAACATGCTGTGCACCTTGCTTTGCAGACTCTCTACAAAGCCTGCAGGATTTAGCCAGTTTGAACTCTGTCTTGCAGAGTACTTGGATTCTCAGAAATTCAGTGTGACCATTAATAAAGTCACAGCTCTGTCTAGAATTGTACAAATCCTTGTACTATAAAGTCATATCAGCACTCTGGGAGAAATGATATTATGAACTTGTAACACAAAATATTTAATGTTCTCCTTGACTGCTGTATATAATGTAAATTTAATTTACAATATGACAAGCTTGTGATACTCAGCATTGTCCAGAAGTACTGGTTGCCTCTTGTGCCTCTTTCACCCATATGGTGTGTATTACTGGTAATGGGAATACATGATTGAAAGCAAATTTCTTTGTCAGTGGTCTTAGCCTTGTGCCAGCTGCAGCTAATGAGAAAGTTACTTCTGACTTCAAAAGAAAAAACACTGACAAATCCAGAAAGCACAGTAATAAGATCTAGCAGTTAATTATACAAAGGTAAGGTAAGAAAGAAGCTTCTGCCAATCACTCTACTGCTGAGAGGGTTATGAAACTTTTTACAAGAGAAAATCCTTCTCTATAAACTCAAATACAGTTAGAAAAGCAGATACTGTGTTTGCTGACATTTACTGTGCCAAGATCTAACTGTGCACCTGTTTGTTGTGACCCTTTCACTTTGCCTACTTACATTCCAGCTTTAGATACTCTGCATCCATTTAGCTGGACATAATTTTTATGCCAAGTGTATCACTCTTCAGTGAACAAAGCTGTGAAAGCTAAATTCAACCATGTATTTTACAAAAGGCTGTTTGTAAGCAACAGACATGTGGGAACAAGACAGTTCACTATTTGGAAAAAAATTGCCTGTAACATAACCACTTCATGAATCTTAAAAGGTGTTCATTTTAACTAATAAAATTACTTTTAAAGTCCTTACATAAAATTGGTGTCATACAAAGAACAAATGGTGGCACTAGGCAATATCCTTTGCTAATATTACGTGTTCTGATTCATACTATCTGTAATTAATAATCACACTGCAACTTAACTTTGAGCTTTTCAAATATATTTGTCACCAAGTGTAAAGCAACTACTTTGCAGAAGGTTTCTTAAGTATTTCAACAGTAGCAATAATATAGCTACTACATGCATGTCTCTATGTTGATTTGAATTTTTATTTTTTTTATAAAAGATAGCCTGCAGCATTTAGATTTTTTTGTACAGAGCAGGCTATCATTGCCCACAGAAGCTGATGAGCAGGACAGAAAACATTAATCTAGCCCTAATATATTTTTAAAAGTTGCCTCCTTTTGGAAGAGAAATGCAGATTTCTTTCACTTCCAGGTAACTGTTATACTACCCTTCTCCCTAACAGGGTTAAAGATTGCATGAATAAACCTAAGTTTTGACATAAATAATATACTCATGACCTAACTTCAGCATGACTAACATGACAGATCTTGTTCTGGTCTTGTTAGCTTCGCCGAAAGGATGTAGATAAGAGAAATGAGACAAGCTGATCTCTAGCCACATCTTATCTGACCCACAGGGAGCTGCCCATAGGGATCTGGCCATCGTACTATCCCAGAAATTGTAGCTGGGAGGCAAGTCCTGAAACCTTGCATATCTGTTCCGCTAAAGATAGCTGGAAAGGGATAGCCTAGCAGAAAGCAAAAGCCTTTAGAAGCATATACAACAGGGAGAAATGCCAATTATTAGTTTTCTGAAGCAAGTGAATTACAATTCAAATTTCTTGATAATATTTACACCTGGAATAGAGATTTCTGTAAAGTATATTAGAGTTAATTGTGAAAAAACACACATCTGTGGGGAAAAGTTTAAAATTCTCTGAGCAGTGATCTGAATCTGCAACCAAACTTAATTTTGAATTTCCTTACACTTTGTTATTTATGTTACTGCATTGACTTCAGTTAACTTTTCTTGACACTGGAAATTGACTCAGCATTCCCATTTTAAACTTAGACTGGAATCACCTTAAAGTCCAAAAAGTTCAATCCTGGGAGTTTCATTTGGCCTCTTGTAAATAACAAAATGTAGTGGTTTAGCCCACACACACCAGCAATAAAGCACAGCTAACCCAGTCAGAGAAGTGAATGAAAAGCTGTATTTTACAAGCAATAATGAAATGCAACGAATATATACAAAATATACAGTATTTACAACATCATACAAGATTTATGGGAAAGAACACAGATCCTCCTGAGGAGGATCCCACCTCAGATTCCCCCCAAACCTTTCTCCCTCTCCTTCCCCTTCCCCTAGTAGTTAATTAAGCAAAAAAGGTGAAAGAGAGAGAAAAGGATATTAAGGGAAATTTGTAAGCTCAAAGCAGTTGTTAAAAAAGTTAGTTTGTCTTATCAGTTTTAGTCCAGGGTCAGTTGCATGCTCTCTGGCCAAGAAGTGAAAAGTCAGACAGACTGAAGCTGGAGTGAGTGAGAGAAAATAATGTGAGAGATATTTGCTATGGTACAGTTCCCATCTGACCAATGAAATTCGTTTAGAATTAATCTTTCTTTTCCTTTTTACACCCAAACATTCAGCTAGAGAATTTTGCAGCTGTCTTCTTCTCTTGAAGGCACAGCTTAAACTGTCACACAAAATTCATGTGTCTATCTGTTCCACTGTCCTTTGAGAGAATACCTAGCTGAGATGCTGACTTGTCTCCCACTATTAGAGCTGGTGCACCTGTATCAAAACATCTGCCAAGCCAAGTTAGAATTGGATCATTCTCTGCTCTGATGTAATCCTTCCTCACATACTTTATTTCCTTGTGGGGGGCAGTAGCATGCTGAGTGTCATCATCCGACTCCTCCTCTGCCTCATCTTCCTGTAGTTGCTGTTCCCATGTTTCTGCTGCTACTCTCTTAAGGATCTCTTTAAGCTCAGAAGCACCTCCATTAGTTGCTGTGGGGGACTGTGTCCCCCGGACTCAATGATTGAAGATGAGAAACTGCAAGGAGAGATGAAATGGGAGCCACCTGTTGATGGCTTAACAAGTAACTCCAATAGATGAGATAAGAGTCAGCCGTGCTACCCTAATAAGTATTGCCAGCCAGTAAGAAGAGGAGGTTGATTAGCCAATCCTCTGCAGCCACACCAAGAGGAGAGCAATGAATGTGAGCTGCAATGTAGGCAGTCCTCAGTCTCATGGGCTTGCTGCTATGGGCAGGAGCACTTGACCTGGGCTCTCCCTCCTCCCCCCCCCCCCCCCGCTTGAATTCCATCCCTGTTGCTGTGGGTGCCGCACTGCACCCTACTGCAACAAATGGTGACCCCGACGTGATGGGAGGACCAGAGAATTCAAGCAGAAATTATCATTGTTGCACGTAGAGCTGCAGAACAGAGCAGAAAATAAATTAAATGAAATGAGAAGAAAAAAGGGAAGAAAAAAGGAAAGAAAAAATGAAAAAAAGGAAGCAGAATTTACAAAAGGCCTATGGAAAAAGCCACCCTTGAACTGCAAGAAGATTGTGCATTGAAAGTTAGAAAAAGAAACACGTTGATGAGCTGGGACTCCAAAGTCAGTAGTTACAGGAGAAGCATAAGCAGCAAGTTCTGTCTCTTACAGCTGAGCTTCGGACAAAGCACCAGACTGAAAGGTGAGAAACTTAAATCTACACTAGAAAGTAAACAGTGGATTCATCTTGAAGGTTGTGTTGCTGAAATACAGACAAAGTATCAAGCACAGATTGGTGAGCTGGAGGCTAAACCCTTGCTGAATGTTTTTCCAAAATAATTTGAATATTGACATAGCTGTTTTTTGTATGAGAAAGCTTAAAGCCTTGGTTGTTGAAATAGAAGAAGCTCATAAGGATGGTTTAAACATGTATGTTTCTGCATCAACCTCTGAAGTAGAAAGTGTGCAAACAGCCCTTCTGGAGCAAGAATCAAAGCAGCAGCTTCAATCCCAGGAAGAGATTGAGCTACTGAAGTGTCAGGGTACTGCTTGAATAGTGGTTTGCACAACTGAAGGGTGAATTTGAAGCTGAGGAATAGGCATCATTACACAAAGTAGATATTTATTTAGGAGAAGGGGAAGGCACAGGCTGCTCATGAAAAGGACCAGGAGATGTTAATAGCCTAGTGAAACTTTGAAGCTCAAGAGCCAAATGATGTGAAGTGGATGTCATGAGCACTCCGTGCAAAGATGGCCTTTATCTATCACCCTGTGCTGATGGCTTTAGAGGGTATGGGCAATAAGCCACTGGGGCCAGATTCCAGTGTAGCTATTGGACATCTGTCCGGCTGAGACATGTATGTCATTGGGGCTACATTCCAGTGTAGCTAAAGGCAGTGGGGATACTGCATTTTGGTCCAGAACTGGAGTTTGGACACCTGTCCGGGTGAGGCAGGTGAGCCACAGGGACAGATTCCAGTGTAGCTAAGAGGTCTAGAACCAGAGCTCTGATATTTGTCTGAGTGAGGCAAGTGAGTCACTGGGAATATGATGGTCCAAGAATTAGTAAAGGACAAAGACTTAGTTAGCCTGTCAACAAGTATCAAAACAGAGAGGTTGAACAGGTAACAAATCACCTAAAAGAAAGAACAGACAAATGCAGTGAGCTTCCCAAGGAGCAACTTCAGAGAGATACACAAGAAAAGAAATGAAGAAATTAAGAAACTAGAGTGCAGGGTAAGAGAGCTAGAACAAGCCTTGATCATCAGTTCAGAAAACTTGCAAAAAGTGGAGGAAAGAAAACAGCTCAGCAATCATAGTAAAGGAAGAATTACCTCTTGAAGGCACAACTGATAATGAAATTAATGAAGATGAGGGAGCTTGAAGCCCATGTGGAATGTCTGAAAAGTGATCAGGAATGAGAAAAAAATAAAGAATATGTCTGAAAAGTGATCAATAATGTGAGAAGAAAGAGGAAAAAAGGATGAAAAATAAGCTTTAACAGGAGCTGGCAAATATTAAAAGAAGAAAAACAAAAAGGGGGAATTGTGGGGGACTGTGTCCCCCAGACTCAATGATTGAAGATGAGAAACTGCAAGGAAAGATGAAATGGGAGCCACCTGTTGATGACTTAACAAGTAACTCCAATAGATGAGATAACAGTCAGCTGCGCTACCCTAATAAGTATTGCCAGCCAGTAAGAAGAGGAGGTCGATTAGCCAATCCTCTGCAGCAGCACCAAGAGGAGAGCAGCGAATGTGAGTTGTGATGAAGGCAGTCCTCAGTCTCATGGGCTTGCTGCTACAGGCAGAAGCTCTTGACCTGGGCACTTCCTACCCCCCTGCTTGAAATCCACCCTCGTTGCTGTGGGTGCCACACTGCACCCTGCTGCGACTAGTTGCTGTCTCACTGAGACCTGTATTCTGACCTGCATCTCCATCCAATGATGGTCCCAATAACTCAGCTATATCTTCAAGACAAACTATCTCCTCCTTCTCAGCAGGATCTTTTTTAACAGAAGGTCCCTCACCAGCAGCAGAATCTTGCTGCTCTCCACCATCAGCTGTTGGATCAACTTTGTGCCTTCCCCTTCTGTTCAAAGCTGCTACTTGCTTAATTGAAGCTATGTTTGGGTTTCTAGCTGCCTTAATAGAAGCTGACAGGTTTTGAGATGAAACAGCTGCTGCAGAGGACACTTCCGGTCCTGCTGATGAAGAAGGAAATGGTTTTGCTTCTCTAATGTCTGCTGCCGACATTGCAGCTGCCATCTTAGGAGCTGCTGCTGCCCCTGGCTGATTGCCAGAATCACCGTTCAAAGCCACTCTGCCACTAGCCTGTCCCTTCCTGTTCTTAACTGCTTTAGATTCTCTAATCTCCTCATCACTAGAAATCTCTGGACTCGAGTTAGAGGTATGTCTTTTCCACCTCGGTCTACACTTAAAAATGAAACAGGTCTGAGATACCTTCTTGTCCCATATCAGAGATGCTAACAAGAACACATTAATTATCACCGAAGGCAGGATTGCACACACCAAATAAATCACCTTTGGATCCCAGCCATCACTTAGAATTACTCTCACCTACTGGGATTTTAAACTCATGTCTTTTGATAGGGAGTGTTGTAGCTGTCACATTCCTGTACTTCTTAAGCCAAAAGAATGACACAAACCAATCATAGAGAAGCTAAATTTTGTACTTAAACCATAAATATAATTTGTACATTGGGTGTCTGCCTAAATGATCACAAAGCAGTCTGCCTAAAGAGGTATAGACCAAAACACTGAAAATTGAGAAGATCAGATGTCTGAAAATCCACTGGACCTTCATGTTTGCCACTCTAATCTGGGCAGAAATAAATCAAGCAAATCTCGCCCTGCATCTGTAAAGTAATTTCAAGCCCCACATTGGGCACCAATTATTTATGGTGTGGTGTAGTGGTTTAGCCCACATGCACCAACAATAAAGCACAGCTAACCCAGTCAGAGAAGATAATAAAAAGTTGTATTTTACAAGCAATAATGAAATGCAATGAATGATACTTGTAAATATTTGGCACCCTTTGTGAAGACCTTCAGCCAAAGATGTTTATTCCATGTGTCCATTCTACTTTTGAAAGACAAACCTGCAGCATTCTTGCTGAGGAAAGCCCTTCACAAATATGTTCCTAATGATATAGGTTCCTTAGTGTTGTTCTGCATAGGTAGGTAGAAGTGGGTAGATTGAGTCAGGAGGTAAAATGTATTTTCCAGAAAGCTCTTGTTATAGAATTTGTCAATAATCACCAGGGGGAGAACAAGACCTATCAGAAACGTGCCTTCCTCTGCGAGCACAGTTGTTGCCTGCTGCACTACTCAGTCCTGACAAGAGCGGAACCATGTTTGGTGTGGTATGGATACACATGCCTTGGAAAAATGTGTATAATTTTTTTCTCTTGCATTGATTTAGAGGGTAACAGTGAATAAATGATCATCTGTGACTTCAAGATTGAAAACCATTAGGCACAGAAGCAATTTTGTTTGCTGTTAAAACATTTTTTAAAGGTAGAAGAGTGTATAAACATTGCTCTGATACACAGTACTCTTAGTCATAGAATCACAGAATCATTTAAATTTTTAAAACCTTTAAGATCATGAACTCCAACTGTTAATCTAGCACTGCAAAGTCCATCACTATACCATTCTCTAAACTCTACATATACACATCTTGTAAATACCTTGAGGTCCACATCCTTGGACAACCTGTTACAGTACTTGAAAACCCTTCTAGGTAAAATTTTTTTCCTAACATCCAATCTAAACATCCCCTGGCACAACATGAGGCCATTTCCTCTTTTTTGTCAATTGTTACTTGGGAGAAAAAAAAGGACTCCTTTCAGGTAGTTGTAGAGAGTGATAAGGTCTTCTCTCAGCCTCCTTTTCTTCAGACTACATAACCCCAGTTCCCTCAGCCAATCCTCATAAGACTTGTGCTCTAGTCCCTTCACCAGTTTTTTTGCCCTTCCCTGGAAATGCTCCAGCATCTCATAGAGTCCTAGAGCAGTTTGAGTTGGAAGGGGCCTCCAAAGATCACCTAGTCCAACCCCCCTGCAGTCAGCATGGGCATCCTCCACTAGATCAGGTTGGTCAGTCTTGTACATTTCTCTGCCTCAGCTTTCCTACAAGAAAACAAACAGTGATTCACCCAACTATTTGTGTTGTGTCCTATCTTCTCTGATTCCAAGCCTCTGTTAATGATCATTCTGGCCAAGAAGGAAAGAAATGAGCTCTGCTCTAAGAGCTAAGTGCAAGTAAAGAGCAAGTGTCAGCTACCAAGCAAAAACATCTCAGCTGGGCAAGCAGGAGCTAGGACTCTGCTCAACAGCAGCTCTCTGCCTTCCTGTGGTGAAGGACCCAAAAATGAGCACAGAATTTGAGGTGCAGCCTCAGAAGTGCAGAGTACAGGTGAACAATCACTTTCTTAGTCCTGCTGGCCACACTGACACAAGTCGGGATGCTGTTGGCCACCTTGACTGCCTGGGCACACTGCTGCACATATTCAGCCTTCTGTCAAACAATATCCCAGGTCCTTTTCTGCTGGGCAGTTTTCCAGCCACACTTCCCCAAGCATGGCATGGGTTGTTGTGACCTAATTGCAGAGCCTGATGTCTGGTCTTGTTGAACCTCGTGTCGTTGACATTGGCCCATCAATCAAACTTCATAAAGCCTCCTGACTGGCATGCTCCTTTGTCCAAGGGTCATAAGCTCTCCTTTTACCCCAAGTTCCATCCAAAGCTCCTGTTGATCCAGGCTGGCCCTCTTCCCTGCTGACTTGTCTCATGGCACACTGGGGTGGCCTGGTCCTATGCCTTGAGGATTTTTTTCTTGAAGAATGAAGAATTTTCTTCTCGAAGAATGGACTCCTTCCTGGACAGCACTCAGGATTGCTTCCCAAGAGATTTTGTTGATCAGTTTCCAAGACAGACCAAAGTCTACCTGCTGGGAATCCAGGATGGCAGTTCTGCTGACTTCACTCCTCACATCTACAACAATTAATAACTCTACCATTTCATGACCTATGTGCCCAAGACAGCCTCCATCCATCACATCACTTGCATGTCCTCTGTTCACAACAAAAGTTCCAATGGAGCACCTTCCCTTGTTGGCTCATTCACCAGCTCTGTCAGGAAGTTGTTTATCCTGGTTGGGTGGTTTCTAACAGACTTCAACCACGGAATCTGCCTTGTTATTGACTGATTTTTTTGATCAGATTCTAAAATACTACTTTTCCGAAGAACAGTACCACTTGATTTTAACCAAGTCCATTGGTTTTTGATGTCTTGGAATAATTATATTCTCAAGGGTAGTGAGGTGTTTTGCTTCTGTCTTCTAATGGGCTAGGATTGTAATTATTTTAAGACAAAATTAGACCTCCTATTATGTTGCACTCCTTAATTAATGTTCTCTCTTTCAAAGAACATACCAGGCCGTGAGAAACCTGGCTGTAAACAGATTACAGACTTCTACTGCTAACATAATTTAACATGTAAAAACAGGGTTTGTTTTCTGTTCTTGAAGGAAAAAGATTTTAGAAAGCTCATCTTCTGTTCTGTTTTATTCCCCTTTGGCTGGTCAGTTTTAGCTCACAGATTACCAAAGTATGTCACAAGACATTTTTATTTCACACCATGATACCACTAGAAAACTTCTCTCCTCAGCCAGATTGTAGAAGCTGACGTTCAAATGTCCAAGTTTGTGCAGTTTTATTCTTCAAGGGAAGGGAAGGAATGAGAGTATCATAGTTCTGTTTCTGTGGCAAGCTGGTTTTTGCCACATGTTCAAATGCTGCCAGAGACAGTGGTAAGTAGCATGATGCTCTTGATGTGTTTTACTGGGACTTGCAAAAGTATCCAAAACTAGGTTTGCTCTATTGGCCTGACCTTGGTTTGAGCTAATGACCTGGTGGCTAGGAGTGCCACATCACCAGGCCCAGTAACTGCATTAGCAATGCCTGTGTTTTACTATATAAAATGGCAGATTTTAATTTTATTTGCTCTCACTTCCCCAAGGATTATTTTAATATAAGATAACATCTTGGGATTTTAGGATAACTTCAAGTCCTTGGAAACTTTAGTCTTCTGTTGCCTGATATGTTATGCACTGCTCTTGAGCAGGACAAGTGTAGTGGAAAGACAGAAATAAACCTGTGATACGTAAACCTGAATAATGCCCTGCACTGGTGCAATAGCAATTAATTCAGAGCTTTCACACTTCTAAAACTGAGATGTTTTGACCTACTGTAAGATTAGTTGAAGACTTCTTCAAACCAACTCCAAGTATTGTATTGCAAAAGCACTGATATCATTATAGATAATGGCATCTATTGGAATAGAAGTACCCCACATTAAGCACATTTTGAAAAAGACATTGCTTACCTAAAAACTTCTCACCTGCAGAAAATGGATTGTACAATAGTTTATCAGTTGGAGAATAATGCACAAGAGAAAAAGAGAGAAATAAAAATATGAAACCCACTCCTGTGCAGAACATTAGAAATATGGCACTAACAAAGACTTCCCATTCTGTGCAGAATTAGTGCTGGCAGAGGCAGCTCACAGGGCTGTGGGTGTACTCAGCTGTGCAGAGCTGATTATAGAAGATGAAAGAGCCTGGCAATTTATTTCATCTCATGCTGAAGCACAGCTGACAACTGAAAGTGAAGACAGAAGGATTCATTTGTTCAACTTCTGTTTTAGAAGGCAGGCTTCAAATGATATCACAGAGAAAGTGGAGGAAAATGCTGTGGTGTAATAAAGTGTCTATTTTTTATTTCGCTGACTCCAAGATTTATGTTTTCAGCTGTCGTGAGAGGTTGTGGAGGAGGGGAGAGTTAATATTTGGGAAGCCTATAATACCATGATGCTAGTGAAAAAACTAGGTTGTGTTAACCTAACAAGACATGTAATAAAATGTTATATACAAGTATGCAAATGGAGAAGCAATAGATGGAATTCTACCTGTGTTCATATACACATAAAAGTAAATATATTTAACACTTTTCTTTCAAGTCTGTTTTACTGTAGTCTCAAGTTTCATAATCCATCTCAGCTGAAATACTGGAACTGGAATATTAACATTTATTCAGTAATCATAGTGTATAATTACCAGAAAACTGGGTGTCATGTATTTACTTTTACTGCATTTTTTCTACACTAGATTTTCAGAGATAGGTGGTAAAAGCCCGTAACTGTGGGATATCTGCAGATGTACTGGCTAAGGAGCAAACAGGGTACAAAATCACAGTCTGGAGAGGCAAGTAGGACACTGATTACCCATCATCTCTGTGCCTGTGGCAGGCATAACTAGAGGCACTAGCCTGAAACTATAGGTGAAAATAAAATAAAATAAATCACATTTCAAAGGATAAGGACAGCAAAGCATTGGAAAAATGTGCTGAGAGCACACACAGACCTCCACATACCCCATCCTGGAAGTCTTTATGAACAAGTCAGACTAACAACTGTCAAGACCAACAATAGTATAACTGATCCTGCCTTTGGGCTGGAAGAAGATTAAATGGTGTCTCTAGGTTCCCACAGTTTTATCTGTATGTATATATTTTTAATTAATTTATCTTTTTTTAAAGAATTCTGGTTAACCAGACATGTTTTCTCCATTCAATGATTAAACATAGTTTGGAAATAAAAACAATTTTACTACATAACACTAAAGAACAAAGGTCTGCTGAATGGGTTTTTACATTGAAATTCAGACAAATCCATTTAAAATCTGACCATATATTATGCATGTGTCCTAAACATTACTTGCAGTCAGTAGGATCTGACATCTCAGAGGACTGAAAAAGGGGTCCTCAGACTTTGTGCCTTCAGGCACAAAAGAAATGGCATCCTTTATGAGATGTTATCACAGTTATGGTTTTGGTTCTAGAATAATAGTACTCACACAGGGCAAATTCTCTTCCCTCCAGTTCCAAATTCCTGTTGCTTTTGTGGTTTTGTTGTGTTGGTTTTGGTTGTTTTGGGGTTTGTTTTCTAGTTTTGTTAGTTTGTGGGTTTTTTTCTTGGGTGGGGGGGTGGTTTTTTCAGTAGTTTGTAGGGTTTTGTGTAGTTTGTTTTTCATTTTGTTTTTGTTTTCCACCACAGAGTCACAGCTGGATTAATGTACCAAAGTGTAAGCCATAGTTTCTGGTTTAACAGGAAAATAGTGATATAAACTTTCAAGCTGATCTCAAATGAAAAAAAAACAAACCAAAACAAAACAAATCAAATAAACAAAGAAGTTTTTCTCCCAAGACTAGAATTCCATAAGATCACTTTTGTATAGAAAGATGCATTTTGCTGAACAAGTTCAGAGACTTTATAAATCAAACTGCTGAAAAGGTCACTTTGCAATAACTGGAATGAAAAGTTTTAATTCTATGTTTTTAAGCTTTTTGATGTTGAAATTATATGAACAATGTAAAATTCATAAAATCATTCAGGTGGTGTAAACCTTTACATTTATTTTAGGTACAATTTTTTGATCAACAATATCAATTATGAAGTCTTCCAAGAAATCCAGTTTAAGAGCAGTCGCGAAGAAGAAAGATAGATTCACAGCTTTTGTGTAAGTTTGTAAGGGCAAGGGCAATAACAAAGTGAGTTGAAGAGGGCTTTGTAGTTGCTAATGAATCACATTAAGATAGCACTTATGGGACTGTACATTAAGATAGATTAAATGACTTGTATCATTTTAACCATTTTGCTTTTCTGCAGTAAAACTTCTCTAAAATTCCTCCCTCATAGGTATTTGAGAAATTTCCTTACTTTCAGAATATCACATATTAGCTTAATGCAAAAGATTTCTTTTTTCTGATGCAGCTTCTCTCCCATTTACTCTCCTCTTGCAGGTTTTCCCTTATACATAAAGTTTATTCCCTGATTTATTACATCCATGTGCATTTGTTATTAACGTCCTTCCATATGATAAGAGATATAGTCAATAAGTCACTAAGTGCCCATGAACAGAAAAGTTAGAGCTTTCCATGCTCAGCAAGTGCTATAGAGTGCACAAAGCAAAAGATGGTGCTAGTATTTATCACAATGGGTTGCCAGGACTTTCTGTACAGCATGCAGTGGTGTAGTAGGAAAAACACAGACAGATATCTAGTTAAGAAACTGGCCTCTAACTAATCAAAATCAGCTTTGTGAAGAAAGGAACATCAGACAAAATGAAAGCTTGTCTTAAGCAGGCGATTACGCACATAAAACAAGCTGCTTAAGTGAATTATAACACTTTCTCATTTGCTGTTCTCATGCTGTGTCCTTCCAAATCTGAATACTTGGTCCTGATGCAATCTTCTTCTGAAAGTAATGCATAGGCAAAATTTAAAGCCAAGACACATTACCTTTTGTCTTTTCTCTGCTTTCATAACAAGATGTGGAACAGAAGACAGTCATACATCTGCAAACAAGTCAGTTTGTGAGCACATGCTCTGCTGTCCCTACCAACCAACACTAGAGCTTTGTGGCACCCTCTAGTAAAAGCATGCTTGATACATCATGATTTGACCCCCAGGTCACTTGAACATCCTACAGGGTAACCTGTTTTATTCCTATTACTTTCATTGTAAATCTTTATACGAACTGATGAGCTTTTGCTGGAACAGAAGGTTATTTGGTACAGTGTTCTGCAGCTGGGCTGCATATGAGTGAGACATGATCCTATTTGTATCGGCTGAGCATCTGGTACATGCATTTGGATCTATGTTTCAGCCTGTTTGTCTGATCCTACTGTGCTCCGAAGTCAACAGCAACTACCTCAATGTCATCAGATCCACAGATGGAAAAATTTATATCATGCGTATTCTGCTGGGTACTTCTAAGTCAATCATTTTCTATACTAAATCAATACTTGAGAAAACAACTTGAAGAAGAATGAGCTTCAGCTTTTGAAGAATAGAATAGAATAGAATAGAATAGAATAGAATAGAATAGAATAGAATAGAATAGAATAGAATAGAATAGACCAGGTTGGAAGAGACCTTCAAGATCATCACGTCCAACCTATCAACCAATCCAACCCACCCAAACAACTAGACCATGCAACCAAGCACCCCATCAAGTCTCCTCCTGAACACCTCCAATGATGGTGACTCCACAACCTCACCTGGCAGCACATTCCAATGGGGAATCACTCTCTCTGTATAGAACTTCTTCCTAATATCCAGCCTAAACCTCCCCTGGTGCACCCTGAGACTGTGTCCTCTTGTTCTGGTGCTAGTCGCCTGGGAGAAGAGACCAACCGCTGCCTGTCTACAACCTCCCTTGAGGTAGTTGTAGAGAGCAATAAGGTCATCCATGAGTCTCCTCTTCTTCAGGCTAAACAACCCCAGCTCCCTCAGCCTCTCCTCACAGGGCTTGTGTTCCAAACCCCTCACCAACTTGGTTGCCCTTCTCTGAACATGCTCTAGCAAGTCAACATCCTTCCTGAACTGAGGGGCCCAGAACTGGACACAGTATAAGAATACAGACTGTGAATCTGGTTGTCAGTAAGCACTAACTGCAGATAGCATCCATTTAACTGACAACTTTTTTTCTTTTCCATGTGATCTCTTTTGTCCACATTTTGACACCACAGAAGATGACTGGTTTTCTACCATTTTCCTTGTTAGCATCATATTATAAAGTATTTAGAAAAAATTACTAGAAGGCATACTGTCATTCCCAGATAACAGAACATCCAGTTTTAACAAATGTTGTTCCATGAAGAAATGTGCTTGGGATGGCTTATTTCAGAGTATGTACAAAACAAATTTGTTAGGAAACAATAGATCAGTAGTAACTGCTTTTGAAGATCTATGGTAGATGTTGGCAACTTTATTTTTCCAACACCACTTTGGAAACTGTTTTGTTTTTTTTTTCATAAATGAATAAGCAAGCTGTATTTAATGCATATTTACCAAACGTCTTGTTTTAACAGGTATAAAAATCAACTTTTCACTTACGGAAACAGTAAGCCTCAGCCCAAAGTGTAGTGCAGGTAATATCAACCTCAGTCACTCTGGACAAATATTTATGTTTCAAAACAACAGTATTACCATTGACTGTTGTGGTGCTGACAGGAGATGGTGTTCTTTATCAGATAAACACAAATCAAAATAAGAAAGCAATTTATTTATTTTTCATATAGGTTTTTATACCACCTTTAATAATAGCCAAGTCTGAAGGACTTTGTTGAGGATTTCTGGCTTGAACGTGTGACAGTTTTAGGCTATGCCTTTAAGAAAGGGACAGTTACTGGAACACTCTGGCTGAATGTTTTTAAAACAAAGATATTCTAAACTAATTTCATTGGTAGATTGGTAGAATGCAACTTAAAATTTTTAGCTTTAGTTCAGTTTGAATCTCAGTCAGTTCAGTCTGTTTCAGCCCCTCTGAACAGCTGCTCTCTTTCCTTTGTGCTGGACAGAGTTGACCTTGAACTAACTCAACTAACAGATAAACTAATTCTTGCATACACTTTGAGCTCTTTTTGGGGAAAAAGGCGGGGAAGGGACAGAAGGGGGAGTGAGGACCCTCCTGGCTGGAGGAGGGAAAGGTCTTTTCTGTGTTACATTCTTTGCTGTATATTTCTGTATATATTGTAAATACTGTATATTGTGTATATATTCAATACAATACAATACAATACAATACAATACACCAGGTTGGAAGAGACCTTCAAGATCATCGCGTCCAACCCATCAAACAATCCAACCCACCCAACAACTAGACCATACAGCCAAGCACCCCATCAAGTCTTCTCCTGAACACCTCCTGTGAAGGTGACTCCACCACCTCCATGGGTAGCCGATTCCAATGGGCAATCACTCTCTCCGTGTAGAACTTCTTCCTAACATCCAGCCTAAACCTGCCCTGGCGCAGCCTGAGACTGTGTCCTCTTGTTCTGGTGCTGGATGCCTGGGAGAAGAGGCCAACCTCTGCCTGGCTTTCATCCTGCTTGTAAATATAGCTTGTCCATTTTCACTTCTCTGACTGAGTTCGCCCATGGTTTCTTTGTGTGTGTGTGGAGAACTGAACCTCTCACCACCACAGAAGGTCAGCAAATAAAATCAAAAGCCCTGCAAGCTTTTGAGTCTTTAATCTCCAATTGCGGTAAGTAATCCCTAGGCAGTGTGAAGACATAACAGGCAAGAAGTAAGAAGTTGGTATTCTTGCCCTCACTCCTACTGTCCAATTCTTACTATCATATTTAGGAGTTGTTCACTTGTACAATATAGAAGAGGCTAGCAGACTTTAAAATTTAGTATTTGTGTTAAATCATATTGTATGGAATGAAGGATCATGCTTGGTTTCATCTGCAAAAAATGTCTTGTGGGTAAACTATGGGGGAAAAAACTTCATTGCCAGTTGATTTCATCAGTATTAAGTCAATGTTTTTTTTTATATATATATATATATATATATTAAAAGATGCCTCATGAATTGAAGAAAAGTGCTGTACAATAGACAATCTTCCAGAATCTTCCTGTTTGGACAGTAGTTGGCACCTGTACTGTCTTTGAAAAAACTTTGATATAAAGGTAAGGGAAGAGAATTTAAAATGATACATGGGATAGAGGTGCTCCAATAGTAAAATAGCCACTCCATTAGCATTTAATCCTTTCAAAAGGTAAAAATCCTGATTCTGCTTCTGAAAAATGCCAGACTGATAAGTTTGAATGAATTCTTTGTTGCAGATTCATAAAGAAAGCAAACCTAACCCATTGTAATGTGGTTAGAAAACGCACTAGCCTCTCAAAAGATAAAGAAGCATGAAAAGGAGACATTTTTCTTTGCATCATTGACCTTGAAAGGAAAAGGTGCGTTGAACAAATCATGGAGTGCTGTTCATATCTTAGGACTATTTCTCAGTGTAACAGTAAATGACTAAATGTGTTTCTGCTGTCACCAGCCTTAGTTCTTGATCAATCAAGTGTTTCTGAATTTTAACCTAATATGATGCTTTTTGGTTCAACTTTTATAACACTTTGAATTATATACTGGTTTATTTATTAGATGCTAGACATGTAGAAGCACAAGATGAGGGTGATTTACTAGTATATTTTGCCTACTTATTTAAGACAGTAATTCCACATCTTCTGAAGAAGTGCTCTGTGAAACCCTATTGTTCAGGTCACTATCTATCATCTTATATGCATGATGAGGCCTTAGCAAGCTCAGATGCTTGTTGACGCTCATACCTTCAATAAACAGTGCCAAAACCCTCAAAATATAGTCATCAAAAATTTTACAGTTCAGTCTGTTTTCATAAAACAGACAGGAAACATTAATTTGGATCACTGCTAAATAAAAATCTTGTCCAAGTTAACCTGATGGTGGCTTGGGTGCTTCAGCAAATATCTGAATATTGTGGAAAAATTTTTTGCTTTTCCAATATATTTCAATCCAGTTACAGGAATGAAAATTATTTTGCTAGAAAATAAAGCATAAGAGGTTTAATTTTTTTCACAATATTGTTATTACTACTCTGTCTTGTGCTCTTTCAAATCTCAGCAAGGAATACAGGGAGTCTCTGTGTTCCCAGAAGATGCAAGGCTCATTACAAATGGAAGCCAGAAAAAATTGTTTTATTTAAGGACTGGAGACTGTGATAGTTGCGGGGGCAGGGGGGTATATTGGTCAGCTAATATAGAAATCTGTGACCTTTTAAATAGGAAATTATCCACAAAATTTTAAAATACAAAGAGGAAAGAGTCATTGTAGTATTAATTAGGCCATGCTACTCTCACACTTAGATAGATTTGTGAGGAGATTATCTCTGGCAGTATTTCAAGTGCAGAAGCCAGGCATCCTCTAGAGCTTAGCTCTTGATCACTTTCACAGAAAAGCAAATCATGAGAGAATGAGGAATAGTCTAATGGATAGTATATAAGATAAAGATTCAGTTGTACAGGAAACATTGGCCCAATTCCCATTCTGATTATAAACTAGCATTGCAGAAATAATTTTGTTATTTAATGCCTCTTTTTTTTTTCCCTCCTTATTTTAGTAACTACCTACATCCTAGAATTATCAAAAGATAAATTCTACTAGCTGCTGGAAGGGGAACATTTCAGGTACTAAGCAGGCAGTGCTGATAAGAATCTTTGATAAGTAGATAAGAATACACAATAGCTGGTCAGGGTGGTCAGGTTGCTGATAACACTGTCTATTAGACACTAATCCATATGCAACCATCTGCCCAACATGCATCATTATTCTCAGGTCCACTGCAGCAACCATTCTCCAAGACCATAGCATGCAACTATTCTGAATGTGTCCTGTGAACCACTCCAGAAGGCACTTTACTTTGTCTTCATGCCCTGGACACAGGAGGCATCTCTGGTGGAGACATAGGCTTAACATTCAGCAAATGTTCTTACGTGAACCTCATTAACTACATAGCTGTGGTCTTTAAACTAGCATTGTCTGGAGCGTTACTCACTGAATACTGGTGTTTTCTGATGTGATTCAGTGCTTTCACAACTCTTTCAGAGACACAGAATGTAACTTCAGATAGATTACTCAAAATAACCAAAACTGACAATTGTAGAATTGGTATCTGATAACATTGGCAGAAATGAAAATTTTCAGGGTTCTTCACCAATAGCCTGGTGTGGTGGTGAGAGAAAGTTCACACACACACACACAAAGAAACCACAGCTAACTCAGTTGGAGAAGCAGATGAAATAAGCTGCATTTACAAAGCAGGAATGAAATGCAGTGAATATGTACACAATATACAGTATTTACAATATATACAGAAATATACAGCAATGAACGTAATACAGAAGACCTTTTCCCCTCCTCCAGCCAGGAGGGTTCCCCCTCCTGTACCCCCTCTCCCTCCCTACCTCCCTTTTTTTCAAAAGGGGTTAGAGAGAGAGAAAAAGGTAATTAAGAAGGAAATTCTGTTAGCTCAAAGCATATGCAAGAATTAGTTTTCTTATCTGGTTAGCTTTGTTAATTCAAGGTCGACTCCATCCTGCAGCTGCAGCTTGGACAGAGACAGAAACAGACAGGCCGACAGGAACAGAGAAAACTGACTGAGACTCAAACAGAACTAAAACTTAAAGTTGCATTCTACCAATCTACCAATGAAATTAGTTTAGAATATCTGAATGTTTTTCAAAACATTCAGCCAGAGTGTTCCAGCAACTGTCCCTTTCTTAAAGGCACAGCCTAAAACGGTCACACCTGATCATATCTGATTCTATCCCCAAACCACCAGACTTATTTAGTAGATTCATTGAATATTTTGGGTTGGGACATTTAAAGGTCATTAAGCCTAGCACCCTGCAGTGATCAGGGCCGTCTTTAAGCAGACCATGTTGCTTAGAGTCCCGTCCAACCTGACCTTGAACATTCCCAGTAATGGGGCATCTACTGCCTCTCTGGGAAACCTGTTTCAGTGCTTCAACACCTCCACTGTAAAAAATTTCACCCTTGTATCTAGTCTCAATCTCCCCTCTTTCACTTTGAAATCATTAACCTTTGTTCTATAGCAACATACCCCACTTAGAAGTTTGTCCCCATCTCTCTTACAAGCTTTCTTCATGTACTGAAAGGCAGTAAGGTCATCTTGGATTCTCCTTTCCTCCAGGCTAAAACACCCCTGCTCTTTCATCCTTTCTTCACAGGAGAGGAATTCCAGTCCTCTGATTTTTATGTTGCCATTCTCCAGACCTGCTCCCAGAGGTCCATGTCTTTCTTGTACCTAAGTCCCCAGAGCTGGAATCAGTACTCCAGAGGAGAACTTACCAGAGAAGAGGGAGAGGAGCAGAATCACGGCCATGCTTCTTGTGAGGCAGCTCAGAATACAGTTTTCATTTAGGGCTGCAAGTGCAAATTGCTGTCTCACATCCATGTTTTTGTACCAAAGTAGCTCCAAATCCTTCTGCTTCTCTACTCTCAACCTCTTCAACCCCCAGTCTGTACTGATACTGTGGATTGCCCTAATTAAAAGTTAATTTTCCAGGTCCTAAGACTGCCACATATAATTGCAAGAAGGGAGAAAACCACCATCATAAATGATTGAGGTGGTCTTCTCATTTTCTTGAGTCAGAATAACTCTAAGTGGGAAGCCAGAGAGAAGGAATCCATGTAACAAACCTGGCTTGTAATATAACTCTAAAATATCACTGAGAACTCAGAGTGATTTAAAAACATTAAGAATTGCTTGAAAATGAGTGCCAAATGCTCAATTATTTTCTGTATGTTGGCCTCCATCTCACCCCAGATTGCTGTTTCACCTGCCTTAATAAAGATGGCAAAAAAAAGATTAGACTGAGAAGCTGTATAAGATTTTACATATTCTCTTTCTTTTACCAGCATCTTAAGACTTTTTTTTTTTCTGTGTGGGCTGATATAGGTGTCTGCTTGTATCCAACCCATTTATAGTGCTATGTCCTCATGCAAGTAATCATGAAAGCACATCAAATAATAACAGCAGGGGAATTACCATTCTGCCAAAATGTTCCCATCAAGCAGCAAGAGTATAGTCATTATTATAATCATTTTGAGATGTTGAATGTAGTTAAACTAGCTAGCTCAGCTCCTCTTAAAGCTCTGAAGTTTTTCTCCTAGAAAAGATTCTGACTATAAACAAGGATCAGTACACTGAACTGGGTGTGGGGGGAAATCCATTTGTGTCACTACATACAAGTATACATATAGATATGTGTATCTGTGGTTGTACGTTCAGCTTCACAATCATAAATATATATTTTTTCAAAGCTAAACTATTTCAAAATTTTTTTTAATTAAATTTCACAGAATCACCAAGGTTTTGGTTATTGTTCAAGTTGAAAATTTGGAACATAACAAAAAGTTAAGCCTTTCTCCTTCATTTTTATTGCTCCTCTTAATGCATTTCTATGTAAAAATGCTTAATTTAGTACATGATGTTAAGCATTCTAGGTGGTATCTATAGTTAACTGAATTAGTGTAGCAAAACATCTTCCTGTTTTATGCCTTGTTGCAACCATTTGTAAAATGGCAGCATATGATCCTGCTTCATGGATGTGCAGTGGGACTGAAGAGACTATTTTTAAACCCTTCAAAGAAAGGAAATTACCCAAATGTGCCAAGTGTTATGCTAGTGCTGCTAGTGTATTTTGTCTCTGACCTCTGATTCCTAATGTGACTTGCACAGACAGCTGCACTTGTCAATCTCTTCCTGAAAACTCATTTATTTTCTTAAATTTTGTTTTGAGAAAGCTTCATCTGTTACTCTCATTTCCCAGTAAACTTTCTTTTTCTTTTACTTTACCCCATCTCCAGTTGTCTGCCCCTGTTAGGTGGCTTTTTGAGACTATTTACTCTTGCTCCCAAAGAGCTTTCTTCAAAGCTCTGCTTGTACTTCAGGAAATATTTTGCATTTAAAGTTATTCCATGTCTCCAGATCTTCTGTTGACCCTCTGACAACAGTGTTGCAGGCTTACCTTTACTTAATTTCTTCAAGTCTTTCACACTTCTTACTCTACACAGATGGGGAGTATGTGTTTGGGAAAGGGAAACTTCATACAATATGTCAACTACACTTTACCTAGGGTAAATAGTATTTATGCTAAGGCACTGTGAAAATGCAGATTTCAGATAGATTAAGATTCAATGTTATCTCTTATCTGTCCTAAACAGTTTAGTATTTGTATTAGTGAGCCTGCAGATATAGGGACACTTTCCCCTGCATTTTTCATGCATAGTTTCTGACATGTCCTCTAAGTTTGGTATGATCTGTTTAGTTCATAGTATCATAGAATCAGTCAGGGTTGGAAGGGAACACAAGGATCATCTAGTTCCAAGCCCCCTGCCATGGGCAGGGACACCCTGCACTACATCAGGCCAGCCAGAGCCTCATCCAGCCTGGGCTTAAACACCTCCAGGGACGGGGCCTCAACCACCTCCCTGGATAACCCATTCCAGGCCTTCACCACTGTCATGGGGAAGAACTTCCTCCTCACATCTAGCCTGAATCTCCCCACCTCCAGCTTCATTCCATTCTCCCTAGTCCTATCACTGTCTGATAGCCTGAGAAGTCCCTCCCCAGCCTTCCTGTAGGCCCCCTTCAGATACTGGAAGGCCACAATGAGGTCACCTCGGAGCCTTCTCTTCTCCAGACTGAACAGCCCCAACTCCTTCAGTCTGTCCTCATAGGAGAGGTGCTCCAGCTCTCTGATCATCCTCGTGGCCCTTCTCTGGACACGTTCCAGCACCTCCATATCCCTCTTGTAATAGGGGCTCCAGAACTGGATGGAGTACTCCAGGTGGGGTCTCACCAAGGCTGAGTAAAGGGGAGAATCACCTCCCTTGACCTGCTGGTCACACTTCTCCTGATGCAGCCCAGGATCTGATTGGCTTTCTGGGCTGCAAGTGCACCCTGAGAGCTCCTGTTGAGCTTCTCGTCCACCAGCACCCCCAGGTCTCTCTCCTCAGGGCTGCTCTCCAGCCAGTCAC